>CM070877.1:142042084-143242084 GCA_036365515.1 Torymus aiolomorphi
AATATCCTAAACTGTAAATATTGTGGAACCTCAAGATAATACGCTTCATTTTACAATTTTGTATTTTACATCAATTTAGTCGTTTCCAATTTTTGTTTTTATTTCTTGCGCCATATTAGAAAAAGTATATTAATAACAAGTTGATCCAAATACTATTTTTAAACGCCATGTTTACCCTTTGCTATAATTATTACTGCGTTTCTTACTTCTTCAAAAAGTTTTCGCTGAAATTCACATGAATCACGCGCGGCGATAAGAAAAGTAGGAAAGTTATCAGCTCTCCGTTTAATTTTCATTTGCGAGCTCGCCCGCGCAAAAACTTGGCTAAAAAAATTTATTCGCCCAGTGCTGTCCCCCAGACGTAATTATTCACAACCTCAGGGGTCTAAATGTGAAAAATCGAAACGACCGTTTCGGCCACTGTTGGCGTCAATCAAAAAGACACGCGAAAAAGCGCAACGACGACATAGTGTACATAATCGCGGGCTAGCTTCTCTCTCTCTCTCTCTTGCGCATTTGTTTTTTCCTCCTTCGCGCTCAGCCTACGCACGTGCCGAGTCTCTCTCTCTCTCTCTCTCTCTCTCTCTCTCTCTCTCTCTCTCTCTCTCTCTCTCTCTCTCTCTCTCTCTCTCTCTCTCAGGTATATAATAGAGAACTCGAGCGGGAGCGAGCGCGCTATGTCCCGAGGCTCGTTGCATAAGCCCGATTTAAAGTCCATTACAGCGCTCGAGAGGCTAGGGATTTTCGACTCGGCGCCTCTCTCGCGCGCGCTCATTATGTGCGAGAGAGCGCGCAAAGCAGCTGCCCCCGTGGTAGGTATTTTGAATCAGCTCGCGACTGGAGGGACGCCACCGACGACGACGACGAGAGGAGAGTTCGTGCGTTCGTTCGACTTTTCCTCTGTCGCGCAAGTGCGCAAAAGCCGAGAGCCAAAGATTTCGCAACCGCCTGCTCGCTTGCGGGGATTTATAAAAGGCGAGTGTATAATGTGTCTGTGTGGTTACGGGCACGCGTGTGCGTTGCTCGGCTTTTGGCGGTGTATCGACACCCTCGAGCCGCATAATTTCGGCGGCGGAGTCAGAAGAAGTGCGTTACTCAAGAATCGAGAGTAGTAGTAGTAGTAGTAGTAGTAGTAGTAGTAGTAGTAACGGAGGAATCGTCATTGGATTTTGAGCGACGAAGAGAGGGGGGAGAAAGACAGAGAGCTCGCAAGGACTTTTATCTGTCGCGTGGGGGGACGGAATAAACGACACACGCTGCTGCTTTTGTAATTGATTGTCTCTTTCTTTCGATTTTTAATCCTTTTCGGTCGGAAAATTATTGTCAATTTTCTGATAAAAAAAAAAAATTACGCGTTCACGGGGCCGCCATATGTATATATACGTAGACGACAATAAAATCGACTATACTGAAAGGCAGTGGATTTTTTTTTTCGTCGCGAAATCAATTTTTGTTTGCGCAATGCACCCGTGTGTGCGTGCTGTGCGCGCGAGCGCCCGACCTTTTTTGCAAATAAAGAGATAGGCCGTGCATTCTTTCGCTGAACTCGACTCATATGACTTTAAAGATATATATATTAATTCAAGCGTTCCATATTTATTAGCCTTTTTTAGAGAATAGAAAATTGAAAGGTGCTGTCATTTTCTTATATTCTATATATTTTTTTGGATTAATTTAGATTCAAAGCTATGATTATAATTCGATATGCATGTTATAAGATAATTATTATTAGAACTTTTCTAACCTTATATAATTTTGTAAACAAGTGTTGACGATCACAAAGGTTTGCATAAAAATTAGAATGGAAAAAAATTAAATTAAGAATAACAGTTTTCATTAACCTACATTAACTTAATATCGTGTGGTCTAATAGGCGTGTTTACCCGCGGTCACGTCCACAAAAGTATAATTCAGTGCACCGGTGTTTACTATTATTCCACTGTCACTCGGCAGTCAATAAGAAAACAATGTTGCAGACGATTCCGGGACAATTAAAACTTTTCAAACCGGAGGATGCCGCGCGCGCGGATAGAAGAAAAACCGAGTGCAACTCCTCGCGTCTAACTTTTTTATTGCCGCAAAAACCTCTGATTCAATCGCCAAACAATTGAACTCCAATTACGCGAAACTCGATTTATCAATCGCGAAAAAAAAATACGAGAGCCCGGTACACTGTACACACCCGCGTGTATATACGCACAATGTATGCGTACTCTTGCGTATACACGATCGCGACCAATCGAAATGATAAAGGAAACGCGATCGGGCGCCTTAGGCGCGCGGGCGCGCGCGAGCATCTCCGGCGTAATCGAATTAGGCAAAAGCCAAATATAGAAAGTCCCTCTCTCTCTCTTTCCCCCTCCCCCCTCTCTCCCACCACCTTCTTCTACCTCACTCTCTTGGTAATACACACGCGGAATAATCTCGTTTGGCTATTTCAGCCACGTTGCAATATTTATAGTTCGCCGGCTATTTTCGTGCGTGAAAATTCTTTCGAATTCTTTCGAAATTCGTCAATGGCCAGCAACGGCAGCGGCAACGCGAATGTTCATCCTTTTTAATGAAAATAAAAGAAAGCGTAAAGATGCTAAAATACTAAAATGAAATTGTCATGCCATCCGAAAATACACAACAACAACAACACGAGAAATGCTGCTGGTGAAAATAGCGACGAGGAGCGAGAATCATCTGGTCGAGGGGTCAACGGATCTCTCACCAACAACAGCAGTAGCAGTAGGAGCAGCGGCGGCTCGCCGTTTCCGCGGGAAATTTAAACTCGAAAAAAGGCGCAGCTGCGCCGCGCTGCTATGTGCTCTTCTGCCGCTCTCCTCCGATGAAAGGCGCATACATATACGCACGCACGTACACACGATCGTGCGTACACGCGTACTCGCGCTCTATAGCCATTCTCTCTCTCTCTCGCATACATACACAGGGGCGAAACTCGCTCGGGAGGCGGAATATTTCGTGTGTATGTGTACTCACTTGGCCTGATATCCGCTCTGGCGTGTCCCTTTCTCTCAGGCGGTGAGCTGTTGCTGCTGCGTCTCAGCTGCGGCAGCGGCCCGTCCTCCTCCTCCGCCACCTCCGCTCTCTCGTAATCCAAAAGTCATTGACACAAAAGGTCGGCCGGGGGGAAAAAAACGAGCGGCGTGTGTCGGCTATGCAGACCCGTCTCTCTCTCTTTCTCTGCGTTTATATATCTATATGTATTTGTTTCTCTCGCCTCTTTCACAATGCGGCCATCCTCGCGCGCGCCCGACAATCACTTTTCTCTCTCTCCCTCTCGAGGCTCCTTAAACACTGGCCCGCGGAGAAATCGTCAAGTCTGCTATATATGTGCGCTGCGTTGCACCGCGGCGGGCGCGCGCTTATAACACTTATGCTCGTCTCACGCTCGGCACGTTGTGTATATCATGTGGCACAGTACCGCGCACGTCTCGACACTGTTTGGTCGAACTCAGTCATGAGTTTCATTCAACAACTAAAACACTCCCGACGACTGTCACTTTTATGTAGAGCAGACGTACGAGCACGTATATCTATATACTTATAGTCGTCTGCTCCGAAAATTCGGTTACAAGAGCCGAAAAGTCACACAAGTATCACTTCACAGTATAACGAGATAATCTCTGCTGTCCAACGTGAAGAGAGATAAACAAATTATCCGTGTCCTTCGTCAGCTAAAAATCGCGGGGAAAATTGAATCGCGGGTACTCGGCGCGTCACGGTTTCAATCAGTTTAGCAGCCGCGATACGCACGCACACGGCGCGAGGCGAACGCGGAGCAGCGCGACGCGGACGGGAGAGACGATGCGGCCCTCGCAGGATTCGCAGGCCGATTGACGGCCTCTGTGCGCGCTGCTGCTGGCTGTGCGCCGCCACCGCTGCCGCCGTTCTCTCTCTCTCTCTCTCTCTCTCTCTCTCTCTCTCTCTCTCTCTCTCTCTCTCTCTCTCTCTCTCTCTCTCGCTCTCCCTCGTCGTCTCTCTCTCTCTCTCTCGCTCGCTCTCGGATGAGAACGTGCGGCGCTTCATCGGACTGGTGGCCGGAAGAAACGTCAAAACGCGCGCGTTTCACTCGCTCCCTCTCTCTCTCTCTCTCTCTCTTTCGTTCTCTGTCTCTCTCGCTCTCTCTCCCTGTCTCTCTCCCCACCGCTTGGCACGCATATACACCTCCTCGGCAGTCGGCTCGTAGGAGTAGCGCGCGAGCTGGCGGCGCGGCAGCAGGCACGTATACCCCCGTCACGCTATGCCACCGCCACCACCGCCGCCGCCGCCTGCTATTTTCTCGGCTTCTCCGTCGCACCTGCACTGCGGCCCATAAGTGCGTCTCTCTCGCGCCCTCGCTCTCCTTTCTCTCGTTCCGTTTCTCCCCTACTGCCGTGCTGCGCAGTCTCTCTCTCTCTCTCTCCCTCGTTCTCGCTCCGTCTCGCTCGCACCCACGGGGCTCGCCCCTACCCTCGATCCCACGCTTTGCGTTTCGCTCACTCGGCTCGCAGTCTCCGTCCTCCTCTATCTCTCCCTCCCCACCTCTGTTTTTCTCTCTCCCTGTCTCTGTCGCTCGTACTAGCGGCGTGTGCGCGCACTCGCACGTGTGAGCCAGAGCGAGATACACGTTATACAGCCGAGCATACGTACGAGTGTATACGTGTGTATACACACAGTGTGCTTCGAGTCGGGCGAAACGGAGCATACGAAAGCGGGAGCGAGAGGGAGCGACGCCCGGACGGAGACAGATGCGCTAGCGCGCGCGCGCGCGAGCAAGAGAGAGAGGAGGAAAACGAGTAAGAAATAAAGAGCGAGAGAGAGAGATGGAGAGAGCAAGAGAGACGAGGAAAACGAGCGAGAAATAAAGCGAGCGAGAGAGATGGAGAGGGCGAGGCACACGAGCGGCCGCGAAGGTGTGTATATACGACGCGTATCCTCTCTCTCGGGAGGCACACGCGCTCGCGCTCGCGTCGGCGGCGTTTCTTTCCTCTCTCGTCGGGTGGAATCCGGCCCTCTCTCTCTCTCTCTCTCTCTCTCTCTCTTTCTCTCTCTCTCTTTTGCTCCTCAGCAGCGCTCAAGTATTTTCTTCCCCTTGCGTATTATACAGCATAGAGAGAGAGAGAGGGGCTTCTCGTTCTCTCGCTCACTCTCGACCTCGCCCCTACCACCACCGGCTGCGCGCTTTTATTTATACCCAACGGTCGTCGTCGTCGCTCCCGCCGCCGCCACTATAGCGCGCTACCGCGGGCGCAAGAGAGAGAGGGCGTCCTTTAGTCCATCATTTGGCAGCAACAAACCGACTTATTGTCGGCGGGAGTAGGAGGCACGCGCCAGCCAGCCAGCCAGCCAGCGAGCGATCGAAATTATATTTTTCTCTTTCTCGCATGCGCCGCGCGCGATACGCTGCTCATAAACGATTGCATAGTATACCTACTCCGTTCTCTCGCTCGCTCGATCCGGTGTGATGTATTATACACACAGTGTGTGAGAGAGAGAGAGAGAGAGAGAGAGAGAGAGAGAGAGGCGAAAAGTCGCACGCGCTGGTATTGCGCCCTGCTGCCCCCTCCCTTATACGTCGTCCCATTATCGCCCGAGAGAGAGAGAGGCGCATAGATTGGGGTGGTGGATAGATCGATTTGGTTTTCGGAACTCTCTTTCTCTCTGCTACGCTCGTCTTTGTCAGAAGAGAGCGTTGGGGGGGGGGGGCAAGGAAAGTGCGCAGTGTAAGTCGTCCACGCGCGCGAGGAAATGCGTCGCAGTTGACGAGGATAGAGAGGGAGAGACGGAAGTTTTCGGGGGGTGAAAGATTTTATTCGGTCAGGGGTATAACGTGCGTGGCTAAAGCCAGAGCTCGGGAATCTACTCCGGAGAGCCGAAACGCAGATAATTCGGATTTTGCGAGCATTGATTATGCACCTGTTGGAATGTATTTTTATTTGATTTCGCGCGCTTGCGCTCGGGGCTCATGCGGGCCGCAGCGATCAGATATAATTCGGAGTGAAAAAAAAAAGTAATACGCTAGGTATTTTTCCATCTGTTGTCGGCTTTGTGCGTTTTTTTTTATGTATAAAGCGTTATAAATGTTATTGCGCCTTTTTATTGCTTTTTTAGCTATTTTATCAATCGTTTTAATTCTGGGGAAATATCGTGAATGTTTTGATGTTTCAAACGTAGTATTTAAAACTAAATTCCATGAACATTTAATTGATGTGTTAAAGTGTTACTATTTCCTCGTAATCATGCAACCAACCTGCCCTTTTGCAAAATTCTACAGTAATTTTATTTATTTAAAATATAAAATATTTAGATGTTAATATAAAAGTGTATTATATATTATTAAAAATAATATTATCCAGAAAAATATCTTATACTCAAAAAAAACACACACACTTCCGGCCTTCGATTCTTTTCACTTTTATAAACTTTTTTAAGATGCGTTCGAGAGTTATCGTGCAATCATCAGTCATCATTTTAGCAAGAGAAAAAAGCTTTAATGAATTCAACCGAACATTTATGTAAATATATCAACAAACAAAAAATCGCGGGAAATCCCGTACAACAGGTACAATTCTTAGCGCAGAAAATTAAATTTAAGCGTGAAATCTGTAGAAGCCAAACTGAAACAGGCCTGCAGAAACAAGAAAAAAAAAAACAGATTGACACCTCCGAAGAAAGAAGGCGGCTGAGCGCTTGCGAGCGCGCGCGCGCGCCACTCGTCGGCGTAGTATTTTATTCCGCCTCATCTCTGCCGAGATTTAGAGCGCAGCAGCACATCGCTGCAGCGCTACACTCTTCGAACAACATATCGGCGACTCTGTGTTTCTGCGGCGCGTATATTTTTTTTCTCTCCTTATTTTTCCCCCGCGCGCGCGCGCACGCGTATTTCGATAAAACCGAGCAAACGGAAAGACGAGCCCATCGTCTGTGGGAGGGTAGAAACGTCGGCGGCGAAGAAAGAGAAGGCCGTCGCTCGGGACAGACGGAAAAGAGAGAAGACAAAGAGAAGGAGGCAAGCGCGACTACGTCTAAGGATCGGTATATAGAGGAGCGAGAACGATCGGCGGCCGCTAAGCTGCCGCGCGCGCGCGAGCCAGCGCCTGGTGCATCGGTTCTTCTCCTCTCCTTCTTCCTTCTTTCTCTCGCTCACTCGCATTATATGCCTTCCAAGTCCTTTTAAAGAGGCGCTCGATTCTCGGGTCCTTCCTGGTATTAGAGGCCACGGGCTGCTGCTGCTGCTGCTGCTGTTGCCGCGGACGGAGGCTCCGCGAGGACTTTTCGAAAAACATCGGTCGAAGACGATTCTCCGGTCTCTTCGTGCGTGCATTCAATAATGGGGAAGAGAGGGAGATGCGCTTCTGCGAGCGCGCCGGAGACAAATTTTCTTTCTTCGCGTCTAATTTGTTGCTGGGAGTCCGCTCCGAATGGATGCAGCGAAAATACGCGCGCCGACCGAACAATAGCCGGGGATTCCGAGGAGAAGCTTTTTGCTTTTGTGGCCGAGAGGGCTTATTTGTACAAATAGTTTTTTAATGGGGGTTTAATGATTTCTCGCCTGGTCACAAAGTAAACAAAGAACTCTATTCGCTTTGTATAGGGGGTATCAAATTCATTAGTAATTAAATCAATCGCTTGGACTTGGCGTTGTTTGTTTATATAACAATTTCCGCAGCATACTTTGGTGTATTGGTGTGATTAAAATCATAATATTCACACGAGCAAAATATTGGCGTTGACCGTAATTACTTCCTTATAAATAAACAAACGTTAAATGCGAAACGATTATGGTGAAAATTTGGGCTTTAGAGCGTTAGTCAAGCAGCTAATGGCGAAACGTTTTGGCGTGTTTCAATTTCATACTATCACTCTTTTACAACAGGATTTGTGCACATGTATGAGCACATGGGTATATGGGGGGGTGTAAAACATTTTTGTTGTATAAATTAACCCTTTAATGCCCGGCTATATGCCATATGGCATTATACGAGGGGTGGCGAAAGTACACAGACGTGTCAATACTTTTTCGAAAAGCGGCGTGTTGCGCTCTCGAATGATTCATTCATTTTCTTTTGCGCACTCGACTAAAATAATCTTCCTACCAATATTTCGAATTGTATTTTTATAAAAGAAATGCAGTAAGCAGATTAAATTAACTATAAAGCAGTATAATTGTTAAAATTATTTGCAATAATAGACGTATTTTCATCATTTCTACCAGGGTATGAAATTTAAATAATACATTAAACGAATGTAGACTTTTTAAAAAGTGTATGATTACAGAAGAGTTTAACGGTCCGCTACCAATGTTGATATTGTAGATGGATATAATTAAAATAAGGATGTTTTTTGTTCTCGTTGACGTTTCAGGAGTATTGATGTACTCTTTTTCGACACACTTTAGTTGCAAAAATTAACTCCATAAAGGGTCAGTTTTTAAAAGTAATTGAAATTTTTCTTTTTCAGTTTTATGCATTAAATTTATTTTTTAAAGCATTTTATAGAGTCGATAACTAGTTAAATAAATTCTTTAGATTTTCATTATTATATCAAACGTGCCAGAAGTAAACAAAAAAATGTTCCTTCTATTATATTCAAATCCAATTCTAAGTTTTTTTTTTCTTTTAACAAGGAATTAAAACACAAAAGATCTTCACTTTCAATTAAAATCTTTTAATTCAGATATTTGATCTAAGTTTTAAATATTACGGTTATTTAATTAGTTATTTACTGGACTGGGACTATTCAGATCGGAACCTTCGATATAGGTTAACAAACCCCGTGCCCGAATGATTGTCGCTAACACATGTTTTTGATAACATAATATAAGTGATTGTGTGCTTTTCAAAATCATAAATCGTTAATATTCCTTAAATTGACTTCAATATAGGTATAAATAGATCTAATCTTGCATTTACGATCGTATTCTCGTGTACGAAATTGCCAAGGAGGGTGCCCGTGTGAGTAGGTCACCGAATTGGCTATTTAAACAACGTGTCCCTAAGGTTTAGGGGGTTATGCGAATATGATAATTGAATGGAGTATATACATATATTTTCGATCATCAATAGTGGTATATAGATTGTGTTCTCGACAACCACGCATACCATAAAGAATCGAGATGAACTGATTGCAATCGGTAATACCCAAATAAAAATGTTGTACAAACTTCCTATAAGAGAGTTGATATAAAACATTTATATACAGATATAATAGACTGTTTATATACAACTGATTCTATAGAATATGAATAAAAGTTACACGAACCTTGCATTTGAAGAAAATTTTAAGAAAAAAGCATTTTGTCAAGCTCTTCGCAATGGTATAAAGAATACGTTTTTAAATTTTAGAATGACTCCATCGATTGCAGTTTTACAAAAGCGTTTTTGAAATTCTCTAGACTTAATCTTATTGATTACTAATTTCAAAAATGTTTTTGGAAAAATGTAACCGATGGAGTCATCCGTAAATGTAATATAGAGTATTCTTTATACCATTTCGGAGGATTTAACAAAGCGCCTTTTTCTAAAATTTTTGTTTAAATGCGAAAAAAGATAAGATTAACGTGCCGATAAGATAGGGATTTTCGTTTGTACTCCACATCACCCATTATTCGGGAAATCATTACAAACAGTGGATGACTGCCATAATTTTACAAAACTTGACAACAAATTTAAATAATGAGAAATTCGCTATAGAAATATCTAATTGGCTCCGGCATCATAATACTTGAGAATAGATGATAGTTAACTCTATCTCAAAATAGAATATTCAGAATAAATATCAATAAAAAGTTAATCTGATGACAGTATTTTAAAAATAAAAATCCAATAACTAATAATAAAAAATCAAACATATTTTTCAAATTTAATAATTTTCATCTTACTTATTTTATTTAATCATCTCTTATTTTTGTATTCGATCAAAGTTTAAATAAAACTTCTGGAAACGGTCTGATCTGATATACGCTGAATGAATGAAAAAGAATGAAGAAATAAATAAACGATATGGATATTTATTAATTTATTATATAAATAGATAAATTAATCAATTAACGCATTTAAATACAATTTAATTATATACCTATAACAGCAATTATGTTTAAGGCCAAGTTGTTTTACTCCTTTTACATTAGTAGGTGCTTCTTCTTTCAAAGGTCATAAATAAAGCTCATTTTGTTGAAATACTAATCTCAATAGTGCTCTCGCTATGTTTATTATATGCTTCGTCTGAGTTTCCTGAACGTTTTTAGTGCGAAACTCTTTAAGGATATGTCGGAACAGTGAATGAACTCTATTATGTATAATATAATATTTAATATTTAGTTAAATGTAATTTTTAATATAAATGATTCATTAGTTTAATATACAAACAGTATAAATATGTATATTAACTAATGCGGGAATAATTGAAATAAAATGTAGATAAGTTTATTTTGATTAATGTTTTACTGACACTTTTTTTCAACTAGTTCTGTCTGTGATATATGTCCATCGATCTTTGCTGCCGACATTTAAGTTACTGGAATTACTACTTAAAATTATTAGGATTTGAAGAGAGGGCTTCTTTTCTAATATTTTGTGGTCTGGGTTCATTTTCTTGCACATTAAAAATATTATTTAGATAACAAAATAAATAAGTGAATTAATAATACTATCAATATTATTATTACTTTAATTTGTTTATCGACCTGTAATTGAATTTATCAAGTTAATAAAACTTGGAGATATAAATCTATTTATCTAGTACTATAAACAAAGTCAGAAACTTTTGTCTTCTCTGATTCAATATTTTTAGCTGACGAATCAATGATAATGACACTTTTTGTTCGACTCTGGTATCATGATTTTATCAAACTGCGAAAAGGTTTTAAAAAAGGATATTAACAATAGATATATAAATATATCTATACATAATCGATATATAATGAATGTACTTCCTAAATTCAAATCTTGATTCGAACACTCTTCGTTTCCTCTTGAGTTCACAGATTTATCTTAAGGTATATTAATTCTGTATCCTTTAGTTTCGGAGTAACAGAGGGTTTTCGTAGACGATTGAGTGCCATGGCTCCACCAAAGTTTTTTTTTTATGTATTTTGACCCCCTGAATTTGAATTTTGAGGGTGGAATATCGTAGAATAGTCAGGTAATTAGTTACAATTTAATTTTTATAAATAATTAAGGAATATTTATTTTAGCGATCTAAAAAAATACATTCGTATTATTTGACCAATTTTGATACAAAAAGTATCGTATATATTTTAAGGTAAGATCTTAATTTTCCAAGTAAAAAATTACTAAATTTTTAGAAACAGGACATTTTTTGGAATTTTGATAATTTTGTAATAGAAAAGTATATATCGTACCTTAAAACATGTAAGAACTTTTTTAAATTAAAATAAGTCAAAGAATATAAAATTTTTTTTTTTGTCCATTTATTTTAAAAATATTATACACACACACACACACACACACACACACACACACACACACACACACACACACACACACACACACACACACACACACACACACACACACACACACACACACACACAGACACACATACACACACACACACGCACACATACTAGGGGGGTACCCCCCTACTCGCTCCGCTCCTCAACCCCCATTTAACAGTGATGAATGAGAAGAAAGAAGATTGGTTGATGAAAGGAACAGTTTTCCACGTCACCCTGGGGGTACTGTTCATGAACGCGTTGGATTGTTATTTTAAGTGGCATCCTTCGCCAGTAGCCCTACATTACCACTGTTGCCTAAAATTTTATAATTATTAAATATATTTTTATATGATTTACATTATATTTGATTTTTATTTGAAATTTACGAAAATATTTATCGAAAATTGTTGAATAGTAATTTATTAAAAATATATTGTTTTTATTTATATTATCTTTAATATATCCTTAATTGTTTTTGTAAGCTTTTTATAATTTGGAAACATATATATTTATTGTTCCTGTTATATGTATTTGTGCTTTTAAACATTATGTTGGATACATGAAAGAATGTAATACAATATAGTCTACTGGAGTAGATTTAAAAATTAATATAGTTAAATTTTCGTAAAATTTCAAATATTTCATATTAATATGTAATAATAATTTACTTAAGAATAATTTTTTTTTATAGCTTATATATGTATATATTTTTGTATATACTCTTATATTTTACTTTATATTTTACGTCTATTTAATTAAAAATCCATTTTTTAATTTCTTGTCTTTAACATATCCTGTAACGTTTTTGTAAGCTATTTATAATATGGAAACATATATTTTTATTGTTTCTGTTATATACATTTATACTTTTAAACATTTTATTGGATACGTGAAAGAAATAAATGTAAAATAATAGATTTAGAAATTAATATAGCTTAATACCATTTTTGTAAAATTTCAAATATCTTATACTAAAAAATTGAGTTGAAATTGTATATTGAAAATCTCGTTAATTTTATTTTTCATATTTTTCAATTAAATTTTGTAAACAATTTAAATCATATTCTCTAAGTAAATTATTATAATAGTCATTATACTTATTTTCTTCTTTTTCATAAGCTTCTATTATTTCATTCAATTTGTCTAGTTTTATAGCGTCTTTTAAATTATATACTTCTACGTATTTATTTTGTGTCGGATCCCAAATTAACGGTGCTTGTATCGTAACATTATTATTGTATTCGTTGATTTGATTATTTAAATATCTTTCATATTCGTCTTGTTCATTTATGTGATTCTGTAACTGTTCATTTAATTCATCTAATTCTCTTGCGTGTTATATACTACTCACTTCAATATATATATTTTGTACAGGATCCCATCTTAATGGACTGGGTCTTGAATCACCTTGTTCAGCCATCTTGTATTTTACTAAATAGTTAATTAGATTAAGTAAATTATTTTATATTATATTTAAAATTAAATTTGATTAATTATTTTCTGATATTTTTTTCATAAATTATATTATGTAATTAATTATTTTTTGATATTTTTTTCATAAATTACTTTGATCAATTATATTTTGTTATTATTTTAACATTGTTTATTTATGTTATTTTTTTATTTATGTTCTATCAAATATATAGATATTTGTTATCTTATAGAGAAAATTAGTTATCTAATATTTTTTTCCAAACAATATTTGTTACTTCTGTTTTATTTTGAGATTCATTTTGTGTATATATATATATATATATATATATATATATATATATATATATATATATATATATATATATATATATATATATATATATATATATATATATATATATATATATATATATATATATATATATATATATATATATATATATATATATATATATATATATATATATATATATATATATATATATATATATATATATATATATATATATATATATATATATATATATATATATATATATATATATATATATATATATATATATATATATATATATATATTGTTTGGATTTTTACATTGTGAAAGTGCTACATACAATTGTCCATGGGAAAATAAATTTTTTTTTTTAAATATTCCTACACTGTTAAAACTTTGTCCTTGTGATTTATTAATAGTTATAGCAAATGCTAATACAATTGGAAATTGTTTTCTATATAAAATGAATGGTAACGATGATGACTCACAAGTACTTAATGTAATGCGTGGTATAAATACTTTATTTCCTTTATTTTCTCCAGTAATAATTTCAGCTTCAATGTTTTATTTATATAAATTTGTTATTTTTAACCGTGTTCCATTACATAGTCCATCAACTATACTAAGATTACGAATTAATATAACAATTGCATTTTTTTTCAATTTAATTTCATGTGGAGGTAAACCTTCTCGTATATTATTTAACATTTCTATCGGAAAATTTAAATGTACATTTTCATCCGTTTGATCTACTCCTTTATGTGTTGCGTAATCTATACTATAATAAGTTATTGTTTTATGTTCAATTAAATTTAATATTTTATTATTTAATATATTTACTTCTTCATTATGTGAACTTAATATTATGTTTTTTGAAAAATGATAATTGTTATTAATATTTTTATATATTTCATGACAAACATCATTTGTTTGCCATTTGTCTGAAATTTTAAATTCATCAATTTTTCCTTCTCCGATATCTAATAGAAATGATGCAAAATCATTATCTTGAGTACGGATATTGATTTTTAAATGGAAAATTTTGAACAAAGGCCAAAGATAAGAATTTTTTATACACTCTTCTAAGATTGTATTTCTAAATCCATGTTTCACTACTGGTAAAATTTGTCTGAAATCTCCACCTAGTATAATCAATTTTCCTCCAAAGTTACAATCCGTAGAACATACATCTTTTAAAGTATTGTCTACTATTTCTAATGCTTTTTTAGGTATCATTGAAGCTTCGTCCCAAATAATGATATTTGCTTCTCTTAATCTTTTTTTATCAGAATCGTGTTTTAGAAATGCATTTTCAATATTGTTTAAATCTAATGGTAATTTAAATGTACGATGACTTGTCATTCCTTTAGGTAATAAAATAGAAGCTATTCCTGTCCATGCCATTGATAAAAACTTTTTTTTTATAATAGTAAAATAGTAAATTAATGTTTTATATAAAAATGTTTTCCCAGATCCACCTGGACCATCTATAAAATAAATTTTATGTTCACTATTTTTTATTTGCTCAAAAATAAATTTTTGGTCATCATTCAACTGAGCATATGAGCTGTTAAATTTTTGTTTACAATAGTTAATCATTTCTATGTCATTTTTATCTGATTCTTCTATATCAATCTTGTTTGGTTCAGGTAAACCAACATCTTTACATGATACATCTTCAGTACTTAAAATTTGATTTATGTGTGCCAGTGCTTTATCTTCTTTTTGTTCAATAAAATCTTCTGTGAAATATTTTTTATATTTTTCCCAAATAATATTTCCTTGAATATTTTCACATATAAGAAAATTTGCAAAAAATTTTCGTAATTGTACTGGGAGCATTATTTGACAGGCTTCTTTAAATATGTTAAAAATTTGTGTTTCGTGTTCTATTAAACCCATGGCGATAGCTGCTTCTCTATATGTGTTGTAAACAATTTTTTCATATGTACGTAAATCTTGGAATGATGTTGCACCTTTTACTCTATTTAGTATCAATTTTAAGAAAAAACGTTCACTATCTTTTGGTGATACAACATTTAATCGTCCGATTGTTACATGTTTTTTATTTCTTAATCTTTTTATCCATTTTTTATTTTTAAATTTATAGTAATTAGGTATGTTTGCATATTTAATTTTTTTGGCAAAATCATCTATTTTATTTAATTTAAACCATGCTGTTAACGTTGTTTCTAAATTATTTAATGATTCTTCAATATTATTTTCATCAAAAATTATTTTCTGTTGATTTTCTGTATGAACAGATAGTCTTTCTACTGTGTGATTTCTACCACATAATGGAAATTTTTGTAATTGCCATGCTGCCTCCATTGGACTTATATATCTTCCATCTATATATTTAGTTATTTCATCATAAACTTCTTCATTTCTTTCATTATTCGTTTGTATTTTACAACAAGCTCTATCTCCACCTTTATGAATATAATTGAATATATACTTAATACTTTGTACAGTAGCACAGTATTCGATATTTATGACACTTATATTTTAATAAAAGAAAGCTATTATAAGGCACCACTATAGAGTTATTTACTGGAATAACTTTATTCGTATTTTTTAAATTATACATATGGTTATCCGAAGAATTATTTCTTCGTTTATATTCAGGATATTTATCTGGTTTGAGTATTGTATTATCTCTAAATAATTTTGGAAAGTTTTTTTTACAAATATTTTTATTTTTTTGTAAACAAGGAGATTTTTCTCCATGTGGTCCATGTAACATATGTTTGATTACTAATTTTTGCAATTCTAAATTTTCTGAAGATGGTATTTCAGCTGAAATATATTTATCAATATCTTCTGGGTTAAATAATTTATAGTCTGGATGTAACGTTACTATTATATGAGCATGTGGTCAACCTCTTTTTTGAAATTCAATTGAATATATATAAGATATAACATTACCAAAAATATGGTTTTTTTCAATAGCATTAAGTAACATTTTAAATTTTGCATAAAATAAACGTACTGTAATGTTTGGAATATCATTTACAGTTGTTCCATCTGAAAAGTTTTTTAAAATTGTTTTAAATTCTTTCCATTTAGGATTACATGTCATTGTTATGAATAAATCTGGTTTTCCTGTATTTCTCATTATTGCCATTGCATCTTGATAATATTGTTGCATATATCTTGGACTTCCGATATATGCTGATGGTAATATGAATAAGTTTCCAATTCTTTCTTTTTCAAAATTTTTGGAAATATTTGATGCACTATGTTTTACATGATCTAATAAACCTTGATAACATTAAATTCTTAACTCTTTTTGATGATTTCTAAAATAATTCATTCTATTACTTTCGATCATTACATAAGCATGTATAAAAAATTGTTGTGTTAACTTTCCACCGTATAATAAAGGGCTAAAATTATTAACATCTGGTCTATATGATAATCTAAATAAATAATATTGAAGTACAGTAAGATCTTCGCTTTCACTATAGTTTTGTTTGTTAGTATCAATAACATTTTTATTATTATAAGTTTTTTCCATATTAACTTTTTGTTTTTTTTTATACCCAATACTCCAACCTAAATCTCCTAACGGAAACATTATTGGGAAAACCATCGGATCCACGTGATGCGACAATTTGTTTATATAAGTATGAGTAACTTCATTTTCTCCTACTTCTTTCGGATATATACAAATGTCGTAATTATCTGGAATGCCTGTGTTTGATACTATAATAGCGCCACATTCTGATGTTAATGGTTTATTATAAAGATGTTTAAGTTTATTATTTTTTCGAATGAAATATAATTTATAATTTGGAAGATTTTTTATATTGGATACATAATGTAAATGTTTATAATTTTTACTATATGGATTATTATTCATTATTTTAGTTACGATAATCATATGTTCATTACTTAATTTTTCGTTATTTTTTAACCTTTTCTGAATAGCAGTTTCGTTATCGTATATATATAATTGACCACATGATGCTTCTTCATTATTAGACGGTAATAAATTGTTAGATGTTGTATGACATATTTGTCCTTGAATTTTTAAATTGTATATTGCTTTTTCTTTGTTATGAACAACATTCGCATTGAATGTTGCGAAACAAAATAAATTATTGTAATATCGGATTAAATGCCTAAATATTTTATCGTTTAATAATAAAAATTTTAATTTTTCGTCATATTTACTTAATGGTGGTAAACTAATAGTGCCGTTTGAACAACAGTTAAATTTTTTCACTTCTTCTTTCCAAAACATAGCTCCACAGTATTGGCATTTTAAATTCATTTCTTCAAATGTTGATGTAAGTATTAACTTTTTATCTTTTTTAGTATAATTAATTGTTTTTATTATTTTTCTTTTTTTATACAACTATTTTCTTTTGAAATATTATTAATTATAGTTAAATCAATTTAAAAAAATAAATATACAAATAAATAAATATCAATATTATTAAATAGAACTTACTATACTCGAAAATTCTTCTAATTAATTATATCATGATTTATAACTTATTTAATTTCCTCTTTAAATATTCCTTATTACATGTTCGATATATCTTCCATTTCTTCTAAAATATCCCCGATAACAAAAACTTTTTGTCCTTTGATAATGTCCATTTCTTCAGAACAATGATAAAATTTTTAATAATATAAATATTCAGCGCTACTGACTATAGATTTATATCCTTATTAAAGTTTATCCAAAGGAGTTATAGAAGTGTCCACAACTTTGATATTATTATAATTTTACACGTGTAAATATAATACATTATTGTGTTATTCTAAAATGTCCCCGATAAGAAAAACTTTTTATCCTTTGATAGTGTCCATTTCTTCAGAACAATGAGATATTATTATAAGTAGTTATATATGGCTATTGGCGAAGGATACCACTTAAAGTAACAATCCAACGCGTCAATGAATAGTACCTCTAGGGTGACGTGGAAAACTGTTAGACAATTCTTCTAATTAATTATATCATGATTTATAACTTATTTAATTTCCTCTTTAAATATTCCTTATTACATGTTCGATATATCTTTCATTTCTTCTAAAATATCTCCGATAACAAAAACTTTTTGTCCTTTGATAATGTCCATTTCTTCAGAACAATGATAAAATTTTTAATAATATAAATATTCAGTGCTACTGACTATAGATTTATATCCTTATTAAAGTTTATCCAAAGGAGTTATAGAAGTGTCCACAACTTTGATATTATTATAATTTTACACGTGTAAATATAATACATTATTGTGTTATTCTAAAATGTCCCCGGTAAGAAAAACTTTTTATCCTTTGATAGTGTCCATTTCTTTAGAACAATAAGATATTATTATAAGAGTGGTTATATATGGCTATTGGCGAAGGATACCACTTAAAATAACAATCCAACGCGTCAATGAACAGTACCTCCAGGGTGACGTGGAAAACTGTTCGTCTCTTCAACCAATCTTTATAGTTAAATCAATTTAAAAAAATAAATATACAAATAAATAAATATCAATATTATTACATAGAACTTGCTATACTCGACAATTCTTCGAATTAATTATATCATGATTTATAACTTAAACAATTGAGAGGGGGGGGCTGAGGAGGCGCGAGGAGGGGGCGAGGGGTGCGAGGGAGGGTGAGGGGGGCGAGCCTCTAACAATTTCTTTCAAAAAAACGTATAATCAGTCACATTTTTACGTTATTTTGAGGGGGGCGCTGAGGGAGGGGGGGGGGTGAGGGGGCGCTGAGTCGTAAACATTTTCTTACAACTATATAATATAGGAAGATATACACACACACACACACACACACACACACACACCCGTGTCGAGTTGCTAGTCTCGCATCAGGCGCCTCCCCAGGTGGCGGATAGGGGAAAGCTCGTCAGATATGAAGGGCACCGGGGAAATAAAATACCCGGGGTGGACCAAAACTGGCTAGGGGAAGGCACCCCAAATAACAAACCAACCATGGACGTAGTGAATGAGAGATACGCATTACCCCAAGTGGGTGCCCTCAATGGAGGGGTTAATCCCACCACCGATTCCGATCGGGTGAAAGCCCCGGTGGTCGGTGCAGGCTCCACAGATTTTGGGGGGAGCCACATACACTATACCAGGAATAAGATGGAAGAAGAAGACGAAGTAAGCCAGGATAGCGCAGATGCAGCTGCCTTCCGAACCCTACAAACAAAGGTAGAGGCTCTGGTGGACTTTATTCTAGATAAAAAGAACATTCACAATGAGCTCAAGTCAATGGCGAAGACTACCCAAAGAGCCTTAAAAGAATTCGTCAAAAGTCGAAAAAGTCATGAGTCTGGACAAGCTACCAGACCTACCAAGGACGGAACAAGCCAAACATCACCGCTCTTTCGGAAAGGGAAGGCGTCGGTAGTACACACCGAACGTAACCGCCCCTCACCGCCACCAGAGCCAAACGAAAAGAAGGCGAAGATACGTGCTTCCTCACAGATACCTGCAAAAAAACCGGAAGCTTAGATAGGACAGACCGACTGGGCAACCGTCGTAAGTAAAGGAACACGCAGAAGATATGAGAGACTCAAGACTGACGGCAAGGAGAAAGTAGTGCAGGCACATACCACGGTTAGGCGGAGGCCAGCTCGATCTGATGCCTTCAAAATAAGAAGGTGGGGTGAGACCACCTACGCCGACATCCTAGGAACTCTCAAAGGGGCACCTGAGTTGAAGGCACTGCAAGAAAGGGTCACGCGCATCAGGCGCACCAAGGCAGGAGAGTTGCTTTTGGAGCTAGACAAACCAAACATCGTGTCGCATGAACTGCAGACATTGGTCTCGTCTACCCTTGCAGGGTCAGCGATAGTACAAACGTTGTCCCATAAGGAGACAATCGAAATCAAAGATTTGGACGAGACAACAACAGCAGAAGAGGTAACACAGGCGATCACTTCAATTATCGGCCCCGAAATGATGACCGCTGGGGATGTTAGACTCCGGGCGTCTTACAGTGGCACTCAAGCAGCCAGCGTTATGCTACCTGTAGCAATGACAGAAAAGCTGCTGGAAACTAGAAAAATCAGAATAGGATGGGTCAATTGCCGGGTCCGGTTACGTGAAACAGTGACGCGTTGCTTCAAGTGCCATGAAATCGGACACCTGGCACGGAATTGTAAGAGTGTAATTGACCGGTCGTCCCTGTGCTTCAAGTGTAAAACCGAGGGTCACAAGGCAGTGAACTGCCCGACCAACAACGAGCAGGTAACGATGGAGGTCGTAACAACAAACAACGATGGCTAAAGTGCTTCAAATCAACATGAACCACTGTGCAGTAGCCCATGACTTGCTGCCCCAATTGATCCGAGAGGAGAAGGCGGACATAGTAATCATCAGTGAGCAGTACAGGGACAAAAATGAACCAAACTGGGTAAGGGATCGTGCCAGCACGGCGGCCATCTGGGTATGCGGAGAACTCCACATATCCAAAAAATGGACGTCCTTCAGCCCAAATTCACCTGGGTTGAAGTATCCGGTATAAGATTATACAGCTGCTACCTACCACCCAGCGACTCAATAGAAGAGTTCGAAAGATCCCTAGATGCTATCGTCACTAGCGTTAGAACCTCCACGCTGCCAGTCGTAATCGGGGGAGCCTTTAACGCTTGGGCAATTGAGTGGGGAAGCAAGAAAACGAACAACCGCGGCCACGCACTGCTTGAGACCTTCGCGATACTAGAGCTAGAGATTGCTAACATAGGGACAAAGCCGACCTACACTAAAGGACGAAAGCCTTCCATAGTAGATCTGACCTTTGTCGACCCCAGATTAAGTCGGGAAGGCTCATACTGGCAAGTCAGTGATCGGTACACTGGCAGCGATCACCGAGCTCTCACATACCAGCTCCACCCGACAGGCAAAAGAGCGAATATGACCCGGATGCCGAAGAGAGAGAAATGGGCACCAGCTACTTTCGACAGGGAAGCTTTTCTCTGCTTTTTGGAAGGAGCATCTGTCGAAGGAACAGCTGAGGTTAGGGCTCAAAGCCTCTCGGAGACCATCACAGCGGTATGCGATGCCTCGATGTCCACAAGGACGAACCACCGGGGACGCTTACCAGTCTACTGGTGGAACAAGGAGATTGCGGTAATACGTAAAGAGTGCCTTCGTGCTAGGAGGCTGCACCAAAGAGCAGTCCGTGGACCGCTGTATGATCAATTAACAACTAGATATGAGCAAAAGAGGAAAGAGCTGAAAATTGCCATCAAGACAGCCAAAAGAAAGTGTTGGCAGGACTTCTGCGAGGAAGTGGACAGTGACCCGTGGGGACGGCCGTACAAAACAGTCATAAATAAAATCAATCCCAGAGGCACCAATGCTCCCTCCTGTCCAACCTTTCTTGATAGAGTAGTCCAAAATTTATTCCCACAACACCAGGAACGGCAACATGGCACTGGTCTAACGGAAAGAATCGGTACAGCCGAGCCAACAGCAGTCACCGAATCAGAAGTGAAGATAGCGGCCAAAAAGATTGCCATAAGAAAGGCCCCAGGACTGGACGGCGTTCCTGGTTTAGCTATAAAGACTGCAGCTCTAGAAGTTCCTTGCATATTCAAGGACACTTTCAATGCATGCCTAAGTGAAGGAATATTTCCGACACAGTGGAAGATACAGAGGTTGGTACTCCTTCCTAAGGGAAATAAACCCCCGGATGAACCATCCGCGTATCGACCACTCTGCATGTTGGATATAGTCGGAAAATTGTTTGAACGTATCATATCCGTCAGACTGGAGGCAGCTATACAAAAGATCGGCGGCTTGTCTGATAACGAATTCGGCTTTAGAAAGGGTCGATCAACGATCGATGCTATCGATAGGGTGGTGTCAGTAGCTGAGAACGCCGTTAGTGGTAGCCGGTGCACAAAACGCATGTGTGCTATAATTGGTTTAGATGTACGGAACGCGTTTAACACGGCCAGGTGGGATAAAATCATGCTCGCATTGGAAGACCTAAGCGTGCCACTGTACCTTCGAAGAGTAATCTCGAGTTACCTAACTGACCGCACGCTTCTCTATGATACCGACGACGGTATGCATTCTTATAAGATCACAGGAGGCGTGCCACAGGGCTCTGTACTAGTATCCCCAATCTGGAACATCATGTACGACGGATTGCTTAGGCAACTGCTCCCACATGGGGTGTCGATAGTAGCTTACGCAGATGATATTGCTCTCATTATCGTTGGGAAAACCATCGAAGATGTGCAATACCTCGGAGACACGGCAATCGAGGTAGTAGGAGATTGGCTGAGCGACCATGGACTCAGTCTTGCTGCCGAAAAGACCGAGGCAGTGCTCATTGCCAGAACAAAAAAGAGAGTCTACGCCACTTTCACGGTCAACGACGAGAAGATCAAGACAGGGGACATCATGAAGTACCTAGGAGTTACAATAGATGCGCGGATGTCGTTCAAAAACCACCTTAGGAACGCAGGATTAAAGGCATCAAAAGTGGCTCGAGCACTCGCAAGCATCATGCCAAACATAGGAGGGCCGAAGCAGCCACGACGGTTGCTTCTTTCATCGGTGGTTTATTCCGTGATTCTATACGGAGCCCCCATCTGGGCTAATGCTATACGTAGTAACCCAAGCTATGGTGCAGCTTGCCGAAGGGCCTGCAGGACAATCGTGCTGAGAGTGGCCTGCGCCTACCGTACCGTGTCAGACATCGCTCTCTCGGTAGTCACCGGACTGCCACCCTTGGACCTAATGGCATGTGAGAGAACTGAGGTGTATCGTGGAGGAGTGATAAGAGAGGAGGGCGAACTTGATCAGGGACCACGTCAAAACCGATGGTCCAGGAAGACTGTGGAAGAGTGGCAGCGCCGATGGGATATAGCAGATAAAGGTCGGTGGACCCATCGGATTATTCCATGTGTCGTGGAGTGGACGGAGAGGAGACATGGACTCGTGACTAACTGGGCATGGCTGCTTTCGCAGCTACCTGAAGAGAATTGGAGTGTACGAAAGCGCGGAGTGCCCAACATGTCCTGAAAGTGATGAGGACGTTGGACACGCTTTGTTCGTATGCCCCAGGTTTCGGGAAGAGAGAGAAAGGTTTCAGGCCTTATGGGAAGGCCCCCTAACTCCCGAGGGCATCGGGAGATGCTTACTCTCTTCACAGAGAGGATGGAATGCTGTGATTGGTCTCGTCACCGAGGTGGTGGACAGATTGAACTCCATAAGGCGAGAAGAAGAAAGAAGAGAAAACCGTCTCACAGAGGACCAGACGGGGTAGAGGGCCGTAGAGGCTGCGACTGCCCTCCGCGAAGTAATGCCTAACGGCGGTTTCCGCGGTGGGAATTACAGTCGGGGGGAGGCCCTGCTATAGAACAACAGCAGGGGGTTTTAGTAGGTATTGCCAGAAATAGTCGAGTCCTACATAACATCTCGTATGCGTAAATGCATTTTTCCTAACCTTCTCCTCCTCCTCCTCAAAAAAAAAAAAAAAAAAAAAAAAAAAAAAAAACAAAAAAAAAACACACACACGCATTTATATATCTTCTAAATATCTATATATACGTCTACAAAATATAACAGTTAATATTTAAAAATAATAAATTATGTATCTTATTATAAATACTACTAATAGTTGAAGTTGAATTAAAATTGTCTAATACCGGTATTAATTTGGGCTTTGAATTCCAAACGAACATTATTGATTTCCTTGACGAACCAACCAGTTCAGCGAAAATCTCCTTATAGGCTAATAAATCATTCTTTTGGTTCCCATTCCTTATACACATCTTCTAGTTTCTGGCATCAATACGTTTTTTCCGGTCCTTTCTTACGGTTGTCCTTGAATTCATTCATTAATTAAAGTAACTCATTGTCAGATTCATGACCTTAAACAAAACAAGAATTTGTTAAATTACTTGAACTACCAAACTTCAAATTATTCAAATAAAATAAATAAAACTTACAGATATCTGAATATGAGATTAAATTTTAACCCTTACAGGAATACATGTATCTACTTACAAGGAGAGCTTCTCACATCCGGATCATGGATTTGTCTAAAATTTCAGGATGTCATATTAAACAAAAAAAATGAACCCCTGTTTTAGACAAATCCACGATCCGGATGCGAGAAACTCCTTGTGAGTTGAATTCCAAGATTAAAACTTATCTAAGAGTTTTTGAGGTGTCTGTTTACGAATCTGATCTCAATTTTGTAAAATTCCAGAAGGGAGATCTAATATAAATACCTACTATTTGACATATACCTGAGTTTTTTCCATGGAAATGACACATCTAATAAAAAAAACGTCGCCAATTTATTGGCCCTTAGATTCTTCAAACTTAATTTATTATTCCATTATATTAATTATTAATCCCAAAAATTTTAAGTTTACGCTAAAATAAACTTTGACCTGAAACTCTTGTAGGGGTAGAATGCGGGATAGTGCATTTTCATTTTTATGATTCGTTATATATTTCTTTTTATAATAAGGCATCTCGAGGTAATTCGGCTATATATCTAATTCGCTCACACACATATACACACACACACACACACACATAAACACACACATACACACACATATACACACATATACACACCCACACACACCCACACGTGTATACACGCATGCACGCACGCACACACACACATACACACACGCGCCTCCATGCTTCCTCCCTCCTTTATGAGAAAGCTTCATTAGTTATATAAGTAGCTAAAAGATGTGAAAAATATAATTTATAAATTATTTCAGAATTTTCCGAAATTTTCCCTTGTTTACAAGATAATAAATCATTCAATCCAATAAGTGGTCGTATTAGCTACACACGCTAAGCGTACCAGTTTTTTTTTATTTCGTTCTTAGCAAGGCTAATTATTTTTCGAATTGGCAGAAATTTTTGTTCTAGTAGAAGATAGATTTTAACTACATAATATTTTTACGGTTATTTTTATCTTATTTTTTTGTGGTTTCCACGCAGCCTACTGGTGTAGTGCGTATCCTTCCACACCTTTATTTTTCAACTTCCTATTTTTACACAGAACCTATAAATTTCTCCTGTGGAGTGTGGACCTCCCTATAAACTGTTTTGCCTACCTATCATCCATCCCACATTCGCCTAGGATTATGCCTGTGGGGCGGGGAAAACCTGTAGGCAGTCCACGTTGGATACATCCTAATTAGAAAAACCCGCCCCGGGATGGTCGGTGTATTGGAATAATTCGGTTTGAATGTCTAGGTTAGATTCCGTAGGCTTAGACACCGAAACTGTATTTATCCACACCTCCCACTCAATTTGTCAGAAGTCAATTTCAACACCTAACCGATCACATGAGGTAGGCGCAGAAAAAACGCGGTCACCCATCCAAGTACTGGCCACACGCCCAATGCTGCTTAACCTCAGTAATCAGTCGAGGTGCCGACTGCGCTACCTGCCAAACTGTTGGTTATTTCTATATCTTATTTTATAAACTATTCTTTACTTGCGTGATATTTCAATAATACGTCCTTAATATTCTTTTGAATTCGGGAATCCACAGGCTGCAAGAACGTAATTTTCTCTTCTTTTGATAATTTTGTCAGGATCTTTTTAAATGAATTTGATCGCTTTTATATCATACATCGTAAAGAATCTGAGAGATCTAGTAGATATTTCATCTTATCCATGTTTACGTCAGAAAATGACTATTTAGACGGTTTACGTAGACATGATACCCAAATAAAATAAACTTTTTCCTTTTACGCCAGAAAAAGGACTATATCAATATATCATTGCATAACGTAACTGATCTATCCACCATGTACAAAGTTTAATTATGAGACGATAACCGAATTCATGAAGCTCACTTCAGTTACAGCAAGTTCAGAATGTTCGAAGTTTCGTACGTCAAGAAGTTAATAGTCTGGTCAGAGTAACTTTTACACAAATTTATTTAATTTACCATTATTGAAAATTAATTAACATATAAAATAGGTTTTTGATTATAGAATTATCGATATCAACTTTACAAAACTGAGGTAATTATGCAATTTCTTAAATTAATGATGCTTTTTTTTATATGAATAAATTTGGATTAAGTAATTAAGGCAAACAAAAATCTTTTTTCTTATAGCTATAAATTCCCTGCAGTCTCTGCTACAACATTTCAGTGATAGGAGAGGTTAGGAACATTACGGAATTTACATGATATAAATAATCCAGATGTTAATAAAAAATTAAACAAAGATGACGCACAGATGGAATTT
The DNA here is from genome assembly GCA_036365515.1 of Torymus aiolomorphi. Lineage (NCBI taxonomy): Eukaryota > Metazoa > Arthropoda > Insecta > Hymenoptera > Torymidae > Torymus > Torymus aiolomorphi. Next base: position 142,068,470 of record CM070877.1, read on the forward strand.
TAGGTTAGTGACAAGAACATAGAATTTTTGAAATATTATTAAAAGTTCCTCTAAAAGCAAAATTGAACTTAGGTAAAAAATAATCATAACGTGATAAGACGTTTTTGTAAAAATAGTACATATGCTTTCGTCCCCTACACCTGATTTCGTCGTTCAATTTTATTTTACTATTACGATAGTCATGAAAATAATAAAATTGAAAATAATAATAGCGCGAAAATAATAATAATTCTAGCGCACAATATTGCATGCGCCACTTGCAAGTGTCGCTCCTTATGTATGCTAACCCCGAGCCTGCCATTCCCTGTCATTGAAAAAAATATTTATCATTCATTCAATGTTTCAAACATGCGGAACATTTTCTTATACATCTTAATAATGCCACTAAAAACAAAATACGAAGTTTTTTCATTAATTAGAATAATTTATTAAAAATTATATTAATTGTATGTATTTACTTTGGTTTAACCCATTAAGTCCTGAATGGACGGTTTTTCACTGTAGTTTTCAACGGTTGTATTATATGTAAAAAAGGGTTGTAACAAATTCCCAAGCAAAAGCATATCTGATGTAAAATTAACTGAACTTTCAGAATCTTATATTAGATTTTTGAAAAAATGCAAACGTGAAAAACTATATGATTCTTTTAAAAAAAAACATGGATTTTAAAAAATTTTCTTTTTTTATCTCGTTTTCTCCCATTTAAATCATTTCAGAATTCCTGTTTGGAGCAAAAAAATCGCGTCTTCGAAACTTGAACTTTAAAATGTGCATATTAACATTTTGAAAATAAAGGTGGAAACATCCAAAATGGCGGCTGAAACACGAATTTGAAATTTTCAAAACCTGCAAAGTTATATGCAATTTGTAGACTTGTCACTGAATTTTATAAACAATTGCATATAACTTTGCAGGTTTTGAAAATTTTTCAATTTTGATATCGTTGACTCCCCCTGAAATTTAACAAGGAAGAAAATGAGACCTTGCAAATTAAAATTGAATGAAAAACAAAAAAGATTTGTATTTCTTATTGAATTTTTTTTAAGGGACAAAATATACTTTTGCATAATTGGAAATTTTTTAACAAAAATATTTTCGGTTATGTTAAGAATTCTGCTTCCGGTCATATCAGTTTTCAGATTGGAATGTGTAAATGAATTTTTGTAAAAATTGTTCATAGCTTTAGGTCTACTAGACCGCTGGAGCCACCTTAAGTAGCCCATTATTGCACGGCGTGAAGTTAGGGCCCGAGCGCAGCGAAGGTCCTATCACGCCGTGTAATGGGCTACTTAAGACTCTAGTATCGTACAATATTTTATAGCATAGCCTAACCTAAGCCCGCTGTCACGCCTATCCGTGCGCTAAGCAGTCCTTTTTTGCACCGTGAGGTTAGCGATATACACGATGCAATAATGGGCTACTTATAATGGGCTACTTAAGGCAATAATGGGCTACTTAAGGCAATAATGGGCTACTTAAGGCAATAATGGGTTACTTAAGGCAATTTTCGATTTTCCCATAATTGATTTTCCTTTTTTTTAATGATACAATCGAGATATTTGAATCGAATGGATAGCATTCGAAAGAGCATTAAAATACCTATATTTTCTAAAAAAAAATTTCTCTAGCTATCACGGTTCTTTTGTTATTAATAAAAAAGTATTTTTTTTTTTAAAGCTTATAACTCCTAAACTATACGGTCAATTTTCTTGAGAAAAATCATGATAATGCAGAATATAAATAGCTGTAATGCGTAAAAATTTTAATTCATTTTGTCGACTAGTTTTCGAGAAAAAAATATAAATGTGAAAAAGTGAGTTTTATATGTCCAACTATTACGGGAGTAAAATTGACTTAATCGCTTTAAAATTCCTTGTAGAGGTAGATTTTTGATAGCTCTTGGTCGAATTCTTTGGGCAAAATGATTAGTCCAGAACTTTCAGAAATATTTGAGGTTAAAATTTTTTTAACCTTTTCTTTAAATCGTAATTTCTCGAGAACGGCTCCATGTATCACCTCCAAATTTGTAGACAATTTTGTATGTGATATACGTAATATGTTTGCGAAGTTTCATCAAGGTCGTAGGATTACTTTTCGAGATATTTGATTTTGAAAATTTTCGTATTTTACAAAGTTATTTTCTTTGTCGTATGATAACAAGAGAAAACAAAAATTGGTTTCATCATGATGAAATTTTGTGGAGATGTAGAGTATGTATATTATCGTATAAGTGCTTTAGGTAAAACAATTGTCTCATGATTTTTAGAGATATTTAAGGTTAAAATTCTTTTATGGTTTTTTTCAAAATCGTAAAATCTCAATGACGACTTTATGTATCACTTGAAATTTATAGACTATTTTTTATGCAATATAGGTAATACCTGTGTAAAATTTCATTCAGATTATATGATTATTTTTTGAGATGTTTGATATTTAAAATTTTAGTCTTTTCGAAAATTACTTTCTTTGTTGTCGGACAATATAACTACACGTGTGAGTGTGTGTGTGTGTGTGTGTGTGTGTGTGTGTGTGTGTGTGTGTGTGTGTGTGTGTGTGTGTGTGTGTGTGTGTGTGTGTGTGTGTGTGTGTGTGTGTGTGTGTGTGTAGGTAGGTATACAATGTGTACATTTGAAAACGCAAAATGTAAACAAAATATATCTATTTATCGACGGCTGAGAGGAATAACTCCCTAACTCGGTGTTTGCTTCGAAAACACTCTAACTCAGTGAAGACTTCGAAAACATCCTAACTCAGCGCAGGTTTCAAAAACCCACTAACTCAAGCGCGTTTTTCTCTTGTCTTCAATTTTGTAGTGGCAGCTCTGCAGAATTTTAAAATACGATATTTGTATAATAGACGCGATTGGAAATTCGGAAAAAATCAGAATCGATTATTTAACATTGCCTTTATTTTGTGTCTGCGCATGATAAAGATTTATTTCTTTAAATCAAATCAAACTTAAATTTATAGTTTATTTAATTATTCCTCATAGGTGTTAATACATTATCGATAATCATATTTTTAAACGGATCGTTTAAACGAAACAGATACACTATAAAATTAAATCCAATAATTATAAAATACTATCGAGTATTGTAAGCAAAACTGGATCCCATTACTAATCAATAGATGATCCAAATAATGCAATTATTAACTCAGTAGTAAAAGATATCCATATAAGCTTTGATAAAGCCAAGAGCAAAAGATCTTCACATGGTAAAAAAACATAAAATGTGCCAAATCTGTGATCTAGAGGTGTGACACAACTTCACAGTTATTAATAAATGACAATAATGATTTCTGAAAAAACGCATCAAACTTTGGGGCGTGATGTTTGATGTCTAAAGTAAGACTCAGTACCCGTAACTTTGTTCAATGAGTCTTTTAACCAAGATATAAGTTATTTGATCTCTAATCTGCTTTATTTTGTTAAAAAGGATGTACTTTAACATTGCATATGTTTATGCTAGAGAAATATTCAACATTTAACGTCCATTTAATATTGCAGATGTGTATGCTAGAGAAACACTATCTTGTGTTTTTTATATGCTAAAAAGAATTGATTTCTTCGGAAATTATGGTTATACAATGCTTGTCTGAAAAAATTACTTTTCATTCATTTTTTAATTCCATTTTTACGCTGTTTTCTAACGTAACACTTTTTATAAAAAATTTAAATAAAAACTTCCTGTTTACAATAAAACTCCTGTTTCAATTTTAATGTTTCTATAACACAAATATTTGCAAAGTTATTATGAACGAAAGGTACATCATTTTTAATAAAATACCGCAGATTAAAAATTATATCTTATATCTTGTGAAAAAGTTCCATTGTATTTGTTTCAAAACAACCTCAAAAAGAATAAAATACGTACTTGAAGTCAACCTCAAAAGGAATAAAATACGCATTTGACTTCATCTGATTTCACTGGAAAACGGAAAATAACTAATGAGTCTTTATTATTTAAGTGAATAATAACGTATGTAAATAAGACATTGAAAAATCTTGTATTAGTTAATGAATTTTTAATAACCGGTCTTACATATTTCTAAACAAATGATTATTCAAATTAGTTATTTCAAAGCATCATTTTTTGCAGAATTTACTTTTTTCTATAAAAAAAATATTATTTCCTTCATTTTAGAGATGAAATTTATAATGATAATAATATATCCAGATTACTAATAAAAAATTGCAACAAAGTTAAATACATTGAGAATTTTATTACAACATTTTATCATTTTATTATTATTTCGTGAATCATTCTCAGTTTTATCATCGTTTACTTTTATTATTGTCAACTCTTATTCTTTAACTAATACGTGTTTCTTCATTAATAAGTGAATTATATATTTAGATTGGGTATGCTTTTTTTAATTGTTTTTTACGGTATCTATGATTAAATAATGAGGTGTTATTCATTTAAAATTTCTCCGGATTTGAAACGAAATAATTTTTTACAAATAAATAAAATTCTTGAAAACCTGAAAATTAAATTGAAGTCTTTATTTAGTCTTTGTTTTCTGGTATAATTGACTAAATATGTAAGTTGTAAAATAAAAACAGATTTTAAAAATTCCATTGCACTCGTAAAACAATGATACAAAGTTTAAACCTACAACCAGGGCATAACCAGATTTTGCATAGTTTTCGATTAAGATATTTTTGCAACACTAATCCAGACAATAATGTCTTATACTGAAATAACAAATTATTTGTTGCTTGTATTCCTAACTATTTATGTAGAATCAACAAAATTTTTACAACTTGTAATTTATTTGTTTATACTTGAGTTCTTGCATCGTGTAAAACTTTTTCTTTATTATTCAGCATCTTCGAGTATTCTTACCTCACCGTAGAATCCTTGATCAGCGCAAGTGGTCTGACTTGACGTCAGAATCTTTGTTTAGTGTGAGTGTTTTGACCTCACATTATAATCGCGTATTAACATGAGCTGTGAGTCTGGATTTCTATCTCAGAGTAAGTCTTTTGATGTCTCATGTCGCTGGGATTGTCTAACGTAGATCCCTTCATCTATTACAACACGGTGCTTACATGATGTGAATTCATTTAAGGTTAATAATTTCTCTCTAGTTTTTTGATTATCTGATGAAATATCCATCACATCACAATATATTAAGCAATTAGCGTATTACATTAATTTGAAACAGTTGTGTTTCGAAAGAATAATGAAAAATTTCCCTACTGTTTATTTTTATTTCTCAGAATCAGCGAATCTCTTCTTTGTAAGTTTTATTGCACGCGGCAAAAAATATATTTTAAAATATTTGATTCCTAATATTATTATTTATATATAGTCGATGTACAAGCGTATAATTACAGTTTTTAAAAATTGAAATATTTTTAATTCTATTTTCGAACTTACTAAAATACTCTTCTAAAAACGACCTCGACATAGGGTTTGAAAAATTTCAGTTTCACACTGAGGAAAAACGTGTTGGTGGCGGTTACTATATTGTGCAGTAAAATCGATTACAGTTAATCATACCATTTTTTCTGGTAGAATGAACTATAACATGTTAATAATGAATATATTCGTTTAGTTGAAACAACTATAAATTATAGTAAACGCAATATCCTTAAGCAAGTCATTTTATATTGATTTTAACATTACATATTGTAATTTTGCATATGCTATATGAAAATTTTTTAAAATATAGTAATCAATGGAATATTTTATATTTAAGTATCTTCATCATAATACTGTTTGCATACGTTACTATAAAATAAGGTCGTAGTCAAATAATACTATATTGTGTAGTACTTATATTGCTACAGTTACCATGTTTTTCTCTCAGTGCATTTTATTAAAATACTTGATACTTTTGTTAATATCTAATGAAAAATCATAAATTCATCGATTGGTAAACTAAAAATCAATTAAAAAAGAAAATCATTAAATCGATAAAAATGAAAGTGTCACTGAAAATTCAATCGAGCAAAGCAAGTTGTCATCCCAAGTATTCTAAACAAGTGTATCTTTGACATCCGGCACAATCCGACCAATCGAACCAACATTTATCCGGCACGCGTAAACAAAAGCCCATCGAGATAAAAGGCGGGAGTGAGAGAGAGAGAGAGAGAGAGAGAGAGAGAGAGAGAGAAAAAAAGGTCGCTCGCGCTCGGCAGCCAGTCACGCGTAGGAATGAGTGGCGCATACACACGCGTGTGCGCGCGTATTAGCGCGGGCGCTGACAAAGTTCGGCGCGCAGACGGTCTCTCTCTCTCTATCGTGAAAGCCCCCTCTCTTCATCGCTCTCGTTCTCTTTCTTCCCATAACTCGAGCAAGCGATCTCGCAAAGGGTGAGCGACGACGACGACGACGGCGGTGGCGGCAGTAGCGGCGACGGCGGGGGGCTGTGTGTGTATACACGCGACGAGGGGAGGTAGCCGACGTCGGCGACGTCGAGGCCGAGGGCGCGAGCGCGATTGCGCAGCGCCTGCAGTGGGGCCAACGTGCGCTTTCGGCGCTGTCTCGCTCCACCGTGTCTCGCGTTCGCGTATATAGAGAGGGGCGCAATGAACGAGACGAGCTCTTCTCTCTAGTCTCTCCCTCCCTCTTTCTCTCTTCAATCCTCCTTTTTGTTTCTCCACTTAGCGTGCGGGCGCTCTTTTCCTCTCGTTCGCTCTTTTGCTATCTCCGCGTGTCACTTGTCTCCCCTCTCGCTTGTTCTCTCGTTTGCATCGCGCGCTTCGTCTCCCTCGCGCCTGCAGCAGCCAGAGGAAGAGAGGGAGAGAGGGAAATTCGGCGAGGAAAGTGTGTGTGTGTGTATACGAGAGTGAGTGAGTGAGTCGAGAGAACGAGAAGGCGCAAGACGGCTAGTGCGCGCGCTGCAAGTGCGAGAGAGAGAAAGAGCCGAGTGAGAGCCGTCGCGGATAGAGGGGTCACGTCGAATCCAACAACAGGCGCAAGTGGGTGGGGGAGAAAAGTTTGACCTGAGCCAGTTCCCCTCCATTCAATCCACGGCCACAATATCGGTTATAGCCTGCAGCCACTGTTGCCAGATTGCGCGGTCGCCCGTCTCTCTCCTTTCTCTCCCTCTCTCTCTCGCTCTCTGTCTCTTTCGGTCGCTCCGCACGACGGAGAAGACGACCGAGAGACGCCGGCGACGTATAGACGCTCGCAGTCGGAGCGCCGTCGCCACCGCCGACGACGATGACGTCGAGACGCCACGGCGCGTGTAGGTGGTAGTGGGCGTACCGCCGCTACCTCCGTTGTCGTCGCCGCGCAGGGACAGAGGGAAATACGCGTGATTCGGAGATCCTCGGAGTCGCTCGGAGCTCATCGGCTGCTGTCTGTCTCTCTCTCTCTCTCTTCTCCGTCTGTAGGCATTATATATCGCACAAGAAGGGCAGAGAGAGAGAGAAAGAGAGGAGATAAGGAGAAGAAGCAGGAGGAGGCGGAAAAAGGGCCTCGCGTCACGAAAGCTCAGCTCTCGGTACGTGCACACGTATACACAGGACGCGTGTACGGACGTATTACGTACATGTGTACCGCCCCGCGCGTCGCCGACACCCACACCGCGCGCGCGGCGCGCGAGAGCGAGGTAACCTCGCGTTTCCGCGCTCTCTCTCTCGCACGCTAGTCGGCGAGGAATGTCTACAATGATGTCCCCCTACCTCTCCTCCCCCTCCCACCTGCCTCCCCCTCCGTTCCCCTTGCGCGCCCTCCCTACCTCCCTCCTGCCTCCCACCTACCTCGCGCGCACGCGAGCATAGAGAGCGCGCGCGTGTGTATGTGTGTGTGCCGCCGTACTGTACCCACCCCACCCCCGCGCCTCTCCGATGCATTCCATCGTCAAGGCTCGTGCGCGAGAGATAGAAAAAGAGAGAACCAGAGAGAGACAGAGAGAGAGAGAGAGAGAGAGAGAGAGAGGGAGAGAGAGAGAGAGAGAGAGAGAGAGAGAGAGAGAGAGAGAGAGAGAGCTCGACTCTCAAGAGCTCGGCGCACTGGATTATTTATTCAAGGCATTTTCATGAATGTACGCGATGCAGTCACGGCGACGCGGCGCATAGACGATGACAACGACAACGGCTTATGATGACTCTGCTTATAAAGGCAAGAGCAGCAGCAAGCCACTGTTGAAACGTCTCGGGGGCTCTACACGAGGGTGTGTGCGCGAGCACGTGTGTATGATGCTGTGTGCGTATGGGAAAAATGGAGAGAGGGAGGGAGAGAGAGAGAGAGAGAGAGAGAGAGAGAGAGAGAGAGAGAGACAAAGGATTCGATTTTTCTTCCGGGGGTGATTCGACTCTCTCTCTCTCCCGGTGTATTTTTGTGGGTTGTCCTGGGAAAGTTTGCCCCAGGCTCCTTTGTCAGGCTAATTTGGAGATTGACGCGTTCTATTTGGAATCGACTGGGTGGAATACTACGGTCCTCGGGTGTGGACGCTTCTCTCTCTTTCTCCTTCGTTCTTACTCTTTCTCGTCTACGCGCTTCATTTGTCATAATTTAATCTTCCTTTAAATGCATGTATACGTGTGCGACGAGAAAAATGTCTTATTCACTCGTTACTACTTGATATATCCTTGCCTGTGTGAGGTATTTTCCACGGTGCGAGTCGAGAGGCTTCTTGGAATTTTATAAGAAAATTCCATTGTGTTTATTTTGTTAAATAACAAATTGTCGTGTTAAAATTTTGATTCACTTACTCGGAGCTGAATAATGCCCGACTATTTTTCACCTTGCATTTTGAATTCGCTTTTATAAACCAATCCACACTGACACGGAATACATGTGCGAATGAAGATAGCAGTTGACCTCGTTCGCCTGAAATCTACGTAAATAGTATACCGAAGGCGCGAAATTCAGTATTTTCTGATAGATGGCACAAAGCTTATATTGTATTATATATCAATTTTTAGAATTTAATATTGTTTATATGAACATTATCTACTATACGAGTGAAAATAAGTTTATAATTACATAAATTAGCCTCTTTTCATATGTTTTGCGAAATCGAAAAATTATAGTTATACTTTAAAAAGAATATGTGAATAGTAATTATTTTAAAAACTTTTACACACAGATTAATTTTTTTAATTAATCACTGTAGAATATAATTATGGAAATTATTTTTATTTATTATAAATAACTTTATAAAAAAATAAAAATTCTCGACATCTTATATTTTTTTTATTAGTTTTTGTAACAGTTTTCATCATATACCATTTCCGAGATTTATAGGTTCTAAGATTTAATAAATATAAACCAATTTTCGACACTCAATATTATATAAATTTTAGAAAATCGAGGTTAAATATCATCTTGGCTCTTATGTACTATTTTGTGTCAGTTAGTACTGAACCTAAACACGAAACCAAAAAACCAGTGCGTTAATAATATACTATACGTAATCTAGTTTACATGTCTTCACTTTCTATTTTTATTCAAGCTATATTAATAAAATTGTTATAATATTTTTTGTAAATAACGTCTACTAAGTTATATTAAACTATTAGTAACCATTATAATTTATTTCAGTAAAAATGTTTTTTTTCTTTCATGATTAATGTTTTGAAACATATTGTAGAAGATAATGTAAAACTTTTATTTTAAATATGTTTTCTTTTAATTTTTCCATAATTTATACGGTGTGTTAAATTAACTCTATGAAGACTTCCAATAAAATAAGTAACATTATATAAAACCTTGTTTATTTTTTTTAGAGTATTAAAGCTAGCTTTCTAAACGTTCTCTTTAACTTTTAAGCACTGATACGATCTATTTCGACGTACGACTCATCGTGAATAAGTCTAGATTAGTTTTTTATGTCTTGTTATGATACTTTTACGTATTATTATGACAAAAAATCGTTATTGTTTTGCAGCGATTAATTTCATTAATTTATTAAACGTTAATGGAGATTTAAAGTATATGTCTGAACCATATTTCATTAAGCTGGTAAAAATGAATCAGCTATTCTATAATTAAAATACAAATATCATAAATAATAATAAAATGCTAAAAGTATTTAAAAATTCAGAATGTTGTTCAAATTCGTCCCATCCTATACTTAAATCCTAATCAGTAATTCAATTATCAACGTATCACTGCATGATCTGCCCGTAGAAAAAAATAATCCAAGGATAGATATAATGGAAAACAAAAGATTTCACCTTGACAAAAAAAAAAAAAATGAAAAATGTTTCAACCGTCGCGAAGGAACCTATTATAGGCAGCGCGACAATGATTTATATGTCGGCGGGGCTTATTTTTGCAAAGTGTTTAATCAACGGTACAATTATATCTTTACGCCTCTGCCGCCCATGCCGCGCGCGCGTGCGCTGGCGCACAAAGAGAGAAGAGCGAGCGAGAGAATCCGTGGAAGAACATTGTAAGCGCCGCATCGTCAGGAGGAAGCGCGAGACGATTCGTATTAGTACGCATATATACGAGCATAAAAAAGAAGAACGAGGAGTGAGCGAACGAAAGAGAGAGAGCGAGGCGAGCGCAAACAGCGATGAGGGAGGCCGAGAGCAAGAGAGAGAGAGAGAGAGAGAGAGAGAGAGAGAGAGAGAAGGCGAAGGAGAGAGGGAGGAAGATCATATGAAAATACTCGTTCTAATCATAGAAAATTCCAAACAGCGACGAAGATTCGAGAGAGATAGGAGAATGAGAGAGAGAGAGAGAGTAGAGTCCTAGCGCTCTCGCGCTCACCCTCGGCGCTGTACGATTTCATCGGGAGTCAAGTCTGGAGAAGGCGCGAGAAAGAGACGGAAGGGAGTGAGTGAGAGAGAGAGAGAGAGAGAAGAGAGCGAGCCAGCGAGCGCAAGAGAGAACATCGAAGGCTTTATTTGGGGTTGGCTATAAATACATATCAACCCCTCTGTTCGCCGCTTGCCTTTCCACTTCCCGCTTCCTCCCGCTATCTTTCAATGTCTCACTTTCCTCTCTCTCTCTCTCTCTCTCTCTCTCTCTCTCTCTCTCTCTCTCTCTCTCTCTCTCTCTCTCGCTCTCTTTCTGCCGCTCCTCCTTTTTTCCTTCTTTCCACTCTGGTATACACGCACGTGTATAGCCGCGGCGGCGGCGGCGGCGACATGAGCTGCGTATTACACACATATATACACGCCGATGGAGAGCGGCGAGAGAGGGATATAGCTCGTCCTTCTCGCGCGCACCCTCAATTTCTCTTTTTCTCCCCCCTTGTGGTGTGCGGTGGCGCATATTTCGGCTGCTACGTAGCTCTCGGCGAATCCGGGAAATAGTATAGAGAGAAAGAGTGAGAGAGAGGGCAGGCTAGTCGTAGGAGAGACGGATCTGTGCGCCGTATGTCCATAGAGGCGTGTTACAATACGGGGCGCGCATGGTGTATTTCGGGTAAGTGCAGGGCCGCGAAATAACTTCAGAAATAGCCGCGTGGCGCGAGATCTCACCACGTACGTCTCCCTCCCGCTCTGTCCCTCTCTCTCTCTCTCTCTCTCTCTCTCTCTCTCGCTTCTCTCGCGTATATACACACACGGACAAGTCGGAGGCCAATGATCTGGAGGCACCTATATTTCCTCGAAGCGACGCGCGTACACATTATTTTAAGAATTCAAGCGCGCCAATGCCGAGGCACTAAAGGCTCTATAATAACTGGCCCCGCGCGCGACGCGGAAACGCGTCGATCGAGAGAGAATCGGCAGCAAGCGCACAGAGAGGCTCGTTACGTGTGTATGCTCGTACGCGAGAAAGTTCCAAGGCACGCGCCGTTTCTCTCTCTCTCTCTCTCTCTCTTGCGGCTCGGCCCCCGGAGAGCACGCATTGATTTTTGTCATTTGCGATTCCGATTACAAAGTCGGATTATTGATTTTTGCCCGGACAAGAATTTTCCCGGCTGAATTATACACAAAGCTGCGCGCCGAGAGAGAGCGAAAGAGGGAGCTGAAGTGAGAGGAAAAACTGAGTTTTCCAGGGGTTGAATATTGATGGGTCGTCGGGTTCTTGTTTCGAATGGCGAGGTAGAAAATCATTTTTGGCCGTCCTACATTCGTAGAATAGCAAAACTACATCATGTGAGAGTTGTGGAAAATATTTATTTTTGTAGAAAAAGTTAACGATGATGTCGCGAAAATCTTTACATAGTCAATCTTGTTTATGTTCTTATTTTTTTTAATTTAAATGAAATTATAATCAAATTTTACTGTCATTCATCGATATATACAGATTAAAAACAATCTTTTCAATTGAAATAAGAGTCAATTCAAACATTTTGGTTGGTATTATACTTTGCTTTAACTAAATTAAATAGATAGTACATATTACACAAATTCTGAGGTATCAAAGAAAAGGATTTCAATTGAGGATCTCTTTAGTTTCAAATCATAAACAAGAGCTAAAAAATGTTTATAAAGGCGGAAATAGCCAATCTGGGAAATTTCTTATTCTGTTAGCAAAGTAAATGATTATTAATCTTAAAATTTAACATGAGCATTTTACTCGATGTAATATGTTTTGTATTTTAAGTTATTAACACGTAAAACTTTCATTTTTACGGCAATAAAAAAAAAAAGTTATCTTCCAATATTTTGATTTTCCTATTAAATTCAATATCAATCTAGATATAGTTATAATTGATTTTTGTAAGTTCGTCCAATTATTTAATTACTTTATTCGCCTTTTTGAGAACAAAGATTTATTCTCATAGAAAAATCGAAATTTAATAGTTTACAGTGAATCAATAAATATAATATAGTTTCAAAATATAAAAATGAATCAAAGTCATAGCATAACAATCTTATAAAATTCGATAATTTTTGCTATTAACTTTAAATAATTAACATTATATTTAATACAAAAAGTGGTTAGAAATTAAAAAGTAGTTACCAGGAGATACTTCTATTAAAAAAAGCATTTTTGAAATTAATTTATCTTCCAATATTATAATATTATAAATTCAAAACAAGATTAAAATAAGATATTTTTTTTTTCAATAAAAAATTATTCGTCATCGCTTATGAGTTCCATTATAAAAGCTTACAAATTGATTTATGGTCGACGGACGAAATATTGATTTTGCCTCTCCCTGATACGAAAAGATAAGACAGCGTTTTGTTTTGGAAATGTACAGACTAAATGTAAATAAAAGTGGACGGACCTGTAAAATTCAAGCGCCGCACTCGCCTCTCTGGCGATTGCAGCAATGCGGAAACTCTTGCACAAGCTCCAGATACACGAGCGTTGACGAATGCAAGAGAGGAAAGCTAATACGAAAAATGCAGATACAAGTTGTTTCGAAGTGGGAACAAGCATTATCATTCCTTACATTTTATTTTGTAATTATTACAATAAATATTTTCAATTATGTAAAAATTTAAACTAAGTTTAAAATAAGTTATTACATTAAGATACTTGTTGGAGTATTATTTGTTTAAACTATGTATATAATTTCGAAATAAAATAAAAATACATATAATCATTTCTAAATTAATTATAATATCAATATTATTGATAAATTTTAATGTTTTTCAAGTTGGTCTGCAGAGTGTAAATAAAAAATAATATTTTTGTGTTCACTTGAAATTTTCCAAAAAAATTTTACTCTGCTTTTACGCATGCACATAGTACATTTTTAAAAACATGGTTGTCTTTTACTGAGGTAATAAATAACCCGTTAAACGTAAATAAAGTTGTTAAATAAATCTGAATGATGTCATAAAAATAATTCATGCTTCTCAGATGAAAGAGACATATAAATCTAAACAGGAAGAGCGGACTGCGTCGCAACCACAGCCCTTTGTGGTGGGATTCTAAATATAAGCAGTCTATATAAAAATTTAAAACTCCTCCCGCTAAACTCTTGCAGTACATTTTGTGTACACAGAATTTTTTAACGACGAGGAAACGATGAAAATTAGCGTCTGTTAAATATTCGAAAAATCGATGTAGGCTTTATATATAAAGTTGAGTAAAGAGCAATAATGCCGCCCATATATATATAATGTAAAAAGCGCTTCCTACGAATGCTGGGGGCGCGCATGCGCTTTGGCATTATCGGGGCACAAAGCTTTATGTATACAACTTCGTAATCACTTATAGACATCATTTTCAGGCTCTTCGCAGTAAGTCATGTAACTATGTAAACATGAAGACTTAAGAAAATAATCTAAATTATGAAGTTTTTTCTATTCTATAAATTTTTTGGACGAAACAATCTACCAACTGAAGAAAAGTTTTTGGGTTTGAAATTCTTCTTGAAAACCAATAGAAGCTTTTTTTTGGTCAAAATCGATCTAAGAGTTTATCAGATATCTTGAATACATACCCACATTTACACACAAGCTACACATATACTGACACGCACATAGGCAGTAGGCACACATTTTTTTCTAAAATGATGTTTTTTTTTATGCAAAGCGTCTTAAAAGACGTTGTTAAGCATTTTTTATTTAAACAATTTTGTCACTTTTCTAAATTATATTCAATGATTGTTTAAAATTCATATCTACCTATTTGATTTTGAAAATGTTTAAACATTATATAGATATTTTAATCGATAAAGAATTTTTTCTTTAAACATTTTCTGTAGACTAAGTTCCTGAGATAAAGTAGATGATTATATAGCGAAAAAAAATCAGATTTATGAATCATAAGCTAAAAGTTTTTTTGTATCTTTAGGCGGTATTTAAGAGTAGTTGGGAATTAAGTCATTGATAAGATTAGCTCTAAAAGATATTAGTTAGTAATATTATCGAAATCGTTTTATTATTTCTTAAACTATCAAAAATGTTGTACTTTTTGAATGTACCATTTACAGTGAAATATAAAATTATTTTTAATAAATGATTAATATTAAGTTATAATATAACAAGTGAAAATAAATTTATAATTCACCACACTTATAAGAAGCAGCAGATGATTTATAACTTCTTTAGTATAGCATACTGACTATTATTCTACATTCCGTCTACCAAGCGATAAGAATAGTCATCTTGAATAAAAACCTTTAAAAAGATCTATGTGCTATTAGTTTTCAGAAAATACAGAACGGGATTTCTTTTGCAGGCACTTGAATGTCGACCACATAATTTTCATGTATTTCTATGCTCATATGCTTTATAAGGCTTAACCGAACTGTTAATGTATATTCTTACCTGATTTGAAATAAATTTTATTATAAATTAAAAATGATTTGGTAATATCCCAGTAAAGTAGCCTTTTAAAACTGTGGTTAAGTACTTTTCGACACTAGTGTGAGTTTGAAACAATTGCTCGAGTTGACAACTATCTCTCGCACGTGTATTGAACAATATTTTTCAAAAGGATTTCGGCCGAAAGTCTGAATGTGGAAAATTATGTTTTCTTACTCGCCCACCCGAAAGTACGTACTTTCGGCCCGCATCTCCGGGCCGAAAGAGAAACTTTCGCATCCTATTTTAGACCAACCGCGCGCTCTGATTGGCTGCCGAAATTTCCTGACCCGCGGCGCTTCAGCGCCCGCGCGCATGCCCGAGGAAAGATGTTTGTGCGGTGTGAAGGTTAGACACGTACGAAATAAACAGAGGAAAGTGCACGGGTGACGAGAAAAAAGTTAGTTGAAATAAAAAGTGGTTTTGTTTGATCGTGGTTATTGTTTTTTAAACGTATGGACGGGAGCGTCCGAGAAAAATATGTTTGTGCGGTGTGAAGGTTAGACACGTACGAAATAGACAGAGGAAAGTGCACGTGTGACGAGAAAAAAGAGTTAATTGAAATAAAAAGTGGTGTTGTCTTTTTTTAATGAATGTGTTTCTGATGCCCGCCCCGACCAGCAAAACCTCGGCTTCGCCTCGGTCTTGCAAATGTCGGGCGGGCATCAGATCATCTGTACAATAGCGAAAGTAGCAGACGCCCAAAAAACCAGCTCTCTACGCCGGGCCGAAAGAAAAAACAGTCGGTAATATCGACCGAGCTACCCAAAGCGGCCGACAGAGGCACTACTATCGAGCGGGCCGAAAGAAAAACTAACACTGAAACACAGCTAGCAGACGACAACGCAATTTTATCAATTATTTAACAATTACAGAACGTACTTTCGGCCGGGGAGTAAGAAAAATAGTATACAATACTTGGACCGGAAATTGGATGCCCTGGCCGTGCGTTATGACGCCCTCGGCTTCGCCTCGGGCGTCATACCACGCACGGCCCGGAAATCCAATTTCCGGCCCACGTATCGTAATATACTATTATTATTCCATAATAAAAACTGCTGCCAAATAATTGTCACTTGGTGTCTTCAAACCATAGTATGTTGTTTCATTGTATTAACTATTGGTTTCATACATGAATTATGCATTCTTATCAAAACTTTGAAAAGCAACCTATTACATTTTGAATTAGTTTGACCGTATAAGCTGCTGTATATGGAAATCAAGCACACGAAACTTACAATAGCAATCATTGAAAAAATCACTGAAAAAAATACAAAAAACTGGATCACCAAAAGTGAAAAATCAACGTAAAACACGCATCAACAAAATGAAAAATGGATTTTTGACCCACTGTAATAAAAAAGAACCAAAACAATAAGCTTCGTCTCATTAAACACACACACACACACACGCGCGCACACACGCACTTTTGATAGGAAAAATTCCCTCAAATGGATAGTCATGCCTCTCTGATAGAAAACAGGCAATCAAAATTTCCGATGCAGTAATAGCTCCTGGAAAAACATTTCTAGAGGTGTTCCACAATAATGTGCACTCGGTCCCTTCCTGGTTCCTCTGTACATTATCTTTTTTCAGATATACTTTACGACATTGTGGGTACAACAGCTACGTAAATGATATCATGATCTTCGCGTCCAGTCATCCCAGGAACATAAAGAAGACAATAGACACACTTAATGAAGATATAACTAGAATTGTCAAATGGTCAAAATCCTTTGAGTTACATACCAACAAAACAAAAGCCATAGTTGTTGGAACAAAACTAAATAGATGAAACATCTATAGAGAAAACTCTAGAAATAATTGTGTATTATGTTGATTTCAACCCTTATATTTCCAATGCTGGTTCCGCAGCTATGTGTGACATCACCTCCGAAGCAGAAGAGTTGCTCCAAGAAGCCATAAATTCCTGCATCAGATTCGCTTGCGATGTTAGGAGGACCGACCACATTCCGCCTTACTATCAACAACTACAAAGGCTGAAAGTACCTTCTCGAAAAATATATTTTATCTGCACATTCATTTACAAAACTTTGC
This sequence comes from Torymus aiolomorphi, assembly GCA_036365515.1. Classification (NCBI taxonomy): domain Eukaryota; kingdom Metazoa; phylum Arthropoda; class Insecta; order Hymenoptera; family Torymidae; genus Torymus; species Torymus aiolomorphi. The sequence continues at coordinate 142,085,661 of CM070877.1, forward strand.
AATTTGAATGTCCAAAATATCTCCTATGGACGTTCCCTTCTACAATCTTGACTTCAGGAAAGATTCGTTTCTCTGTGAAGGACTGAATATATGGAATGAACTGCTTTTAAAAATTAGACTGGCAACTTCTATAAAATCCTTTTTGACACTCCGAAAAAGTACTATTAAAATATTGTTATACTTTTTGAAAGAAAGCAGTGAGACCTAAAAGTCACCTTTGCCGACTGCAGTCATTTACCTCAAGCCTCGTCTAAGGTATTTTTCATGGTTTTTCCTTCTACCTCGCTTGGACGAATGCCGAAACTTCTAAAATAATTTTGTATATTCCTATTTTAAAAATTTATATCACATTTTCTAATCCGTGTACATAGCATTTACATTTTCTAATTTATATACAATCATCACATCTATCATATACAAATATTAGTATTCGAAACGGGAAAATACTTTAATGAAATAATGGTATAGCTCAAAAAACTTTGTTTTTAAACTGACCTGCATAAAATAAATTTAAATTATTAGTGATACATAGAAGTAATATTCGTAAAGTATATTATATTTATAATAAAATACTAACAATTTAAGACTAGTACCATAAAAATCCTTCAAGTTTTTGGACCTGTAGCTTACGGAAAAATCAAAATTTTATATTATTTAGAAAACAGCTCTAAAGATAAAATTAAATAAAATATTTCTTCATTTTCACTGTAACACCATCTCTTCCTTGGATATAAATAGGTATTGTTTTTAGCTTAGAGTCTTGTATATTTGCAACAAATATTCTGGTACCTCAGTATGCGTTCCTTCCTTCAAGCTTTTAAGGTCGTATTGTCCGTAACACCCTATTCAAAAGTTAGTTTTTCACGTTAAAACTGGGATAAATAATTATGTAAAGTAATTGATCAATTTTTAGTTCTTGCGAACAATGTATTAAGGTAGTTCTCTAATATATCAAAAAGTGGGTTTCGAAAGTAATAAAATTCTAGCGTGTTCTTTAAAATCTAAATAATTTTTCTTTATTTTTTAAAATATAGGTTGCCGACCTATTATTCAAGAAAAAAATTATTGAAAATGGTTACTTTTACATTGAGAGTAAATGACGCCATATAACGCATAACAGGAAGTAATAGTATTACTTGATAAAAAAGTGGGTTTTGAAAAAGAAAAACACAGCTTAAGAAAGATGAAATTCAGCTCTTTTTTTTAAGTTTATCAAATATGTGTCAAGCCGAACTTTTTAAAAAGATATGAATGATTATAAACACAAATAGCAGATGACATGCATGAGAGCGAGAGAGACAGAACGCCGCATGGCATGCGTATGGTATAGTTTATGCTCTCGCTGAGCGCACAAACTATAACGCGTTAGAGAACTACCTTAATGCAATTGGAATATTATAAGCTTTAAAAATAAAAAATCAAAGCAAAATTGTAAACTCGGCACTATTTTGTTTAAATCGTCAAAATGCACTAATATCGACGTAATGACGATTTTTAAAAAAATATTGCCAAGTTTACAATTTTGTTTTGATTTTTTATTTTTAAAGCTTATAATATTCCAATCACATTAATACATTGTTCGCGAGAACTAAAAATTAATCAATTGCTTTACATAATTACACAGCCCCACAAAAAGAAAAGAAAAGGTTCTGTACTTTAGATCGAACTATCATATCTCGGTGTATTTTGGCCCCTAAGTATGATTCCAAGGTCAGAATTTGTCCACCACGTCTGAATTTGGAGATATCATTAGGTATAAGATTTTTGAGATATCTTAAAAAACAAAGTAAAAACAATTTTTTTGTTAATCTTTTCTACAAAACAATGTAGCATTCTTTGCGCCCTTCAAGACCAACTTTACACCATCCCTCTACAATTTTTTTCTCCAAGATCTAAATAGCTGAATTTTCTAAACTCGCACATATCTCTTAAAATCAAATTCTTAGTTTCTATCTCGAAATTTATATATTCAGATCTGCGAGAAAAAATTGTAGAGGGATGGTGTAAAGTTGGCCAAACAATGCTACATTGTTTTGTAGAAAAGATTAACAAAAAAATTGTTTTTACTTTGTTTTTTAAGATATCTCAAAAATCTTATACCTAATGATATCTCCAAATTCAGACGTGGTGGACGAATTCTGACCTTGGAATCATACTTAAGGGACCAAAATACACCGAGATGTGATAGTCCCATCTAAAGTACAGAACCTTTTCTTTTTTTTTTTGTGGGGCTGTGTTATTTATCGCAGTTTTAACGTGAAAAACTAACTTTTGAATGGGACCTTACGGCCAATACAATCTTAAACTAAGTACAGGAGCCAGTAACAGCCACCACCATATAAGTAAATATAAAATGTATTAAGAAATCTAAAATCCTATATGCAACGTTATACAAGCCAGTACGGCTATGGCCGTACTATCGATCTTCAGGTGGTGTAGTACTCCTGCAGTTAGCACTAACTTTGTTTTATCAGCAGAACACAGGTAATACTATATTATGAAGATACACATATCGATTTGTCTTATGAGGAAATAGTTGTCACACGCATTGTAATAATCTACTATCCCACGAACTTTCGAGCCCAAATATCAACGATACCCTACAAAATTTTTCAAAAGAAAAATAACAGTAAATTTCGTTCAAAAAATTTGATAGGGTGTCGTTGGTATTTGGACTCGAAACTTCGTAGGATGGTAGATTATTACATTGCGTCTTATTATATCTCCTCATAAAACATTATTTGATATCTTCATAATACGTAATTTCTCGTACTCCGCCGATAAAGGAGTCAGGAGTCAAATTCAGTCAATGACCTACCTTTCTGACCCAAGCAAAAGTTATAATGTTCTTCTGCACAATAGCATATCTATCGCTTTCTTTTAAAGTTGATTTAAATCTTGATACTAAATGTTTCTAACCATAGTGAGAAGATTAAATTTTTCTTTAGCGTCCCTGCTATTTTTAAGTATAAAGTTTCCAGTAAATTTCCAAGTACTAAAGATATTTGAACTTTTAAAACCCTTTTTAAGGTAGTTCATCTTCTTAGAAATGGTTTTCCAAAAAGCTTTTATGATGACAGTTTGCTTCAACATAACATGCAAATTATCACAGTATTCAAAAGTTTAAAGATTTAAAAAACTGTTTAAAATTTTTTTTCAAGAAAATTATATGTGTATAAGCGTAAATATTGTCCACTTAACAATATATCATATATTTTCTTAAAAAATTTTAATTTCATATCCGATTTTCATATTGAAGGTATGTTTTTGTTCCTTAAGAGGGTTATTACGATTTTGGACTTTCTTCAGAATTTCTTGAAACTTGCAAAGTAGGCTCTTATTATTATTATGCACAACATATCCAAATTTCAGAAAGCCTAACTTCACCGTAAATAATATATAAGCTTCCAAAGTTACGAAATTTAACACTGTGTTTTATGGGAGAATCGTCATAAATCGTAAAAAAATGAACGTTTTCGTCAATAATGCGAAGCGTCTTTTTCGGATTTGAAAGAAAAAGAGATACGTTACTAATGACAATACTTTGAATATTCTCTCAAAATTTCAGGAAGCCTAGCTTCACCTTTTTCAAAATACAATTGTTTAAAGTGTATAGCCTGGGTTTAGACGATGCCGCGCGTGCCCTTGTGTGCACGTAACCAAACGAAAGCGCGCTGCGTTTGTATGAGAATTGTATCTACACAGGCGGAGCGCTTCTATGTGTATGTATACACAGATTTACAGATGAAGCGGCGCTATGTGTGTGTTTCAAAATTTGAGAAGAAACAAAAACGCATCGTCCCAATCAAAAAACGGATTTTTGACCCGCCATCACGCAAAAAAAAACAAAAAAAATGAGACCTGTCCGGTCAAAATCGACCGAGTATAGAAGCTGAGATCCAGGCGTGTACACACACACACACACACACACACACACACACACACACACACACACACACACACACACACACACACACACACACACACACACACACACACACACACACACACACACACACACACATACAGACATTTTTCAAAAACCATGTATTTTGATTTCTAACACCTCGGAACACAATTATAACATGTTTTTACGACAACTCAAAAATTTACTATCACAAAGCTTCCTCTAGGAGGAAGCAAAACACGTTTTTGTTTTTGTTTATAACAAAAGAACTGTGATAGTTAGACATAAAATTTTTTTTCCAAATATAGATATTTTAATTCTCTTTCGAATGCTACCCATCCGATCCAGATACATAGAGCCATTCTCGAGAAATTACGATTTGAAAAAGGGTTAAAAAACTTTAACCTCAAATATCTCTGAAATTTCTAGACCAATCATTTTGCCCAAAGAACTCGACCGAGAACTATACAAAATCTACCTCTACAAGGAATTTTAAAGCGATTAAGTCAATTTTACTTCCGTAATCATTGGACATAGAAAACTCGTTTTTTTTTTATTTTTCAATTTTTTTCTCAAAAACTAACCAAAAGAATGGATTCAAATTTTTAGAGCTTATAGCTATTTATATTCTGCATTATCGTGATTTTTCTTTAAAAAATTGACCGTTTAGTTTCGGAGTTATAAGCTTTAAAAAAAAAACACGTTTTTGTCAATAACCAGAGAACCGGGATAGCTAGAGAAATTTTTTTTTTAGAAATTAAGGTTTTTTTACGCTCTTTACGTCGAGATACGTCGTTCTTCATTTTCGCGGCGAGATACGTTCTTCTTCCTCTCAGCCGTCGATACACGAAGCGCTTGACAATCCTATTTTTCAAAAAAAATACTTAGAAATTATTTAAATAAATAAAAACCGCAATGCCGGTAAGTAGGAATCTGCATTTTTATAATTTTGATCTAGTCTTTAACGAGCATATCTGATGGAAATGCTAATAAAATTACTCAAAAAATTTTCTGAGCATAGTATTTACATGTACGGAGCGCCTGATAAAATTGTTTTTCCAAATAAACGTTCGAATATTAATTTATTAAATAGCGAAATTGAGTTGATGTTGGACTTCACATTGCCTTAACGGGGTGCCATAGTCCTTCCATTAACGACCGAGCAATTGGCACAGTTTCAAGCTTATTAAAAATGAAATACATAAAATCACAAAAAATCAAGAGAACACTTCGCTGCAGTTTTGAACGATCTATCACCCAGTACAAGTTTGAAATCAAAATATAAAGTGGTTTTTGCAAAAACTTTGAACAAAACAAAATTCGGTTTCTTTCAAAGTTTTTGCAAAAACCACTCGATATTTCGACTTCAAACTTGTACTGGGTGATAGATCGTTCAAAACTGCAGCGAAGTGTTCTCTTGATTTTTTTGTGATTTTATGTATTTCATTTTTAATAAGCTTGAAACTGTGCCAATTGCTCGGTCGGTAATGATAAGGCTATGGCACCCCCTTAAGGCCATGTGAAACCGTGAATTTCAATATTTTTTAAATCAACATTCAAGCGTTTATTCGAAAAACAAATTTTGTCAAGCGCTCCGTACACAGAAACACTAGATTCAGGAATTTTTTTGAGTGATTCTATTAGCATTTTCGTTAGATATGCTCGTTTGAAAAGTAGGTCAATTGCAGATTCCTACTTACCAAAAGTACGGTTTTTATTTAATTAAATAAATACTCATACTTTTTTTTTGAAAAACACGTTTGTCAAGCGCTCCGTACATATTAATACTATACTCAGATTTTTTTTTTGATGATTCTATTGGTATTTTCATGAAATGTACTCGTTTAAAAATTATGTCGGTATTTAACGTCACCTTAACAAAAATGATTTAAGTGTAACATCATAACCATGTACTTAAACATCTAATACGCAGAAATTGTCATCATTATCATTTAATATTGTAACTAAATTATCATAGTCTTCGTCTTCTAAATCATTATTTTTATTGTTATTTTTTGATATTTTAAGTTCAATTTCTTTTTAATTCGTTATTAACATTTGAGAATTTAAATGCGACAACATTGCTTTAATTAACTCAAAATACTTACATTACTTGTCATCAACCTTTATAAAAGATAAAACACAGCTTTAGTAAAATAAGCAAAATGCGATATACAAAACATTTCCTCTCATAGTAAACTTTACGTTTTCGCGAATTTTACACCTGCGATCATGAAATAGTACATTTTGACACTGGAGCGGAAGGCGATGATTTACTTCATGTGACGTTTTTCGCACGAGCAAAGCGAGTTACCTTTTATTACCTTTTATTTTATACGGATCTGGGTCAGTCTCTGAAGATACCCTCTGTCCACCCTGGGTCCGCATGACCCGTAAAACGGCTTGAATCAGGTTGGGTGGATATCCTTGATACGACCTCTATCAGGCCACGGGGGCACCCTCATACGACCCGAATCAGGCTGCGGAGATATCCCCTGATACGGTTCGAATCAGACTGTAGAGGCACCCCTAATACTCCAGGATTAGACTGTGGGGATATCTCAGATATAATCCAGAACAGGCGGCGTGGATAACCTAGATACGGACCAGATCAGGCTTTGGGGTATTCGTGATATAGCCTGGGGCAGTTCACGGAGGTACCCTATTACGTCCCGGATCCGGCTCGAAGAGTACCCTCTGTATTGCCTGGGTATGGCTATGGAATAGGGCTACATGGCACTCGCGATACGGCCTCAATTAGGCTACGTACAATTTTAGGCTATCCCTTTCACGTCCCTGTTCAAGATTGGGGTATACCCCTCAGTCGGCACTGGTAAGGCTACTTCCTACCATACGGTCCGAATCTGATGCGGGGATTCCTCTGGTACGACCCTGATTAAGTGGTGGGGATATCTCCGGTACGGCCCTGATTAGGTTTCGGGGATATCCCAGATACGGTCCGGATCATCATTTCTCTATAAATATGAAGCCGTGATATTTCACTGAAAAGCAGTTACAACTATGTCAAAAAACTCATTTCACTGGAATTTTAATTTCTTTTAAGAGAATAAGGTATCACTTTACAATATAATATATAATTTCAGATGCATAATCTCAGAGTCTGTTAAAAATAATCCGATTACTTACTGTGTACCTATCTTTGTCTTTTATGAACTTTCTATTTTTTATACGATGTCATCCATTTCTTTTTTAATCTTATGTTTTCACTTGAACTGAAAACTTATACTTATGTCTTACACTCTTCACATCTCTGACGCTTTCATTGCTTCTCTTCAAATTCTTTCACACGAAGAGAATTCGAGATAAATTTTTTTTATCTAACCGAGCTAATAATAGATCATCCCGCGTTCGAACATTTCATCGTCAAAATCGCAGAAATCAATCAACGGCATTCGTCGAATATATCCATTTCGGTGTGTATTTTAACCAATCGTAAATACATACATACTCTTAAGTGGTGAAAAGAGAAACGCGCAACGGAGAAATTTTAGGTATATTCACTGACGCGCTGCTTGCGCGCGCCTATTAACTCGAAAAAATCAAAGCGCAATCAACGGTTCACCTTGCCCTACTTAGCCCTGCTTGTGAAACGCAATTGCAGCATCGCAGGCTTGTATTTTCCTACTTCTTTACAAAAATCCTCTCGAACGGTCGAGCGATTGAGGTCCTACGTTATATACAAGATACGCCATCATTCGCAATATCTGCGTACCGCAGCTTTCCACACCCACCGACCGAATTATTAACCTCGAGCCTTCTCTCCTGCATTAATAAAAGCGCAAAATCGATCAATTTCTCCCCACGGCGCCTCTTGTCTCTATCTTCGTTTTCTTTTCCTCCTAGATATACATGTGCACACATTTGTATGGTGGTGCGATCTCCTCAAAGGCGTGCAAGTGCCGAGGCAAGAGCAAGACAGAGCACGCGAGAGAGAGAGAGAGAGAGAGAGAGAGAGAGACAGAGTATAGGAGCCCGGCTACGGCGACGTCGACGACGAAGGACGAACGTAAGGGCAAAGGAAGCCCGATAAAAGCCAGAGCCAAGTAGAGGCTCCCTGCGCACGGCGCGCCATACGCAAATCGTTAAAGTCGCTCTCTCTCTCTCTCTCTCCCTCCCTCCCTCTTTCTCTCGCTCTTACTCGCTCTTGCTCCCACGGGCCGATGACAGAGAGAGCAGGCAGAGGCAGGCAGCCGCACAGAGGGTATCGGCTTTGTATATCTATATAGGAAGTGCCGCGCAGCCAAGTTGCGCCGCGAGCCAACGAGGAGGAGGACGGAGAGCGACGAGATTCAGGGAACGCGCGCCGAGGAAAACGAAAGAGTGTGCTGCCGCTGCCGCCGCCGCCGCTGCAGCCTGCACACGAGAAGGAAAGCGAGCGGCGATCGTTCGCGAGAGAGGCCGTGCCGCGCGAAAATCAAGCCCCGAGAGAGAAAGAGAAGCTTGCAAAGAGGAGAGGAGAAGAGAGCCGTGCGAAGAGGAGCAGCGTGTGCGCGAGCAAAGTATATAAGGAGCGCGCGCGCGCGCGACAGAACGCTCACGGCGGAGGACACGGCTGCCGCCGTGCTGTGGCATTGACCCCGTATACAGTAAGGTAATGCGAGGAGTGAATCTCTCTCTTTCTCGCGCTCGCGCACTAGATCGAGTGCGCAAGAGAGAGAAAGAGGGAGAGAGAGGGAGGACGAGAGGACGCGCTGCCGCCTCATCGCGAGTTATAAGCGCGAGCTCTTTCTTTACGGAGATTCTCTCTCGCGCGAGCCACTTGTTCCTTTTCTCCCCCCCCCCCCCCACCCCCACCCCCTGCTCGCGGATTCCACGCGAGTCGTTGTCTCGCTCTCGCGCAGGACACACCGGCAGCCCGAGAGTCCGAGAGAAGAGGTGTTGGCGTCCTCTCCGAGAGAAGAGAGAAAGAGAGAGACGCCGAGAGTGGGAGATGTATATGTATATTCGGAAAGAGAAAGAGCAGTGCGTGTGCGCGAGCGGTACTGAGGTCGACCTCCTCAATTTGCTCTTCTTCTTCCTCCTCCTTCTCTCCTCCTCTCTTCCCCACCTACTACTCTCCTCGGGAGTTGCGCGAGAGTGTGTTAAAGGAGTCCGCGCGTAGGTGTATCCGTACGCATCTGTGTGCGTGCACGCACGCAGCCTGCGAGAGAGAGAGAGAGAGAGAGAGAGAGCGATCGCATTGTCGTTGGCAGCGATGTTGATGCCGGCGACGAAAGCCAGCAGCAGCACCACGGCACGGAGATATACGCAGCCGCGCCGTTTGGAAGAGACTAGCTCTTTCGTGCGTATATGTGTGATGTATGTATACGCGAGAGCGCGACAACGAGCTGTTCTCCACGCGCGTTATATGTATATGTGTATACTATAGGTATGAGCGCGCAGGCGAGAGAGCTCTGAGTTTCGAGATTTTTTACGCTCGGCTAACTGGGTCAGATGCGCGTGTACACGTAGCCGAGCTGCGTACCGAGAGCGCGCGCATATAGGTACGTGCGCGTACTGTCGCTCGCTCTCTTTTGCGCTTTGATGTCGGGCGAGCTGTGTGCCTCTGCGCGCGCGTATATGTGTTCTTTTTTCTCCCGTCGTACCGCGGATCTGCGAATTTTCGACGTGAGGAAGAATTATTATCGGGCCAGTCGATGATGGAATGGTTATGCGCGCGTGTTGTTTTGTGCGCGCAGCGATGGCAGAAGGTCGAGCGAGCGAGCGTGTGTGTGTGTGCGCGCGCGCATGCGAGCCGAAGTCGGTAAAAGGATGATATATTTTTAATGCACTTCGCCGTGACTGAGTCAGTCGGTTATTTTTGTAAAATAGTCACTGCGCGCGGGAAGAGGCAATATAAAGTATGGTCATATGAGGCCGAGTTTTCAGATTCGCGCACGTACCTGGGTCGACGAAAATGGCTATGGGAGCGAAAGGTATTACAGTCTATGCAAATTGAGTCTTTAAGAGGGACTTGTGTGTACACATTGGAAATATCCCGTAATGGAACGGTGTTGCAATGCATTCGAAAGTATACGATAAAAGTGACGAAAGTGAACAATGCTGAGTTCAAGAGAGCGAGCAACGATGGGAATTAACAGATTTTTAATAATTATATTAAACATCTAAACATTTTCAGTGAATTCTTGAATCAAGATTTTAGTTTTATTTAAACCTTACAATTCTTTTATTAATTTCAGTTATTTTATGATAATACACCCGTGTAAAAATTGAAAATATTGGCAATATATTGGATATATATGTGCAAATCCGCGGACTACAGACAATAACTGGGGTACAAAAACGAAAAAAATTTTTTTTGAGGGTACACCTACCACATAAGGTTTTTTCGGTTCTTTGGGGGTCCCTCAACATGAAAATACTCGTGAACACTCATTATCCGTTGCCAAGTTTTTTTGCCGACGAAATCAATTTTTCTTATGGAAATTTAACATGGGAAAATGGACGAAAAGTAGTCATTAATGATTAACCAATAGCAAACTATTGAAGAGGCCAAACCAAATTCCACAAAAAAGCGATTTACGTTGAAGAATAGAGCTTTAATTTGAGATGAGAATCGTTAAAATCAGTCGATTCTGTGCAAAGCTACGTGAATTTGAAAATGGCAAATAATGACGAAAATGAGCGATTTTTTTCAAACCCACGTAATTCTTCAAATTTTTGTCATTTTTCGCCATTTTCAACTTCACAATACACAATCTATCTTACTAATCTATAAAAAAATAAAATTATTTGAATACCTTTTTCTAATAAATAAGAAAGATTGAAAAAACATAAATCGGGACGTTACTCGAACCCTACGTCGGGACAATACTTTTAAATGTGTTCCGCTTTCGGGTATTGGGAACTATGAGGCGCCTAAAGTTGGACAAAGATTTTACTTCTCACGCTACTGAAATATAACCTCGAAAAGTTTGGATGCCGTTTGCAATCAATTAAAAAAGTAAATTAAGACAAAATTGACGTGCATATACAGTTAGTATCACAAATAATGCTAACAAAGTAATGCCGTTACCCTATTAACATTTTATAGTAGTTATTTCACTGCTATCCCGATTTCGGTCCTATTTTTAATTTGTCCCGCATTCCGGTACTTTACCTTAGTGTCGCTACTTCTACATATTTTACAAATCAAAATTATTTCACGCAAATATTACGGAAACTTTTGAGTCCCTATTGTATAAGAGGGAATAACAAAAACAAGGCAAGCCTTGTACTTCGAACTTTTCGTAAAGAGTTATTCGAACGAATGAATTACACGGCTTATATACTCTTGGCCATTCAATGCGTTTAAAAAAGTCACTACAGACGCGTCGCATAGCGGCAGCAAACAGGAACTTCTGATGGGCGGCGCTCATTAAGCAAGTTTCTGCCACTTGCTGCTATGTGGCGAGTCTGTACACGGAGAGAAATTTTAGAGTAAAAATTACCAAGGTGCCTTGGTAGCGCATGGATAGACTGTCAAAAGCCGTGATATTCCCAGGTTTCTAATACAATTTATAAGTTTCCCAGGAAAAACTACCATAACCACTTAAAAAAAATACCAAATTATCGGAATAAAAATTACCAGACACACTGGTAAAAATTGAGATCTAGTCATTTTTACAGGGTAACCTAAGAATTTTTACTAAGAAAACTGATAAATTTTGCCAAATAACCTGGTATTTGTGTATTCACGCATGCGCACTGCGCATTATTGTGTTTCAGAAGATTGATACTAGAGGCGTGCGCGACGTTAAAATGAAAACAATACACATATTTTCAGTAAGTAATAACGGCGATTCAAATGACTGTTGGTAACAGCTTCCGTGGCGCAGTCGGTAGAACGTCGGACTATCAACCCAAAGATCGTCGGATCGAATCCCGCTTCCGTAAAAATTTTTTTTCAGTTTAATGTTTTTTCATCCTTGTTTCTGTTTCTATTTCTATATTAAAATACTATATATCCATCAATATGGATAAAAAAAGTTAATTTTTTTAATTTAAATTAACTAAAAAAAAATTTTACCAAGGCACTTTGGTAAAAAGTTTGAAATTGTCAGTCTGTCCATCCATTACCATAGAAACTGGTAATTTTGCCTCGAATATTTGTAATTTTCACTACAAAATTTCTCTCCGTGTAGTGACTTCTTTAAAGGCATTGGATGGCCGAGAGTATATCGACGCTCCTTACGAAAACTAGCACGTTTTTTGGCCTTTTTACGAAGACTAGCACATTTCGGAAAACTGCAACGAAAACTAGCATAACTCATGACTTTGCCGTGAATACTAGTACAATTCGCGAGCTTGCCGCGAAAACTAGCATCATTCGCGAATTTGCGCCGAATAATAGTACAATTCGGAAGATTGCGACGAAAAGTAGCACGATTCGCGAGTTTGCGACGAAAAGTAACACGATTCACAAGCTTGCCGCAAAAACTAGCACTTCGCGTCGCCGTGTTAATTTACATTAGAGGCAGTGGAACGTGCTAGTCTTCGCCGCAATCAAGCGGATTGGGCTAGTCTTCAACGCAAATCAATGGGACGTGCTAGTCTTCGCGGCCAACGCTGAAATGGACTAGTCTTCGTGGCAATCTCAATCGTGCTAGTTTTCGTAAGGGGCGTCGATATAAGCCGTATAATTCATTCGTTCGAATAACTCTTTACGAAGAGTTCGAAGTACAAGGTTTGCCTTGTTTTTGTTATCCCCTCTTATACAATAGGGACTAAAAAGTTTCCGAAATATTTGCATGAAATAATTTTGATTTGTAAAAAATAAGAATAACTTATTCCATAGAGACACTATGTACCGGCTATATTGGTAATATTTTGCAATTATTTATATACACTGAGAGAAAATTTTTGTAAAAATTATTATTTTCGTAAAAATTACCATACTGTCTTATAAAGCCACCACAGACTGTAAAAACCCAAAAAATTACCATACTTTATAAGAAATTTTACTAGAAATATAGGAAAATTTACTATGCATATAAGAAAATTTACTATACTGTATTATAAAATTTACTGTAAAGTATGGTAATTTTTTGGGTTTTTACAGTCTGTGGTGGCTTTACTAGAAGTATGGTAATTTTTCCAAAACTTTTTTCTCAGTGTACGTTTTACATTGCCAATATATTAGCAATATATTGGAGGATGTACAATCACCACTATATTACCAACATATTGGTAATTGCATAGTCAATATGTTGCGCGCGCACGCACACACACACACACACACACACACACACACACACACACACACACACACACACACACCCACACACCCACACACACACACACACACACACACACACACACACACAAACCCCACACACACACACACACACACTATATATATATATATATATATATATATTCAATACATTGCACATATTTTCAATTTTTACAGGGGCATATAGGTATTTTTTTAGAAGAATATGCAATATACAACGTTTTGATAAATGTATTGTATTAATCATTATTAAAACTTAACATGATTCGAGGGTAACTCGTATTTTAAACTGAAAATGTTTATACACATGTAAAAATGATTTAGGAACAACTTTAATTGAAATCATCAAGGACATATAATCACACAGTCAGCTATAAACGCTACGTACGTGAAGTAGAAACTGCTTTACAAGGTGAAATCAGAGATTCAATAGCAAAACATCGTTATATTAGTCAAAATAACGTTTGTTTTTAAATTTTCCAAGCGAATTAAATAGAAAGATAAAATGTTGGTTCAATGGCAAATAATTCTGCTATATTGCTGAAGATTTTCTTGCCATCATGTTTACGCGAATTAAAATATGTCCTGGTAACACTACGCTATTCAATTTCGTCATTCATTGATTTCAACACATTGTATATACGACTACAATATTAAAATAGTAATTAAACTGTGCAGTAATAATTGCTAAATTTCACTAAATATATAATTTTCAGCGCCGAGTGTGCGCAGACAATGTGTATGAGAAGAACAAGGCACTTTCAAAGACCAATCGAGGCGTTTCTAGAACCGAAGCCGCACTTTCTCTCGTATCTTTACGTCGCAACGACATCGTAATACGAAAAAAGTTTATTTGATACATCATCACGTAACCCATTCTTCAGTTGCGACATGCCAAAAGGGAGAAAATCCTAATTAAAAGGTTTTGAAAACACTAGGCATTGGCAAAGATTTAAATGTCCGACATCTATCTTTTATATACGCTTTTAATTTTCTTAAAACCTATTAACATAATGCTTGTTCAAAAAGAATTTTGCATCCAATCAGAAAAAAATGATCGATTCGAAAGAGCGCATAAACATTGATCATTGTTATTACTAAAACTCTTTTTATCATATTATTATCATTTAAATAAGGAACACTTTGTGTTCATAATATCAAGAATAATAGCACTCTTTTGAAATTTGAATCTTTAAGTAATCGAAAATAAACTCTTATTTATCGCTCTACCAATATCAGCGTTCCGCAACTAATACACATAGCTGTACTGTACATCGCAACTTCTCGCAAACAGATCCTCACTCTCATAACGTCTTTGAAAAACTAGTTAACGCAGGCGCCGCATGAAACATGTAAATTCCCCCTTATTTCGTCGGCGCAGCGAGGCAAGTTGAAATTTTAATAAGATTTTGCCGTGGAAGTAGCAGTAGCAGTGTATAGCAGAAGCAGCAGCAGCCGCGCGCGCGGTGCACTTTATACTCTGTGCGCGCGCACCGCACGGAGTCCTTGCTTATCGACGATCACAACTCGCAGAGGCGGTCGTCGCCGTCTCGATCCCGACGTGGCGCCACGGTCAGAACGCCTCCACCTTCCTCCTCCTCTCTCCCTCCCCACATCCCCGTTCTCGAAACTTCAAATTGCAAACTGCATAGTTAATAATCCGACCCGCTAAATCTCTTTGTTGCCTTTTTCGCTGCACGCTCTCGAGAGAGAGAGAGAGCGCGCGGCCAGTCGTCGATACGTTTCATCGGGTCTCTCGCTCTCGCGCGCGGCGCGCCGCGCGGCTATTGACTTTTGCGCCCGTTTACTCGAGGCGAGGAGGGCCCAACCGGTAATTATTTTTGATCTCGGCTTTAAATTTTGCAGCCATTCTGAATTAAAACAAGCCCGTTATCCTGCGTGCTCGCTGCTGTTGTGGCCGCGCTTCAGGTTTCCGAGCCGAGTGCGCTGTGCCAGTGTATACCTCGCTAAAGATATATACTTCGGTGCGTCTATTGTACGGAACGAGGACAATGTGTTCTTAATAACGAAAAACGCGAAAAAACGACGATGCTCTTCACTTGTTTAGAAGTATTCCAAGTATACTGTTGCTTGTTAAGGTATTCTGATACTTTGATCGTTTGCGTTATTTTACTAGTGGTTCATTTAGTTGCAGAAAGTAACAGCATTTTATACTTCGAATAGTATCAATCGATAGTTCATTCTAAAAATATTACTTTGATTATCAATGAAATACCTATGATCGATTCGCAGAAAATATATAAATAGTGTGAAAAACATTTTGCAAAAAAAGTGAATCGAATATTTGAAAATGAATATACATGATTAAATAGTTTTAAACTGAAATATCATTTCTACAATGAATTCAAATACATGTACATCTTTATGCAATATACTTTTGAACCCGGAAGTTTTACTTAACTGGTTGGTTGTCTGATGGATACAATTAATGCAGATAAAAAAACATTGGCTTGCCGATCAGTATTGCAATACCGTAAACATTATTGCGCGGATCGCGCGGGAACGTGTGTTTCGCGAGCTCATTTTTACGATCCCGGGCGATTGGCCGCGCGCCGCTCTTTCAGACGCGGGAAAAAGGAATTTTATAGATAGCTATATTTATTTGTAGAACTTTCGCCTGACAATTCCCGGCCGCTCTCTACAAAACAAAGTAGTACGTTATGTACCACTATACTGTGCACGCGGCTCGTCATTAACCAATTCTCAAGAAAACTCCCGTAACTCCGCGGGACCTGAGAGAACTCGCCCACTGGCCAACCTCTAAGCAGCGTTCATGAGCTGGAGAAAGATAGAAAAGCGCTGAGAATGAGTGAGAGGGCGAGAGAGACTTCCATACACGGAAGATAATCTCAAATACTCGGCGCCCGCAACGCGCAGGAAATTCAAATGGAAAACAACGGAGCGCGCCGCTGTTACCTCCTCCTCCTCCTCCTCCTCCTCCTCCTCCTTCCACTTCGTCTCCCCTCTTCCGTCTCTCCTTGCCACGTGGAAAAAAGATCGAAGGAATGTCCTCGAGACCGTACAACTGCATAATTTCTAAATAAATCCGTGGTCGCGCGCTACACACTACTCTGCCAACTCTCTCTCCCTCATTCTCTCCTTCTCGTCTTATTTTCTCTCTCTCCTCTCTCTCTCTCTCTCTCTCTCTCTCTCTCTCTCTCTCTCTCTCTCTCTCTCTCTCTCTCTCTCTCTTTCTCTCTCTTCTCCTTGCAGGATAAAAAGACCGGCGACGTGTATCTACACGCTGCAGCGTTCACGGGGGCGAAGGAACTCCAAAGAGCGAGAGAGCACGGGAAGGACAAACAGAAAAATCGAGTTATCCGGAGAGACGGGGGAGGGAGAGATCGAGTGAGAGAGAGAGAGAGAGAGAGAGAGAAGGAGAGACGGAGAAAATGAGTACGAGAATAAGGTAGAAAGATGAAGAGAGGGGAAGATTTAAAGGATAAAGATGGCTGCTGCTAAAAGTATTTGAATTTTTAAATGAAAGTGTCACGTTGTCGGCAACGATTTTTCCGTTGCAAAATAGCTTCTTGTGAAACGTAAAATTCTTAGTTCAAGCCCCCTTTTTTGTCGAAAATTCGTTTTTGGTTCACCTAGGATATCTCTCATAAAGGATAATTGAAATAATTGCATTGAACTTGTGCAATATTACGGTCAAATGCTGCAATGTAGAAAAAATTGTGAAATGCAAAAGGATTGAAAATAATTAGCATCTAAAGCCAAATTGTAAGTTTCAATGTACCAGATAAAAAGAAAAAAATTCAGGTTAAATTTTTTTTGAGGAGTTTTATTGAAAATATTGTGAAGTCCAAAAAAACTTATCAAAAATTTATCAAAACATTTTGTGGGCAAAGTCTTAGACTTTACGCAAATTGTCCTACAAATTATTAATATTTAATTAATTTATTCACGGTTTTAATACTTTTAATTTCATTAAAGTTTTCAAATCATTTATTTCAGAAAAAGTTTTAAGAATATTTAATTTTAATACGATACAAATTTTCAATAAAACAAATTAAATATTTAATGAAAAGCCTGTCTCTATTTTTTTGACAGTTAGCAAATAAAATACATTCTTCATTTATTTAATGGGGTGTCGTACTATACTTTACTACTAACAGTATTTTATCGGCGGAACATATGAAAATCATTAATATAATATAAGCATATCGATTTACGTCTTGAACAGGTTTAGTTTCTCTGCATAATCCAGTAATACATTGATCTCCAAACTTTCAAGACGAAATAATGATGACACTTCTTTTTATTCAAGGACTAAAAATTAACGAGATTACGTATTAGTGTTAAAATAAAACAGTATCAGTGTTAAAATAGAATTATTACACGCCCTTAACGGGGTGTCACACGTAAACTGTTACCGGCCGAGTAAATGTGACAGTTTCACGGTTGTATAGAAAGAAATACTTCAAATTATATAAAACCAAGAGTGCGCTTCTTTAGGTTTTCCAATATTCTACCATTCTATAAGAATGTCAAGTCAAAATATCAATCTGTTCTTGTGTAAACTTTGAACAAAATTTTCTTAGATCGTTAGGCAACACGGTTATGAAATTATTCAACTTCAAAGTTCAACTCTTGTATACGGGTCCTTATGGAAGTACCTTGCTAAAACACAAAACACTTACGATGCGATTTTTTGAAAATGATAAAAATAAACCAAAAAACTATTGACAATACAGCAAATATACAGGAGAATGTTTGTACAAAGTTGGAACGCGATAAACAATAGCAATTCTGAGTACTACGGCAAAACGTAAACAAACGATAAAGTTTGTTGGCTGCGGGAGGGGGTACGCGGTGAACGGGGCAGCGGTACGCAGTAGTAAGGGAGCCCATTCCCCATGCCCCACGCACTCAGATCTATCCAATCTCCTTAACGGGGTGCCATAGTCCTACCATTACCGACCGAGCAATTCACACAGTTTCAAGCTGATTAAAAATAAAATACGTCGAATCACAAAAAATCAAGAGAACACTCTTCTGTGTTTTTTAACGTTCTATCATTCAGTCAAAGTTTGGAGTCGAAATATCAAGTCATTTCTGCAAAAACTTTGAACAAACGAAATTTAATTTCGTTCAAAGTTTTTAAAAAAACGGCTTGATATTTCGACTCCAAACTTTGACTGGATGATAGAACGTTAAAAAACACAGAAGAGTGTTTTCTTGATTTTTTTGATTCGACGTATTTTATTTTTAATCAGCTTGAAACTGTGTGAATTGCTCGGTCGGTAATAGTACGAGTAAGGCATCCCCTTAAGGGGGTTTCGCACTCTACTACACTAGCACTGTTTTATCGGCGGAACATTTAAAAGTAATTAATATAAAAAAAAAGAATAGCGATTTACGCTTTGAAAAAAAATCAATTGCCCTGTGTAATCCTGTAATACATCCTGTAATAATAAAAAGACGACGATACCTTTGTTTATTCTTGAAACGAAAATAAAAGAAATTTCGTCCCATGAGTAAATAAAGGCATGGTGTGGTTTGTGCACATAAGAATTATGCACATATTTATTGTGCACACTTTAGCATTGGTGTATATCTATATCTATGTGTATACTCCAATGCTAAAGTGTGCACAATAAATATGTGCATAATTCTTATGTGCACAAACCACACCATGCCTAAATAAAGATGTCGTGTCGTCTGTTTTTGACTCGAAAATTTGTAGAACGATGTATTACTTACAGGATTACGGAGGGCAACTGAATTTGTTCATGACGTAAATTGCTATTCTTTTTTCATATTAATTATTTTTACATGTTCCGTCGATAAAATAGAATTAGTGGTAAAGCAGGTCTTTTACACTCCGTTAACGGTGTTTTGTCAAAAAAATGAGTTTCGTAAGAACTTCTTAAAACTTTGACCTCACGTTCAATTTGCTAATGTCCATGCGTGTGCGAAATTCCAGAAAGATGACACGTGCCGATTTTGAGATATTAGTATTAAAGTTAGGCCTTTTAACATGGGAAGTATAGGAACAACTACCAAAAAAGCAGCACTTTAATTCATTGTTGGGAAACACTTCTTAAGATCATTTGAAAAAACTAACCTATTTATTGTTTATCATCGTACTTAAGGGGGTGTGGTACTCATGCACTCTGTTTTACCGGCAGAACTCGGTAAATTCTATATTATTAAAATAAATATATCGAATTACGTCTTATAAAGAGATAGTTGCCCTGTGCAATGTAATAATCTACCAGCTTGCGCAGCTTTGAGCCCGAATATCAACGGCACCCTAAAAAATTTTGCGAACGAAATTTCGGTTATTTTTGTTCGCAAAATTTTTTAGGATGCCGTTGATATTTGAGCTCGAAACTGCGTAGGCTGGTAGATTATTACATTGCGCAGGGCAACTATCTAAAGAGATAGTTCTAAAGTAAGACGTAATTCGATATATTTATTTTAATAATATAGAATTTACCGTGTTCTACCGGTAAAACGGAGTACATGAGTGCCACTCCCTCTTAAAAGCTTGTCAAAAAAATTCAGAGTAATGACACGTATAGTTTCCGAGAAAATGTAAACATCGTATCAGTATGGAATATTTGAGCTAAGACAAATGCGAGAGAGACAGGAAAATATACGAAAAAACGCGTTTTTTAAGTAACTGTATGTTCGCGTTTATATTCGCATTTATATGCACATACTGTACTCTCACATTATCCCACACACATGTGCTACTCTGATTATGTTAGGCTATGGCGTATTAACTATTGTAGTGGGCACCCGAAGTGTGGCACTACTCCCTTAAGGTCATGAAATCGAAACATAGATCCCTACCTTATCGGCACGTTTTTCGCATTTAAGCAATATTTTAAGAAAAAAGCGCTTTATCAGGCGCTCCGTAATTCTATTAAGAATACCCCAATTACTTTTCAATAGACACTTTTGAAACTAGTTATGAATAAGAATAAATGTAAAAAAATTCAAAATTGTCTATGAAAATATTTAATGAATGAAATCGTTCCAAATTTGGATATTCTTAATACAATTACGGAGCCCCTGGCAAAGCGTTGTTACAAAGATTTTTGTTTAACTACGAAAAAAAGAAATAAAATTATGTACTGATAAGGTAGGGATCTACGTTTGAGATGTAAACATTGAAAGTAGATTTTTTCATTGTTATAAAAGATTATGTATGAACATTTATATTCGCATTAGATATCACATTAATGAATAAGATTACTTAAAAAATTGTTTGTAATTACTATTTCAGGGGATAACCTACTTGAAATATTAAATTTCACAGTCTGACAGCTACATAAAAAGAAATACTTCGAATTATACAAAGTCAAGAATTCACTGCCCTATGTTTTACAATATTCCACAAACCTACAGTAACTTGAGGTCGAGGTACCAATTTGTTTTTGCTTTGAACAAAATTTTGAATTCTACTACTATATACTTCTTACCACGCCAATATTATATTTGTCGATTAATAAGTTTATTTATAAGCACTCATTTACAAAAATCACTGCGTTATAGGACATTTATTTACAGGTATACACAATGTTCACAAATTTTGCTAACGATTATCTCAGTATTATTTGTAAGGTTTCTGGTTGTTGGCATCATAGGAAACGCGTCGTTTATTTTTTCTATAGGGTAACTGAAGGTATTGTTGCGATGTATTTTGTTAGGTTAGTTTCAAACTGATCGATCTCGTCCGAATGTAAGCATATCAATTTGCGGTTTTTTGCTAATGAAACTTGAGTGTAGTATCTATGTATAAAGCTATAATTTTATAGCCAAAAGTGTTTAATTAATTTGTGAAAAGAATATTAAAAGGTACATCTCTATGCTGGTATTATTGCGGCATGAAGATATTATTGCGCAGGTATTATTGTGCCATGGTAAAGCATAGGGACGACCGCAATAATACTAGCTGCGCATGCGTATTAAACATTATTAATTATTACGTATTACATTATTAAGTATTACTGCGATTTGGCGATTAAAAGTAAAATATACGTTATATTTGTGTTAAAATATTAACGATTAAGATATATTTAACAATATAAATGAATAATACGTGAAAAAATTAGGTCTAAAAATATCATAAAGCGTAGTTTTCTGCGTAATTCTGTAAACGCAATAATACCTGCAACCGCAAGAATACCTTCAGTTACCCTATAATTCGTTTTCTAAAAAATTTGTAAGAAATTTCCACGAGACATTCATCGATTACGTAACTTATAAAATACTTAAAGCTATTAAAATTTCAAGAGGTTAGCTTTATTTTTAAGTTCGAGTTTGTGCACCATCTTAAGACAAATAGTATTTTACACGTGTGTAAAGATAATTCTCGGACTTGTATTTTTGCCGCCCTCTCTTTGTTTGGGCGCCAAACCTAACTCATGCCTTCTTTACGCGCTTGTACTATAATGTACTATTACATACAAGTAAAAACTAACTGATCATCGAGACACTTTGCCTAAGGGTTGACTTTTCACACGTTCGAAGGCCACGAGGGTTTCAGCAAATTCCGTTTGTTATAGAAAAAGATATTTCTGGTTAAACTTTTTATACAATTTTTTAATTATAAATTTTCAAACAGACTTTCAAGAATATGTTAACTCAAAATTTCAAAATTTATAAGGAATTTAATGTATCATATACAGTGAAAAAATAACTTGCGTAAATAAAGAGTGGTATGGCAGAAATACTAACATAAGTAATATTGTGTTATCATATGAGTAAGTTCATAGTTTCCAAATAGTTATTTTAACTACAATCATATATGAAAAGAAAATAGTTACTTGGATGTTTGAAAAATACTTATTTAAATAAATGAAAGTAATGTTAAATGATTTAAGTATCTCAAAATTGCAAAACGTAACAGTGGGTAAAGTAGGTTCCTACAAGACCATTCACTCAATTAAAATGCAATAACTCTCCAACCACGAATTCACAAACATTATTTTACGTGTTGACAATAATGAAAATAGGTGTCACAATCTTTATTGGAAGCTGAAAAGTCTTTGTCCATACAACATTGAGAAAATTCTCCTCTCGGCGTGTGCGTTAAGAGACCCACGAGCGTAAAAGTATAAGTAGAGTGAGTGAGCGAGCGAGAGAGAGAGAGAGAGAAAGAGAGAGAGCGCACATTTCAACATTTGTAGCTTGCTCGGAGATATCCTCCACTGACAAAGAATCCGACGTTTGATCGTCGCTCTTTGCAGCGTGCAGGCGAGAGAGCTAGCGGCTTTCCTTCTCGCGCACGCGCGCGCAGCAGCAGTCGGAGAGAAAGAAAGAATGAACGACCAAGCGCGAAAGAAAGAAAGCGAGCAGCAGTCCGAGAGAACTGGCAAGCACGAGAGCGGATTCTCCCGTGTATATATCGCTCTCCCGCGTGTATATATCTATAGACGTATAAAACGCGCTATGGTGAGAGAGCAAGAGAGACAGGAGGCGAAAGAGCGCGCGCACGTTCGGTCGCCGCCACCGAGCTATATAACGCTGAGGCTGCTGTTGGCTGCTGTGTGGAAGGAAGGGAGGGAGAGAGAGCCAGAAAGAGACAGAGGGAGAGGCAGAGAGGGAGGGAGGGAGGGAGGGAGTGAGAGAGCGAGAGGAAGAGCTCGAGGATGCGGAGGAGTGCGCGGCGATGAGGGCGATGACTACGACGACGAAGCTCTCTCGGGAGTAGGAAGAAAGAGAGAGAGAGAGAAGGAAAGAGAAACAGAGGGGGAAAAGAGAGGAGGGAGAGAGAGCAAGAGAGGAGAAGAAGGTGTATGTTCGTGTGTACCCGCGGCGCCCATAGACCGAGCCGAGACACATTGCGTTGGCCCCGTGTGGGTGAAGGACCACTCGACGAGGTCTATATAACTTCTTTCTCTCTTTTTCTCTCTTTCCCATTGCTCCCTTTTTTAACCCGTCTGCCCTCTCTCTTTTCCTCCCTCTCCCTCTTTTTCGCTCACCCTGTCTGGATCTCTTACTCTTTGCCTCTTTTTCACCCTTTTGCCTTCTCGCTCTTGCACCTCTATCTCTTATTCGCTTTCCTTTTACCCCTTTTGCTTTTCCTCTAGTCCCTTTTTATGCTTTTCCGTTCTTTCTTTCTCTCCCCCGTTCTCTCTCTCTCTCTCTCTCTCTCTCTCTCTCTCTCTCTCTCTATCTGCCCCTCTCCTTCTCTTTCCATATCTTTTGCCCTTACCTTTTATCTGTTCGTCCGTCTTTTTCTCGTGGCTCGCTCGTGCAAGCACACAAGGCACAAAGTGCACTGAGCCAAAGTACATTCAAACCTGTCCCCCCCTCTCTCTCTCTCTCCCTCTCTCTCTCAATCTCTATCTCTTCTCTCTCGTTCGCTGTGCCTGCCTGTATGCCTGTTCGCACACGCGTAAACATATCCGCGTGCCTTCTTATTCCGTAATTCCCAACGTTTTCGCGCGCTAACGATTCGCAGCTAAAGTAATCCTCCCACTTCCTCTTTAGCAGTGCACAGGGTGAACGAGAATGAGAGAGAGAGAGAGAGAGAGAGAGAGAGAGAGAGAGAGAGAGAGAGAGAGAGAGAGAGAGAGAGAGAGATCACCTGATTTGCATCGACCTCTCCGCGAGCAGACTAAACCAACTCTTGGTTCGCGAAGAAGAGAGAAAAGGCGCGCAAAGTGGGAGAAAAAGACGCCCGCGCTGAAAAAACTGCGCAGCGCGCAAAGGAGCATAAAATGAAGTTGAATTAGCGTGCACTTTTCGCCTGTGCCGCGTGCATCTCCCTCTGTCCCCTCTACTACGCGAAAGTCGTCCACACGCGCGTGCGCGCGCGTGCCACCACGATGCTTTTTAAAAAAGAAGCGCGTGGATCGAAAGTCGCTGCTCGCGCGCAAGTGCGACGAAAATCCGAAAGGCCCCGCGCGCGCGTGCCTGCGCAACTCTCGCCGACGGCCAGATCATTGCCGATAATTGAGTTAAGTAGTACGCGCGCACAAGCGCCGATCTACACATTGGCGAGAGGAGGAAAAGACATAGTATAGGTAGAGTGAGAGAGAGAGAGAGAGAGAGAGGCAAAGCTTGCCGCGCGAGGCTACCTAAACCGAACTACGACGCGCACGTACGCCTGTATTATGTATACACGACTCTCGCCCCACTCCCACGCTCCTTTGCTATTTCCCTCTCGCTCGCACGATATTTTTCGCTCGTTTTAGCTCTCTTGGTTTCTCTTCCTCTCTCTCTCCCTCTCTCTTTGTATTGCATACTTGTCCCGTCTTGCTCGTATACGTATACGCGTGCTCTTCTGGTTTTAGCGTTCTCCATCTCTCTCGCTATACGACCTTCTCTCTCGCTCTTCCTCAGTCATTGTTTTTCACTTTCTCCCTCTTACACGTACACACAGGCGCGCAGAATCGGTCACCGGCCTTCCGTCTCGCTCGCTCTCACGGTCAGACTCCGCTATTCTCTCTCCTCTCTTTCTCTCTCTCTCTCTCTCTCACACACACACAAGCATACACTCTGTTTCGTTCTCGACCTCATCCCTACCCCTTCGACGTGTTTGAGTCTGCTCCGCGAGAGTTTCCCCGCTCGTGGCTGTTTCCCCCTCCACCGCGTCCTCGTCGTTCGTCTCTGTTGCGCTTTTGCCCCCTCCCCGAAGCTGGCGCGCGCGCGTGCGAGCGCGAGAACTGCAAAGGGGCGCAGGCATGGCAATAGGACGGCTGCTGGTGCTGCTGCTGCTGCTGCTGCAGGCTGAGGCTGCGCTGCGACGTTGCCAGATAGTCGCATCCAATGCTCAACCATACTGGATAGTCCGCAGAGATATGTATCTCTATCCTTTCCTAGCACTCTCGCTGTCTCTGTCTGCGTTTCTCCTGACTATCTCTATGTGTCGCTCTTTCTCGCTTACTCCCGCGTCGGTTTAGTGCTATATGCCTGGTTTACATAAACTCCTTTAGATAAGAATGCCATCTCTGTCTCTCTTGCTATGCCTCCCTCCTTCCTTCCCTCCCTTCCCTCTCTCTCACTCCCACTGCTGTACATACTCGGTACATCGCGCATATTACGCGCAGCGTGGACGTACGTCCAGCTCACATATTATTTACTGACATTCGTATAGACACTCGCACGTACAATTACACGTGATCGTCTGTGTGAGTAAGGGTGTAGTCGGGAACTCGACAGTGCAAGAACTGTGAGGCAGATTCTTATTTCAATGTAAAAAAAAAACATTAAACCGTAGATTGCTGGTATATTCTGGTATCAGCTGAGTATCCAATGCTGTTCACTTCTAAGTATTTGCGCATGCTCAGTACGTTATAAATTCTTGCGCGATTCTTATTGGTTAAAATCATTTCACTTTAATATTTAAAATACTTTGCTATATATACAAGTTAAGATAGATGGTAACAACATTTAACGTGGAGATTCCTGTTATAAAACACTACTTAGTAGAAGACATTATTACAATAGATAATAAACACGTGGCAACGTCGCATTTAAAAACCCAATATCGTACGATGTACGCATCTTTGTTTGCGATGTTGCCATGTACATGAAAGATTACAACGCATAAGTAATGCCTGATGTATTTTGTATTGGTTCAAAATTAAACAGTGAAAGATATACCGCACTTCAAACATCTGAATATCTAATTATTTATCTACGTCCTAATTAATTTTTTATTTGATCTTAATTATAGAAATTTTATTTTAACATACTTCTGATTATATTTAAAAACTTATTCCTTTCTCATTCTATCTGAATTGTAAGTTATTATTAGTTCACAGTAAGGTGAACCCAGTTTTATATAGTGTAAAGCAAATTACAATCATTTTAGTTGATTCTCAATCAAGAGGCAGGTAAGTCAGTTTTTGCCATTAAATTTTGAACTTCATTTGAAGTTTGGAGTTTGCGACAAAATAAAATTAATTATTAAATCACTCATGATATTGTATTACATTACATCTTTTGATAGTTGTTTTTATAAAAAATTCAATTAGCTCACAATTGGACAGCAAGAGTTGTTCATTATTAAATACATAAATAATATAAGTTATGCTTTGTTATTCCGCATATAGCCTACATGTTTTAGATTAGATTAACGAAAACTATTTTCCAAAGCGATTGTTTTATGCCAACCAGGTTGTTAAAATGGATTTCTGCAGCATAAGCCTCGGAAATTTTAGGACATACATGTATTTTTACTTAAAAACAATATTTACTTACACTAGTGTAACAAATTATTTGCATGGGTATCAACAGGCATGTTAAACTGTAATTTAGGTTAAATTCCTTTTTATACGACGGCATCTCTACCATTAACTATTTAACTACTTAAGAAGTAAAAAGAATCTAGTAACTAGGAGTCCATTTTAAAAAGATACCAATTTGTGAATAAAATTTTAAACAGTCAATTAACAAACAAATTTCATTTTAACTTGTATTTTTTGTAAAGAATGCATTATTGTACATTTTGTTATTTCTGAATATTAATTAATCTGAGGTCGATTTTTGTACTTGCGAGTTTAATTTAAAACATCTACTATTGGAATCGTACCTTTTCACAATCTTAGTTTAGTACTAGACCAATTCCAAGAGAGGATGCTCGGCTGGTCTCTAACGATGATACGTTCGTATCTCCAACCTCTTGCATAAGAGCCTCCTGGATATCAGGATAGCCGTCGTATTTTTGATAATTTGTTATGCTAGTTCTGCCTAAATGAGAATACTTGCCAAGAACCTAGGTTTGTACTTGTCCTTGTCACCGCGCTATGTTTTTGTAAGACTTCTTGTAAAAGTACTGCGAAATCGAAGGCTGCGACCCAAGTAAGACAATGTTACGACTAGTAGCACAATGCTACGACTTCGTTGTTACCTTGAATTTGAGAGGGCAAATCTGGAAAATATGATTCTTGCGTTTCCTTGACATGCATCCTATTGGCTCTATTCCTCATTTTGTGGTAATTGATGTATTCTTAGTCAGGTAGAAGAAGTATCTAGTCGATCACAATGAAGCTTGAGAGTTTCAGAGCAATGCTGTCGACCACCGTAACATTTCCTTTAATGCCTTATGTTTTGGGTAATATCGTTTCCAATATGTCGTGTATATTGGTTGGACTACTTCATTAGGTACGGCTACATAAGGTTCTCTTTACATCTGAGCACAAGTCCAACCATACGGTCTTAATTAATCATTGTATAACATGGGCGCTCACCATCTTGTCCCCGTAGTGGAAATCTGAACTAGATTTTATTCAAAATTATTTAATTCAATACAGAAGCTAACCAGTTCATTCCTAGGTTATACCTAAAGCATTTTCAAAATTTCAGCTAGATGTCTGTTTTATCTTAATATTTAAAAAATCTTGTTGGCTGACCCATGAACCACGTACACAACAAAAAAATTAAAATCTAAGTTATGAAAGTTTTCTTGATTACAAAGCTTTATTCTTGAGAGAGTAAAATTGAATATTCAAAATCCGATTACGAACGTGATATTTGAACTAATATGTAGAATAAATAAATAATTTATATTGTTACTTATTTATTATTTCATTAAACCATATATTAGTACATTACGTAACTATATTATTAAGATAAACTTGCTAGCAATGCGAGCGACACATTCGGTCGTGAACCATACGAGCTTTCGTAAGTTCGCTTGATAACTGTCCTGAAGCTCGAAAAGTCGCCACGTGAAGAGGCATAACGAATGCTTGACTTTATATATGCTGGCCAATATATTAATTTATTTTCAGTGCAGGTATTAAGAGAATGGATAAGATAATAAAATCAACTGCAGAAATCATACCAAAAACGTACCATGTTGTTAGAAGAGCCGAATTTCTGTGAAAAAATATAGGAAATGGTCGATGATAAGATTCTTATCTATTGATAGGTGAGTTGCAATAATACACTGCCTGTTATTTGAGTCATCATAATAATGCTAAATTCCAGGCTCTTAAAAGCAACTACGATATAGTCACACCTCATTGTCTCGAGAGATATCCATCCTCGTATCTTCATTAGCACCTTGGCAAGGAAGATATATGCTAGCGCTGAAATCATTGACCAGCGGAGAGCCTTTCAAGCTAGAATAAATGCCTTTCAAATCAATTTGATGGAGAAAACAGAGATCGATCAAAAATATCCCGGTAGAGACCTGTGGCTTCTTGTGGTTTTATTCGGTTAACTACTGCGGAAGCCTTTTACATCAGAAAGTGCACGGAAAAATGTTTGGGTCAGAAACTGATCTCGCGAGTGCAACCACTCATCCAAACACGCGAGACATATAGACACACGTGTTTTCCAGAGTTGTTACTCGATTTTGGGTGACTTATTCTCCCTCAGTAGGAGAAGCGCTCGCCCGACACCGTCGCGTAATGCTAGCGCCTCTGTAGGTAACGGTTTCGTTACCAGCGCGGGAAACTCGCGGGATCAGATGTAAACATCCTGATTGCTATCAAAGTGCGTTAAGATCTTTGGTTGTAGACGAGTGAGTAAGTGATCAAGTGGAGAATTCGCAGAATACTTTACAAAATGAATACTTTGATAGTTACAAATTTTCTGATAATCTCCGCCAACTCCTAGTTTGTAAGTATACAACATAACCTTCAATTTTTCGTATATATGATGATAACGGTTCACCTCAGTGCGTGTTTTGAACACTGAATAGCCCAAATTTAGACCAAACATTACATCGCAGTAGAGAATACGCTGCTGTTCTACCACGAGTACAGCCACTCAACGTAACATTTTTCCGCGTAAGGTTCAAAATGCTTGAAACATCAGCGAAAAAATCTGAAACTTTTTTCAGTTTTTCTATAAAATAATGTACTGTTTGTGCCCTTCAAATTTCAAGTTCGAATTTTAAGCGGCCTCCAAAGTCGAGGATTAAGAGAAAAAAGGCGAGCAAGCCCCGGAATGCTCTTACCCAGGGTAAATCATGGTTCTTCCTCCTTGTGAGGTGCTCGCCAAGTACCCTAGGTACTAATCGAGTCTCGGTGAAAGGGCCTCAGTGGTTGCCAGCTCCTCTGGCCATCTCTAGCTTGCCCAAATACTTCAACACAAGCCTCGGATGACTTTAACGGCCGATCCACTGATGCGGCCGTCTCAGCAACCAACCACACCAAAGAAGTGTCCCAATTTTACTGCTAGTTTACCGGATGCGGAAGGACATTCATCGTAGCCAACAGTAGAGGGTTCCACCATCGCAAAACACACAAGGCCTGGTATGACTAGTAGGTCGTACAGCAGGCCAACCAATATTCACGGGACTGGACTTGAGAGGAAGCCGCACTCCTCGCTCGGCGGCAAGCTAAGCATCCAGGGGGTGCGCTCCATCGTTCAGGCCTTGCAGCAGCAGACCTTTTCTCCGTCGAACGCCCCTTCGTCATCCACCAGAGGGCCCAACAGGCTCCTTAATTTTCTAGGGAGCCTTAGAGCCCTGGATTCAGAAGGCTACCAAGGGGCGAGGCTGAACACCATCGTCAACATGGCCATCAACACTAATGACAAGGAGACTGTATTCCAGAGTCTCTTACTGTATCTCCGTAATGTGGCGTGTGCAGACCACTCGGCAACAGTGCTCCAAGATGCCACCTACTAGCGCTCCCAACTTCCAAAAGAAAGGCCAGAGAAACAATACGCCACAGTGCCGAGACACTGGAAACAGAATCGAGCACGCTGCATCACCAGCATCCTCAACGGTATCGAGAACGCCCAGCAGCCATCCCGAGAAACGATGGAAGCCCACTGGAAGACGTTATGTCTTCACGCAGCCGGCAACCAACATCCAACCTCGCTGCACACAACAAACGACCATAGATGACATTTGGTGGCCAATCACCCCTGAGAGTATCAAGGAAGAGCCGTCCCCCTTGGTATTCTCACCAGAATTTGCAACCTGGTCCTGTGGTGCAAGAGGATGCCGGAGCATCTTCTAGTCTTCAGAACGATCTTCATCCCGAAGAAACCCGGAGCGAACCAGCCGGGAGAGTTTCGACCTATCTTTGTCTCCTCTGTGCTCACCAGACTTATCCATAAAGTCTTAGCACAGAGGATCGACCAACTCACCCAGCTGGACAAACGACAATGAGCATTCCGGGCAGGGATAGATGGCTATCGGGACAACACCGTCCTCCTCGATGTCGTTCTCAGGAGTCGTTGCACCAGCTTCCGCTCGATATACATCGCAACGCTCAATATCGCTAAAGCCCTCGACAGTGTGGACCACACCGCTCTTTTAGCTGCTGCAGAGGCAGCCGGTCTTTCTTCCGAGATGATTACCTATCTCCAAGACTACTACCAGAGGAGCACGACCATGCTGTCGGGCTGCGGGGGGAATCTGCGTCAAAGAGTGTTACGAGAGGAGTGAAGCAAGGTGACCCTCAGTCATCTTCAACATCATCATGGACCACCTTCTTCGCTATCTCCCTCAAGAATGTGGCGCCTTGTTCAACAATACGGATGGTGGTATTGCCTTTCATATATTTTTATTAATTAATTAATTAATTAATCTTAACAAATAGAAGCGCTTGTTCTAATTAAAAGAAACTTTATATTCTGCATTTAAAATTAAACGGGACTACTTGAGGTCATACACATGCTGCACTTGCCCCCAAAGTACAAAGATTATGTTAAGTTGTTCACGCGTATCCGGTGCTACAACGCGACTCTCTTCACTGGCCTGAGCGCATAATAGTGGCAATTAACGACGTCGGGCTAGTTGTCAGACCCCATTATCCTCAGATAAGCTTCTCTCTCTCTCTCTCTCTCTCTCTCTCTCTCTCTCTCTCTCTCTCTCTCTCTCTCTCTCTCTCTATACTTCCCTATCGCTTTATTAATACTAAATTTATAATACCGCGTGTGAATGGAGGGTTTGCAGATAAAATGTCAGTGTAAACCGACTAGATAGTATTCTATATTGATCGGCCGTGTTAGCCAACAATCCGAAATCCTTGCGCCCATGTGTGTACACGACTTTAATCTCTTTCATGATACGGCATTTAAGCGTGCGCATACACGAAGCAGGAATCAAATTGAATTCTTGAGCTGCAAGAAAGGTGGAACGAGCTCTATCTCTCTCTCCCTCTCTCACTCTCTTTCGCGCACGCATTGTTATACCGAAAATTCGTCAAGCCGGTTTGGGCACAGTCAAGTTCAAAGACGACGAGTCGAAGCAGGAGCAGGAGTAGCAGCCGAGCAGCAACAGCCCTTCCTCCTCTCTTACCTCTCGTCCTGCCCCTGCGCGAGCGCTCATACATACACGCGCTTACATATACTTATGAGTATCTCCACTTGGCGTGCCTTACGTATTGTAGGCGCGCGTCCAAAGACGACGACGACGCGGCGACACATGGACATAGCTACAGCGCGGTTGAGAACAAGGAGACGATCCTGCATATTACGCCCTCGCGTGAGTGTGTGTGTGTGTGTGTGAGTACACGCGCGGCAAGCGGTGCATCGTCCGTTCTCCCTCTCGCGAGTCACGCGAAAGTATACCGCGCGGTGCGCGCTACACCTGGACTCACCTGCAACAGCATCGGCAGCGCGCGCGAACGAAATTCAATTCCGCCTGGAGTGCGCACGCGCGCTCAATTATACATATGCATATAGTGCGAGCGGGTAAGAGAGAGGGAGGAAGGACGCAAAGAAGGGAGGGAAGAGGAGGAAGAGAGGGAGGAAGGGATAGGGAGAGAAGGAGAAATAGGGAGGGAAAGAGAGGCAAACTCCGCCGCCACCACCGCCACCGTCGTCGTCGTCGACGACGGCGGTGCTTATGTGCGCGCGCCCTCCGCGTGGGACACTTAGTCCGCCTCGTGTTCTTCACCTTGACGCTCTCGTTTCTTTTATTCTGCAGCGTCGCCCAAGCAAAGGCGGAATTCGCCTTCGATGTGCCCACGCCTGCAGCTGCGGATTCTCTCTCTCTCTCTCTCTCTCTCTCTCTCTCTTTCTCTCTGCCTCGAGCTCTACTCTCCTTCCTCTCTTTCTTTCGACTTTGCTTTCTTGCCTTCTACGCTCTTTTTTCTTCGGTCGCGGGCGCTGATTTTTTCGATTTTTCCCTCCCCCCTTTCATATTATTTTTTTCCCCTTTATTCTCGGCAGCGCGGCGGTTCTTCGTTCGTCGCCTGTCGATCTGGCGGCGGCGCGGCGGAGAGATGAAAATAGGCTTGTGTGTATATACACGCGCGCCTGCGCTGAAGTCACCACGTGCAGCAGCCCTCTCGCCTCAAACGGCAATTTTTCAGAGTGAATATATATTTAACTGGCCGACGCGTTTCTTCGAACTCCAATTTTTACCCTGATAGTGAAGAAGGAATTTTTAGTATGTCGGCTGACGACGCGAACTAGCGCTGTCATCCTCGAATTCACGAGGACGCCGGCCAGAGAATATTCAGGGGTCTCCATTATCTTGGTTTAACGAATTCTGGCTGCTCCGCAGGACGGAGAATAAAGGATCATTTAAGTTGCTTTATTGAAACCCCTTATTTGAGACGCATTATCGTTCATTCGTTCAAAGAGGAAAATGAAAGTACACCGTAGGTGCGCAAACGCGAGAGAACGCAAAAGTTTTACCGATCCTTTTTCCGATACACGAAACTGCTAATTTTTAATCAGATGCATATAATATTGCACACATCGATGTCGTAAGTGTTTGGCTGCGAAATGGTATAACAGAATGTTTATTGCATCATTGCAACAGATAAGTGAAATGATGCAAAAAAATATTTGAACATAGTACTAAACGTTTATTTAAATGAAAATATTTAAACAATTGTTGAATTGAATCTTTAAGAAATAAATAAAAAATGAAACTTAATTTTATTTCCAAATGCATACTATAAAGTTACGTTGAGCTATATGTTTTTACTACACGGAGAGAAATTTTGTAGTGAAAATTACAAATATTCGAGACAAAATTACCAGTTTCTATGGTAATGGATGGATAGACTGACAATTTCAAACTTTTTACCAAAGTGCCTTGGTAAAATTTTTTTTTAGTTAATTTAAATTAAAAAAATTAACTTTTTTTATCCATATTGATGGATATATAGTATTTTAATATAGAAATAGAAACAGAAACAAGGATGAAAAAACATTAAACTGAAAAAAAATTTTTACGGAAGCGGGATTCGATCCGACGATCTTTGGGTTGAGAGTCCGACATTCTACCAACTGCGCCACGGAAGCTGTTACCAACAGCCATTTGAATCGCCGTTATTACTTACTGAAAATATGTGTATTGTTTTCATTTTAACGTCGCGCACGCCTCTAGTATCAATCTTCTGAAATACAATAATGCGCAGTGCGCATGCGCGAATACACAAATACCAGGTTATTTGGTAAAATTTATCAGTTTTCTTAGTAAAAATTCTTAGGTTACCTTGTAAAAATGACTAGATCTCAATTTTTACCAGTGTGTCTGGTAATTTTTATTCCGATAATTTGGTATTTTTTTTATGTGGTTATGGTAGTTTTTCCTGGGAAACTTATAAATTGTATTAGAAACTTGGGAATATCACGGCATTTGACAGTCTATCCATGCGCTACCAAGGCACCTTGGTAATTTTTACTCTAAAATTTCTCTCCGTGTAGCAATGAAATTTGTTAAAAACCGATAATTCGAAAATCTATACACTTTGTGTAAGTTATAAGGTTAATAAGACCATTATTCGTTATATTGTTCCTCTTTTTATTTATATTTTTGCAGTTTATTTTCGGAATTTTCTCCTTATGAACGAAAACATTGTATTTTGCGTGTGATTATTTTGGACACAGGCAATGAACCTAAAGACTTTGAGGTGAACATTGATTTTATAACAGAAAGAGTCTTCGTATCAGCAACTTTTATAAAGCGTGAAATTGACTGATTGAAACATGTGTAGACTATGTCATAATGCGTAACCTATAAAAAATCCAAGGTAATAAGTTTTAACTCTTTCAGGGGCAGAAGTTACTATATTGGCACCCTCCTTTTTTCAGTTTTTCGTTCACAACTTAGCCATTTCAAACTCAAAATTGCTCACATGTTTTTCCATTGTATCTAAGATCTATTGTATAATTTAAAAAATTGTATTGATAGCTATGGCGGGCTTTATTTATTCATGAAAACGTGATGTTTTTCGTAAACAGATCATATTTTAACCCTTTCAGCGTCACATTCTTCAAGAAGACAAATGACAAAAGCCATGATGGTTCTATAGAATTTGAGGATTACTGATTACGAATCTGGCATCAGTTCTTGAAAATTCAATATGGCGGATCCAATATGGTGGATCGAAATTTAAAAAATCTATAAACTCGATATTTTTGGCTGAGATCACGTATATGAGGCGTTTCACGTCAGCTCTCCAGGCGCGGCGCGCGAGCGCGAAATCATGCTGATTTCAGCTTGTGTTTGAAGGGCTAAGATGTATCTAAAAAAAATAATCCCCAAGTGATTTCGATGTATTTTTTCCTCAGCTTTCCGATGGTGCTATTAGTTTCTCAAAATTTTTCAATTCTAACCTCAAAAAAACATAAAACATGTTATATCTCAAAAACTATATTTTTAATATTTTTTTTTACCTGCTAGATCGAAAGAGGAGGAAATTTTACATGGATATAGCCTTTTTCTACATAGGGGTTTTTGATTTTTTCGTGATATTATTCAAGAAATACTTAAATTTGGAGAAACTAATAGCACCATCGGAAAGCTGAGGAAAAAATACATCGAAATCACTTGGGGATTATTTTTTTAGATACATCTTAGCCCTTCAAACACAAGCTGAAAACAGCATGATTTCACGCTCGCGCGCCGCGCCTGGAGAACTGACGTGAAACGCCTCATATATAAGGGTTGTCAATATGACGGATCCAACATGACTGATCGAAATTTCAAAAATTCATAAATTCGATATTTTTAGCTGGAATACCGTATATTGGGGTTTTTTCACTGAGAGAACAATATTGTTACTGTTAACATATTTATCTATTTGAAATAAAACTATTTGACATGTTTAAGGATAAAATGTGATATTGTAATAGTTACAATATCTATATTAACCCACTAACGCCTGAAATAACAAATTTTCGTGCGCAAGTTCAAGCGTACAATTCAAATAGAAAAACGGGGTAATTTTTTCTGAAAATCATATATAGGGGGTTTTCGAGGGTGCTTTTCAGAATATGGCATTGGTTTTGCATAAAAACTTCAAAAACCTTATTATTTTTTGTTTTTTTTTTTTTAAAAAATCGTGATTTTTTTCGTCAATTTTTTTTTTTAACTCAATTATTTTATGCTAGCCGATTTTAAATTACTGTATAATCAATAGGAATCGTGTTATTAGTGCCTAAACTTAACAAAACCATGGTTATAACAGTATTTTCATATTGTGGTTTTTGCAAAATGGACATTTTTGTACAAGAGTGATGTAAAAAACTGAGAATTTTTTTCTCGAAAAGGATCAACTTTATAAACAAATTTTATAGAACAAAAAATACTTAAAATTAGCCAAAGAATACGTATGAATTTTTTCAGTATTTTTCTGGACATTTTGCATATTTCAAAAAATGGCCACTTCTTGAAAAAATAAAAAATGTCCCAAACAGCTCTGAAAAAATTCACACGTATTCTTTGGCTAATTCTAAGCATTTTTTGTTTTATAAAATTTTTTTGTAAAGTTGATCCTTTTCGAGAAAAAAAAGTTCACGAAGTTTTTTATAACACATTGTACAAAAATGGCCATTTTGCAAAAACCAAAACATGAAAATACTTTTATAACCATGGTTTCGTTAAGTTTAGGCACTAATAACACGATTCCTATTGATTATATGATAATTTTAAATCGGCTAGCATAAAAAATTAAATTAAAAAAAAAAATGACGCAAAAAATCACGATTTTTTTTAAAAAACCCAAAAAATAATAAGGTTTTTGAAGTTTTTATGCAAAACTAATGCCAGATTCTGAAAGATCACCCTCGAAAATCCTCTATATATGATTTTGAGAAAAAATGACCCCGTTTTTCTATTTGAATTGTACGCTTGAACTTGCACACGAAAATTTGTTATTTCAGGCGTTAATGGGTTAACTAATAGACATATTCAGATTTGAAAGTAGCTGATGGTAGAAGTTCTTGTAAATTGTAGTTTTTGAATTTAATAGCCAATTTTCTACCAGGATGATGTTATTATATAACAAAAAGGTTTGAAATAAAAACTCCACTTAGTTTTTTACTCCAACGTTTCGGACAATTTTATTGTTTATGTCCCTCATCAGGATAAACAATACAAATTTCCGAAACGTTAGAGTAAAAAAATAAATGATGTTTTTATTTCAAACGTATTTGTTATAAAACAACATCATCCTGGTAAAAAATTGTCCATTAGATTCAAAAACTACTATAATAAGCATATTGTAACTATTACAATATCAATGTTCTCAGGTAACATATTGAAATTGTTTATGAGAACATGGTAACTTAACTGTTAACATGACATTATAACTGTTACAATGCCTATATTTGGTCATATTTAAACATACGCATGTTAACAGTTACAATGCCATGTTAAGGTGGTTTGGGTGCTTTGTTAAACAGAGTTAAATATTTCTGAAATTTAACACAGATATTCTTTGAACATTAAACTTTTCATTTTTGTCAAGAAAAATCAATATTTTTTAATGAATCAGGACTTAAATTTTAACTTTTACTGTCTACTATTATAGTCTTTTTTGCTCGTTTTCGTATCATAAATATTTGCAGTGTGACACTCAATAGAAGAGACATAATTTTTTAACGAAATAGAGGATGTTAGAGATTAAATTACCCATATCTCAAGAAAAAGGGCCCATTGGATGAAATTGTTATCACTGGGCTTCATTTTTAGGTACCAGAAATCGACTCTCCAATGCCCGCTAAAATCCGTTTCCCACAGGTTAGACCCACCCCTTGTAAGTAATATATCGTTATTTAAAGATATCAATAAAGATAGTTACGGTAACCATTGTTGGTTGTTGTGTGTCCAAGATTTTGAATAATATTTTACTGTGACAATTCTCTATTGTAGTTTCAACCAAAAAATTTGTACCTTTCTTTCCCCTTATATAGCCTGGATCAGGCTACAAGAATACCCACGAGAAGCCCGAATCAGGGTACGAGAGTACCCCCATATACGGCCCAGATAGGCTCTGGAAGAATCCCTGATACGGCCAGGATCCGAGTACAGGGGTATCCCTGATTTGAGTCCGATAAGGTCCAGAGGTACCCCTGGTACGGCTCAGATATGTTCGGGAGGAACCCAGATACAGTCCGTATCAGATTCCGGGAGTACCTCGGATCAGGCTACGCCGGTACCCTCGGAGCCTGATTAGTGACAAATCAGGATTACTACCGTAGACTGATTGATGGAAGATATTGCATTCATCGATTCGTAGGTAATACCGCTTCGGGGTAAAAGTAAATGTGCATTGCAAGCAAAAAGTTAAAATGACAGCGGCTCGTATATGCTGCCATCAATTTCTCGTAAGTGAGCAGAAAGAGGATACATTTATCTATTGTTCCTATTTTGTAATTTCGAATTAACTTCTTTTGTTATTTCTCGATTTTCAAGAACGACATTTTGAACATGTAAGTATCTGCAATTCAAAAAAAAAAATTTATACTATTGTTACTATTTTGTTATGCATAAATTCATTAAAAAACCTATATGCATACATTTTTTTAAAATATCATATTTCTATTAATACCTTGATGATCGTTCTTCGTATTAAATGGAAAGCAAACTAATCTCTTCGTCTACTTTGATTTGCTTTTTTGATAATTTTTGTACGCACAATGAAAAGAAAATCTTAACTGTTAACGAACGGACGTTTGGATATGGACAAATGGAATGTTCATTTATAGTTAGACAAATTCGTTAACAGTTAAGTCACGAATCGTTTGAGTAAACAAATAAAAATTAATTGTTAACGAATTTGTCTAACTATAAATGAACATTCCATTTGTCCATATCCAAACGTCCATTTGTTAACAGTTAAGATTTTCTTTTCTCTGCGTAGTACAAATTCTTGTGATCGATATAAATTAGAGGTTGTATCTTTCTTCCATAGGTTGATTCTTTTGAAAAATATAGCTCTTATCGTCCGAATAAGAATACGCGCTTTTAAGATTAGACAACCGGTACTAAACTTCATTTTTAAATATGAGGAAACGACTACCGAAGTCTAATCTAAAGGCGTTTCCCAAAAATGTGTACTCTTCTTTTTGTAACGAAGAAGTAAAGAGATTAAATTTAGTGTCAATCTTCTGAAGGCAAGTGACAATACCTTAATCAATAACCAAGAGATTGCTATCTGAATCTGCCTGATTAAAATTCTTGAATGAAGGACGCTCAGTAGTCTGCCGATTAAAATCACTTTGGAAGTATCACTAACAAAGAAAATAACCAATCAAAGTATACGATTTAAAACAATGGTGCATCTACTGGATGATGAACGGGGTAAGATTAAGAATTTTATTGTACTGTCACTGTATTTACGTAAGATTGATGATAAGTTTCAATTAATATTTAGATCGTCAAGTACTAGCAATAAAGTCATACGAAGAATTGCAATCTAACTAAACGAGTCGTGAATGGGTAAAACTGGAAAAAATGACCTTTATAATGAAATTACAAACTGTTTGGAATATATTTTATATATTGGTATTGTTTTGACTCATTTTGACAGCGGGAAATTGAATAGGGTAAGTATTATTATGTGTATGCCTTACATGCATTTTATATGAAAAGTATACAAATAAGTTTAGGCATACAAATTGGACACTTAACCTATAATGTGTATAAACGAACGAACCACGTAATGCAAAGAGGTAATTTTTCTCTACACAAATGCAGATAAGCGCTGATCACTATGTAGTACTAATAGACACGATATTTTAAGTAGGAACATCTTCTAGATATCATTTATTTTTAGATCAAAGATTATCATTTCACATTAATTATTACACAAGATCATCAGTTCTACGAATCGTAAAGTGTATTTTGGAAAGCATTATATTTCAAATAATGATTAAAAGTAGATGAGACAATTAGTTTTTCCTGAACCTTATACAAACTAATAAGTCTCGTTGGGCTACCTACTATTTTTGACAAATTTGATTCAAGTGTCTCGCTTAAATGATACTAAAAACATTGCTAACTGTTCCTGAATATTTAAAGAAGATATATAGTAATACGTGAGAACTGATAATTTGTAGAGCTACCTGTCTGTCTACATGTTTCCGATGCGAATGACACACAAAAACATAAAATTTACTATCAATATATTTTTTAGTTTGATCGTCCACATAGATTGATGATTCCACCACTAATTTATGTGTTAAAAAATCTTCAATTTCAGATTGTACTTGCCAAAAACTATATCTTTTACCATTATTGATATATGACATAAAATCATGTTATTAGTGATCTTTTTAATATTAATAGCCTCAATTAGTTTTCTCGATAATTTAGCCGATGACACAGGGATTTTTTAGCAATGACTCAAAGAATATTTTGGTCTGTTTCGAAGATATTTATTTTAAAAAAGTTGCCGAAACCACCTTAAAAAGTCATTGAATTACAATAAAGAAATTGCAGACAATAGAAACTGCTTTCCTGAAACTATATTCCACGATGAAACTAAAATTTTCTATTCTCTCAAGTACAATCTCGACTTATTTATCGAAAAAAGGGATAAGCCACTTCGGACAATGCAGCGAAGAATGAAATTTTCACTTTAATCGTTCGAAATTTAGAGTAGAACTCGACGAATTAAAGTAAAAGAACCGAGGGGGAAAATAAGACGGAGAATGGATTGTATTCTCCAGGGTTAAGGGAGTAAAAGCAGCTCGCGCTGGCGACGAGGACAGAGCTACTACCTCTGGCATCGAGAGAGCAAGGGAGAGAGCAGCCAGAGAGCGCGCGCACCACGCGGTAGAGAGAGGGAGAGAGAGGCAGCCCGGTAGCCCAGGGGTAGCCGATGCTTGTAATATCGATCAGCATAGCGAGTAATCTGCAAGATAGCGAAGAGAAAAGACACCCTTCTCACTCGCTCTCTCACTCCGTAAGTGACTCTGCAACGAAGCTAAAGCGCCTGCGAGGGTGAGAAAGCGCCGGCGCGGCCGAGGGAAAAGTCAGGGAGGCAGAGAATTATGTCTATTTACTCGTGTACTGGCGGGCTATCGCTACCCGTATAATAGAGCGCGGCGCGCGGATTGCGTTTTATTATATATGAAATCGCCGCCGCCGTTGCTGCCTCATCTCTCGGCGCGCGCCGAGAGAGAGAGAGAGAAGAGAGACTACGACGTCGGCATAGTGCCCTCAATTTGTGATATATGTAGGTCGTATATACATAAGGTGCGCGCGCGCGCGCTGTTCAATCCGTCTCCCTCTCTCGCGGTCGCTCCACATGCGCGCAGCACTGTCCACGTACGCGGCTACACACCTTGCGCGCGCCGACCAACACGCGCGCCTGTCCCTATTGCCGATCGTTATCCTACCGAGGCCAAGCCGAGAGAGTAGCAATAGTGGTGGTATTCCCGAGAGGAGTTAGACAGAGAGAAGTTTGGCGCGTGTTTGTCGGACGGGAGGGGTGGAGGGGAGGGGGTGGCAGGGAGGGAGGCAGAGAGGGAGAGAAATCGCCGCCCGTGTGAACCGAAAGGGAGCAAAAGAGAGAACGAGAAAGAGCATTAGAGGGAGGGGGAGGGGTGAGAGGAGAGGGTCGGGGAGGAGAGAACGGCGTGTAAGAGAGGAAGGTGGAGGATGTAAAAGAGCAGATATGTGTGTGCGCGCGCGCGCGGGAGGCAAAAGATGGGCGATGTGAGGTATTGCACATACAGGGAGGGAGGATGGGAGAGAGAGAGAGAGAGAGAGCGAGCGCGCCTGTGCGGAGGAGCGAAGCCGCGAGATGCGGAGGACCGAAAGCCAGAAAGGGAGAGCGCTGTCTGCGAGAGCTGTTGTAGTGGTATCTCTCGCGGGCGCGCGTGTTGGTTGCCGTGGTGGGGAACCGGAGGGGAGGAAGCCTTTCTCTCTCTCTCTCACGCGCGCGCGCGCTCCCACACACGTACTCCGCACGCACACCACCCACGCTCGCTCGACCTCTCCTGGCCAATGTCCTCAGCGGCGCGCGCGCCTCGTCCTTTCCGCTGCCATCCTCCCCCCTCCGCGGCGGCAGGATGCCACCGTGTTCTCTCTCTCGCGCACTCTCTCTCCCTCTCCATCTCCTTCTCTTCTCTCCGGTCTTATACCTAGAATGTTCACTGGCGTCTTACTCCCGCTTCATCGGGTTTTCCCTCTACACCTCTGCCGCCGTTGCCGTGCCAGAGCTCCCCCCCCCCCCCCCTCTCTCTTCTTATATATGGTCCCGCCGCGCGTTTCTCTCCAGATTTCCCGCGCCCCCTTCTGCCCTCCAACCACCCACCCACGCACCCACATCGCCGTGTGTGTTTGTGTGTGTGTGTGCGGCTAACACATCCTTCAGAGCTTATGTACATAAAAGAGGCAGCGAGAGAGAAAGAGAGAGAGAGCGCCTTGGCCAAATCGGACACGAGCGCGGGGTTGTGTGTTGCTTCGAGTATTTCTCCATCTCTCGCTCTCGCTCTCTCTCTTTCTCTCTCTTGTTGTCTCTCTCCAGCTCCGACGCGGTGATGTTGGCCGAGTTTCTCGC
Organism: Torymus aiolomorphi; assembly: GCA_036365515.1. NCBI lineage: Eukaryota > Metazoa > Arthropoda > Insecta > Hymenoptera > Torymidae > Torymus > Torymus aiolomorphi. The sequence continues at coordinate 142,127,458 of CM070877.1, forward strand.
AGCTCGAGAGACATAGGGAGTAGAGGGGGCGAGGGGGGAGAGGAGTAAGGGTAGGCGGGCAAGTGGGAGAGATAGCCGTGGGGATCATGATTTTAGGGTGGCTGAGCACGAGAATGACGTAATAAGTGAAAAATTCGTTTGCGCCCGGAGAGGCGGCTTTCTTACTCGCCCGCAAATGCCTTTTATTACCTTCAATTGACATTTGAATATTATTTTCGGATTCATGAGTGACACCGTACGTGTGTTGTCCGTCATGAAAGGTTGTTTGAAGAATTTTTATTTACTAAAATTAATAAACTTGCCTGTCAAATAGAATGTCAAGTGCATGATGAATGTACGCAAAATATTTGTTTCAGAATCTTTATAAGGCTCGAGCTGATGATGTTCGCTTTAAAAAGTAGCTAGGTACCTATAAAGTGCTATTATTCTGATTACATTAGGTGATTGCACTTAAAGTAAGTAGTTTTGTACGAGCATCGTAGTATATAAAAGGTTGGTCCAATAATTTTTAAAATCGAGATTGTTTAGTGATACCTTAGGTTAATAAATCTTAATTGCTTTACATTTAAACTTATAATAGATTTTGAATTTTGATAGCTTGCGAAAATATAAAGTGGCAATAATCAAATTATTTACACTGATTTATTCAAAATATCGTCATTAACTAATAAAATCATATTATATACTCCTAAGTACAGTGAGACTCCACTAAATGTTCATGATCAAAAAAACCAATCAGCTAAGGGGTAACGTCAATACGTGCGCAGATCGCGTGCGCAGTGCGTTCAGGAGATAGCTCTTAAAGGCCAGCTTCTCGTTCAGAAACTTGGTTTGAATACATCCCTTTAAACGACTATGTATAATTGAAAGTTAGAAAATATTTGATTCCTTCGCAAACAAATTTAAAAAAATATTTACAAATACTAACAAATATAATTATACGAATAATAATTATAATTGCAATATCAACTTTAATTTTAAAACTAATATAAATTATATAATATTAACCTTTTATTTAAATTATATCTTTCTACAATACTTACATTGTTAATGGCATACATTTATTGGGGTAATTATTTTAAATCACAGTTTCAAAAACTTACTGAAAATCTTCATTCAGATTAAATGTAAGTATAATATCCATAAAGTGGTTATAATTTATTACAAAATATTTTTTTTATCCATTTTGTGAATTTTATTAAAATTAAAATCGATATTTCAATTTAATGATTAAACAGCTAAAGATATTTCATTTATGTTGTGATTGGAGATCAGAGCTTTATATCTGATCTTTTACCTGTAAATACTTTTTGCTTTCTCAAAAAGGAAGCTTTAAAATGGGGAAAAAATTGTTGAAAGCGTGTTTGCCAAAATGTTTTGCTCAATACTCCGCAAATTCAGAGAAATATTTTTTTCGTAGCTTGTCGTGCGTACGTATGTTTGAATATATGAGCGCGAGCGTACGCGCGCGTGTATGGCGTTGAACTTATAATAATATTGAAAATACTTTGACCGATTTTAATAGGACACATCATCTTTTTCTCTTTGACGAGGCACTAATGTCGTAATTTTTTTAACTATCGATTTTCTATTATTTTAGATCAAAATAAAAGTTTTTAAAGTCTAGAATTACAATTCCTTTGGGTGCTAGAACCAAAGTTTTTTAACCCTATAAAATGACCTTCAAAAATTAAAATATCTACCGTCTGTCATTTCGTTATTAAAGTTATCGAAAATGTTTCATTTTTTCTATAATTTATTTCTTGGAAAATGTTGTAACGAATTTCAACGAAATTTCAGTCATCTATTACATTTATAAGGTACTTTAATTTGTTAAAATTTTAATTTTTCTAAGAAAAATGCATGTTTATTGTCGAACGATAACGGCCCAGACCATATCTCAGAAACAAAAGACATTATTATATGAATTTTTTATAATATAACTTATATAGATTTTACAGATATCTACAAAGTATTAAATTTTAACTTCGTCTCGTCCGTTTTTTCTGGGGAGAAAATGATTTCTTTTGTTTCACAATGACATAAGTAAAATTAGTTTTATCACTTTCAAATTTTCTGGAAAGGTAGTTTGTATTTACGACAGATGAGTTTTTCAGCAGGCGTATCTTTACCATTGTAAAAAACCGCTGCCAATTCATTGGCCCGTGGCTTCCTCAAACTTAATTTGCTTATTCCTTTAATGAATTTTTAATAACAAAATTTATAATTTTTGCAACAATTTAGGACATAATTATAATTAAATTCATTTATGAAGATTAAAAAGTATCAATTTTTAAATTATTTATAAATGAATAAAATAATAGGTATGATTTTTTTAAAATTATGTGTGAAAAATAAATAAAATAATTGATTGTAATATTATCGTCAAAACCTTTTAAAATTCCTACATAACCTTTACTCCAAATTATATTTTCTTTGTGCAATTTCACACATAGGGTACTTGTCTCTAGTAGTATGCCTGTCCGTATTTGTGTGCTCTTTCTAGAATTTCCGATGTAAGAAAAAGGTTCTAACCTTAAAAATAATAAATGGCTATTACAAAACAAAAGCAGGTATACAACACGCGCGCATCGGCGCATAGCGCATGTCATTTCCATTTTCTAGTGTACATAAATGCGTTCCTGAATAATTACGATTTTAAAAGAGGGCGAAAATAGTTTTATCCTCAAATATCTCTGAAATTCATAAACGAATTCTTTTATCCTAAGAACTCTTCTAATAAATAATATACAAATTCTACATCTCTACCAAATTTCAAAGAAATTAAAACAATTTTAATGTAGTTATATTGTAGGACAACAAAGAAAGTCATTTTGAAAAATACTAAAATTATAAATATCAAACATCTCAAAAAATAACCATATAATCTGGATGAAATTTTAGACAAGTATTGCCTATATCGCATACAAAATAGTCTATAAATTTCAAGCTGATACATGAAGTCGTCATTGAGAAATTACGATTTTCAAAAAAACCGTAAAAGAATTTTAACCTTAAATATCTCTAAAAATCATGAGACAATTCTTTTACCTAAAGGACTTATATGATAATATATAGACTCTACATCTTCACAAAATTTCAACATGATTAAACCAATTTTTGTTTTCTCTAGTTATCATACGACAAAGAAAATAACTTTGTAAAATACGAAAATTTTCAAAATCAAATATCTCAAAAAGTAATCGTACGACCTTGATGAAAATTCGCACACATATTATCTATATCACATACAACATTGTCTATAAATTTGGAGCTGATACATGGAGCCGTTCTCGAGAAATGACGATTTGAAGAAAAGGTTAAAAAAAATTTAACCTGAAATATTTCTGAAATTTCTGGACTAATCATTTTGTCAAAGAGCATTTAATTTCTATGCTATTTGAGTGACTGCTGCTCAAAATGCATTTGTAAAAGTATCGAAATTGGACCCATTTTGCTTATTTTATCGTCTAACTCAATCGGTTCAGATGAAATAGCGCCTTCCAGTGAGATTTACTACTACTTATTAATATCAAAAAATTCAATTTACGTACTAAAAGAATTTATGTGGCACCTTAAACCACTCAAATATAAGATAAGATATTCAAATTTTTTAATTTTGTGTGTAGCTTGTAAGGCGAGATTCTCATTTCCGGATCATGGATACAACGAAACTTCGGGATGTGATTTTTTGAGCCAAAAAATAAACCCCGGTAGTAGGATTTTATTAATTGGGCTCTAGGAACAAATATAGATCCGGGATTCTAGCCCGGTGCTCTGATCACTCAGCTAATTTCGTGAGGCTTGCTCGAAAGCCTCGCGCGCATCTTCTTCTGTTGTACTGACGCGTCAGGACTCGGATGAGTGATGACAGTCGAGCTGGGCCCGTGGCAATGCAGATAAATCGCATTGAAATCTAAGACATCGTCATCACTACAATTCAATCGAGAACAATCATTATTATCCGTGCTGTTGTTATTATTTATATCATTACTACACTGAAAAAAATTTGGCACAGGAGCTGCCTTCCTCATAGTACTGGAGCGCTCCTTCTGTTCGGCACGAGAGAGCTCCCAATTTCAGCATGGCTCATGTGCCGGGTTAACCTAACCTTACCACTAGTGTCGCGCATACACCGAAGGGGGTATGACCGGTACGGCGCTGGGATGGGAGAGCTCCGCTACGGGGCAAGAGCCATGCCAAGTCATGAGACCGCACAGCTCCGCCTTTTAGCATAGAGATTATACCGTCAAGGACAGCTCCTGTGCCAAATTTTTTTCAGTGTATAATAATTATCCTCGTAAATACGTTCAAATTTGTTTATTGACTTGGCTTTTAATTCTTTTCCCCATTCCGTCATATCAAAAGTTTCAACTTTATGTAGTGTATGTTCATATGTACGTCCCTTGCGAACTAAAGTATAGGATGGTACGTAAAACTCTAAGCGTATTTATATGTTTTCTATGTATACATGTATATGTAAACAGAAGCCGAGATTTGTTTACATTTATATATATAGCGAGTTGAGAATAATACGATTGTATGTTTACATGATAAGATGTACGCGTAGACGTATGTAAATTTGAATATATCGAGACAATCATACGTTTAAGGTGATGTTATATACCGACATAATTTTAAAAACAGTACATCTCATGAAAATACCAATAGAATCATCCACAAAAAATTCTGAGTATAGTATTTACATATACGGAGCGCCTGACAGTCGTCTTTTTCCAAATAAACGTTTGAATGTTGATTTAAAAAATATTGAAATCAGGGTATCACATCACCTTAATTATAACTTTAAAATCGCTTCTAACTGCGTTAGCTACTTATAATGCTTTCTCAAAGAGGCAAATTTAACTAATTTTTAATATTGTTTTGACATAAAATATATCAATACATTTCTAATGTTAGAAGTAAATAACTTAGAACGCATTAAACGAATTTCTGTTTTTTTATATCGTAACGATTAATTTTTGTCTATATATTTGCGTTAAGTTGGTCATTAAAATCATGGATATAAAATACGTTACCCATATCTTAAGAATATGAAGATAGTTTTTGTAAATTTCTAGTACTATTGTATTAGAAATTTGCAAGGAAGTTTTTTCAATTTTTTTAAAAATTTTACTTTTTGTCAAGAATTTATTCAATATTATTCAATTGATAAAAAAAACATTAATCGACAAAAAAAACCGTACGTGCCGGAACATTTTTAGGGGTACTTACATAAGAAAACAGTTTATCCGGAGATAATTGTTGCTTAGCATCTAGACCCTTTACCATCTCTTCTGGTATTAGAAAGATAGTTCGGAAAATGGACATGTGAGTTCTTTTTATATGCCATTTTAAACCACGTATGTTGCGTGCTGCCATTGTCATCTCTATTATGTAGGTTATTTTTCATACACTTTAAGGATACAGATGATTTTTCTTGCTCAATCCAACCACTTTTTTCATACATTTTTCTTCTTCCTTTTTTTTTACCTTCTCGTGTTATTATAATTATACCACAAAATTCAAAAGTAACAAGTTAGACAATAACTGGGAATACAGAACAACACAATTGGTTGCTCGAGTGCCACTGGTACTAGTGCTAGTGTTATTATCGAACTATCTGTTTTTGTTTGATCTAATGTGATTTCAATCCGTGAGCGGCGCTTAACTCGCGGCTCGGAAGAATAACTAGCTGCATTCTAGAATGAGCAGTAAATATTTGCTCATACATATGCATTTTTAAAACCTGTCCTTTCCTATACCAATGCAGTCTTTTACAATTATTTAGAAAATTTTATTTAATTCAAGACAAGACGTGACAAAACGAGACCGGACCTACTCAAGACCTAGACAAGACCTCTAATTCCAAGACTTTTTCAAGACTAAGAAAAGACTTTAAAAAAATCTCGTCTTATCTTGGTCTCGTGCAACCCTACTTTTAAAAATATCAATTTCTAAGAAAATTATCAAAGACGGCGCAAGAAAATTGTTAAATATTTCCTCGTTTTTAACAATTCTACCCTGGTAGAAATTGAAATCATTTTTTGAGTAATAAATGGCTAGTTTGAATAACGATGGAAAAAATGGACTCCAGTTTTCTACTATAAGTGTAACGCTTTTTTTAACCTATTTTTGACATTTATTGACCGCAGAAATGGTCAAAATTTTGTACTATCTATTAATTTGGCATTTTACTGCTAGTTAAAATAGCTAACCGACGAAACCATTAAAAATCTAGTAACAAGCGATTTGTTATGGTGATGAATGAGAAATAACGATTTTGACTTGTATCTTATAGAATAAAGCTGTAAATAGTACAAAGACTACTAAATTTTGTTTATATCCCGCTAAACTATCTCTTAAGAGTATAAGTTTTAAAATATATGATCAAATTGTTTTGAAATTTTAACGTGATGATTTTGAGGTTAGGACTATTCCATAAAATGAGAGAGGTTGATGGAAAAAAGCGTTACACTTGTGTCTAATAACTAGCCATTTCCAAGGGCCAGTTTCTGTTTCCCTGCGCATTTTGAATGGACTGATTTCTACTAGGGTATAGGTGAATTTTTAACCATTTTTACGCTGTCTTTGATTGCTTATACATTTTGAGGAATTAATGATTTTTATACCACTCTAACCTCAAAATCATAACTTTAGTATGATTATTCGGCTCTCGTGGTATAAAATTCTGTACGACACTGGTGCATAAGGTGATTTTTACCGCATTCGACTTCTCTCACTCGCTTCGCTCGTGCGAAAAACGTCTCATGCGGTAAATAAGCACCTTCCACACCCGCATCGTAATGTACTATAAAAGAATCAAATCTTAAATTTAAGATCTTTTTCACTGTTTTCTGTTTATTTTTGCATAATGATTCTGAATATAAAATTCATAATTTAAAAAAAGGGTCTATGTCACTAAGCTACACAAAAAATGATATAAATTAAATATCTTATATTCGGATTTTTTAAGCCAGCCCATCATTATTCCCTGGTGGAAATCGATTACATTATTTACCTAATAAATAGCTAGTTTCCCCAATAATCGTTAAAAACTAGACACTTTTCTTGGCCATTTCTATCCATCGATGAAACGATTTTTCCGATCATATTTGCCATTTAATATACAGAATAATAGAATAAGTTTTTTCACAAATTTATGTTACTTATTTATGAGTATTTAAAAGATATTAAAGTTGGCCAGTTTTTTTAGTTAGGGAATGGCTAATAAGAGGCTTGCTATAATGGCAAGGAGTAAGAGAGACAGAATCAAACGGAAAAATCATTGTTTTCGTTTGTATCCCCTGAAACAGTACTATAAACGAATTAGTTATCAATAATTAGTGTTTACATTTTCGTTAGCTACCTTTTTTTAATATTTGTTTTTAAATACATGATCAAATTATAGAGAAAATTTAGTAAAATAATGTAAGGTTGTGTTATCTCCTTTAAGTAGAAAATATAAACGGAAAAATCGTTTCATCAATAGCCAGAAAATTAGCTATTTTTACTCGCTATTTATTATTTTCCTGGATATTTCCGATAGAGACAATTTCTACCAGGGTTGCAAAGCTTAAATTGAAGATGTTAACATTATGAATTAGTTGTATGATTTCGTAAGATAGGAAGGGTGCTACTTCTTCAGGATCGATTGAAATAAGGTGATAAAATGATCAAAATGGACTAAATTTGGTACTTTTCCCAATTTTTTATGAGTAGGAGCCACTCAAACACTAGTAAGTAAATGCTCTTATTCTTTGTATTTATGCGAACAATTTAAGCTCTGGTAAAGTCATGTGCCTTCTCAGGAGATTTTGTTATAGGAGCTTTTAGAAACTCAAATTTTGAAATCAGACGAAAGTAAAAATTCCAAAGATTTCTCACAAGCTATCAACTCTTGATATAGTTAGCCTAAAAATTATTTTCCCTACAAAGGATGTCGGATAATGATGTAGTCAATAAATTACCAACATCAGGTTTTTAATTGCTTCTTCAGAGAATAAATGATTTAATGGAAAACCAACATTGGTCCCCACTTTTTTTTTTTTTATGAATCTAACAGCTGGAAATGAAAAAAGTTCTTTTTTCAATCATATTTTTAGAAAACATTGATTTCGCAATATACGTTTTGAGTTAACTTAAAATGAGTTTGTGAAATAGATTATAAGACGATAATTTATTTATCAAAAAAAAGAATGGGGACAACTGTGGGTTTTTTATTAAATCTTATTCATTAATCTAATTTTTACCCTAGTAGGAATTAGTCTATTAAAATGAGTAGGAATACAGAAACTGACCATTAGAAATGGCTAGTTACTAGACACAAGTGTAACGCTTTTTTCAATTAACTTCTCCGATTTTATAGAATGGCCCTAACCTCATAATCTTCACATTAAAATTTCATAGTAATTTAATCATATAAAGTTTCATAGTAATTTAATCATATAAAATTTCATAGTAATTTAATTATACACTGAGAAAAAAGTTTTGGAAAAATTACCATACTTCTAGTAAAGCCACCACAGACTGTAAAAACCCAAAAAATTATCATACTTTACAGTAAATTTTATAATACAGTATAGTAAATTTTCCTATATTTCTAGTAAAATTTCTTATAAAGTATGGTAATTTTTTGGGTTTTTACGGTCTGTGGTGGCTTTATAAGACAGTATGGTAATTTTTACGAAAATAATAATAATTTTTACAAAAATTTTTTCTCAGTGTATAAATACTCTCAAGAGGTAGTTTACCAAATCATAAACAAAATTTAGTAGTCTTTGCTTAATTCTGTAAGATATAAATCAAAATCGCTATTTTGTGATGTGATTCTATCTCTCCCACTCATCGCCATAATAAATCGTTTTTTACTAGATTTTTAGTAGCTTCATCGGTTAGCTATTTCAGCTAGCATAAAAATATGGAATGAATAGGTGATGAAATTTTGACCATTTTTGCGGTCTTATAAAAAATAAGTTGAAACAGCGCTACACTTATGGTAGAAAACTGGAGTCCATATTTTTGCCATTTTAGTTCAAACTAGCCATTTACTATCTGAAAAATGATTTCAATTTCTACCAGGATAAAAGAAATACTTAAAATCATGATGTAGGTAACGAAGGAATCACGTCGGTATTCTATATTTATAGAATGTGCATATTACCCTATATATAAGGTATAAACCCTTTTAATATATTTTGGTAAAGCTTTGAGTTACTTAAAGTGTAAATTTTACTTATTCTTTGCTAGTTTTAGTAACATTGAAACACTATTATTCTTATATATATTTAGTACATCTAGTATACATTTTTGTAAATAACTTTATAAGATATAAAAAATTCAATTATTGCCGAATTATCGATTTATATATACTATTGTAGATAATATATCAGGGATTCTAAGTGATTACGTAAGTAATAAAGAAAATATATAACCTACAACGAAGAAAAATTACGCGATTTTAAATAATCGGTTTTTAGTATGGACCACTTTAACAAATCATGAAAAATGTTTACAAAAACATACTTTTAAGTATTCAAGCATGTTTATTTGCTTAAGAAAACAAAAAATTCTATTGAGATTGATTTCATGTTGATGTCTTTACCCTATAAAATTTGACATGCAAATTTTGTTAGTAAAAAGCATTCCCTACTGAAAACACTGACGTGAGTTCTCACACCGAAATTTCCCTTGACTTAAAAACCAGAAAAACGCTAAAATTTAGTTTAAAAATTGTCTGTTTTACTTTTCGAGCAGTTTCGAAGGTCATATTTCTTTTATAATTTCTTTCAAAATGTATGTAAAATGAATTCTATGTGCACTTTTGAACACAAATTGTATTCAAACAATTTTTGGGTTATAAATTAACTTAAAATGCATATTATCTGCATTTTAGAAGGGGTAATAAAAGTAATATGATGCATACAACTGCTTTTAAAGTGAATTAGACAATTTTTTAAATAAAGTTTAGTATTTTCTGGTTTTTAGGTCACGCGAAATTTCACGTGGGTTTTGACAGTAAGATTAACCTTATAAATTAAAAAATAATTCTTTAACCTATTAGAATAATTTTTTGAAAAAAAAAAAATTTGTAATATATATGAACAATACACTAACTCTATAAATGTAAAACTAATATAAATAATGTATTGTTCCTAAATTTTCTCAATAATACTTTATTCTGTTATATACATTTTTAATGCTGAAAACTTATTAAGAATTAAAGGTTTAAAACGTTCATAATTCTTAGAATTTTGGATTAGTTAGTACGCATTTCCCTAAATATTGATCACTAGGTAACCTTAAAATAATATTTTATTCAATCTTTATAGCCATTCAACATAATTGAGTGTGCAATATTTGAAGCCTCTACCCTAAAGATCCTTTTCTTTCTCAAACGTTGCTGAAATATTAATTGTCCAAAAGCTGATACAAAGAATAAATTAGTTAAATCGCTAGTAATAAAGTACCAATGTTTCATCAGATTTTTTTTTCATAACGACAAATTAAATATATTTACCAGGCCAAGCATACAAAGTATTTAAATCTTTTTTCGGTATTTAATTTGTAAACAGGATGCCACTATTAGTAAATGCTTCAATACAGCAGCAATTTATCGATTTCAGTGGCATGAGCAGCAGCGCAACGGCAGGCAAGAGTCAAGCGCGCGCCCGGAGGAAAAAATAATGGAGCGTTAAGGGGATTCCGCAGCGTTACAAAAGCATTCCATTCTCTCGCAGAGAATTACTTTCCCGGTGTCCAGGCGAGTAAACGTCCGCTCGCGCTTGCGCACGCGCAAGGAGGAGAAACAAGGCCCCGCGTGCACTATCTCGTAACAATCTCTCCTCTCTCTCTCTCTCTCTCTCTCTCTCTCTCTCTCTCTCTCTCTCTCTCTCTCTCTCTCTCTCTCTCTCTCTCTCTCTCTCTCTCTCTCTCTCTCTCTCTCTCTCTCTCTCTCTCTCTCTCTCTCTCCCCACCGCTTCCGTCTCTCTCGCACCGAGCTACAGTGCACGCTCGGTCGTCCGCGTCACGAGACAAATTTTGTCGAGAAAGTCAGCGAGAGAGCTGTGCGCGCGCGCGTCATAAAATTTCGAGCGTAAGGCGTGTGTATACTGTCCGCAATACTGCTGTTGCGCAGTGGCACAAAGAGAGTATGGCAAAAGAGGCGCGCGAGCGCGCGCGCACTCACGTCCGGTTTGAGCCTCTCGAGGAAAGCCGATCCTTTAAACGGCATTAAGTACAATATAAAGACATGCAGATGCGCCGCTTTTTGGCGTTATTGTGCGCGTGTGCAGCCCGTGCTCGCGACGGCGTATCGCGGCATCACGCAAGCAGTCTTCATAATATCCACCTGCCGCGCGTCCTCTCCTCATCCTTCTAGTCGCGGCGGCGCGCGCGACTGGCTGGCCTCCAAAAGTGCCCCGATCGAGCCACTGCGCCGTCGTAGTCGCCCGCGCGGTTATATATATAGTTATTATAGGTGTCTCGGGGCCGCACACGCGCACGCGCACTCTCCTCGTTTTCGGCAGCTCTCGCTATATTTCACACTGCCAAATGCGTGTGCGTACACACTGTACACACCTGCGATACGCTATACCTGCGTGCCCTCCTTCTTTCTCTCTTCTTTCTTTGCATGCGTTTCTTCTACTACGCACGCGCTCGCTCGTAATTGCCCTATCGCGCGCGATTCGAGTATCTAGGTGAGACGTACACTCGAATGACGAGGCGCAAATTGATTTTCGGGGGCACGCGCACGAAAGTAGGATGCGTATAATGAAAAATACATGTGACGGATGAGGTAAAGATGTATGGGGAGGAGGAGAGGGTAAGATTGAGTAAGAGAGAGAGAAACAGAGAGAGAAGATACAGAGGTCCAGTGCCTGCGTAATTCAAGTTCGTTGCGATATCGACCAGGCCGAAGTCTGCAGAGTCGTTGTTGTCATGGAGACGCTCGAGTTAATTTGACCTTATGGTGGCCCATTGGTGTCGTGTCGACGGGGAGTTCGCTCGCGCTCGATTTTGCGCGACTGGCGCGCGCCAAGAGAAGGACGAGCGAGCGGCCAGACAGAGGAGAGAGCGTAAAGTCATCGAGAGAGAGGGAGAGATAGATGCTCCGAAGAAATGAGCGCGAATAAGTGGCGAGATAGTATCGCCGAGAAGCCCGATGAAACAGAAAGTGTCCATCAGAGACAAGAAAGATGACTATTATCTTCTCCGAGGCGTTGAAAATTTGCGCCAAGATTAATGAATAGAACAAGGATTTATGGTGAAATAGACGCGGCGGAATCTAATTTGTTACGCAAACATTTGCATGGTTAGTTAATAAGGCATTCATAGGCGGCGGCTGCTGCCGCGTCCGTTGAAATAATCGGGGGGAGAACTAAAAATCGATTAAAATTCGATGTCTACTTCCTCCGAAATTCAGCGTGCGCGCGCCCGCCAGTCGATGCTCACCTGCGCAGGACACACTGCCAGAAGAATGTACACACAAAGACAGGCGGAGAAGAGCCGTGAAAAAGGAGGAAGAAGAAGCAAACGGGGAAGCGAGACGGAGAGAGAGAGAGAGAGAGAGAGAGAGAGAGAGAGAGAGAGAGAGAGAGAGAGAGAGAGAGAGAGAGAGAACGTAATAGGCAGATGGAGCAGCCGAGAGAGAAAGAGGAGGAAAGGGGCACGCGCGCGTGCGGCGCGAGAGGAGGACAACCTGGCGCAGGGAGGAGGGAGCCGAGCAGCGGTTGTTAAGCATGCAGGGCGCGTGCGCCTCTGCCCCTCCACCTGGAGTTGTTCGCGCGCAGGCGCGTGCACACAGCTATACTACCTCCTATATATACGTATGTGTGTATACGTACGGCACGATTATCGATCTATCGCTCGATAACGGCCGATGGCCGGGGGGAATTTGGGGGGCATGCGGAGGGTTTTGCATGTGTATCGATGACCCGCGAAGAGGCCTTCGACGCCCTCTCGCTGAATTATGACACGCGGAGGCCGTGGAGTGGGGTACCAGGGGGAAGGGGGGAGGTAGTGGGAGAGGGGGGAGCGTGTCGGCAAGCGTGCGCGAGCGTGCTTGACCCGTGAACGCTCTCCTCCCGTTAGCCCCCCCCCCACCCACCCATCTCCACTCTTTTCTCTCCTGGGCTCTCCCTCCGTTAAATATTTTGACTGACCGATAACACTTGCGCAATGCACTCTTCTTATGTGCCGGAATTTCGAGAGCGCGCCGTGGTACTGGCCGAAGGAGCGCGATGAGAGCGGCAACTTCTTGCGTTGCGACTTGCCAAGAGATACAACGTTCGGTGAGCGAACAGTTTGCTGGAACTGTATACGCTGAGCGATCGAGTTAAAGGTTAATGAAAAGTTTGGTTGAGCAATAAATACGATTATTATGAAACGTTGATGCTCGCAATTTTTTGTTCTTGATATAAGAAACGATATTTTGACAGAACGAGTGCTTTGTCAGTTATTTGGGAGAATGTTTTTTTTAGAATAGAACGCACTATTATCCACTAACTTTGAAAATTCACTGTTAGTCTTCAGAAGGCGAACATTATTTTGCAAATTACAGTACACATTATTACATTCTATCAGTATCATTCATCACCAACCCATTCAGTAATATACTGAAGTAATTTACGTGCATCAGTAAGAGAAAAAACATAACGTTATTTTACGACTAGCTGCATCTGAACCAATAAAAGCAGATAGTAAAAATCCTACGATGAAAAACATGTTAATAATTTCTGCATATTCCTCTAAAAAGCTTTAAAAATAATATTTACGGAATAAAAACATTGCGGATTTTTGTGTCAAATGCCTTAAAATATATGTTTTTATATATGTATTATCTCGAAAATATTGTTCACTGCCCTGAAGCTTTGAGTAATCTATCTGAGTAATCTATCCGATTTTCATTATTTTCTTCAAGAAAAATTAAGAGGACTCAATAAATCTAGATTTATTTCGTACAACATAATTATTTTATTTTATTTTTTCCAAGTACTTTCTCATTAAGATTTGAACATCATTCAACAATATTAGAAACATGTATTTATTTTTAAATAGAACTATTATTATCTCTAATAGTTAATTGATGTACTCTGTATAACTATAAATTTTTTATTAAAATTATGCTGAAATCTTCACAAGGCATCGTGAGGATACGCCTTCGAGATACGTAATTTACAGTCTGCGGTATGCCGTCATTGTTGCAGGTGACTCCAAAAACCGGTATATGAGTTTCTGACACCTGGAGGACTGAAACCTACGAAGTTCATTATACAGACTATATCTTTAGAGACCTAAAACACCCGAACAGTTTTTTATTGGTTGGACTTGTTTACATTTAAAAAAAAACTGCATAGACAAAAAATGTAGTCAGATATTTGATTTGTATCAGTATACGCTGCCTTCTAGTTTCATATATTGTAGATCTGTATATTTTTTGCAGTCTACTACTTTCTAGTTTGTTAAAGTTTTTGTAGTTTACATGGGCCGCTCGATAAACTTTATGCATTCAAAACAGTTCCTCGATAGTTAAATTGAATATTATTATTAGATGTTTTGGAACTTAATAATTTTTTGTCCGATCAACTTTATAGCTACTTAACTCATTATGCTATTTCTTCGGAAAATATAATTTAGATTTAGTGATACCTCTTTAATTCTGTAAAATTCCAGAAAGACCTAGATAAAGGTAAATCGATTTATAAAAATCAATATAAAATTGTACAGTTTTAATTACAGTAATTTATCTTTTGCCAGTACTCTTAGATTTCATTAAGAAAATAGATTTATATTGGTAATAGAGGATTTAATAATAAAAACAATTTGGTTCTACAACATTTCCTTTCAAACGAATAATACTTAAAATTCATTCAATAATAAATATTAAAAGCCCTCGAACGCGAGCGCAAAGTATAAGAACGTGCAATCATGCCCGAGGCTGGGCGTTCTTGCACGATCTTTCCTTTCGTGTAGTGAATAGCGAATGATATCGAGCTCCGTAGTACCTAGATACTATATTGTGCAGTTACTAAGTGCATACTTTTTGGTTATAAAGAATCTAATGAATAACTTTGATTACTTTAAAAACTAACTATCGTACAAAATACTTTTATTAATGTAGTGAATCTGAATCTGATGGTATAAGCTGTTATAATAGTTTTCTTTTTTAACGAAATACTTGATAAAAGTATTATGATAAATTTGATATGCTTGCTCATGACACTCCAGAAGTAAATTGTAATAAATAAGAAATTGTTTTAGTGAACATTCAAATATATACTATTGCTAAATTTTGAAATTTATAGTAAAATTTTTAATAAGATAACTTATTTTCCATAATACCTCTTATGCGGTTTTATCTGCACTTGCTCTTAATTAATTAATCTTAATTTTCTTAATGTTAAATGCAAAAGATATTGAAATCGATAAAATACTGGTTTTTCGAATTAATTTAGGAATTTTTTCTTTGAGTTATGAATTATCCATTTTGATGTATATAACATATACTTGAACAAATAGATTATTAAAAAGTTATAAGTTTTTAGTTGTTATATGACCATACTTTTTGGTTGAATTAAAAATTGATAAGAGAGAATGAAACGAATCATGAATTATATTTAAAATCATTTTGAAAAAATATTGTAACTTTCAGTGACTTAACCGGAACTTATGCGAGTCCATGCTGTATGTTGGAATAATGTAAATCGTTCCATAGAATTCTAATTTGAATTGTTTTTCTACATATTAATATCTACATATTAAGGTAATTTTAAGCTTGTATTTTAATTTCCTTATTTTTAATTACATTGGTTTATATCAAAAATCAAATTTTCATTCATTTTTTTTATTGAAAATATACCTTGCGCAACAAGTTTTGATTTAGTTGACTGAAATTTTTTAAACGAGCTCAGTAGTTATTACACTCAGTACCATCGTAACAAAAACAAGCCAATATTTTGAGCTTCAACATCTTATTTAATTCTTCTATGAGTATTCATGATAATAAGCATTTTTGGCGTTTTCCTTCTAAATCTTTGATAAATATTTGCGTAATACTTTATGGTAACATTTAAACTTAAAATAGTGGATTCTTTTTGTTTTAATCTCACTAAAGTGTAATATGTACTTATACAATATTTCGCATACATGCGTAAACCTACTAAAACTTATAGATAAGCACACACAGACACGAAAATGTTTGCTAACAAATTCTGAATTGCTATGCAAAATGAATTGAAACTACTTTTTAAATATTTCTTTTTAGGCAAGCAATAATTACTGGGATAATGAATTATACTCTGTTAGGAAAGAGCTGAATATTTTTCAATTATTTTAGCTTGTAAACTTTTGACAGCATCTCAGTACCAAATAACAAATGTTTTACGTTTTGCTGAAATTATAAAAACATTATTGTAATGAGTTTTCTATTAATACTAATCTACGTGTATTAAAAAAATGCAACAGGAATATACAGGGACGCTATGGTACTTTTATCCTAAATTAACACAAAATGAGACCTATCTAGTCAACATCGACGTAGTGGATCGTAAGATATGGATGTGACACGCACACACGCACACGAGCGTTCATGCTCACATACAATCATATCACGTACTCGCACACAAGTGCCCACATAGATGTCCACATGAACATATGCTATTCAAAAGGTATATTTCGACTTTAAATGCCCTAAAATATTTAACATGTTTTCAGAAAATAATTTATTTGAGGTAAACGGAAAAATAAGTTTACATTTCATTTAAATTTTAACTAAATCTTAGAGTTTCAATAATTCATAACAAAATTAATCTTGCTTGATATAAAGTTTAGATCATTTCTAGAATTTTCTTAAGTTCATTATAAACGAGGTCATAAGTTTATCTATTTCCGAAACACCATCAAATTTTAACGGTATTCAAAATATGCATCTCAAGAATGATACTTCACAATTGAATTTATTATCAAATCAATACATCATAATCATAACTAATATATATTCTTAGCCAAGCTTACGTAATACTTATATTTTATGTAATCTATTATGTTTATTTCATATCGCACTAATCTTATTTCTAATTTATAACTAACTAGTGATTATTTTGAGGATAGAAAATTAACTGTAACATTTAAATATATTTATTTTTAAAAGTTTTTCAGTAGGTTCACATCATGACAACGTTTAATCGTCGCAATACTTACAAAATTTATAATTACTGAGAGAATATTAATCCTTTTAGAGCTATTGTAGTGGCTACTTGATATTATTATGATTATTATTCTTATTAGATTTTTTCTTGCCAGTTTTTTAAACTCGATTTTTCCAAATTTTCCAGATAGTTGTATAGTTGCTGTTTTAACATTTAAAGTGTTGGAAAACCACGATGTATGCAGCTATAAATATTAATTATTTACAAATTTTAGCTCTCTCTTTTTATTTAGCAACTTCAAATTCTTGAGAACCGTTTTTTTTCCAAAATTGAAAATTTTATTATCGGCATTACTCTTCAGACTCGTAATGTCACTATATTGGTACCCTGCACCCTTGAAAGTACCATTTTTATAATTTTCTTTTTGAGTCATTTTTTCATATACTTCAAATGCCGAAATTCTAATTGCGGATTCGAAATCTGTCACCCAAAAAAAAATGTGTACAAAGATTCAGAAGGCGTCGTCACAAAAAGTATAATGAGGCAATGAGATGCAGTCTACAGAAAAATTGCCACAAATTTCTTGTAAGTTTAGAATAAATGTATTTTTAATACATGAAATGCTTTTTCAATTTTAACCGAGACAAAAATATTTTTATGAAAAAGTTATATGTATTTGCGTATACATTGAGTACTTTTTTTAGATACAAACACATCGATACAAACGTTTTCAAAAAATGATACTTCCTGCGATTTCAACTGCCGTAAAAGAAGTTTCAATGTGTTATCTGTAAAAAACTTTTTTATAAGAAAAAACAGATCCTGTGATATGTTTGTCTACGGATCCACACGCGCGCACGCGCGCACACACACACGCACACACATATGTACACACTCATCCATACGGACATTTTCTGAATATGGTGTATTTTGATTCTATACATGTGTTAAATAATATTACTATCATATTTTCTTACCCATGTCGGGAGAAAACATTTTGGACAGTCCACAGCTCTTGTAAATTTTCGCCATAGCCGAAGGCTGGGGTAAACACGAGACGCGGGCTGGCTAATTTTCCTCCTGTCATGCGTATACGATTTTTTCACCATACCCTAGCCGAGAATACCACTTTCGCTCCCGGCTCAGAAACGCGAATGTGGTATTTTCGGCCCGGGTATGGTGAAAAATAGTATACGCAACACGGGGATACAGAGGGCCACCCCAGAGCACATGATTACACGTGCTCTGACCAACTCTTTACCTGACTAACCAACTCTTTACCTTCCTATAGTTGCGTAATATACTATTTCACTAAGCCCGGGCCAAAAATATCACATTCGCATTTTTGAGCCGGGCGTGAAAGTGGTACTTTCGGCCAGGGTACAATGAATTTTCTTTTTACTATCACGAAGCTTTTTTCGACCCACTTCAGTACCCTTTTCCCTTAAGGAGGTGTGCAATGCCGACCTTTATTAAGCAATCTACCGTACCGGCCGGACAGCAATAATTCCTGGCTTCAATTACAAGCAAGCAAGAAATTACTCCGAAACGCGATCAGGCACAGCAAGAATCAGTGCTGGAGTTCATTGTGCTCGAGCATGGATCAAGATCCATGGGAATTCACCATACAAGCTGGTACTGGGCAAACTACATACTGAACGAAAACAGATAGGGCCCATGGGACCGAAGTACTTTCTTGGAAATTATAAGAGCCCTTTTCCCGGAAAAAGAGCCTTGGACAAGCTACCTAAGAGAATCGACATCAGATGTCCACTGTTTCAACTGGAGGAGCTCGCCGCCGCTGCAGCAAAAGTATTAACTGCGGGAAAAACTTCGGGACCCGATGGAATCCCTAATGAGATGCTAAAAATTTCAGTAGGATCAAGGCCCAAACTCTTTATTAACCTCTTCAATGCGTGCCTGGTGAGCGGCGTTTTTTAGAACCAGTGAAAGCGCCAAAAACTCGTAATTATCCCAAAGGGAAAAAGGCGCAACCCGAGGGACTCTTTCCCATAGACTGGGTATGCTTGACGCTACCGGCAAACTATACGAAAGGATGATTCTGAACAGACTGTAACAGGCACTAGATCCATGCAGGGGACTCAGAAATGCAGTTTAGCTTTAGAAAAGTACGCAGAGAAGTGACATTCACCTTTAACATTACCCTTAGCCCAGGTGGCTTTTGGGGAATAGTGATCCTGGATGTCAAGAATGCCTTTAACTCGTCAAGCTGGGAGTGCATTTATGAGTCGTTAGTGGACAAGATTTCACATTATCTGCTCAAAGGGGCTAGAAATTACCTATAAGGTCGCACGCTAGGGGCAAATACGATAGTAGATAACATATAGCTATATATCACTGCAGAAGTGGCGCAAGGATCAGTAAAAGCGAGTTACATTATGGAATTTTCAATGAGCGACCTACTGTGAAGGGGTAAAGTTGGTGGGATATGCCGACGACGCAGCAATGATTGTAAGCGCCGTCAGCACCGAAGAACTACAGTGGAAGTGCAACAAGTCTCTGAACCTAGTAAGTAGATGGAGGAAGACTAAAGGCCTTAAACTAGCTCAGCAAAAAACCGAGGCAGTATTTATTACAAGAAAACGTAAATTTAGGGCTCCTGAATTATATTTGGACGGGCATCACATACACTGAGAAAAAAGTTTTGGAAAAATTACTATACTGTCTCGTAAAGCTACCAGACTGTAAAGACCCGAAAAATTACCATAGTTTACAGTAAATTTTACAATAGAGTATAGTAAATTTTCCTATATTTCTGGTAAAGTTTCTTATAAAGTATGGTAATTTTTTGGGTTTTTACAGTCTGTGGTCGCGTTCCCTGCACAAGATGGTAATTTTTATTGAACGTTTAGTACTTTTTCCTGTACTTTGTTTTCAGTGTACACTTCCAGAAAAGCATTCATTACCTTATAGTATGAATCGACACTAAATGGATCTTCAAGGATCACATACAGAAAGCGACAGCTAAGGCAGAAAAAACGGGGACTGCCTTACAGCAACTAATGCCCGACATGGGCGGCCTCAAACTAGGTCGTAGAAGGATGTCTAAAAACGTCGTACACACCGTCCTCCTATACAGTCCCCCGTACAGGAGCTGCATGCACCTATGAGTATGGTAGGAAGAATTACAGAACCAGCCCTACTGAAAAAAATCATATGATTTATCACATGATTTTACATACGATTTTTTATATGACAAATCATATGACAAATTAAGCCCTACTGAAAAATCTCACATGAGATCTCAGGTGAGAACTCATATGAGATCTCACGGGAGATCTCACGTCAAAATCTCATCTGAAATTCTGGTCCTCAAGCTACTTAAAATCCCTTTAACAATAAAAAATCAGTTTCTGGGAATTAGGAGTCGCCTATTAGGTAACGCCACCCCCCAGATAAGTTCAAAAATCTATGTTTTGAAGCGTTTTAGCCATTTTTTACATTTTCAGAAATTTTACAAATGAGATCTCACGTGACATCTCACGTGAGATTTCACGTGAGAAATTTAAAACATAAGATTCCACGTGAGATGTCACGTGAGATCTCATTTGTAAAATTTCTGAAAATGTAAAAAATGGCTAAAACGCTTCAAAACATAGATTTTTGAACTTATCTGGGGGGTGGCGTTACCTAATAGGCGACTCCTAATTCCCAGAAACTGATTTTTTATCGTTAAAGGGATTTTAAGTAGCTTGAGGACCAGAATTTCAGATGAGATTTTGACGTGAGATCTCACGTGAGATTTTTCAGTAGGGAGTGATACATTATACGATTAATCATTAGATGTTTTCGAGGAAATCATCTTGTAATCTATCATATGATTTATCATGTAATTTATCATCTGACAAATAATGTGACAAATAATTTAACAAATCACATGACAAATCATATGACAAATCACACGATAAATCACATGTCGCATCAAATAATAAATCTAATAATTTAAATTATTTTTATTATTATACTGTGTCTCTTACGAAAATAAATTACAAGCGCAACTACTGTCCAAACTACAGGTATAACCACTGGCAGAACTACTAGCAAAACTATTGAACGACTACTCTCTGCCAGTAGTATTTTTGGAACTACAGAGAAACCGTACTAAAGTGATGAATCCAGTTGAACTATGGTAAAACTACTGTTGATTACTGTTTAACAGTTGGAAAACCACTGAAAACTTTTATACTACTAAGCTTTTAGCAAGTTACTTTTAGCAATATTAATTCTTAGAAAAAAATTAATTTATTTCATGCAAATATGGCAATAAAGTCCGAATCCCCAGCCCCATTGTAAAGGGGCTATTAAAAACAAGGCAAGCCTTGTAATTCGAGCTCTTCGTAAAGAGTCATTTGAACGGTTGATTTACATGGCTTATATACTCTCGGCCATCCAGTGTATCTACAGAAAGCACTGCTGGTGCGCCGCATAGCGTGACAAAAGGGAACTTGTAATGGGCGGCGCTCGATAAGCAAGCTTCGGCTATTTATCCGCTATGCGGCTCTCCGTTAGTCTAGGAGCTGGGTACCGTCCCGTATGCAATAATATGTCCCCGGGTAAAAACAGGTGTTTCTTATAGATTTTGACCCGTAGAATCCGAATATCGAGGTTAAAATTCGAAAAAAGTGGTAGAAATTGTTTAAAACGCATTTGTTTAAACAAATAAGAAACTGTTATTATTTTTTGTCGGGATAATTTTTTTATGAAAATTTAGGCTATTTTAAGACGAAATGCCCCTTAGCATTTTTTTCATAAAATCGATATTTCAAAAGTTATGGATTTTTGAAGTTTGATTTTTACGTTTTTTTGCAACTTTGATTAACAATAACTTTGGAGAAAATCAACTTTTTTGAAAATGAAAGTTTCCTCTTATTCTTTGAGATGAAAACTATCATATTCATTTGTATTATTTCAAGTCTTACGTTGTTAACTATTTATTTCGTTATTTAACAAATACTGCTTTTTCGATATTTCCAAGGACTATTTCAATACACGATTGGAGTAACGCGCACATCCAGGGCTTTTCAAAATCATTATATTTGAAAGTTAAACCAATACCTAACAGTTGGTGAGATTGCAAACAAATTTTAATGTCTAATTAATAAACAACTTATTGTTTAAACAAATAAAAAATTATCAACATTTGACTTTTTCATACATAATATATTACATTTCGTTTACTCAAAAATATAAAATTAAGGTAATGTCAAGAAATAATGAAAACAAATTATACAAGAATAAATATTTATTTTAAATATAAAACATGTATAAAAATGAATAACTAAGTAAAATATAATATTATTTATATTTATTCTTACACGTTTCATTTTTTTGACAGAAACAGAAGTAACACAACAACATGAGGTTTTAATGCATGCTTTATAATGACAGTTCGGAAAAAAGTTTTAATCTTATTACCTCCTATGGATGATTTTGTGCCGGACTGCCAATGTAAAGCATGCCTCAAAAACTCTTGTTGTTGTGTTCGAGCAGCGATTGCATGTTGTTCATTCTGTTTCTGTCAAAAAAATGAAACGTGTAAGAATAAATATAAATAATATTATATTTTACTTAGTTATTCATTTTTATACATGATTTATATTTAAAATAAATATTTGTTCTTGTATAATTTGTTTTCATTATTTCTTGACATTACCTTAATTTTATATTTTTGAGTAAACGAAATGTAATATATTATGTATGAAAAAGTCAAATGTTGATAATTTTTTATTTGTTTAAACAATAAGTTGTTTATTTATTAGACATTAAAATTTGTTTGCAATCTCACCAACAGTTAGGTATTGGTTTAACTTTCAAATATAATGATTTTGAAAAGCCCTGGATGCACGCGTTACTCCAATCGTGTATTGAAATAGTGCTTGGAAATATCGAAAAAGCAGTATTTGTTAAATAACGAAATAAATAGTTAACAACGTAAGACTTGAAATAATACAAATGAATATGATAGTTTTCATCTCAAAGAATAAGAGGAAACTTTCATTTTCAAAAAAAGTTGATTTTTTCCAAAGTTATTGTTAATCAAAGTTGCAAAAAAACGTAAAAATCAAACTTCAAAAATTCATAACTTTTGAAATATCGATTTTATGAAAAAAATGCTAAGGGGCATTTCGTCTTAAAATAGCCTAAATTTTCATAAAAAAATTATCCCGACAAAAAATAATAACAGTTTCTTATTTGTTTAAACAAATGCGTTTTAAACAATTTCTACCACTTTTTTCGAATTTTAACCTCGATATTTGGATTCTACGGGTCAAAATCTATAAGAAATACCTGTTTTTACCCGGGGACATATTATTGCATACGGGACGGTACCCAGCTCCTAGACTAAGTAGTGCTTTCTGTGGATATACTGGATGACTAAGAGTATATAAGCCGTGTCAGTCTACCGTTCAAATGGCTCTTTACGAAGAGTCTGAATTATAAGGCTTGCCTTGTTTTTGATATCACCTTTACAATGGGTACTCAAAATTTTACGCCATTACTGTGTTAAATAAATTAATTTTGTTTTAAAGATTTATTTTAAAACATGTAATAAAAATAATTTAATGTTAGACATGTTATTTGTCATGCGATTTGTCATATGATTTGTCATGTGATTTGTCAAATTATTTGTCACATTATTTGTCAGATGATAAATTACATGATAAATCATATGATAGATTACAAGATGATTTTCTCGAAAACTTTTAGTGATTAGTCGTATAATTTATCACTTAATTTGTCATATAATTTGTCATGTGGCAGATCACATGATTTATCACATGATTAATCATATCATTTATCATATAAAAATCATATAACAAATCATGTGATAAATCGTATGATTTGTTTCAGTAGGGAGTATAGAGGAAGATGGCACTTACAAGGAAACTATCCGAGGTGTCCACCTCCGATTTTCCTGAATTTTTAATATATTGTAGAGGATCGAAAAATGAGAGACACGTATTTTTTTTATCGGCCCAATCCCTTATTAAAGGGGTGAAAATCGCCCTTAAAGTTTACCCCCGAAAACGGGGTTTTCTTAATATCTTTAGTTCTAATTAATGTTTTGAAATGAAACAAAATGGAAAATTCTTCTCTTTGAATGACGAAACTAGGAAGTATAGTTTGGTCCCCGGGGGTGTCAACCCTTACTTTTTATTAAAGAAAAACCTTTTTTTAAACTATTTTTGTATATAATATTTGCAATAAAATTAATTGATTATTATAAAAATCATTTTTGGGCTTAAAATAAAAAATTAAAGTTGACGTATTTCAGGGTTTTTACAAAAACAAGCGTTATCGGGGTAAACAACCCCTTAGGCTTAAAATACTTTCAAACCGTTAAAATAAATATTTTATACCACTCTAACCTCAAAATCACAACTTTGGTATGATTTTTCGGCGCTCGTGGTATAAAATACCGTTCGTAACGAGTGCGAAAAACACATGAGGTAAATCATCACCTTCCTCATCAGTGTCGAAATGTACTATTATGTTATGCAATGCATAATTTATTTTTATTTGGGCTAATTTTTTTCTATGGGCCCAATTTCCTATTAAAGGTGTGAAATACACCCCTAAGATTCTCCCCCAAAAACGATTTTCTCTAGATATCCCGAGTTCAGATTAAAATTTGAAATGAAATAAAATGGAAAATATTTCTCTTTGAAATGCGAAATTAGCTATGGTTGTTTCATCCCGTGGGGTAGCAACCCTTATATTTTATTTTTGTTTTTAAATTATTTTTGTATATAATATTTGCAATAAAATTAATTATTGTTAATTTTTTTTTTAAATTACATTAAAACTTAAAATTAAAATTGACGTTTTGTAGGGTTTATGCAAATAAAAGCGTTATCGGGGTAAAGAACCCCTTTGCGCGCAATACTTCGTATCATTTAAATAAATATTTTAAGGTGTATGATGTGTATATTCAGAATAATTAATCATGAATATTTTATTTATTTTAGATTAATTTGTTTATAGGCCCAATTTTCTACTTAGAAATAAAAATCACTGATAGTGAACGTATGCAGAATCGCTGGTTTTTAAAAGCTGAGCCTAGATTAAAATTATTTTTATGCTATATTTTAATCTTTTTAGAGATCACTGCTTGATAATTATAATTTGTTTATAATTTTAGGATATTCATATTTGCGTATTTAGGCATGTCATATTATATTTAATTTCTGCTTCTTCATTAATACTTATTCTTAAGTAAATATTTTACTCATTTCTATTTATATATTTATGAATAAGCGGTTATTTGTAAGCCCATCTTGGAATCATGGATAAAAATAGCGAATTTCATGGAGAAAAACATCCGTCTAAAAGTAACGCGAGTGAGTCTGGAGTCCGCGACTGCATAAAAACAGATCAGTTAGTCAGTATATTTTTGTCAATTCTGCTGCGAGATACATGTTATCGAGAGCCCGCGATTTGTTAAGAAAATTAGTTTATCCTACAATAAAATTTATTATTTTATAAAAATTAAATAATTGAAAAAATGAAGGTTAATCCTATCAATGTCATAAATTTATTATTGGCAACATTCTCGGGGCTTCAGATACCAGAAAGCCCTGTTAATAAGGTTGAAATGGATCTAGCTGAAAATTTTGAAAAAATTTTATACGACAGTATGAATGATGTTAATGCGATTGAAGCAATAGAAGAAGAAACATTAGATTTTCAAGAGCAGTTTAAAAACTACGAAGTACAAGCAATTGACGATGATACAGTTTTCAAAGAAGAAAACGATTATGATGTTTTTTCATATGATGATGAAGAGTTGAGCTTCGATTACAAAAAAAAAGCATTTGAATATTGGAGATCAAGTAAAACTAATAAAAATCGTAGTATAGAAAGTGTTAAACATCGATTTAAATCCAGCTAAACTAATTTAAACTAATTTAAATTAGTTAATTCACAACGAAAACTGCGTCGATGGGCAAGCCAAATCAACAAAGGTGGAACTTACAATGAAGAATTATATCAGGTTTCTGAATTTGTTTTAAGAAATCTCAAAGGATCTATCGAAGCTGGTCATATGATTCACGATATTGATATACGTAGGTGGGCTTTAGAAGCTAAAAAAAATTTGGAATTTAATGATGTTAGATTTAGAGCATCTAACAACTGGCTGCAAAAATTTAAGAAAGCACACAGAATTGTTAGTAGAAAAATTAACAAATTTATAACAAAAGAAAAACTGTTGAAGACAAGGAAACTATAAATCAAGAAGCTAGTAAATTTTTAGCAGACATCAAACCACTGATTTCAGAATTTGGAACTGAAAATACCTACAACGCTGATCAAAGTGGATTTCAATTAGAATTAAACAAAGACTGTCGAATGTGTTGTGTAATTTGTTTCATCGACAATACATAGTTATACAATATTACAATTAATGCTGCTGGAAAATTGCTCTCTTCATTATTTATAGTCTTAAAAGAGACTAAAGATGAATTCGGACCAATAATTCAACAACATTTATTTCGGTCAGATAACGTATATTTGATGGCTTCTAAATCTAGCAAAATGGCATCAGGTGAATGAAGTTAAATAAAGTGTACTTGTATTCGTAAAATTGTAGCTTGTATTTATTTTAAACATTTTACTTGTAAACTTGTAATTTCAATAGACTCATATTAAAAAAGATTTACAATTATTAGTAAATTATTTTTCAAATGTATTTTAATGTAAACTCCGAAAGTTATAAAAAAGTTTTGGTAAATTATTAATAAATTTTATTATTATTTATCCTTGTAAATTTGATTTCATGTAATAAATCGTTATCAAAATTAGTGATGTAACCCAAATAGCAATAGTTTATTGTAATGATCTGCTAAATTTATTTGCTTATAATTTATTTTCAGATCATTTTCGAAAATGGTTAAGGGATGTGTTTTTTTAAAAAAAAAAACAGTTTGTTATTTTTAGATTCTTGGAGCGAACATTGCACAGAAGTAGTAGAAAGAAAAAACCGCTGCCAATCCATTGGCACGTAGATTCCTCAAACTTAATTTATTGATTCCTTTAATTAATTTTTACTTCTAATATTTAAAATTTAATACTTTATCTTGTACAGTTAGACTAACTAGGAGAGGGTCATGGGTCCGGATTCAGCTTAAACTGTGCGTTATATCTTTTTTCGTAATGGACCGATTTTTTTGGGCAACAAACTTGATCTGAAGGTATAATTTTTACTTCAGTTACATAAAAGCTATATAAAAGCTATATAAAAGCTACATCTGTGCCAAATTTCAGGACGATTGGATAATTTTTGATCTAGTTATCGTGCGACAACGAAAACGCAAATTTTTTCTAAAAAAACAAATCAAGATAATCTCTTGAAATTTTAACCACACATAGTCTTCAATTAGTGCAATAACTGGTTAAAATTTCAAGTCGATAAATAAAATATTTTTTGAGAAATTAATTTATGAAATATAAAAAAGTTTTCCTTAATAACAATTGACAGAGTGAAGATATTTTAAATTTTAAAAAAGGAAAATATAGGTAATTTAAATACTTTTGAAGAAAAATTTATTATATTATGTAATAATGACTGTAAGATATGACAAAATCAGAAAAACTAAAAATTCAAAATCGTTTTTTGGTTATAAAACAAAAGAAAATCAATAAAAACTCAAATCCATCAGGGTACCTTTCTTTTCCCGCGAGACAAAGAGAATAAGCTTTACCCGACGAAAATCGGTCGATTCGTTTCGGAGATATGAAGAGTTCAAACACACACACACACACACACACACACGCACACACACACACACACACACACACACACACACACCACAAACACACACAAACACACACACACATACATCCACGAAAACAAAAATGATCAAAATCAATTAATATACACATACATCGCCTTAAAACATCTTTTTGAACATTTTTTTTTTCGAAAATTTTTTTCACCGTTACAAAGCTTCCTCTATGAGGAAGCAAAAGCAAAAACCTGATGATAAAAATATTAAACTTTTCAAAATTCTTAAAGGTACAACTAGAAAAATACAACCACTGGATGTGTTTGGCTTTCGTATATGGAAAAATTTTGTAAGACACTTTTTCGATAGTGTAATTTTGTTGGATAAAGATATAAGTTTGGACGTACGAAATAATGTAATTAAATTACAATCTCTGGTGTACAATCAGTTATCTTCTCCTCGATACGTAAATCTGTTTAAATACTCTTGGTATAAAAGCGGCTATATCGATAATAAACCAAATGAATTTGTATATCCGGTGGACTTTAGCTTTAGTGGATCCCTAGCTCATTGTGAGGTACCAGGATGTAAAAATACTGCTATTATAAAATGTTCATGGTGTCAGAAATCACTGTGCTTAAAACATTTTTTTGAAGATTTTCATTACTGTTCAACCTATAATCCTTAAACAAAATTAATTGTGATAAGGAACAAACTGTAAGCTTGTTTGTATATTTCGTCGAATCTTTTTTCACAATTTGTAAAAATATACTTATATTTTACTTTTAATAAAAAGTAATTATATAATTATATAATTATTATTATTTACCTATAAGTACGTGCAAAATACTCGAATTTAAATTGCCCAATAAGTATAAGAGTTTATAAACGACTTCATTAATTACGTTATTTCGATAAGAGAAACTGACACGAACATAAACTCAATATATATTATAAACCTCAAAATATTTATTTCAATGGTACTAATTGTAAGTATTCCGCGTCCAGGGGGCTGCTAACCCCCGATAACGCTGTTATTAGAAAAAATCCTGAAACAAGTCAACTTTGATTTTTAATTTTAACAATAATTATTTATTTTTATTGCAAATATTATATACAAAAATAATTTTAAAAAATTAAGTTTTTCCGCAATAAAATATAAGGGTTGCTACCCCACGGGATGAAATAACCATTCCTAATTTCGCATTTCAAAGAGAAATATTTTCCATTTTGTTTCATTTCAAATTTTAATCTGAACTCGGGATATCTAGAGAAAACCGTTTTTGGGGGAGAATTTTAGGAGTGCATTTCACCCCTTTAATAGGAAATTGGGCTCATAGAAAAAAATTAGCCCAAATAAAAATAAATTATTATTATTATTATTATTATATAACATAAAATATTTATTTTAACGGTTTGAAGTATTTTGAGCCTAAGGGGTTACCCCCGATAACGCTTGTATTTGCAAAAACCTTGAAACACGTCATCTTTAATTTTTTATTTTAAGCCCAAAAATGATTTTTATAATAATCAATTAATTTTATTGTAAATATTATATACAAAAATAGTTTAAAAAATAAGGTTTTTCTGAAATAAAAAGTAAGGGTTGCCACCCCCGGGGATCAAACTATACTTGCTATTTTCTTCATTCAAAGAGAAGAATTTTCCATTTTGTTTCATTTCAAAACATTAATTAGAACTTAAGATATTAAGAAAAACCCCTTTTCGGGGGTAAACTTTAAGGGCGGTTTTCACCCCTATAATAAGGGATTGGGCCGCGGATAAAAAGAAATACGTGTGTCTTATTTTTCGATCCTCTACAACATATTAAAACCGCTGCCAATTCATTGGCACGTAGCTTCCTCAAACTTAATTTATTGATCCCTTTAATTAATTTTTTTGACCCTTGTGAAAACCCCTACATTATTCGTACATTTCATAGATCGAGAATAAAATGACATAATCTCAAACTATTCGTTTTAAGTTTACTCACAGAGTTGACGTTACAGTTTAGAGAACTTATTGTGTTATAACATATAGGTTACGAAAATCTAAACAATAAACACAAACGAAAAAAACCTTTACAGCAGTCCTTTTGTAAATATGAACCTTCATATATTTTCATTTGATTCTATCTGTCCCACTCCTCACCATAATAACAAGCTTTCTGCTAGTCATTTTTTAACTAAAAAACTGACCAACTATTTCGTGTTTTTAATATCTTTGAAATACTCAAGAATAAGCTTGTGCTAGTCTTTGATAAAATCATTCTGTTTTTCAGCCTATGAAATTTTTAAATAATGTGAAAAAGGCTTTTCATCGGGGGTCAAAAAATGTGTCCAGTTTTTGCCCATTTCCAATGAAACAAGCTATTTCTTGGTTAAAAAATGTTTTTCGTTTCCACCAGGATAGTAATAATAGAATAAAATATTTATAAAGTGCAAACTAGAAATGAAATAGTTAAAGAGTTTCGGTCAAACGTAAAGATGATAAATATATTTTTTTAATAACGTCGACCAACTCTTTATATAGCACCTCCAGTACTTATGAAGTGTTTTTATTAAAATCGGGTATTTCAAATTTTTCAAATTTTGAGTAAATTTAAATATCCTATTTATCGCAGTTATATCGTTATCACGAATTTCCCAGTTCTTTAGTAAAATTTTAGGCAATTTTAATTGTTATCTCATTGGTCAATTTTGAAGTAGAAATACCTAAAATCATTAAAATCTGAAAACAATGAACAACATGCAACAAAAAAACAAAAATAAATTTTTCCACAAACTATGGATTATTATTTGGTGTTGAAAAAACACTCTTCAATTAATGTCGGTGTTTATTACGAAACAATAAAGCATCTGTTCAGTGTAAAATTCCTCCCTATAGCCAACAGTTATTATTTCTTTTCAATCCTTAACATGTACACTGGAGAGCGAGCACGAACCGGACCATCAGCGCGCATTTTACACTTTTGCGAACCGCAGCGCGCATGGAAAGAGATTCGAAGTCTCGGTCCCTCGATAACAGAAAAGCAATTCCTATCGCGAAATTAATCGCTCGACGAGCGTCAACCCTCTCTCACTGTCGCGCGGGCGCGCGCATGCCAGGCGACACATCACCGGCGCGAATTGAGTTTTGATGTACAAATTTCCATGCGGAGCTCTCCCCCGCGAACGACCGCGCCAGTTCACCCTCCCTTCATTGATTACACAAATCGCTTTGATAAATTCGAGCGCAAACGAAAACGCAAACCGCATTACAAGCCTCTCTTTCTCTCCCTCTCTTACTCTCCTTACGCGCCATGTTAATTATCGCGATGGAGAATCGATGGAGAATAAGAGAGAAAGAGAAGGAGAGTGTATAGATTATAGAAGTAAAAAGGGAGCTTTATCAAATAAATCTCTAATAAGCGATGTATACACAAGCGCGTAGGAGAGAGCAAGAGCAAGAGAGAGAAGAGGGGGGAGTAAACCAGAGCAACGCAGAGTAGGGGAAGCATATCAATTATATCAGATCGGCGCGTATAAGTGCACATCTGTCTCTTGGTACGCGCCCGCTAACAATATAATACGCGACCGCTCTCTTTCTTCCTCTCTCTGTC
The DNA here is from genome assembly GCA_036365515.1 of Torymus aiolomorphi. Classification (NCBI taxonomy): domain Eukaryota; kingdom Metazoa; phylum Arthropoda; class Insecta; order Hymenoptera; family Torymidae; genus Torymus; species Torymus aiolomorphi. The sequence continues at coordinate 142,158,954 of CM070877.1, forward strand.
TCTCTCTGGTTTCGTTTCGTCATCGAGTCGCCGCCCCGCCAGCGATCGCGCGCGCTCGCGTCGCAGGCGCAACAACATCCCTTCGAATTCGCGCAGGCAGGCAGGCAGGCAGGCGGCACACAGCTACTCTATTCCCCTCCCACGCACATATGCGTATATATGTGTATACGTACGCGTGTATATATAGTCGCATCGCTGGCATGATTCTCGCCCGTGTGGACCAACCACGGGGCGAGCCGCGCGTGGCGCGCGCCACCCCCTCGACCGACGTGCTACCACTTCTCGCTCGGCGCTCGTAGTAGTATAGCAGCTACCGTATAGCACCGGTCTCTCGCTGCCAGGGACTATATATATATACATATCAGGGTAAGAGAGCGACTGAGAGAGAGAGACTACGGCGCGCCGCTCCGTAACACCCGGCCGCAGCGGATCAATACGCACCAACACACTAACAGGCCGTCGACTCCATCTCTCTCTCTCTCTCTCTCTCTCTCTCTCTCGCACACATTCTCCCGGCTTATCTTGCCTTACCCGTGTATACACGTGCACACACGTACAGAGAGAACTCTCTGTCTCTCTCGTCTTTGGCTCTCTCCCACCCTTTGCGCGAGCGCGCGCGCCACTATATGTACGCGGTGGCGGCGGCGGCGGCGGCGGCGATGCTAGTCGTCTACGTCTCTCTCGAGACTAGATAATAATGTAAGTCGAATTTATTGATTCACGCGTGTTATTGCGGATTGTTAATTCGAGGGTGTATTAAAAATCATAAGGGCTGGGCTTTCCGTGCGGCTCGGGGTATTATTGTCAGTATAACGGTGATGACTGATCGCTCGGCTGTAATGTACGCTATACGCGTGCGCGAGCGCGCAAAGGGGTGCGAGCGAGCGCGCGGAGATTTTATCTGCCGGGCGAGTCGTTAATACATGAAAGCGGAGCAGCGCTCAACGAATCGAGAATAATTAACGACTTCATTCTCCGCGTTACAATAATAAAGCAAAGATTAACGATATACTCGCAACAGACTTTGCGCCTTTTGTAATGTACGCGTAATAGATTCGAATACACGCCAAATTGCATGTCTTTCGTGCGGCGAAAAATCATATCATTCGGCAGAGGTGATGAAATTCTGATGAGATTGTTGAATCAATTTTCTCTACTCTGTTTGATGATTATTGTTTCTGATAAACAGTAGGTTTTCTTTTAGCTTGTACGTTCAAAGTATAATAATCGAAAAAAAAGAAGGGGCATAAAATAAGATCGCATCGATTACAGAACCGTTAACATTGCAGTTCGCTAAAGCGCGGCAATTAAAAAAGCTCATAAATGAGCGGCGTACGTAGACTATATACATACCGCGATCGAAATTACAATATCGTGCGCGTGAAAGTATTCATCAGCGCGAAATCGCTATATACGGCGGCCGCGAGAACTTTCGTGTACAAACAACGCGCGCGCAAGAGAGAGTTCGTGTGTTTGCGCGAGGAAAAACTTTGCCGCCGACTCCTCCGGCCTATCAATTCACCCGCACGCACATATAAAGAAAAATGAAATCAAATCCCTCAGTACGTCCTTGTCTCTCTCTTTCTCTCTCTCTCCTGCGACTCCCCTCCATCCATCTATCTCTCCCCTCTACGTCTCCCTATATGTACCTCCATCTCCGACCCGACTCTGTATACACGCGCTTGTGTCTGTGTACTCCGAACCACACATACGCACACCCTCGGTCATACAGCTATATTACATCGTCCCGGCATATACACATACACACTCACGTAACCACCCATACTTTGACCCTTGAATCGCTTATGCCACACAGAGCCATATAACGAATCACGCGGCGGCGGCGACGACGGCTTTTCAAATAGTTTTGCAGATCGGTCTCTGCCCTCTTTACCAATGCACCATACATATACATATGTATACGCACACACGTTATATGTATATACATTTATATATATACACACACACACACACACACACACACACACACACACACACACACACACACACACACACACACACGACACGGCGGACTCTCCTTCGGCTCTGCCGGCTATTGCCCATAACAAGCGTCGCACTAATAGACTCCAACGACCCGGATTACGTCACCCGCATATATACACAGCGGCGACAGCAGCAGCAGCAGCAGCCCAGCGAGGGTATAGTAGTAGTAGCGCGCGAGAGAGCGAGCCATTGAATTATGCGCGATGCGGTATCGCGTTTCGATTTGAGCTCGCGCGCTACCGCCGTCGCCGCCACTGCAGGCCGTGTTTTTGCGCGCGTGCGCGCGCGCGCGGGCACGTGTGTGCTGTGCGCGCACCACTCGCAGGAGAGAGAGTGCAAGGAACGGAAAGTACCGCGCGAGGACGCGGAATGCAGTCGCGAGCGAGTGGCCGAGCGTCCCGCGCGCACGAGCGCAAAAATTAAGCTCGCCGCGCGACTCGCCGATTGTAAAGCGATAGCAGCAGCCTGTGCGCGCGGTTCTCTCTCCCTCTCTGCGCATCGCAATGGAATATATATATATATACAGAGAGAGAAGAGAGGATGAGTAGCTTTTAAAGGGGAAGCTCCGATCTCGCGCGGCTGGGCCGTGGTTCGCGTGCGGGGGCGGCGCTGCCCCCTCGCGTGCACGTTTTTCTGGGTCACTTTGGGATTATTAATTTGCTCCTGCGTGCGCGCACGGGCGCTAGAGAGAGAGCGACGCTACATAGTCATGATGACGGCTCTCTCGACGGCGCGCGAGCTTTTTCACGGGTGAATCAGTCGGGCGTGAGGGCGCAGGCTTTTTGTAACTTTTTTTTCTCTTTTTTTCGCTCCCCCTCTCGTTGGCCCGCTATACTGCCGCTGCACAGCCGAGATATTGACTCGGCTTCAATATTGTTTTTATCTGCGAATGTTTGTTTAGAGCGCTAGCGAGCGGGATTTTGAGAATTTCAATATCGCTCGCGGCGCGACTGTGGCTTTTTTTTCCTCTCTTGCGCGCGCGCACGAGCTTTTTCCACCGCTGGAATGGAGTAACCTCGATTTCATGACAGATCCTCTCGCGTGCGCTTCTTCGCCACCCTCTCTCTCTCGCTCTTTTTATCACTCTTTCGCAGTTTTGTCTATTTGCTCGGTAAACGGAGATTTGTTTAAAATGGAGGTGTTTGAGTGTTAAACACCTCGGTGGCGTATAAACACTGTAATTCTGTAGCTCCTGTTGGTTGGTATTGTGTTACGTTTTGTTGGGGGATACAGTTTTATCGATGAGCTTTTAGATTCACTGGCTTCGATAGTATTAAAAAATAGTATCTAAAACCATTTTTTTCTTGAAGTTTTTATTGTTATATTTTTAAAAAATTCGAAACCATTCTGTAAAATTGTATCAGGTTGATGTAAACTGAATCTATAGAACTTGAATATAAAATATGAAATAGCGAAGAACTTTTAATTAATTTCATTAATATATATTAATATAAATATAGCGCATCTATGCGTATAGAAAGTTATTTATAGTTAATACTATAAAGCTTTTGTAAAATTTAAAAGATAACATACCGCCTACGCTCTTACCGACTTTTTATATTTGTCATTCTTGGACAATCAATTTTATCCTTTTATATGCTTATGATACGATTTCTTTATTTGTATTGTTTTATTGTTACAATTATTAAATTGTTCATAAAAATAATGTTTTTAGTCTTAAAGACGTCATTGAATTAAAATGTGCTAATTATAAATTTAATTAGGTGTTAAGTTTCTAATAAGTTCATGATCTTGCCAGTTTAGTACACTTGAGTAAACTCTATAGAAAATTAAAGCTATTGAAAAAAAATTTAATTGACAGTTATCAATTTTTATTATAGTTTACCTTTTGTAGAATTAAGCGGGTCTTACACCCAGTGGCTTCTGAGGCCAAAACTAGCTAAAAAAACCGCTGCCAATTCATTGGCACGTAGCTTCCTCAAACTAATTTGTCAATTTCTTTTTTTATACTTTAAATAAAATAATTTTTTTCTCAAAAACAAATGAAGAAAATTTATTGAAATTTTAACCAAATATAGTTTTTAATAAGTGTAATATATGATATATATAATAAGTGGTTGGCTATATCGCAAACAAAAATCTATAAATTTCAAGCTTCTACATGGAGTCATCATTTAGAAATTACGATTATAAAAAAAAACGTAAGAAAGTTTTAACCTTAAATATCTCTAAAAATTATGATACAATTCTTTTACCTAAAGGACTTATACAATAAATATATAAACTCTACACATCCACAAAATTTCAACATGATTAAACCGATTTTTTGCCTCTAGTTATCAGGCGACAAAGAAAGAAAATTTACAAAATACGAAAATTTTCAATATCAAATATTTCAAAAGGTAATCGTACGTTCTTGGTGAAAATTCGCACACAAATTGTCTATACCACATGCAAAATTGTCTATAAATTTGGAGCTGATACATCGAGCCATTTTCGAGAAATTACGATTTGAAAAAAAAAACTTAAAAAGTATTTAACCTCAAATATCTCTGAAATTTATGGACCAATCATTTTGTCCAAAGAACTCGACCGACAGCTGTCCAAAATCTAGCCCAACAAGAAATTTTAAAGCGATTAAGCCTATTTTACTCCAATTATCGTGCGACATACAAAACTCATTTTTTTCGGTTTTCAATTTTTTTCTCAAAAACTAATCAACAGAATGGATTCAAATTTGTACAGATTATAGCTATTTATATTCTGCATTACATGATTTTTTTCAAAAAAATTAACCGTTTGTTTAGAAGTTATAAGCTTTAAAAAAAAACACGTTTTTGTTAAAAACAAAAGAACCTTGATAGCTAGAGAATTTTTTTTTCTTAGAAAATGTAGGTATTTTAATGCTCTTTCAAATGCTTCCCTTATGATTCAAATATGTCAATGTTATCATTAAAAACAATGAAAATTATGTTTTCCAAAAGTGAAAAATCGATATAAAAAACAAAATAAACAAAAAACTACATAATATTATTTTCCGAATATCTTGAAAAAAAAGAAAAATTTTAAGCGCTATCCGAAAACGATAGAATAAAAATTGAAGAAGTTAAAGCGTCACACACACACACACACACACACACACACACACACACACACACACACACACACACACACACACACACACACACACACACACACACACACACACACACACACACACACTATTAATATACACTATTTCTTATAAAATGGCCGAAGATATAATCTGTAATCCTATTTTACTCAGAGATATGTAGCATTTTCAATTTTTTGGCACTGGCACAACTTTTTGGGAAAATCATTCCATGGATTTTCATGAGATAAAACCTAAATTACTTAAAATTCATGCGGTTATGGCACGAAAAGTTGAAAATATAAAATTTCCTGAAGCGAATAATTTATGAATGCTAAAAACCATAAAAAAACATAAAAGTTCATAAAATTCATGAATCAAAAGTAGTTTTTTCCATAAAAAAAAATTTGCTTCAGAAAATCTTATACTTTCAACTCTTCATGCCATAACTGCATGAATTTCAAATAATTTAGGCCTTGTCCCATGAAAATCCATCGAATGGTTTTCCCAAAGAATTGAAAAAATTGATCAGAGTAAAATAGGCTACAAATTATATCTTTGACCATTTTATAATAAATAATGTATATTTAGAATATTTATATTGTATATTGTTTAAACTACATTTTTCTTTTTTTTCAGCTGATTTTGACCTCAGAAGCCACTAGGTGTAAGACCGCCTTAAAACAGTAACTGAAATTCTTTTTCATTTCTTCTCAATCAAGGCTTTTTAAAATGGTCGACGTATACTGTAGAAATACATTGTGTTTGTGCGTCTGCGTGTCACTCTATCAAGAAACATCAAAATTGAATATTTCATTAATTTTTTAAAAAATTATGTGGACTCACAAAATGAAAAACAGTGTCATGTCTTGTTCATGTTAAACGTTAATCTCAGTTAAAGATTGACTCGTTACGTCAGTATTTTGAGATATCTGAAGTCCAAAATTGTTTTCATAGCCCAAAAAGCAAAGTTTAATATTTCTTTTCATCAATTTTATTAACAAAATACTGTAGCACTTCGAACCCAGCATTCTCTTCGAAACCCATTTAGAGTTATCCTGTCATGTGTCTTTTTCTTCGAGATACATACATTTTTAAATAGGATCAACTTCGAAATAGCGACAATTTCGAAATGGAGTCAATAAATTTGACTTTAAGAACTATAAAATTTCTCAAATTTTCTTAAAATCTCAAAAAAAAATCGTAGAATAATGAGCCAAAGTGTATTCTCAATGAAACAAAAAAGTACTTCATCATTTTGTTGATTAAATTTTTTAAAATGTCAATTTAGTTTTTATCATATCTCAAATATCTTGTGCTGCAGATATTTCAAAATATTGACGTGATGGCCCCCTTTCGCGGATCTGTTTTATTTTGCAAAGTGAGCCAAGAAATAAAAGAAAGCCATTCCAACTGAAAAATGACAATTACAAGAACAAAATTTAATCAGCTGAAAGCTTAGCTTCTTCATTATTGACGTTACGTTTAATGTTTCACGTATAATATATCTTCTGCAAATATACGTCTCATAAATCTTCGGCACCTTGACTAACATACTTTTCCCGCGAATAATTTTACCCAACTGTTCGATACTTTTACTTCAGCGTAACTTTATCCGACCACAATTAAAAAATTTCGAATACCGTATGGCTTGAAGATCTCGCAGCGGTTCTCACTAAAACACACTCCCCATACGTACACATACGAAACAAATGCTCCAAGTACGCGAGCGCGCAAAAAGTAGAAATACACACACACACACACGCACACACACACACACACACACACGAGGTACGCACGAGAAGCCAATGCGTCACAAGCGGTCGCCACGGCGCAGTTACATGGCCGCTGGTGGTGGCGGTGCCCACGACAACGTCCTTCCCATCATCCTCGTCGTCGTATAACATCGTCACACCATATACCTGTAGCATTTTCAGTTGGTCGGCCCAACGAAAGGAGTGAGTGGGGGCGGCGGCCCAGAGGTCGCTTCGCCCACGCGGCTCTCTTTATCGGGCGATTTCGAAATGCGTTCATCTCTCCCGCGGTAGGCGCCAATTGGCCGGCACCCGCGCCCTGACGTCACCCCCCACCAGCTGCACCTACGTCGAGTGTATACAGGTATAGTATGCTGTAGCATGTAGCCAGGCGCGTGCGCGCTTGCGCGTTTACACTCCTCGCGCCCGAGGAGGAGGATGATGATGAACGTATATATATACCTGCGACGAGAGGAGGACGCGCGCGCGCGTATACTACGCCTGTGACGTAGTCAGAACACACAGCGTAGTAGCGAAATTACGCAAAGGCGCGCCACCGCCCACGCGCACCTATATGTGTGTGTGTGTGTGTGTGTGTGTGTGTGTGTGTGTGTGTGTGTGTGTGTATATATGTACGCTATTCCTGTAACTCTTATTGGAAAGTATGTACAAGAAAGCGCCACACCGATGTGCTAGCTGACGTTCACACGTCGAGCTCGCGTTCGATATTATTTGAGCTACTTAGCGCGCGGTCCGTATTTTGTATCTGTGTGCACATGTGTGTGTGTGTATGTGTGTGTGAGCATGTGTACATCTGTGTGTGTGTGTGTATGCCGTGCTCGTTTACATAATGGATTGGCGCGCTGGTGAGCCTGTAGCTCTCGCGGAAGGTGGTTATATGTGCTACGCGAGGATTTCGTTTAGCCTTGCCCGGTGCTACTGCTGCTCTGCTTGTGTGTGTGTATGCACGATGTTACCGTGGGGGTTTTCGTAGGCTGTGAGTGGGAGTGTCTTTTATTAAAGTATCGATTCACGTAGTTTTCATGCTTGGCGTTTGGGAAAGAGACGTGGGTTTATGCTTTATAACGATATATCCTTGTGCTTCAAGTACTCGAGATTTTCACTTCAACGTTTTGGCTTGAAATAGATTTAATTCGAAAATTCAGACTCATTCGTGGTTTATACTCTTCCATAATATATACATTGATCAATACGATGAAATATTTAATGTTATTTCTAGTGTTCGAAATAGCAACATTTTCGAGTGTTCTTTTTCACTGTATAATAATTAAAATGCATTGTACTATAGATAGATCTGAATATCGCCTTTTGATTTTGCGACCGCAAAATGGTGAGAAACTGTTTGCCAATTACGTCAGCGCGGAAGAAGGAAGAAAATTTTGAAATACTTAGATAGTGAGTTTATAAGTTAGAGATCTCGTTTACGTAAGAGATATACTACATTGTTAAAAGTAATTTTAAAACAGTAAATGCGGAAAACGTACTGTAACTTTTCATCTTAGTTGATCAATATCCTGATGATACGGTAATATAATAAAAACGTAATTCTGGTGGAATCAAATTAAATTTTCAAGCTTTAAATAGGTAGTCCGTATCACGAAAAACGTACAAAAATAAATACACTTTTTTAAATTATTTTTCTATATTTCACATTAAAAAAATACAATACATAGAAGTTAGTTTTTTTGGACATTTAAAACATTATAGAAACTGGAAACAACAAGAAACAGCTACTTTTTATGAGTAAAACAGACAAAATTTAATAAAACAAAAATTAACAGTTTAGTTAAAAACTGTATGAAAGAATTAATACAAGTAATTGATAAGTCACCGGCTGCAAGTGAATCTTATTCATTAAGTATTTAAATTAAATTCTATAAGAAGAAAACGACGATTATATTTGGTAATATATGTTCATACTCTACTTCCAAAACTTCAATCGTAATTTCAAGTGTGTTAGAGCATCGTTCGGTCTGACATAGGTACACGTAAACATAATACATCCGTACCTTTCAGCAAGTTTTATTATTTTTTCGAAATTAGTTTCTTCTACAAACTGTGTTCATTTCATTTATTGCTCTATTAATACAAATACGTATTTGAATATTACATCTAATCATCTACGTTATGAATATCGAATTTTCATTACACGTCGAAAAATCTAGCTACTTACTAGAACAATTTTACGATTAATACCTTACGATTTTTTATAATTTTATAAAAAATAATGACTTCATTAAATATTTATAAATAGGAGCGTATTTGTATTATTGTTGTTTTATTCAAATAAGTAAAACGTGTTTAAATGTTTAAGTACTAGAACATTTACTTTAAATCGCAATAACGAAGAATCAATTTTTTTGAAAATATTCAAATTTACTTCTCACCTTATAAAAGGCGTTACTGATACGCTGGCACTTACCTTCTTCCAGATTAATTTATAGTTCTATCACATCAATTTTTCATGCCAAAAATTAACATTTCAATTTAAAAATTTTGAAAAGGTATCCTTTATGATATTATTATAGAGATAAATAATTTACTGAAAACTGTAATGTCACGTAACATCAAATCTCTTTAACAATTATAAATATTTATATGTAAAATAATATAGTGTTTTAGCGTTTCTAATATTTACAGAAAATAAGTATCTACACTTGAGAGTGTGAAAAACATGAAAAAAAAATTGGAAACACCTGTAACAATTTTTTTTCACATTCAATAGGTCATATAATATACGAACAAGTTTCTGAATCCACGAAATCGGACTTGTAACACTGTTTAAGCCCCACGTCAAGTTTTCTTATAGAAAAATTTAACGTGGGAAAATTAAATATGGGATAAATATTATGGGAAAATTAAAATGGGAAAACTAAATATGGGAAAATCAAATATGGGAAAATTATATATGGGAAAATTAAATACGGGAAAAATTGACATAAAACAGGCACTGATGATTAGACAATATTCAGCCCTAAAGGCGCGAATAGGTTTTGCAAAAAGAAAATTAAAGTAGAAGAAACGAGCTTTAATTGAAGCTAAGAATCGTTGAAAACGGAAACTCCTGTGCAATGTTACGAGCATTTGAAAATCGCGAAATATCACAACGAATTGCTAATTTACGTAATTTTTAACGGTTTAATGTGGTTCTATGAAAATGGCATTTTATGCGGACACTTATAAAAAAAATATATATATTATTCCATAAATGTAGGAAAATTTTTTAATATTTTTTTTTCAATCGAAGATACTAATTTTTGAGAAAAAAAATTCCTAAAAATGTATACTTTTGCATGTGAACCATGTAGTTCTGTGTACAAACTTCCAAAATTCATATAGAAATATAATGCCAGTGAAGTTCAGAAAAGAGATGGTTAAAGTTCAAGTTTCAAGCTTAATGTTGATAATGGTTAAATGAAGTCATAGTAATTTTTGAGATATTTGCGCCACATTGAAAGGAGTAGGTTAGTTTGTTATCAAAGTACGTTAATACACGTCAAATTTCTCGTTTCAATGGAAATGCGCGCAAACCTATGTTGTATTAAAATATCATAAATTTCAACATTTTATTTTCAAAATATTATAAACATATGTTCAAAAAGGCTTTTTTAATTTATGTTTTTGTACACTCGATTGACTCAAGAGTCTTCATAGTACCATTTTTTGTGAATTTCAAATGCTCATAACTTTGCACAGGAGCTTCCATTTTTAACGATTCTCAGCTTAAATTAAAGCTTTTTCTTCTACTTTAAATTTCCCTTTCTTGCAAAATCTATTTGCATTTTTGAAAGCTTAAAATTGGTTTATCATGAGTGCCTGCTTTTTGTTCTTTTGGTGTGACTTATATAATGCGAAAAAAATTGTAGCAGTAGTGTGCTTTCAATTTTTTTAAATGTTTTTAAAACGCCTTAATGTGGATTTCTTATACAATTCCTCAGACATTGCTTGTATTGCGTATGTGACTAACATAACCTTCTAATGAAATATATTAGTTCTCTGTTCTTTTTTGCTTATACATTAATTAGAACATACATCTTGATCAATTAAACGTCTTGTCATAAACTTGTAAACATCAGTACAAACTTAGTCATGCATGCGTCAGTTACTGACATCTCACAATACGAATGCAATGCTGCATCTACTCTAAACCGTCTTTCTTTATGAATTGGAATTTGAAAAAAGAATTTAAAAAATGAACCTCCAACGTTTCGTAAATTTATTAATTGATCTTTTTAATATCTGTCTAATGAACTCATCTGATGTGCATACATATAAACTCTATCTTTTTTATACAAAATATTAAAATTATTATACTAATTTTTATAACGGTATTGTGAAACGAAGCATATTTTCATAAAGGGACATGGGTTTCCGCCACTTTTATAACATTTTTTCCCCTATAAATTACCAAAAATAGGGCTTCAAAATGTAATTAAGCTACAGATCCCCATGTATAATATCATATTGAAAAACATATTTAAAGGGCTACCTTCTTTTATTTTCGCATTATATCTAAAAAAATTGCGTCTTTACGAATAACCTAATTACTAAATATTCCAGACAAATTTTCAAGATATTTATTCCGCACTGAGTGCACTCATACTACACAAAAAATATAGCGCTGAATAATGTAACAAACAAGATATTTTCTTATAGCAGTGTAAGTAAATATACAACAAAAAAAAGCACTGTTCTAGTCAAAACAAGCATAATTTAGTTGTTTTAAATATATATTGCTAAAGTTTAAGCAGAAAAACTTTTTACCATTAAAAATTTCGTTCTAGGAAGAGGTTAAATCGTAGCCTGAAAGTTAAATCAGACAAAACTGTCTGTTATTAGTTATATATAATAAAAACCGCTGCCAATTCATTGGCACGTAGCTTCCTCAAACTTAATTTATTGATCCCTTTAATTAATTTTTACTTCTAATATTTAAAATTTAATACTTTATCTTGTACGGTTAGACTAACTAGGAGAGGGTCATGGGTCCGGATTCAGCTTAAACTGTGCGTTATATCTTTTTTCGTAATGAATCGATTTTTTTGGGCAACGAACTTGATCTGAAGATATACACGAAGAGAAAAATTTCAGTAAAAATTACAAAAAGTTCCGCAATTTTTACTGAACTTTTCGGTACTGTGGTAACAGACTGCCAAAATGAGCGGATTTACTTGACTTTTTATAGAAGTTTCAGTAAAAATTACCGAACTGTTCAGTAACTTCTAAGAGAAGGTTTGGAAGTTTTCGTTGGCGTAACGCGCGGTGGCGCTGTTGACTGTTGTGCGCATGCGCGTTCTTGAATTTCAGCGAGAATTACCGTGCACAACCGGTAGATGGCGAATATTGAAACTCGCAAGTGACCACGACTTTCCTCAGTTAGTATATAAGTCCGCTGAGTTTCTAAAGTTCATATGTAAGCGTTTGCGTATTGCGAAATGTAAGGCATTACTTAGGTTATGTGTAGTATAGTAGTTAGATATGTTTAGGACTTTAGATATAAAAATTTCCTATGTAAAAGCGGCGTGCATATTTACATCTTATCTTACACCACAAGGAAAGCAACACTGGATTCCCAACTATTAAAATGGCGATAAGTGCGATTAATATAAGTTATTCCCATAAATAGATAAATTTTTTTTAATTACCATATTCGCCATATTCTATAAAATTTATAACTCAAAAAAGAGTAAAAATTACGGAACGGTTCAGTAAAAAGTAAGTACTTAGAAAAATTATCGAACTGTTCTGTAAAATTTACAAAAATGTCAGTCTGTTACCGTAGTACCGTGAAGTTCGGTAAAAATTATCGAACTTTTTGTAATTTTTACTGAAAATTTTCTCTCCGTGTATAAAAGCTACATCTGTGCCAAATTTCAGGACAATTGGGTAATTTTTGCTCTTGTTATCGTGCGACAACGAAAACGCACATTTTTTCTAAAATAATTTTTTTCTAAAAAACAAATGAAGATAATCTCCTGAAATTTTAACCAAATATAGTCTTCTATAAATTTAATAAGTGGTTAAAATTTTAAGTCGATAAATCAAGTATTTTTTGAGAAAACGCGATTCGAAAATTAAAAAAAAAATTTTTTACCTCAAATATCTTTTTTCGTAATGGACCGATTTTTTTGGGCAACGAACTCGATCTGAAGGTATATAAAAACTACATCTGTGCCAAATTTGAGGACGATTGGATAATTTTTGCTCTAGTTATCGTGCGACAACGAAAACGCAAATTTTTCTAAAATAATTTTTTTTCTAAAAAACAAATGAAGATAATCTCTTGAAATTTTAACCACATATAGTCTTCAATTAGTGTAATAACTGATTATTTATTTCAAGTCGATAAATAAATTATTTTTTGAGAAACTAATTTATGAAATATAAAAAAGTTTTCCTCAATAACAATTGACAGAGTGAAGATATTTTAAATTTTAAAAAAGGAAAATATAGGTAATTTAAATACCTTTCAAGAAAAGTTCATTATATTATGTAATAATGACTGTAAGATATGAAAAAATAAAAAAAACTAAAAATTCAAAATCGTTTTTTAGTTATAAAACAAAAGAAAATCAATAAAAACTCAAATCCATCAGGGTACCTTTCTTGTCCCACGAGACAAAGAGAATAAGCTTTACCCGACGAAAATTGGTCGATTGGTTTCGGAGATATGAAGAGTTCAAATATACATACACACACACACACACACACACATACACCCACGAAAACAAAAATGATCAAAATCAACTAATATACACACATATCGCCTTAAAACATCTTTTTGAACATTTTTTTTTCGAAAATTTTTTTCACCGTTACAAAGCTTCCTCTATGAGGAAGCAAAAAACGTGAGGTTCACGTTATTTAAATTTTATTTAAATGAAAATACTTATTTATATGGTGTGATATAATTAAAATTCGGTAAATAAATATATTTATTGCTTCTATTAAATCACTTCATTGCGCGAAAAAGTAAATAACGAGTTAGGAAAACCATACCATATACGTAAGCTAAGACTACAAATATAGGCTTTCATAAAATTAAAAATTTTGTTATGTTTAACAGGTCGTATAATATGAATTACGAAAATTTTCATATCTATAAAAACAGCCTTTCACAACCATGTGAACGATCTTAAAGATTTCATTTTACATAAATTGAACTATGTATATTACATAACATCTCCTTCACTTAGATGTAAAAACGTTATATTATGCACTTAAAAATACAACGAAAAGTTACGGCATTATGTTGTTTGTTTCAGTTTAACACTGAAATTCAAAGAAGGAATTAAAACTAAAGCAAATATATTAAGTGGGTACGAACGTATGCGTAAAAACGTGGAAATATTGAAATCCAAGCGCAACAGGTGCCCCTACTAATCATCGCAAAATTATAAAAAGCCGCAGAGATCGACGTGCTCTCACATTCACTTTCTACAAATAATAATTACGCCTTTCAAATGCACCGAATGCTACTCCCAAACGAGAGATTTAAAGAGCTATAGGTATAGTGTACGGTATATACATCGGAAATATTTTTATATTTAAAATGCTGAATTGTTATAAATTTATAATTCTTTGTGATTGTATTTCGATAAATTTTTAATACGTTCCTTTGTTATAAAATAATTGTAATTGTAAAAATGCTGTGGTATGTTCAAACAATTACCATAACTCTTTATGTTTCATACGCTTTTATATCCATATATCTCAATAGAGATTCATGCACACTAAGAGAAGAAAAATGAGTGACTGTAGAAATAATATACATATAGCCGTATATTACGCTTCAATAGATATCGTTGTTTGTTTAGAGAAAAACAAATCACATTGTTATATTACATTATTCTATGAGTATACTGTAAATATTGTTTTTATATTTACAAAGTGACGACCTGATGAATATAGAATCTAATGAAAGAAAATTTAATATAAAACAAGAATGTGTAGCTCGATAAGTGTAGACTGCTCATCAACTCGTTTCAATTTCAAGATTAAGATACTAAACATCATTTATCACTCTACCTAATCCCATTAGCATTTTTGTTTTATATGTTACCGTTATTACATTATAACTATAATTGTAAAAACCTTTGGAATAATAAACTTTGCTGATTCAAAATTCTTGACAGTCATTTTTCAATGTAAATACAACTACGGCCTCCAGTATAATACACCTTTAAAATATAGCGCAGCTAATTACTTGGATTATCACACCTCAAAAAAGATTCTTCACCGCGCAAAGTGTTAATTGACACGCAGTGACCTTCCACCACGCGTATGTGCTCAAGAATAACATGAAAATCCCTCAATAATCGTCGTATTTAAACCGATACAATACTCAAGTTCAATCGCGTGAAAGCGCGCTACCCGCGCCACCGCACTCACCCGGCGGCTATCCCATGTTTTTTTTTCGTTCTCCTCCCGTCATGACAAAGTGTTAACGACGTCCTAAATTAAATGGGAAAATACGAAAACAATTATTTACGCGTCGACGTGCTCTCAGCGCGCGAGCGGCTCTCTCGTCGTCGCCTCGTTCTCTCTCCACAACGCCGATAAATATAAGAGAAGGAAGAGAGGCCGCCGCCGCGCGAGCCCCATGGGTTTCCACGCTGTTGAAAGTGTCAACGTAAAAATGCCTAATAGAATCCGAATTCCTTTGTGCTGCTGCCACGCGGCAGCATAACCGAGCCTCTGTCTGCGCGCGGTAGGTATATCTATATATATATATACATATATATGTATGGAGAACCAACGGGAGAGCGAAAGAGAGAGAGAGACCCGAAAAGCCGGCATTCGAAAGCTCTCGATCCCGAGTGTTGTGTTGTTGAGCATGAGCGCCAGCGAGCGATGTGTTTTCGCTCCAGAGGTGGTCAAACTGACACACACGCGGCCCCGCCACGCCGGAGAAAGAGATGGATGCGCTGAGACGCGCGCGCTCGCGCGCGTGTGTGTGTGTATATGCGGCTATACACGTGTATGCATATACATAAGGAAGAACGGAAGAAATACTACGCCGGGAGAGTTTTCTCCGTTACAGAAATCTTGCCTCTCTTTCTCTCTCTCTCTCTCTACCTACCTCTCTGTCTCTTTTTCTCTCTTTCTCTCGTGACCGCTGGCGCGTAATAAACCTTAAAATAAAGTTGTACTTTTTCTCTTGCCTTATAATATAATGGGTTCAATTTTTCTTATTCAATATTGTTCAACTAATAATTGAGGGTATTGAATAATGTACTATATTATGATGACATATAAATCACAATAATATTGAATATTTAACTTTTGGTAAAATAAAATTATTTTACATTCATCTTACTTTATCGTTTACTTTTCAAGATATAAAACTTTGGTGTGTATGATAAAATTATATTACTTTGAATAGCATATGAATATTGGGTTTATAAATGGGGTTATTTTTATTATTTCTTTCTTTTTCAAACGATGTTACATTGGTCTAGAGAAATGTTAATAATTATTTCCACAGCTTATTTGTTATAAGTTTATATTAATTTCTAGTAATTTAATTTTAGACTTGTACATTAACCTACATATCATGGCAAGACCATCCTTTCTCAAGATACTAGACAGTGTTTAAAGCTACGTAAACAAATTATCCATTACAGATTACTTAGTTAATGTGATGATTCTGTCGTTCACAACATATTTCTTCTTGAACAATAAAAATATAGTAATTCAAACCAGTTCAACAGTTGATAATCTTTATATAACCTCTATATTATTAAGATGCTTAACTATATAGTCAAATAATATTTTAAATGATCTTATGTACATTTTTGCTTTATTTTTATAAACTTGATTCGTTTTTATGCTAAAAAAGTGAAGACAGTAAAATGTATATTTTTTTAATATCTTCTGTAATTAGAACACAGGTAAATGTTTTAAAATTTATGAAATATTAGAATTTTATAAGAATTACACCGAGTCTTTTGTTGCAGAAAATAGACTGAGACATTCTTAAGGTATTCATGGTTTAACATTATTAATATTGTCCTAGAAATGTTGGTTATTTAAATATTTTTCAAATAAGATTCTTCATCATTCTGTAGGTAATGTACCCTAGAATTTAGAATTTGTTTTAAATAATTTTTTTTTTTAATTATTGTTATCGTCACTGCTGCGAATATAAATCATTTAATTGTTACCATCCACGTATCATAATGTTTTCACAAAAATCTTATGAATTTTTTACATTCATAATTAAAAAAAGCAATCCTGGCCAAGGTTCAGAAGTTTTAACGCATCCATAATCAAAAATATTTTTACTAAGAACTCTTTCTATTACTTGGGAAAGCCAACAGATACGTGAGAGGTAGAAAATCGATTTTTTCATCGATTTCTGCGAAAAGAAAATATCGATCTGTCCCCCTTAAAGAAGTCCAATCTCTTTCTCACACTCCCTTCAGTGTGTAACTGAGAGGGAGGATGGAAGTTAGGGAGGAGAGGGGAGAAACAGCATAGCGGCGCGAGAGAGAGAGAGAAGGAGAGAGAGAAAATGCGAGGAAATACCGTGAGAAAGAGAGATAGATAAACAGAAAAAAACGAGATAAAGAGTAAGGCCGGGGAGGGAGAAGGTTCATGTAAAGGGAAAGAAAGGGCAAGGAGGCGGCGAGGAGACGAGGATATATACCTGTAGTCAGGGAGTTTCGAGGCATCGTCAAATCACAGGCAAACAGAAAATAAGCGAAAGCGCAAAAGGGCGAGGAGAGCGAATGAGAGCGCGAGAGCAAGGAACACCGAGGAGAAGAAGAGAGACCGAGGTAAATGGACTGTTGAACAACTTTTTCTCTCTTTCTCTCTCTCTCTTCTCCTCTTTTACTCTTTTGCTCTCTCTTTTTTATTCGAACGGAGTAGTTAGCAGTAGGCAGTCGCGCCGGTAGGTATAGGTATGTGTTTAAATACACGCGCCCGGAGTGTGGTTTTATTATCTGACTCGATGCTCGCCTACTCGGGGATGCTGCGGCTTGATTTATCGCCCGACGTTGCCATGGAAACCTCAGCGTGACCGGCTTGCGCGACACCCTCATATCCCGAGAGCGGGTCGACTCTCTGCTTTGCTCTCTCTCTCTCTCTCTCACTCGCTCTCGTGCTCTCGCCCTCCCTCTCTCGCTCGTGTGCCGCCCCCACCCTTCACCCAATCCTCTCGTCGCTTCTCTGTCTATCACCCGTTTCAACCCCTACCGTTGTTCTCATCTCGCTCCTCTTCTCTCTCTATCTCTCTTTCGTTTCCCCTCTCTATAATATATCTCGCTCTCCGTTTTACCCCTATCTCCGAGTGGAGCGCGTGTGTTCTGTCTCTCTCACTCGGGCTCACTTCCTTTGAAAATTCGTGCGTTACGTTCTCTCTCTCTCTCTCTCCCTCTCTCTCTCTCTCTCTCTCTCGCACAATCCTATTTCGCCTACTCGATTTCTCTCTCTCTCTCTCTCTCTCTCTCTCTCTCTCTCTCTCTCTCTCTCTCTCTCTCTCTCTCATACGCGCGTATGTATACGTAGGTAGGTATAGAAGGTTCCCGCATATATACGTGCGGACGCGCACACACACAAACACTTTGTCCCATCCGTTCTCTCTCGACTTCCGTCCTTGTCGCGCGCGTACATTCCCCTCCACTCGATCCTTTCCTTTCTCTTCTTTTTCCCGGTCTCTCTTTCTCCTTCCCTCTAACCAGGCTTTCTCTCCTTGTTGCTCTCCCGCTTGTTTGAGTTACGGATGGCTTTCGGACTCTCTTTCTCACTGTACAATCCCGTCGAATTAGATATGAAAACATCTGAAATGGCAGAGAATTATTACTTAGCTTTTTATCGAGGATAATAATGGGGTTGATACTTAGAAATGACAAAAAAAGAATTATGTCAAAGTATTTTATGGTTATTTAATTGGACCAAAATATTCAAACCATAATCATCCAGATAAAATTCACAGACAGTTGATTGGCATTTGTTTCCTCAAATTTTTTTATATAAACTATTACTACCGCAAATAAATAATACATGCTCATCAACGCTTTTCAAAATACCAACAAACTTTTCATCTGAAGCAACTTTAAAAAACGAAAAAAATTAATTGTCTCTCATGAAAATCAAGTAAAAAATGAGATGTAAAAAAATTGAAAAAATCTTTTAAAAAATCATAGAATTTTAAATACTTTAATATGTATAAAAAATTTTTCTTAAACAACTTGAAGATATCCAAGGCTATTTCTGTAAAATTTTATAAAGATTTGCTGATTTTTACTCTTGTTTTCATGCGACGACAACAATGTATGTTTTCTAATAAAAGGATAGACAACCTTTTAATTAATCGAAGTACTTAATGGTTCTAATAACTGATATGAGATTCGTGTAGATTTTTTCGATACGTAAAAAAAGTTTTTTCAAATCAATCTTTCTCATTTTATTTTATAGGATGGCGTTAACCTTGAAATGTTAGCATTAAATTTTCATTAGAATTTAATCATACATCATACAGAATATAATTACAACAGATTATACCAAAGTATATATAAACAGCATTTATTGGTCTTTGGATAGCTTAACTCCTCATTTTAGAGAATGTAAACAAAAATCGTTATTTTGCCATGTGATGCTGTCTCTCACTTTTCTCCATAATGAATCTTCGTTACTAGGTTTTTAATGGCTTCGTCGACTGGCCATTTTGGTGAGCTTTAAAATGTTGAATAAATTGGCTGTCCAGAATTAATTTAATTTTCACACACGGCTGAAAAATGGAGTTCATTTTTTTAACTTTTTTTTTATCAAGCAAGTCATTTACTAGTCTCAAAATGATGTGAATTTCTACTAATGAAAATGTATAAGAATCGGCATATTTTTCGATGTCTTCCTATTTTTTCTTTATTCTTTCTTCATTTATAACTTTTGCTAATTATTTTCCTTATTCGCGGTTTATCAACTGACTACGAAGGGAAGGTGATTGAAATAGTTTTGAGAAATTTAAAAATCAAGTCTAATGTGTATGTTCAAATTGTCGAATTTGATGTAGAAATCTCGAATGATTTCCGACATCCCCTCAAAGATGAGAAATGCACAATTCCCCAAAAATAAAATATACGCAAATAAATCAAGGCATGCAGGAGTGTCCCGAAGGCAAGTATATATATTAATTTTTAATTAAATAATTTTCAGTTAAGACTACGTTAAAAGAGAATGAGCAAAGATGTGAATTGTGAAAATCAATCAAGCCAAATATGAAGAATAAATAATTGAATTAATCTTAAAAAATTATAACACAGATTTTTATAGACAATACCCTCACAAGGAAAGGGATTTTTCCTCCGGATCACGGATTCGGTTCAAATTTCAGGATATGTTTTTGGATGCAGAAATAGGAAAAAAGCCGCAGTAGTAAATCCTAACGCTCAGAAAAGCTCAAGTATCGAACATTTTTATCTTTATTTTGAAAAAGAAAACTGAAAAAGACTTCTTCTTGAAATGGTAACCATTTAATCTTGGTAAGTCATAAATATTATTTCAAAAAGTGAAAATAATACTAAAGAAAACGAGCATTTATTTCCTTTTTGTAGAATTAAAAAATATTATTTTCCTCTAAATTTATGAAAATTTGAAAGTTACGAAAGTGCACCAAAGTATGCAGGCAGTCTAGGGGTTTAACAGTGCATTTTTATTACCCAACTTTCATAAATTTCAAAAGAATCAATAATTTTCAATTTTACGAAAAGTAAATGAAAGCTCGTTTTTTTCGAGATTTTTTCAAAATAAAGCTAAAAATGTTCAGAAGTTTTTTTTTTTAGCATTAGGGTCTAATATTCCAGCTTTCTTTATATTTCCATATCCAAAAACATATTCCAGAGTTTGAGCCGAATCCGTGATCCGGAAGCCTGACTCTTTCCTAGTCAGTTCATCATTAGACAGATGACTGATAAACAGGTTTTAAAGGTTAGCAAGCTATTTTTGAGAAACAAATTGTAGAAGCAAATGTCAGTAATCAAAAGCACTTTCAATAGTATATTACGCAACTAGAAAGATAACGACTTGGCCAGTCGAGACCACGTGCTCTCTAAAGTTAAATTAGTGAAAATTGCTCCACCATTTCAATTAGTAGAAAAAACTTCTAATTTATTAGTGAATATTCACTATTTCATTTAGTAGTTTATTAAAACTACTATTTTGATCAGTAGTTTTTACTAATTTAATTAGTAGTTTTTAAAAAACCACTAATGAAATAGTGAATATTCACTAATAAATTAGTAGTTTTTTTTACTAATTGAAATGGTGGAGCAATTTTCACTAATTCAACTTTAGAGAGTGTAAATTGCCACCCAAGCCGAAGGCGAGGGTGGCAAACATATGTGCTCTGGAGTGTCCGTCTTTATCCCCGTGTTACGTATATTGTTTTTCACCATAAAGTGGTACTTTCGGTCAGGGTATGGTGAAAATCTTTTACAGAATTCATAAATTAATTGTTTATTATAAATCAAGAAGAAGTCTACCTATCCAAAAAAAAGTTTTTTGGTTTGAAAAATGAACTTACTTAAAGTCATATGGAGTTCAAAATCAACCCAATTTCATTATTTAATTAATTAACTTTTCAAGATTGATTTGGAAAAACACAATTTTCACGCCCTTCGTACATGTAAATACTATACTCAGAATTTTTCTGAAACGATTCTATTAGTACTGTCATGAGATATACTCGTTGAAAAATTATGTCGGTAACACACATCCCGTTAATCAAAATCCCATACATTCATAAACAGATAGAGAAGCTCCAACCTCATATTCTTAAAATCTATAATATATCCAACACCCGTAAACTTGAATCCTTTATTCCATGACCCACATTCCACATCTCATAACTCATTATCCATAACCTGTGGCCAGTAACCCATGACCTATATAAACAGTATCCATAACATATAACTCTGCTAATTGCATTAGTACTTTCCCAAAGAGACTGAGTGGAAGCTTAAGGGGACGCCGGAGTCAATGTATTTTAAATGGAGGGTGGCGCTGTAAAACACGCTTTTATTATATAAATTAAAAAATTTTTATCTCTTTGGATTTTGGAGACTTGAGTGCGCTTTGGATATTAATGTTTAGTTATTTCTCAAAATCGCAGCTCAAACAATCAATTAATTGCGGAGAAAACCTTGAAAAACTTGCGCGGGTAACATAACCTATAAATTACGAAATTGAAAGATAATAATTTTTTTTTAATTTCAAGGCTTGAGCGCGCTTTGTATATAAATTTTAAGTATTCCCCCAAAATTTCAGTCCAATCGGTTAATTATTCGAAGAGAAAACTTTGAAAAACTAATTGACGGGACTTCGGCCTCCCCTTAACACATGTTTTTCTTCTTTTTTATCTTCATTTCAATTCTTTTCTCCCATATTTACTTTTAATAACCAAAAAATACATAGCTACGAGAACTGGGATGTCCCCGGCTTGGAGTTTCCTTCGAAAAAATATCAACTTGAGAACACTTTCGAGAAGGTACTCATTGAAAATTTGTTTCAAAAACGTAGTAACTTGACTTTAGATTAATAATCAGAATATCTAAAATCCCACAGATTGCACGATCTTGCATTCATTATCAACAAATATATCTAATAATTGGTATAAAAGAAATTTTTCTTATTTAAATAGGATATTTAAACCTGAATAAAAAAGATCTATTAGTAAATTGATACTTTTTTTAAGCAGATTCTGAGTTGGTGCTTTCTGTTATCAAACCTACGACGTGGAATAAAACAATATTCCAATCTTATGATATTTTCCTAATATAACTAATAGATTAAACAAAGTTCGGATTAGCTAATTAAGAGAAGCTAACTGTCTAAATTGACACAGTCTATTCATTGATTATTTATCGATGAATATTCAAATGTTTGACATTTTTTGTGATTTATCTAAATAAATTAAAAAAATTTCTTTTTGCTTATTATGTTAAATAAATTGTTTAGATATGATATCTATTCTTAGAATATCATTTCTGATCCTTTTATAGATTTACCAAAAAAGATAAGGATCTGATTTTTTAGATAAGACAAATATGTGTATTTAAATTTTAAATAATGTTTTTCGCCTATGACTGTTTATGTCTTATTTTAATTGCAATCCAATAATCCAATAATAGTTTTAAATATTACTTGAAATTCATAAGAGGTTTGGTAAGTGATATCGACAAAAAAGGTGGAACATTTTCTAAAAATTTGAGAATTAATTTTTATAACATTTGAGAGAAAAATTCTCGAATTTAAGGTTTTAGGACCATTTTTCTAAGAAAGGAATGTAGAAAAATCTCGAATAATTTTAATGGGGTGGACTACATTCACAAATAGTATGAGTTTTCATCCGCTAGAAAAAGCTCCCTACTTTGCCTGGTGTTTCTGTTGGTTATCCAACATGGAATCGTTGTGAAGTATTATATTATTTTCGGGTAGTACTAACAGATTTCGCCCATAGGGTGTTCTCATTCTGGAAACGCATTGAAACTCTTTTATTCACTTCCTTCTTAAATTTTTTCTCTTTTTTTCTTTGATCGACTTTCATTGGTTTTCTTTCTTCTTCGATCTTCTTTCTTGGATTTTTTTCTTCGATTTTTTCTTTTCTTTATGGTTTTTCTTATACATTCTTCGGATGAATGCTGGTAGTTCAGTATTCACATTCGCGTTCTTATTACGAAACATCAACTCAATATAAGGACAGGTATTTTCGTCCATGTCTTTTAGTTTTGAAGTATCGTCCGATCAATATTGTTGGTCGTGATTTGTCTAAACGTCTAAAGTTATTTAATGTTCCTCTTTGGGTATTAGACTTTTTGCATTCGAAAAAAGTGCGTTGGAAGTCATCAAATAGAGTTGCAGTAAACACAGATCATCTCTGTAACCTTCCCTATTTTGCGACGGTAGAAATTGAACGGAATGTGTCCAGTCAAAATTGTGTGAGGCAATAAATTATCGCAATGCGTTAATGATTGGTCCAAGATCCCATTTGAGTATCTTTTATCTTCATCAATCCGTCTAGGCCTGCACTATGCTGACACTGGCTGAATTCTAGGTTTGCTTTGGCCTAGGGTAGACTTCTGCTAACGAATAAACTATTTTTCTCAGGCGAGTAGATCGATGGGTATAAAGCAGCCATAACCACGATCGCAAACTCGTAGATCCTGCTGTAAGAATACACTATCGGATTTGCCGCTTTTCATTTTACTGCAGCTAATTGCTTCCCGCAAAAAAAAAAATGTTTTATGGCCACGGTGCCGGAGCCAAGTATTGACCATACTACTTTTCATGTAAGGCGCATATCTGTTCCATATATTGCATAGCACCCTCTAAATTCGAGAAGGGAAATTCATTTATTTGAATTTACATAGTATTGGGCATATATGGGTATTATATAGGAAGTTATAAACAATATTTGGCTCTGGAACCGTGGTCATACATGACCCACATATTGCCCATACATAAAAATAACATTTTTTTAAAGCCAGTTTCGATAGACTTCTTTCTGCAGTGTCCCTGACGGAATCTCTACGCTGCACAGTGGCAAATCTAAGCCCAAAAGTGATCAAAATTCATGTTTTAAGAGAATTTTTGAGATGGAAAGTTTTTCTTTGCGTGGTTCGATAGAGGTCATTACCTACGATAACCCGTTTCCGTTGAAAGGACATAAGTCCTTTTTCTCATAAGCTTGCGGTCACTATGCGGCAGTTTTTCATTTCGTTAACTCTTTTTGCCTTTTTATCGATGATGTGCACTAATGTTACTGAATATGTGTATGTGTTTGCGCGTGCGTGCGCGCGCGTATGTGTGTGTGTGTGTGTGTGTGTGTGTGGGTGTGTGCATATATATGGTTATTCTCTGATAAATTTAAGATCAAAAATTTTTTCCGCTCAAAATTGTTTTACATGTTTTTATCAATATTTTTAATCCCTCCAAATTTTTTCCGATTTTTTAACGTAAAGTTTCAGAGCTGGAAATTATCAAAATAGCAGTTCTTATGAATTTTTGAAGATTAGTGCACATCAACGATAAAAAAGCAAAAAGAGTTAAGGAAACGAAAAACTGCTGCATAGTGACCTCAAGCCTGCGAGAAAAAGGACTTATGTCGTTTCAACGGAAACGGATTATCGTAGGTAATGACCACCCCTATCGAACCGCGCAAAGAAAACTTTCTATCTCAAAAATTCTCTTAAAACATGAATTTTGATCGTTTTTGGGCTCAGATTTGCCACTGTGCGCTGTTACAGTATTATCGTCCCGGTAGTACATGAACCGGCATCACCTATGCAGAGCTAATGTCCGATAGCGTTGGCTCTTATCTAGCGCCGTTAGCTTTTTACCAGCAACGTTGTTACCGATACTGTAATTTCTATGTAGCTCTCTTAACCTGTTCCCCGAAGGCGAGCTTAGTGTCGCCCCCCCTCCCCCCCAGATATTTGATATAGCGTTCTTTCTACGTGCATGAGATACTGGGCGCCGATGTACCTTTTGGTAAGCAGTACTATTCCAGTCTTAACTGCGGCTAAATCGAGCCTGTGGTTTTCCATTCAGAAGTTAATTCAACACATTACTTAATTAATTTTGCAAACATCCCGGTTGATAATGATGACCGCAACGCTATCACGTACGGAAGTTACCGTCGTAGAAGATGTTCCATATATTACAATCCACTAGCCAGTATGAGATCCTGGTCTACTCTAAATTGTTTTTTATTCTTCTTTGACCCGTTTTCTTTTTTCTCAAGTTGTTTTCCAAAATATAAAAGCGATACTGAGGGAGAAACTTTAAAGTCCTCTCCTAACGTGACTAATGCTTTCTCCCTCCTAATAATTAAAGATATTAAGGGACTAGAAGGTTCTTATTATTATAATAATAGTCGTCCCATTAAAAAAATCTTCTAACAAATGATAAGTTAATGAAACAAAATTTGATCATAAAAGCTACTCTAATAAAAAAAAACTTATCCAAATGCTAGGGTAAACTATAAAAGTCTTTTTCGATGCACTAAAAAATGCTATTGCACCACAAAACATTGTGTATTTTTATTCCGAATATCGCACAAAACTTTTCTAGCATGTTTTTTCGATTCTTAGCATTTTTTCTGCATATTCGTACGGATATCCATCCGTAACATTCTACTATTACAAAGTTTCCTCTAGAAGGAAGCAATAAAGATAGAAAAACGGAAAATTTTTAAGTTATATTATTACACGAAGTAATTTGTTTATTTTGAGCTTGAAAATGCTGTTTTATACAAAATTTTTCGGATGACCCGTGTGTACTACAATGTTCCTTAGCCATTGGCAGTGATAACTGTTTTTTTACAAAATAATTGCGACGCTTCGAGATAAATAATAAAAATCTCTCTAAAAAAATGGATGTGTTAATTTTTCAAAGCGTATGTGACCAGATAGACCTATCTATTTTTCCTAAGTAATATGAGAGTGAACTAGGCAGAACAGGATAATCTTTTATATTTTGTTTTGAGCTTTGGATTGCCAAAGGTCGTAATCAATACTACAAATCGACGGTTGAGCGGAAGAAGAACGTATCCCGGCGTGAGGATGAAGAATGTCGCGTTCATCCTCGCGGCGAGATACACCGTTCTTCACCCTCGCGGCGAGATACATCGTTCTTCATCCTCGCGCCGAGATACGTCGTTCTTCATCCTCGCGCTGAGATATGTCCGTCTCCCGCTCAGCGGTCGAAATATCGTTGTATTTGTATTTGAGCTCTTATTGGTCTAATATTGTCAAAGCATGAGGTTGAAATTTCAATTGACGAGAGTCAGGCGTAAAATGCGCTAATATTAGATGGAAAAAAACGAAGAAAGAATTTTTTTTCAGTTAAATAAAGGTATTTCCTAGGTAAATAAGTTAAAATTTCTTGAAAAAAGGGAGAATCCTCTATTTTGTCTCAAAAGATATTTTATAGCACTGCGTGACATAAATCCGCACTTATGCAAACGAAAAAAAAAAAAAAATTCCACGAATTTATGTAAACGTGCTATAAAATATCATACGACACTAGTGTTTTTAGTGGCTCACTGCACGGCGTGAATTATCACCCTCGCTGCGCTTGGGCGCTAATCTCCCGTCGTGCCATAATGGGCCACTTATGGCACTAGTATCGTAATATACTATTTTAACTACTTGATAAAAGGAAGATTCCCTTTTTTAACAGATTTAAGAGCTTATTTTACAATAAGTTACATCAATTGACTTTTTTTAAGATAAATGAACTTGCAAAATAATATAATCATGCTTTTATTTATGTAATAACGAATTTATCTCTCGGTTTATTCGACCGCCTTTCATCAATAAGTAGGTATATAGAAATAATGAGTTGTATATAGATACTCGCAAAGAATTTAAGATACTACCTTACATCCATAAAATGTAAGTAAATCGGATTTGTCTATGCCTAAAGAAAAACAATTTACAAACTAACTACGAGATACTAATCGAAATTCGAGCTTGTTAGTCCGGAGCGCAGAAACATATTGTATTATGTAAATACTATTAAGGACGTGGAAAAATTAAAATGTAAAATTTATTATTAAATTAAACCCATTTTTTATTTGTTCACCTATTCGTGAGTTGGTATACCTTTTCGAAGCGGATTCTGAATTGGTATCTTTTTCGACCGGATTCTCAAGTGGTATCTTCTTTTACCAAGCCGATGATATGGAGAATACGCGGATCTCTTTTTTGAGCCAAATAACTTTTTTGTAAAAATTCATTCGTTTCGGTGATCTTGAGACCATACAATCTTCTTAGCAATCTGAACCGTATCAAGTAATTATCTTGGGGTTAGTTATCCTGGATATTAATTAGCGCAAATTTATTTTGTTCCCATTATTAATAATTTTTTTTGGCGTAGTTTAAAAAAGTTTGAGTGAAGCGCGTTTGAATTTAGCTAGTCTTTTAAATTTTGGGAACTGTTTAATATCTAAACATGCTATTAAATCTCTAGTCTTAAAATTCTTTCAAGGAGGTGTCCCATATCTAAAAGTTTCTGTTCTTCACTGACAACCCTTTGCATCCCACAAACATTGACTAAGGTAGTGGTTCTCCATTTATCACATGGATTCCTTCCAATGCCGTCTCTCTCATTCCTTCTCTCTCACACTCCCCCCCTCTCTCTCTCTTTCGCTCTCTCTCCCTCCCCCGTTCACGCGTCGGGTTCTTGTCTCCGTTTCCTTCTCAGTGCTAAGCAGTTCCTGCGCCGTGGCTGCTGCAAAATGGCCGCAACTTTGCCACCACCATACCCAGACCATCTGGCTACTATCGAGAAATCCATGATTACTATACGTTGGCTTCCACTTCTCTCGTATGCTCTCACCGTCTGCTGCTTGTATACCTAAATATACGGATACCCACACATGTCAGTATATATGTGTTACAACAGTTTGATTATTTTTCATGTGTTTTCGTGGAATACTTTATGCACTTTGGTATCGATTTTTTTCAAATAGGAATTTATTATGAATCGGTTTAATTCATAAAATATGACATAAATTGTGTGAATGTATGCGTGTGTGTGTGTGTGCGTATGCGTACATGTGTGTATTTGTAAGTAGTACTCTTTCCGGATTTTTTTAAAGATTCTTTTTACTCATTATTATCTTTTTTTGCATTGTCCTTCGCGTCATAAAAAAAGTTAGTTATGAAAAAAACTCGTTAAGTTGAGTTTAACCTTGCATCGTATATTATCACATATGACTAGATATTTTTATGTTAGAAAATGAAATAAATATCTTATTTACATACGTTATTCATGGAGGAGATTTCGAGACAAAATTAAAAAGATTAAAGCACTGAAACATTTCAATTATTGAGATGATATCGATAGCCTTTGTTCGGTTTTGATTCTACTTTTATATATTCCAAATAACTGAAAATAAACACTTCAAAAAAATTTAAACACCTTCTCTTCATCATTTTTATTATATTTTAAATTAAAATTTTTAAATTATAATTTAAATTAAATTAAAATAAGAAATGTTCATTATATACCTTAATTGTGTTTTAAA
Organism: Torymus aiolomorphi; assembly: GCA_036365515.1. NCBI lineage: Eukaryota > Metazoa > Arthropoda > Insecta > Hymenoptera > Torymidae > Torymus > Torymus aiolomorphi. The sequence continues at coordinate 142,187,842 of CM070877.1, forward strand.
AGAATATTTGAACTTTATTTATCTTATCGAGTAGTTTTTACAAAAAATTTTTACATTTTCGTGTAGAATATTTGTATTTTACACTTTTTTTTATACTTATTACAATGCACTTATTTTATTGATTGACTTACTTTTTATATGAGGAAAAACCAAATAATAACAAATAATTTTTTTACTTTTTCTATTTATCGATGGACAACATAAAACTAAGCTGTAAAAAGTATATCTGTCTTCATTTACCGTATGCGAGAAAGTACTATTAATACATCGTCTAATAATCTTTCCAAATTGAATTAATTGCACCATTTACTCTCGAAAATTCACAGCAAAATTTAAGTAAAAATAAAATAAATAGATGCGTGATTATACTTTACATTCTATACTTTATGAGCAGTAAGTTAATTAATTGTTATATCTTAATTATTGCTATTAATAATTAACTTAAATATATTTATCTTTTAAGTTGAAACTATTTTTGAATTTAAAATGATTACACTGAAACGTTGAACATGGTACTTTTGAATCATTTTTTTTAAATATTAGACTAACCCTAAATTTATTATTTATATCATTATGTAATAAATCAGGTCAAATAACTATTTCTAAACGCGTAAACCTTCAACTGAATTAAAGTTATAGGAAAATAAACATCGTCATGAATTCCTACTATTTACGATTTAGCGTTAAAAATGTCTCACCTTGAAAAACGAAAATTATCCAATAGTGATTGTGTATTAAATATTGATTACAAAATTGACGATATCAATCACTCAACCCACCCATTTTGTCACTGTATTCTAAAACATTGTATTTCACTCATTTTGTCACTGTGTTCTAAAACATTGTACTTCAACAATAAACATATAAAGGGGTCGTAACAAATGTAATATTTTTATTAATAAGAATATGACGATCAGTATTTACTAAGATAAAAAAATACATCATGTTTGAAAAACATACTAAAATATTCTTATATAAATTATAATTTTATTCTAGAATAAGCTTCGTAAAATTGATAATTGATTCGGACGACAAGTTATCTGAATGTAAGTTACGAGTTGCACTAATCCAGGAATTTCTTGACAGAAAACTACTATCTTACAGATTAATGTGAATCTCTTAATGTTTTGGATCATGAAGAAAACTTTTTCTAGATAAAAGCAAACTTTTGGACATATTTTTATTTCAGAATGTAACAAACTTGCAATTTCATATCAAATAACATTTAATTAAAATACTTAAAAAAAGGATGATTTTAATTGTTTTCAATAATAATAAACGCATAACAATACAAACAGTACATTAATTTACAAGAATGTGTTACTGCAATACTAGACATAGCTGTATTTTCATGAATGTTTAATTTATTTTTAAAGCGAAATATAAAAATGTTTATATTTAAAAAAAATAGTTTCTTGTTATAATTATTTGAAGTTAATTAAAATTGTACATTGCAATGTGAAAATCTATTTCATCATAAGCCATTTTCTTGAATAGTTTATTATGACACACCTATGAGTAAATTTTATATTTTATTAGGTAAAAAATACTTTCAATATGGGTATTAATATAAGCTAACCATATTATAAATTTGTGATTTAGATCTTAAAAATAAATATATAAAACACACGAATTTCCGAATTTAGTGGGAGTATTACTATTAAAATGATTGACATATTCGCAATAACTAAAAGAAAAAATATAATGAACATCCTCAAAATACAAATTTTAAATGAATAAGCACGGTCATAATGCAAGAACTCATTTCCCAGTTTCTCAGAAATGGGCTAAAGATCCTCTCGATAGTTCCAGAATGCACAATGCAGATGCCGAGACTTTCATCGTCGCTTCATTTTCGATTGACGGGCGCGCGCGCTACTACTACTTCTTCTGCATGCATTTTTGCGCAATGCGTCCAATAGCCTCGGAGTATTGATTTGGGATCGAGTGACGAGCGGATAAACAGCGCGCCGTCCGGCACGTAGCAGGTGATATTATGTTCCGCATTCGGGATCAATGTTTTCACAGCTGTCCTGTGGCGTGCGCGCGCCCGTAGAGCAAGAGCCGGTTATCAGGCGGCGACAGCAGTTGTGTGCACCGATGCTCCCGATCTCGGTGCGCTTATAATGCACGATTGCGCCTCCTGGCGATTGTTTTCTGACGTAAAGGGACGGCGAGATAATCAGATGACTTACCATGAATTCTCCAGCATTCTGCTCAGAGGGTATCTGGAATTATCTGCGGCCGGTACAATAGAATCTTGTGAATGTTACAGAGATCATTGGTCGAGAGAACGCTTGAGAAGTTTTGAAATTAGCACTGTCGGTACGTATTGAGCGACATTTGATAAATATCAAATATTGATTCATATTTAATCAAATTTAATCTAAAGGAGAAATAAAAGCAGTGGAGAAATATTATTGCTGTATGTATGCGTTTGTGAGTACAAAAATACACATGTTATAGCATTATTAAAAAGTCAAATGCTATGTTGTAGAAATATTTTATATCGAAAATTTGGAATATTTTTTGATACAGTGTGTGTCAAATGCGATTTTATACATTCTGTTAATTTAAAAAATCTCTTTTACGCCTTCGGTATCGAAAAATACCGTTCGATACACGTGTAAAAGATGATTCTACACTCATGTGATTGTCACCCTCGTTTCGGTCAGGCGACAAATCTCCCGCTCGTGCTAGAATCAATACTTTCGCACTTGTATCGAAACATACTATTATTGGCTATTTAAAAAAAAAAATTATGTTTAATTTATTATACTTTTAATATATGAGAAAAAGCACAAGAAATCTACTCTTAAGGCGGTCTAAAAAATGGTTAAAAATTTGTATAAAGAACACCTTAGGTGTCTAAAAATTAGCCTGGCTACGGTTTGACTTCTATCTAGCTCAGTAAGTCTGGCGGTAATCTCGCTACGGTTACTGTCCCAGACTTTTTCTCAGACAAATGATTTTTTTTTCATTCAAAAGTGGCAAAATTACCAGCCTAAAGTCGGCACCTAGACTTGTATTTTTCGAAAAGAAATTTACCTAAATTGGTAGACTAAATTCGGCACTTTTACCCGGATCTTCCCACATAGAAATCGAAACTGTAATAAAATAGACATATTATATTAATAAATAATCGAATTAGTTATTTGTTTCAATTTTTTTGTAATAATTTCATTTATTTTATTTCCTATCGGATGAATTGCAAAAATATTTTGATTATTTTGAATTCCTTTTTTAATGTATTATAGTTTGACTCTCCGAGAAGAGTCATTCAAACGGTCAAGTCTCATGGCTTCCATCGGCTGGTAAGAAGAAAAAAGGTTCCATCTCGGCGAAACGCGTGAAAACGGTCTATTTCAGACGATCGCGTAAGAAGGTTCTATCTCGGCAAAACGCGTAAAAAAAGCGTAAAAGGTCCTGTCTCAGTTAAGCGCGTAAAAGGTCCTGTCTCAGCTGAGCGCGTCAAAAGTCTGAAGGTGCCATCTCGTATCTCTTATAAGAGCAAGATGGAATCTTCTTACGCGCTCAGCTGAGATAGAACCTTTTCCCATGCTTCGTCAACACGGAAAACATTTTGCACGTACAGGAACGATGCTCGGCAGGCATCGTCTTAATAGTACCCAAGCTCACCGCGCATCAGGCTGAGCGACACTGTTTCGCACGGTGCTCTCGCACCGCTAAGAAGGCTGCTGGATCGGCACCGAAAAAGACGGTGCCGACTTACTGTGCGCCGCGGTGGCTATCACTGTATAGTGTGATGCGCGTTATTCAATAAGAATTTCTTTTTTTGTACCTAATGTTTTGTTAATAAAAAAAGTATACTTACGCTTAATACATAAATGCGGTTGTCACGGATAATTTTTTGCTTACTTCAAACTCTATACAATCATCAATAGACGATGTATTGTCAACTGTATCGCCAATTTCTTTAGCATTTAGACTACTATTTGCTATTCTTTCACACATTGCATCTTTAAAATTGCTTTTAAAAATAACTCTATTTTCAAGCTGAGTTTCAGGTATAATATTATCAATATCTTTTTGACTTAAAGTAAAAAAATTTTCTTGGTTGACATCGTGATCTACGTTATAGAATTGAAACTAATTTTACGAAATAAAGCAAGTAAAATATAGGTTATGTATGCATGTACTTAGATTGAAAGAGAACTTTGACCTCTCCTAACCCCCAATCGTCCAATTTTTCCGAGACAAACTTATCCATCCCCTTGATCCGTAAGCCACTCTTGATGTACTTGCGAATAATTATTGTACAGCAAAAAACGCAAGTGTCATGCCAGAAAAAGAGCCGGGCCTCCTATAAACAACAGAATTCGCAATCGCTGTGCCGCGGTACGGAAATTCACACGCCGCAATAGCCCGTGTTGTTGTCGGTGGCTCGCCTCGTGGCGCATGGGTGGCGCTGCTGTCTAATACGATGCAGTGACACATACATGAAGCGTGCGTCGTTGGCCTCGACGATCACGATAGCTTGGCACCTCAAAATCTGGTGCCGGAACCGTGCAGCACAGCGAAGCCACCGTCCCTATACGTGCAAAATGTTTTCCGTGAAGATGGAAACTCTTTACGGGCTCAGCTGAGGTAGGACCTTTTCACGCGCTTCTTCGTAATAGAACCTTTTTCTTCCCACCTGATGACATACCCTCAAGGGAGTCTCCACCAGACAAACAACCAACAACAGAAGACTTGGAAAGCATTGAATAAAGATTAAGTGTCCAGTTTTTATAGTATTATCTGTGAGATTTCCGTTGGTAATTGTTTGATAAAGTCGACGCTATGCCGGTAGACGTCGAAATATCTCATTAATTGCTTGAAGGAGTTAATTGTGAGACTTTCGTTTAAGTATCTGTACTCTTCGAGATCAGCTGATCAAGTGGCTGTTGGAAGTCCACCGGCCGCTTATATATCAACCGGAGACGCACGTGATTGGCCAAAGGCTATCAACGAATAAGGATCGAGCTCGCACCCGATTTGCGCAAGCCGACTAAACACAAAATACCAATCACGCCAAGCTCGTCGATCTGGTGCAAGTTCCATTCTGATTAGTTGATATCCATCGGCCAATCATGTGCGTGTAACATCTCAAAAATAACTAACTCCATATCTGGCTCTAAGACAACTTCGACCAACAAATCTGATATTTTCCGTAAAATAAAAACAAATAATACTTTGTAAATTCAATATTAGTACAAAAAACTTTAATTCTTATAAATTCATAATCCCAAAATACATAAAAAACAGACAAGTCAAAGCGCCTGAACCCTTCATTCGCTAGACTAAGAATGGTTCGACACCATTCCAACATGTAAACTTGACTGAAATTATTATTGGAATGTAAAAAGTCTAAAAATATGAGAATTTCTTATCAGTGAAAAACACATAAGAAAACACATTTCTTATCTCATTAGTCGATCGTTATCTAATATTATCTCATATTGAAAAAAAATATAGCTACGTTCATGTTAATTATTCCAGGTTAACTAAACTGTCACGGTAACTTTTATGCGAAAATTCCTCCTGCTTACTGTTTTTAAGTTATTTTAAATAAGTAAAAACATATTTTTCACGTTTTATTTACCTGACGTCTTATGCCCACTTACTTAATTAACAAAAAAATAAATAGATGAATAGGTGGAGTGTAGTTATAAATCCTTAAAAATTTTTTTGATTTTAAAATTTTATTAAAGATGAACAAACTTTGTAAGGAATGAAATAATAAATACTGTAACAAGCATAATTTTTTTCAAATCTTACGTCACTATCTTAGGACAGTTTTAAAATAATATTTAGCTTTGTAAGTTTTCGAATAGATAAGGTATATGTTATTGGTACTTTTTTCCTAAGAAATACGCACTTAAAATATGAAGATACCATGGATAGTAAAGGTTATGCATAGCCACGTTTTGACCTCTTTCTTCTGGCACATAACACTTTTCATAAAGATATGAAAACTTCCGACTTATAAAAAGCATCGTTCGCAGTTGGGGCGAAGCAGTTAGTTATTTTATTTCATTCAACTTTGTACGTCAAGTCGTAGACATGAGTCCAACATTACAATGTATTAAACAGTTTATTAAATATTTTTTCATCGTATTTATACTTTATATTACACTCGAATGCAAGGTAAAGACCATTTAAATCATATATGTGTATTAACAAAGTTTAGCCTAAGGAAGTTGTAACTTCTTAACTACTGTTGTCACTAATTTGTTATTCTTATAACTTTAAAAAAAAATTTTTTAGTTAATGTTTCTATTATCACTTACACAAAATTATTAATAAGAAAACGCTTAATAACAATTATACAAATATATATTCAAGTTCAAGAAACAATTGAATAACAATTTTTAACAAGTAATTTTTACAAAAAATTGAAATGTTTCAAAAAATATAAATATTATTATTTTGCATCTATTGAATTCTTTTTCAAAATCATATTAATATGTATCATTGATGAAAAACAATAATAATAGAATTTCATAATATAGGGTAGTGATACTCATCCAATGACGAAATTTTTCGGATATGAAGAATTAGCAAAACGTCACTGCAATAAATTTTGCGAACGAACAAGATTAGGATTATTAACTATTGTAAGACGTTACTATTGCGAATGGAAATGTCCGAATTCTACCATTGGAAACACTACTAGCGAGCCAACTACACCTACAACGGCAGCTCCAACTACAAACGCCACTACGATGGCTTCTGCTTCTGCTCCTTCTAATAATAATGCTAGTAATACTAATACTACTAATAATCAAAGGCCGCGGGGGCGCTCCGAAAGCAAGTATCTGGCCAATGTAGCGTTAATACTTGATGAATTCTAGTGCTCTTGTTTCTACTCAATAATATTTTCCTAATCAAACTTCTTCCGGTTCTGATTTTCCTACTCCCAAAAATTCCTCTGATTCCTGGTTCTGACTAACTTTGACTAACTAAAAGGGAAAAAAGGGCATTCTGGTCAATCCATTAATTCTCATATTCATTCACCTAATGTCTTTCAAAGAAATAAAAATCTTTGTAATTGATTTAATAATTGTATCTATAATTCGCTGTAAAATAAAAAGATATTGTAACAAACCAGTAGAACGTGTATTTTTGGCGCTATTTTTTACCAATAAGGATCCCTAACAGCACTTAAGGATATATGGGCTATACTATCGGCGTCGAATATCAGTATTACTAAAATTATTAATAATTAAATATAAACCCATATTTGCTACTTTTTTATTAAATAAGTTTAGAGAAATAAGTCAAATGAGCAATATAAGCCCCTAAACTAAGAAATCAGACGAAAATTTTTGAAGTATTTTGACTTTTAAAAATCTTATGTCTTAATACATTTTTAATTTCATTCATCAAGGTGCCGCATCTTCAAATTTTATTCGATTCTTGCTTTTTTGGTCTTATTTTGTCCAGAGGAGAATTATAAATAGACCCATTAACTCAAAAATAAAAAATATGTTTTACATGTTCATTAAAGTTTAGTTTCATAATAAAGGAATTCACTTTTTAAGTTGACTGTACACTTTAAAATGTTTATTATCTTAAATATAAAGTTAGTTTATTATTTTTGAGTTAGTGAGTCTATTAATAATTCTCTTCTGGACAACATAAGACCAAAAAAACAAGAATCGAATAAAATTTGAAGATGCGGCACCTTGATGAATGAAATTAAAAATGTATTAGAATATATGATTTTTAAAAGTCGAAATACTTGAAAAATTTGTACCTGATTTCTTATTTTGGGAGCTTCAACTATTGGTCTTATGCCCTCCTACATAGTTTTCAAATAAAAAAGAAAAACCGCTGCTAACTGTTTTAGCAGAATGCTTTCTCAAAGAGAATTAATAAATTACATCAAATAATTTTTTTAAATGTATATTTAAAAATAAAATTTGATTCTTTCTGCATATCTCATTTTCCATAAATACAATTATTCAAAATGATGAAGAAAATTGCATTTAAAATAGTTATGTAGTAATTATTAAATTGCAAATTAAAAAGTTTAAGGTATTATCACATGCTATTTATTGAATTTATAAATTAATTGCATTTTTTCGAAATTTCTTCGGCGTTTTCCTCGAAAACCTGCTAACTCGGCGTTTGCTTCAAAACCCCGCCAACTCATAGAATGGTTCCAAAAACCATATAACTCGGCGAAGGTTTCAAATATCCTCTAACTTCAAGCGTGTTTTTTTTTTCTTTAATTTTGTAGTGGTAGCTCTAGGATGTTAAAGTACAATTTCTGTATAAGCGATGAAAAAAATTATTTTCGATTTTTCCATACTATTATCCGATCGGGCCGATAAAAATATAGATTGATAGGTAATTTCAAGACATTTAAGAAAATGGGGCTACTTGCGACCGATATCCAAACCCCCAACGCCGTAAAAAATATTTTTGATTTTTCCATATTTTTCTTTATTTTTATGAACCGACTTAATATTATCCCATCGGGCCGACAAAAATATGGGTAAATAGGCAATTTCAAAACCTTTAAGAAAATGGGACTACTTCCGACCGATATCCAAACCCGGCGACGAAAAAAAATATTTTCGATTTTTCCATATTTTTCTTTTTTATTTTTTAAATACTTAACATTATCCGATCAATTATATAATTGAACTTGCACAACTTCAAAATAAGCTTTATGTGCCTGCCAAAGATAAACTTGATATCTCTGGCCTGTCCCGAGTTATGCTGCGGACAAATTTATATTACACACACACACACACGCGCGCGCGCACGCACGCACACACACACACATATTTTCTAGAAAACGCATATTTCGACTCAGGGAGCTCAGAAATATCGAAAATCATCGAAATCTCGAGGTCGAACAATTTAACCGTTACTAAACTTTCTCTTTGAGAAAGCAAAAAACAACCCCATATAAAAAATTATTGATATTTTAAATAAAAACTAACTTCTGACACCGATTGTATAGCCAATACTACATCCTTAAACATTAAAAAACGTTTTTGAAACTTGGATAATGGCCGCTTTTTAAAGCATTGACACGTTTTTAAAACGTTTTAAGGACATCTAAAAATGTCTTTAAAACATTTTAAAACGTTACAATTGTTTTAAAAAAATTCGCAGAATATTTGAAATACGTTTTAAAAATATTTTTCAATGAACAAAGTATGTTTGAAATAAATTTTTACGTTTTTAAAACGTTTTAAAAACTTGCTAAGATTATTCGATACGCATTTCGTAATACAACTATGATCGATAGGGGGCGCACGACAAAACATGAGTAAAAATGTTTGGTTCAGGTTATAAGTCAAAGTTAGGGAATAAGGGTGTGTGGATGGGTAAGATGGGTATCGGAGTTTGTTACTTTTATGTCTAAGTTATTTTCTTTATTAAAAATGTCTTAATAAATAGAAAAATTCGTTTTAAAATCGTTTTAAAAACGGTTATAATTTTGTATACCTAGACTATTTTGTTTATAATGTTTTAAAAATGTTTTTAAAATGTTTTTCAAACGTGATTGCAAAGATCCGGCATGAATTTTGTCAGTTTGCAGTACGTTATGAAAACACTCTTCATCGGTTCCTAAAATTAGGAACCAGATTTAGCTACATCAAATAAACGTTTTAAAATGTTTATCCCATTATCTTTTAAAAACTGCGCTGAGAAAGATGTAGGAAAATTTACTAATAATCTAAGAAAAATTACTATGTTTTATAGCAAAGCTGGGATATACTCAAATTATAGAAAATTTTGTTATATAGTTATAGAAATATTTCCGACGCTTTTAACTTATGTTAACAAGTTTTACTACTACATAATATAATAAAAAGTGCCCTACACATGTAGTACTTACTGCGTGCACACCGAGAGCTCATGTCTGATTGAGGTTATGTTTCTCCCATAATTTGAGATTATCTTGCTTTTAAGCTAGCAAAACATCGACAATGTCCATTCAATTGTTTAATTTTAACGTTTGGCAAGTGAGTTATAAGTTATTTTTTGCTATCGCAAATAATCATCAATGTATCAGTTCCAAAATTATATGTACTCAAGAACGTCACGTGGATAAGTGCACTGAGAAAAATGTTGTAGTAAATTTTATTATAACTGTAATAAAAATTACTATAAAGTATAGGAAGGGTGAGACAAATACACTTTATGCTGCATTTTTATTATAATTGTATGAATAATTACAAAATTTCTTGTAATTTTTGTGACAGTTGTTGATTAGAAAGTATTATGAAATAAAAGAAAAATTGCTATACACATAGCAAAAACTGTGATATAATAAAATTTAAAATATATGCTTTTAATTTTTATTAGAATAGAATATAAATTTTATTTTGTAGCGTTTAAATTTTATTTTGTAGCGTATAAATTTTATTCTGTAGCGTATTAAAAATTACTATAAACATAGTAAAAAGTGCCACATTCAAAAATTGCTACAGGCCATAAGAAAGTTTGCTATCCAACATAGTAAAAATTGCTACAACATTAGTACTTTCTGCGCAGATCAAGGCGCCCACGTGTCTGATTGAGGTTATGTTTCTACGGGAATTTCACTTTGCCTTGCTTTTAAGTTTACAAAACATTCAAAACCTTACTTCAATTATTTTATTTTTATGTTATGCACATTAATGATAAGTTTCTTTGTGTTATCAAAGTTATTTATTGTCATTATTTAATATTATCTGAAATTTTCTTGAAATCGATGGTTTGACATATACAAGTTCCAAAATTTTACACTCAAGAATCCTATTTGGGTAAGTGGTTAGCGCGTCCGATTGCCGCGGTGAAGGTTGCAGGTTTGATCCCAACGCTCGTAAAAAAAATATTTTTATTTCTCATTTTAATTTATTTTCACATTAAATATTGTATAGTCTAGGAGCTGGGTACCGTCCCGTATGCAATAATATGTCCCCGGGTAAAAACAGGTGTTTCTTATAGATTTTGACCCGTAGAATCCGAATATCGAGGTTAAAATTCGAAAAAAGTGGTAGAAATTGTTTAAAACGCATTTGTTTAAACAAATAAGAAACTGTTATTATTTTTTGTCGGGATAATTTTTTTATAAAAATTTAGGCTATTTTAAGACGAAATGCCCCTTAGCATTTTTTTCATAAAATCGATATTTCAAAAGTTATGAATTTTTGAAGTTTGATTTTTACGTTTTTTGCAACTTTGATTAACAATAACTTTGGAAAAAATCAACTTTTTTGAAAATGAAAGTTTCCTCTTATTCTTTGAGATGAAAACTATCATATTCATTTGTATTATTTCAAGTCTTACGTTGTTAACTATTTATTTCGTTATTTAACAAATACTGCTTTTTCGATATTTCCAAGCACTATTTCAATACACGGTTGGAGTAACGCGCGCATCCAGGGCTTTTCAAAATCATTATATATGAAAGTTAAACCAATACCTAACTATTGGTGCGATTGCAAACCAATTTTAATGTCTAATAAATAAACAACTTATTGTTTAAACAAAGAAAAAAACAATTATTAACATTTGACTTTTTCATACATAATATATTATATTTCGTTTACTCAAAAATATAAAATTAAGGTAATGTCAAGAAATAATGAAAACAAATTAGACAAGAACAAATATTTAATTTAAATATAAATACGTGTATAAAAATGAATAACTAAGTAAAATATAATATAATTTGTATTTATTTTTACACGTTTCATTTTTTTGACAGAAACAGAAGTAACACAACAACATGAGGTTTTAATGCATGCTTTATAATGACAGCTCGGAAAAAAGTTTTAATTTTATTACCCCCTATGGATGATTTTGTGCCGAACTGCCAATGTAAAGCATGCATCAAAAACTCATGTTGTTGTGTTCGAGCAGCGATTGCATGTTGTTCATTCTATTTCTGTCAGAAAAATGAAACGTGTAAGAATAAATATAAATAATATTATATTTTACTTAGTTATTCATTTTTATACATGTATTTATATTTAAATTAAATATTTGTTCTTGTATAATTTGTTTTCATTATTTCTTGACATTACCTTAATTTTATATTTTTGAGTAAACGAAATGTAATATATTACGTATGAAAAAGTCAAATGTTGATAATTGTTTTTTCTTTGTTTAAACAATAAGTTGTTTATTTATTAGACATTAAAATTTGTTTGCAATCGCACCAATAGTTAGGTATTGGTTTAACTTTCAAATATAATGATTTTGAAAAGCCCTGGATGCGCGCGTTACTCCAACCGTGTATTGAAATAGTGCTTGGAAATATCGAAAAAGTAGTATTTGTTAAATAACGAAATAAATAGTTAACAACGTAAGACTTGAAATAATACAAATGAATATGATAGTTTTCATCTCAAAGAATAAGAGGAAACTTTCATTTTCAAAAAAAGTTGATTTTTTCCAAAGTTATTGTTAATCAAAGTTGCAAAAAAAACGTAAAAATCAAACTTCAAAAATTCATAACTTTTGAAATATCGATTTTATGAAAAAAATGCTAAGGGGGCATTTCGTCTTAAAATAGCCTAAATTTTCATAAAAAAATTATCCCGACAAAAAATAATAACAGTTTCTTATTTGTTTAAACAAATGCGTTTTAAACAATTTCTACCACTTTTTTCGAATTTTAACCTCGATATTTGGATTCTACGGGTCAAAATCTATAAGAAACACCTGTTTTTACCCGGGGACATATTATTGCATACGGGACGGTACCCAGCTCCTAGACTAGTATGATTAGAGTCTAAAAATAGTTCTAAAAACAGGAAGAACGAGAAAAAATTTAATTTTTTGAAATTTAAGGTCATTCATAAAAATTACTATGTTGCATAGCAAAAATTGTTATAATTTCGATTTGTCCCTCCGTTCCTACAAAATATAGTAATTTTTCTTATGTTTATAATAAATTTTACTACAAGATTTCTCTCAGTGTGGTTAGCGCGTCCGACTAGCATGCAGAGGGTCCTTGGTTCGAATACAACCGCGGTAAATTTTTGTTCAAGCCTGAGCTCGGCTAAAATAATTACTACATTAGTTAGGAAAAATATACCTACAATTTGACTATATCCCAGCCTTACTACATTTTCCTTAAATTTTTAGTATATTTTTCTACGACATTTTTCTCAGTGTTGAGTCTCAAAAGAAACCAACAACACTATCGCTACTTAAAAAAAAAGCTAAACACCGTCATTATACACTTCCTGTCAAAGATTTTCCAAACTGACACGATCCCCGCCACAGCGCCACGCTCTTAATAAAATACAATCAGCCAGCCGCGGGTATAGAATAGGATGAGGACAAAAACCGGTATGTCGGCGCGCTTGGCCCAGCCGCGCAAGGTATATATCCATTATCGTCGTTAATTGACAAGCATCGCGCGTCCCATTATTTTCGCAACAACAAATGAAATGGTTACGACATGATTCGGCCGGCATTATAGGCGCGTAATTCGCGGCCATTACGGGCCCCCTTTGTGGTCGCTCTCTGCACACTCCTATATACCCACGCGTCCGCGTTTAACGTCTCCCTGGCGACTAATCTTGACTATAAGAGGACGCCGGTCACGAGTTCGGCAGGTATATATATACGAATGCGTAACGATACGTCGTGTAATATACGTTCCGCTCCGACGTCTCGTACCCAGTGGACTTTCGCGCGCGCATGATATATGCTCGGTTCTCCATATACACGCGCCACCTACTTTTTTCGCGTCTCATTTTTTCGCTACTCGTCGCGCGTGCCGCATTCGCGAGAGAAATTAAGCGAGCGCGCACACGCATAAGTATAGCTCGGGGCTAGTGCGCAGACGCAGGCGCTACCTTGAATATCGTCCGCGTGCGAGCTTATTAGCCCGCGGGTCCGCGCGATATGTGTATTATATCAAGCGCGAGCGAGTTCTGCGTATTAGGTAATCTCTCGCGGTGTAACGGCTGCGGTCCATTCGACTCGAAAAAACTGGGTCGACGCGCGCACCTTTGCCGCGTACTCGTGTATACCCATCTGTCGCGGTGTTTCTTTTCTCGCAAGTGTTGTTGCTGTTATCTTCTGGCCCTTGTTGTTTGGTCGGTAGGATTAAAGAAACCGACACGCCTACGTCGTTAAACGATTCGTGGGGTTAGTGCAGGTGGTTTGGGTTTTTACAGATGTTCTTGCAAGGATTAAGACAGGATATTATCGCTGTCGTTACGTAAGAGCGAGCAAATTTTGTTCGTATTTCTGAATTCTTTTTAAGCCACTTAATAATAAACGTATTAGTGGTAGTTAGCATTGAATGTTATAATAAGAGGAAATAAAGCGCGAATGCAAATAAGGTATATTGAGAACTTGACGATGCTTCAGTTTCGGTAGAATTTCGACACTCATTCGTATAATTACGTGGTTATCGATCACTATAGCCGAGATCCGAAGGTAGCTTTTTTTATTGTTTACGAAGTCTATTTGCGTAGATAATCTCATTTGAATCTAGATATGCGAACGAACGAAAGCCGTATATTATTAGTGTTATGAATTATGACCATGAAGTCGATCATTTACTTCGGCTCAAAATATTGCCTTGGTCCTTGTGCAAGTTCTTCGATCGTTATGATTTTAGAAATAGAAAGAAAAAACTACTTCGCCGGATTCCTCGTTTTTTATACTTTACGTAAAAGTGTTAGAATAAGAGAGATAATTGGCCGTTTGGGAATGAGTACGTGACCGGAAAGCGCAGCATAACCCGAAAAAAAGAGAGGCCAGCTGTAATTAAAGTGAGAGTTTTAAAATCGTTTACACTGGATTAGTCTCAGGTGAATTTGAAGTCAACTTTCTTGTGTTTCAATTATTATAAAAAGTCTTTCAAAACCGTCGTAACTGATTTGCCATTCACTTCCTTAACGCGCTGCACTTACAAATTAAACAAATTAAAAATGAAGACATCCACGATGATTTCCAAATATATTTTTTTCCAATCCGCATTTCTACGCTTCAAAGGTACAATTCCTGACTAATTAATCGACGTCAAAAAAAAAAATAACATTTTAAACATTGCCAACAAAATCACCAAGTTCCTGCTTCCAATTTATGTATACCTATGTATTACGGTATATCTCTCTATACGCACAACAAAGCGCCAGTTGCATAAGCATCTAGAGCATTATACACTTATTTTCACACGATTGAATAATTTCAGCAGCCGCGTGCGCGTGCGCGCTCTTATTACTCGTTACATTACGCGCTTAAAATAAACCCCTTACTCGCACGCACGCACACCTCCAACCGGTCATATACACGCCGCGAAACTTTTCGTTACAAACAACGAACTTATCGACGTGCATTATCTCTCTCTTTCAATTTTTCCAGCTATACGCTTCCTTATTCTCGTCCTTGTCGGCGACGATCGACGCGCGGGCTCATGTGACTCTAGTCGCGGGCGTTATACACGTGCTCTCACTTTCGCAAACTGGTTCCTCGCATCCGCCTGCAGCAGCGCGTTTTATCTCTCTATATACACGCCGACGCGCGCGGTGTGCTCTCGCTTCCTTCTGAGTATGCCCGCGGGGTTGGCTCGCGTCATCGGCCCTCCTAAGTCCGTAGGCGCACAGACAGACAGACACGAGAGATCGATTGGCGATCGATCGATTTTCGCACGCGGACAAGTGAAAGCGCGCCCGGCAGGCGGGGAAAAAATTGCTTGGAACTTCGATGCGGCCGCGCGCGTAAGTGGCCCCTTTTTTTGCCTCGGCCGTGTATAAATATGCTGCTGGGAATCTTTTGTAACTTACATTCCTTTGCCGGGATTGTTATTCTTTCTTCTTTTTTTTTAATGATTGTTCGTGTGTTTTTCATATTTTATTCCACGAAATTCTCTATGAATTATCGTATTTTTTGAACATGTGGGTGTTTCACAAGGTGTGGGTCGTTATTCTTTTAATAAAAAATTATTTAGGAATAACGGAAAAAAATGTTGTTATTTATGGTTATCCTTGCAAAATCACAAAAGAGCGTTAATGTTCATGAGATGATTTTAGATCATTTACATATTCGCAATTTCTTCATACGAATGAGTCATGATTTTACAATTATATTTTTATGACCGTGCTCTTATTAAAGCTTACACATCAATTCTAAAAAATTAAATGAAACGTTTTCAAAATTCTTGAAAGGATAATTTCCTTCATTGCATAATATTTCTTTCTATTTAGTTAAATATTAAAAAATTACGTTTCGCATTAACAGCGTGATGCATCCATAAGCAATATGCTTCACATACTTTCTTATATGAATAAACGTAATCAAATACTTCTACCATTGCTCATATTGATTCCTTAAGCTGGTCATTTGCCGACTGCACTTCATTTCAGCAGAAATTGAAAAAACTAGTTGAACACTTATACTGGCGTAACTAGTAAGGAAATATTCATTCCCTTACATCTCGGAACCTCGTGACTCAGTCGTTAAAGAAATTGACTGCATGTAGCGAAATGCCGCGTATTTTTTCAGCATTTAATCGGGCCTTGATTGAATTCTCCCCGAGGGAACGTTTTCCACAATTCAGAGAATAATTAAATTACCTCTCCGTATACACTTTTGCGGAAAAATCAACAAACTGTTTGGTTCGTATATACGTGTCAGGGGGTCGCTCACGCGCGCCCGTTATATTAACACGAAAATCTCTCATGCGATGCACGAAGTTCTGAAAAATTTTTCCTGTTAATTAGCCTCGTGCAGCAGGCTACAAGGGATAAATGCCTCCATTTCACGCTCGTGTGTTTTGCGCTCTGTAACGGAAACCATTTCTAATGCGCGCTCCACGCGCTTTATACACGTATGCGCGCGCCGTCTTTTCGAGCGTATTACAAATGTCTTAACGCTTTAATTGTATTTAATTACGAGAGCCGCGCGCACGCATTTCGTCACATTCCGCGATTATGAAAATCACTCATTAAGCGGCGACTCCTTTTTTCTCTTCGCCGCGTAAATTACACACTCCGCCGGTCCCTATTAATACCCCAAATCTTTAAGTATAAGGTATATTATACGCCACTCATAAAGTTCGAAGGCTGCATTTTACTCGGCTTATCGGTCGCCCGCGTGCGAGACCCAACCTCCCATAAACGCGCGCATGCGTACGCATATGTATGCATACGCTTGCGTTGATACGTGTAGGGGAAGGCGGGGCATGGCGTGTCAGGTAGGTAAGTTTGGCACCCTCATATTTTTAATATTAATGAATGCAAAAAATGTAATTTTTACGTAAACCTAATTAGATATGCTTTTAGAATTTTCCTCTATACATTTGAGATTATAGATAATGTTTAACATTTAATTTAATAAGATTGAAAATCGGTGCTTAGAAACAACGTTGACTTCATTTTTAAGTCGCTTGGAGCAACGAGAAAATGATTTTTTTTCTAAATGAGACCAAACCTATTTGATAGTTTCAACTTTTATCTTTCAAGCCCTGTTTTTGTTATTTTCAGAAAATCTTTATGAATAATATAATTAAAAAATGAAAATGGTATTAAAATGGGGCATGACGTGGCACCCTGGCGGGGCACGCGTGGCACACTCGGGCGTATCAGTGCGCCGCGGCGGCCGCCGAGCGAAGTGATGTAACCTACAAACCAAAAACGGAGCAAGATGGGTTAACAACTACGCAGTGCAATAATTTAGTTTTAACTAGTTTTTAGTTTCAATTATTAGATTAATCAGTAAATAACGATTATTTCCACTGCGTATTAAGTTATAGAGTAGAAAAAACAATGGTAAGGAAGGAATCAATTGTAGATACTCAAACTGCCTTTTTCAATGGTCAGGTAGTTCAAATATGCTACATAGATGAAAATGATGCGAAATCTTTAAATTTAAACTTATTATAATAATAATGATAATTTGTTAATCAAACAAAAGTATTATGTTGTGATCATATTTTATAAGAAGGAATTTATAATATAAAATCATTTATTAAAATGTAATAATTTATTTTAAAATAAAAATTGTTATGTTCCTTAATAAAAATAAAATTTTTAATTTTCAATAGACTGATTAATTATTTGATTTTTGAAAATTTTATTATGGCATAATTATTAAAGTATTAATTACTGGAAAAAAGAATTGAAAAATACCTATAGTAAAATATTAAATTTGACCGTGCCATGCGTGCCCCGTCGGGTGTCACAATCCACCCGCCGGTGGGGCACGTAGAGCATTTTTTCAGAATTTCTTTTCTGTATTTTATCAATAATTAAAAGAAAATGAAAAAAAAAAAGTTAATAGTTTATTTTATTTTTTTCTGATCTAATTATTCCGTTTTTGTACATTTTGAAATAATACACGGTTTAGTTGTTATTTTTAATCAAAGTTAGGGTGTCACACGTGCCCCGCCCTCCCCTATATACCTATATGCTTCTACCTCAAACAACACAATACAGGCAACAAGATACGCACGCGTGCGCATACCACCTATATATCCGTATACCCGGATGGTGAACTCGGCGCGTTCCCAAAGGTCAACCTTCGCCGGCGCGCGCAGCCTTGAGACGCCTAGGAATCACCTTCCGCGCCGATAGTTCATTTCGGCACGCGCCCGCGAGAGAGATCCATATTATATACGTATACGTGCGTGTGCGTGTACTTTCTTAATGCTCCGTCTCGGCAAGGCCGTCGTGCGGGCGCGCGTGAGTGACGATCGGTGACCGCGGAAAAAATCGACAATGACGACGACGACTACGCCTTTCTCTCGCGTATACGCGTGTGTGCGTGCATGCGCTACTTTTAGTGTCGATGCAAAGGACGCCGCGGTATATATAGTGTGGGGAGGAATATGAAGGGGTCTGGTTGGACTCGTGCGGTCGCGTGAAAGGATTAGCGTGGTGCCCGAATTAGATGGATTTTGGATGATATCAAATGGCGTCGATTATTATATTTTGTAGATTTTATGAGGGGTTCACCGACGGTAAGTGAGAGATGTATGTCTGGGATCAATTGTGAAGATGTAACTTTTACTTGTACTTTTACTTTTGTTTCCTTTTTTTTTCTTTTTCATTTTTGCACGAATATAATCGTATTCTATTCTCATGGCCGCATTATAATTCAAACACACATAATTTTGAAACATGAGCTGTTATATGGCTAGTTGAAATTCTGAGGAAAGTAGCAAATCATTTACAGTCGCAGAAAACATTTAATATCTATGATTAAGTTAATTTTCCTAAATATATACGTGTCGGGAGAAGAGAAAAAATCGTTACGATAAATGACAAACAAAAGAAACTAAATAAATGCGCTCACAAAACCTGAAAGAAAACAAAGTTTCCACGAAATATAGCCTTCTATTTCCTAATCGCAGAAACTTGAACAAACAAAAAAAACGGCGTAGTTCAAGTTCATACGTCAATATTGTAAAATAAATGGCCACTTGTTACAAAAACGTATGTACGTAACTACAGTATTTAGCACAACGCAGAGCTACATCTTTCCCAATAAATATATGAATTCTAATTTCGATTTCAGCTATTTAATCGACTCCAGACCTCAACGAACATAAAAAAAGAATAAAATCGCTCGATATTTTACAGAAAACTTCACAATATTTCAATCGCATTATCACACTCGATATGACGTTTCCCAAGTCTTATCGATTCGTGGATTAACACTCTGCAACCGGCACACATATCGGCAATTTATTACCGTATGGTCCAAACACGAGCATAGTATGGAAAATAAAACAGCGCATATAAGCCGCGCGTTATACACGCCCGAGAAACCTCAATAACTTTATAATCCCCATATTGAATATTTCCTCGAACCTCGTCGGGACTTTTTTTTTTGTCCCTCGGGAGATAGGCAATTAAAGGTGAAAAGCTCGGGCCCGTATTTAATGCTGTCTAATACACAAGTGAGGCAACAGGAGCCATGAGCATAAATAAAGTCACCAGTCGAATATGCTACGGCACGTACACGTATTCATATATGAATTACGGGCATTGTAAAGCGAGCGCGCGCGCAAATTTTACGCCCGCGCGAATTATATGCGGCACGCGTAATGCGGAGAAGATAAATCAGCAGCGCGAGAATTGTGCGCGCCTTATTAAGGATGATTTCATGCAAACGACCTCGTCATCACTGCTGTCGCTCATCGTCCGCTCGCATTCGCGAGTATATACCGCGGCTCGATTAATTAATAGCGGCAATGCAAGGTGTGACAGTTGGGGAGGCATTAATATATTTAGGGCTGCAAGCGAGCGTAAATTACGCAAGATACAATCGTCGGAGCTTTATTTATCGGATTAAGTCGTCTGCTGCGCGAGAGTGAAGCCGAGAGCTCGATTCGAATCGTGCGATAAGTATATTAATGATAATAATTTAGTGGTGATCGGCGCTATGCTCTTTAGGTTGCGTTAAAGTTTTCCCTCGTTTTTATTAGTTGAACATTTTCTATTATATATTAAGTTTCTAAAAGTATATATAAACGCGAAGGGTCATAATTTCATCGGTATGTTGCGTTATTGCTTACTTAAGTAGCCGAGTGTGTGTAGTTATAACATTTTCATCGACCGCGCGGGGATAAAAAGTTTTAAAATTTAATGTTTAAAAAAAGATGATTATAATGATAAGTGCTAGAAATAATAAGAAGGCATAACAGCTACTTTTGCTTAAATTACAGTCTTTTATGGCACGATCAAGCGTGTTAACAGCGAGATTCGGACAAAAAGTTGCTGATAAATGAAAGGCGATTGTACGTGATCAGTCGGTCCATAAAACGTAGTTAATGTGCCGGCCGTTTTTGACTGGTCGCGGCGTATACGACGCTAAAATCGTCGTTAGAAAATAACCTGTTGCACAATTCAATTTAAAGTATATAATAAATTGCGGCGGCAAGGGGACGACGAAACGAAAGTAGATCGGGAATAAATCAACTCTTTTAAAATTATTTATGTCGTGGCAGAAAAGGCGGCATTTTTAATTGCAACGTATTTATCTTGCGCTATGTATTGAAGACTTTGCAATAACCTTCTATAATAAACATAACGATTATTTATACACAAATTTACTTGTTCGAATCAATGACTACTTATTAGACCGCCAATAGCTTAAAGAAGTTACTTAACAATATTTATTGCAACTTCCTTAATACTCTGTACAAACAAGTTTCGTGAGTCCCTATAATCATTGTAAATTGTCCAAACACATCGTAAGTCAACAACGAGATAATCGCACAGTTTTTATTCAAGTGAGGATTGTTACGTTTCATTAATTGCCCTATTCAATATACTAAATTTACTAAAAATTTATTAGAAACATTTTATTACATAGAAATGGCGTTAATTAAATTTATATATATTCTCGTTTCGACTGCGATCGCACAACGTTTATTGAACGTTGATTGTGCGTCGCGTCTACACCTAGATAATCAATGTACACTCGGCGCGGCCGCGCTAATTAAAACAAATTAATCTTTAATTCATATTCGCCTTGTCTATATCAAATAAAGCACACGATATATAATTGAATTCGCCGTTAAAACATCCACTTGTTTTAAACAGATGTCTTTCCACCTTAGGCGTTGTTTTTCTGCATCGGCCGAACAGAGCTCGTGACTCTCGTACACTGGAAAAACACAGATTTCCACTTTTAAATAAGTTAGCTGGAACGAGACAGAAGAAATGGTTAAGGGAAACAGCGGCAAGAAACGAAGTAGATAATAACGTCTTTAAATGTAAGTAAGTTTACTTACATAGGTTCCTTTTCTTATGTCATCATAAAAATTTTTACTTGAAATGTATATTTTCAATAAATAGTAAAACAAAAACAAAAAAGTAAAATGAAATTTCTGAATTCAATTCGTCCTTGCTACAGTTACAACATAACATTGTTGCTATAATACAAAGTTAAGAGCGGAAAACGGGTTTTTTAAAATTGAATACACGTGTATTAAGTATTCGGTTCTCTGCACGTGCGACACCAAACAAAAACAGACCGAGTTGGGTAGCTTTTTTTAAAAAAAGTTTAACAACTACGTTTAATTCATAACGCATAAAGGTATGCGCTTTCATATTATTTTTATATCTCACATACCTCATACTAAACATTCAATGTTGTTTTTTATAATTTCTTATTAAACATACTTCCTTAATAACAATAATAATTAAATTTATGTTAGAAAAATAAAAAAAATATAGGCATTTTCTTCAATATTTACTCATAATATATCACAACAATAAACTATCATATCTTTCAAAACTTGAAACTAAATTTGTGTTCCATGGAAACAAGAAGATAAATTGAATGGGTTTTTATCAACAAGAACTTCAGTTCGCTATTTTATTAATTTTTAACTTAAACAGCGGAAGATAAATATAGTCATACGTAAGGTGTGTAAGAATTTTTCGTTGTAAAACCATTGCAAATAAACACATTGTACTAACTTGATGGCTGGTTTTATGACAGTAATCAGCATTTTTATTGCAAAATAGTATTTGAGAGGATAAGTGGATTGTTAGTTCATTGATCAATGAAATCGGAATGCTAGAAAAATAGTAGATAAACATTTGCAATGATTTAAAATATTTCTATCGTTTACAATGGTTTCGACATTTGTTGTAAAAAATATACGTATTTTTAATATTTATAAATTTCACCAGTACGATTCAAAGAGTTTAATTTTCAAAGATGTTTTTTGAATTCTTTTAATTAATGTTTTAAATTGATTCTATTTTGATAAAATTTGCAACGTGAAACTTCAAATATTTTTAAACGCGAAAAAAAATCATTCATACTATCTAACCCAACGTCAAAAGAATAAAATACAATAACACTACAAGCCGATGCAAATAATCCTACAGAGTGTAAACAGCGAACGCGACATCCTACATCGAACTGTGCCGCACGAGAACTGCTCCATTTCACCGCGTCTTCCACTCGCACACCTCTCCGCGCGCCGCTCGGCAACGCATTATACTCGCAAAACGCGCAATCTCCGCCGATCCATACATCCATTCTCGCTTTTTACAACCTACCACCACCACCACCGCCGCCGCCGCAACTCGCGCTCAATTTTTCGAGCATCGTAAAAGAGATAAAGGAGCCGAGAAGGCGCTCGGCTCCCCGCGCTAAAGATAAAGCCTAAAGGGAGCGAGAGCCGGAGCTATATAGACGCACCGCAAGCCTCGCTATTACTACTACTACTACTACAACAAGTATATGCTACTACCGCTGGGAACGGTATCTCTCTGCCGGGGCGCTCGCGTTGCGCAAAACTCATGTGACGAGGCGAAAGTTAATCTTTGTAAGGCAGAATGCAGCGCGCGAGCTCATAGCGATCAGGGTCGGTGAGCCAGCCGATACAGCTCGGGAGTCACGAGGAATCATTACGTTACGTGTGTTACGCTAGGGGAGGATTACATCACGCGCGGCGCGCGCGCAAGTCCCGACGACGCGTGGCACGCTCGCGCGCGAGATAATTGCAGCCACGTGTTGCCCGCTCTCTCCTGTGCATATCCACCGACTAGAGAGAGAAGTGAGAACTGCATGCGCGTCGTTGTGGAGATGTTTACGCGCGCGTGGGCCGGAATGTGCTTTATGATGCTGCGTCGTCACGTGCGTCGCTGAATTAGGAGGCGTGCGGAGCGCGAGCGCGGGATATGGTTACTCACTTACCGGTCTCTCTCGCCTGCGAACGTACGTGGCGCGGCGCTTTCGCGATTCAAAGATAGGAATTTCGCGAGCCGAGTTTTTTCTTCACCCGCGCGAGCGGTGCGTGTTTTATGATTTAGAACGCCGCCGACGATGGGGGCAGCGCGGCTTTCGAAAGTTCCGCGAATTGTCCTCGAGAGGTTCGAGAGGATGGATGTAAATCGGCCCGGTATGGGCGAATTCTGATTTGTATGGTAGGAGAAATTCCTGTGAGTAATATACATGGTGGATAATTTTATGTCATTTTTAGGTTGGTAATTGTTTCAATGAATTAGGGTTTACATGATGTAAAAGGTTACTTCATAAAACGTTGTATAGCTCAGAATGCTTGATTTTATTGGTACGTTAGATACCGATTATTGAGACATGAATCTGCTACGTTTATACAAGAGTTTTTAATTAATATTTTGAAACAGATGAGAGGGGGGAAATTGTAAAAAGCATTTTTTCAATACAAAATATCAAGAAAGCATTTTTATGGCAATCATAAACCGAATGTTATAGACCTAATTCGGGTACGTAAACTTTAGAGATTCGAAAGTGTATCTATGTGTAGGTATAGATTTCAAAAATTTCAAAATGATCGTTTCCCACGGTTTTAGTTTCTGTTGACTTTACGCAGTTTCGTCGTACATCATTACGAAAATTGAAAATATTCTTTATGTAATTCCAAAAAATTCTAATAACAAAATTCAATATTCCATTCGTTAATGAGAAATACATAATTTAATAATTGAACTTCTAGCGTTACCTTGGTTCCAAAATTAAAGTAAAATAATGGCAAATGTGTGTCACGGTTGTAAATCAAAAAACGATTTCTAAGTGAAAATTTATTTTACGATTTTAAAGCTGCTTAATATGCATAAGGAAACGTAAAAAATACCATAGGAAGGACATAATGGCCCACATTCATCTTTGTCTTATTAGATATAATATAGTTTTTATATTTATTAAATTTATTTAAATAAAATGTCTCAGTTCTTTGGAGAAACTTGTAATCACTACCTGAATTTCTGATTTTTAACATAATTTTAACGTGCTTGAAAATAGAAGTAGTTTGATTAAGATATATTTTTGTATAGGTCATACTGTATATTTTTACAATGTGTATTATATAAAGCGGGTAGAAAATCTATTAGTTAAAGCTAATTATATACGGCAACAGTTATTAAGATTTCTCGTTATGATAGAATCTCACTAATTTCCGGTTTCAGACTACTTAAAGCAAATGCCAGCAACTGTAAAATGGCTAAAGCATAAACGGACCATGCGAGTATGGAACTGCTACCGATTATACGATAATGCTTAATGTTGCAATAGCTTCTCTCAATCCTTAGAAGAAATTTAATTTCATATAATTGAGTGAAATGTACGAATGCATGCTATTCTAATTTTTCGGTAATTACTATTTATGAAACTTCATTTATTTGACAATTTAACTGGATTTATTTCAGTAAAAAATATACTTTAGAAAATCACATTTTATGGTGGGTAAGTATTTGTAAGTAGATAATTTAGGACTATTACTTAAAATATTAATCACAACAAATACAATAAGCCCAAATAATTAAAATTTTGTAAGATATCGATTTCTTACAAAATGATATAGCATGAATTATTGAATTTATCAGCTTCTAAAAGAGATTATTAACCAATTTAACGACTTCATACATAAATGAATATTTCAACAACTAAAAATAACTTGAACAGGAGCATAATTAAAAGATTTTATATACCATGTGTTTTCTGAATTTCATTATATTAATATTGCAAAAATGTCTATATAAGACTCAACTAAAATTTATCAAGTAAACTGTTAGTTATTTATTATTTTTTAAAATCTTTATTTATATATTTGTTTTGTTGTTAGCAAAATTATTTAACAAATGCGCCAAAATTGAAGCGTAACGTTCACAATAAAAAGTTGTTTTCCCATCGAATTGAAAGTTGTCAATATTTGGCATCATAAAATTTTCAAGGCTGTTTTGTAAAAGACATTTATTATAACACATGTCAATCGAACAATGTTCCACAATAATTGGAATCTCATTGATCTATGATATCGATAAATTTTAATGTTTTACTTTTTATTTTTCGCTAATGGTCTCTATTCCAGTTTTGATTTCTACCTATACGAAAGAAAAAAATGATATGAAACGTTGCGTAAAAATTAATGACACGAGGTATCATTTCTGAATAAATCTGTATTAATTTTTAATAGATTGATTATACGAACCCGTAATAAAACAAAACCGTGTTTACGAAATATCGCGGGCAATTCCTATATTGCAATTTCATAGACACGTCCTGTTAATCAATTGGCCAACGCATTAGAACTACCTCTCTCTCCCTCTCTCTTCTCGTTTTTTTTCGCACACTCATCGCGATATCTCTCGCGAAGATACAATCGGCCGGTATATATACCCGGACACAATGCGAGTCTCGTGCGTAATATACACGTTATATATATATATATATATATATATACATACACGCGCGCGCGCGCTTCTCGATCCGATTTCTCGCGTAACTCAGAAAATCGATCGGTCGCAAATCTCCCGAAGCGCTCTTCGCCGCCGCCGCATTGAAATCTCCGATCGCTTTATACGCGAGCATGTATAGCTAGGACTTGCCGTCTAATCGCCAGCGCGAGCGAGGAGAAAAAACACATTCATCCCATTCATTATATCACGCGCGCGCGTTCACTTGTGGAGAGAAAGAGATAAAAAAAACGAAACGGGGCCGCCGCGCTCGGATCCGAATCGGACGCGCATATATACGCAGCGCGGGAGTGAGAATTAGGCTTTCTTTCTCTCGACAGCTCATGTAACGCGCGCATTCCAGGTCTCGGTTTTTTTTGCATAAGTCCACCGCGTGGAATATGAATTGTAACGCGATGGATAAGAATTTACACGTTATTTATTTTTTTTTTTTCGTACGAGATGAGTGTACACTCATGTAGGCAGGTGCTTTGTTTCGTACGGTATATGAGATTTCCACCAATTTATTTTTTGTTGCGAATTAATTGCCCTAATTAGGAGAGAAAGGGATCGTAAAAAATGAAATCGTGTGTGTGTGTGTGTGTGTGTGTGTGTGTGTGTGTATATATATATATATATATATATATAGAGGTTTGGGAGGTGTGAGAAGAAGTGTTTATTGTATTTTAAGATAGCTCATTGATTTATAATGCAATATCCGTTTTCATTGTTTCGTGAAATTCGAATAATTTTACACCAAACACATACATTTTTTTAGTCGCACGAATGATTGATTAGCGGGCAAAAAAGGAAATCCGTTCGAGTGCAAAGAATAATGATGATTGTATACGCTACCAGAATGACTCTCACATCTCATTCAACGGGATCTGAATTCAAGTGCTAAAGGGTTGACTTTTCTTTCTATTAATAACTGTCTGTCAAAAACGCCTAAGCGTTGCATGTTTATTAAACTCCAATTCAGGTTAATCCGTTCGTTCTCCTGGTTCTCACGACCTAATTTATTCTTTATTTCTAAATGACACTTTTTTAAAATTTAATAATCGTCTCGATTCAATCGAAATTTCAAAACTCATTTTTTTGCCGCTGCTACTGTTATGATTTTCAAAGACAATTAATTCTTTACTTGTTGCAAATCTCACATTTGGTTGCGACATTAAGATGAAAAAAAAGGCCGCGCGTTACCCAATTTTATCGAAGTAATTGCGCATGTATTGCAGTAGTAGTCCGCAGCTAGAAAATGGAAAAACAACATTCTAATAAGAGAACTAAGACATAAAAGTATAAAAGGAAACAAGTAGAAAGTATCAACAATTAAATCGCCTCGTTAGATCGATGAAATTTAATATTAGATTTCGGAGCTTCTACCGCTAATTGGGAAAAATATTAAAAAAATTTTGAAAAGAAAAAAATGAAATGTTCCAGATTCTTCGTGAAGATAGCAATCTTTCGCACAATTGTTGCCTTTATTATAGGATATTATCATAACTAGATTAATGTTAAAAGTGAACATTTTTTTACACGCTTATCCTTGAACGCTCTTTCTTCCGCCCAACGTCCCCTAACTTTTGCTATTTCATCAGCGAAATACAACGAAAACAAAAACAATATAATACGTATACGAGATATTGATGAGCCCAGATATACGAAATTCCAAAGTATTATGCATATCGGCTGTCGAGCCCCCAAAAATCGAGCACACTGGCCAAAAGTACCTTGGCCCGTCTCAAATACACATTTACACACACACATCTCGTTGTCTCCAAGATTCCATATGCCCATAGCTTTTAGGTACACATCACTGCGGTTCTCCACACGTACACGACCCCCTCTTCTCTGACTTGTCCGCGTCCTCGCGGAGATCCCCAGAAGCAGCAGGCTTCCCTCTCTATAACACCCAAATTACTTTTACTCTTGACTTTTCGGAAGTCGCTACTGCCGCCTCTCTCTCTCTCTCTCTCTCTTACACTCGCGTATCTCTCCCTTTTTCTCGTTCGCGCCCTCTCACTTTGCGCACTCGCAGGTTACCTCCACCACCCCGTGCGCGCGGAGAGAAGGCTATCCCCGTCGGTCCTCGAGACACCGTTGGGCCTCAAGCATCAGACAGGAAACGTCGCAGTGACGCCTCGACCTGGCTCGACGTCGAAGCGCTAACGCGGAGAGAAAAGGAGAGAGAGAGAGACTACGCGTGTTTTCAGTTCAGTAAACGGGCCGGCTCTATCAAGAGCGGTCTCGAGCGGGCGCGCGCGCGTGCACACACATCACACGCACTCGGTATAATACACGGGGAAGTCGATCGAGTGCGAGAGTCTAGTCGCGAGTGTCCCCTGAGATATCGGGGGCTTTTGCTCTCTTTCTGTCAGTCGTGGCGAGTTTTTCGCAGTCTTGGATTTTTTCAGTCGGCTGGTATTTCTTTTTTTTTTCTGTGCGAACTCTCGAGGAGGAGAGAAGTGAAGGACCGTGGACCTGTGGATTTGCTTGATTTCTTTTTGGGAGAATCACCGGCAGCATGAGAAATAGGTACGTTTAATCTATATTTTTTAAGGTATAAATGACTTTAGTGGTAAATATATATCGGTGAAATGTACAAAAAATATAGTGAATTTTCCTATATATTCTCTTGCGAAATTTGTCTGGAATAGTCTAGTGACTTTTTTTGAGTTTTTACAGTGTGATATGGTAATTTTTAGAAGAATTTTTCTCTGTGTACGAATGAAATTGTCGGTTCGTGATTGGCGACAGGATATCAAGTTATATGTTAAAATCCTTATCAGTTGATATGAGCGTTAAGATTGCAAAATTACGTTTATTATATATTCCTGGAATAAATATTTATTTATGCAAAATAAATATTAATTTTTGCCGTATTTTTTAAATCATAAATCATAAAATATTCCTAAAAACAATATATTAATTTCATGTAAATAGTTTCGCATATACTAAATAGTTACATTTTCTTCCATCTACATTTGCTAAATAAAATAAAATAATAATATTCCTTTTGAAAAGTATGATTAAACAATGTTTCTGCTTCATGCTCACATTTGTAAACAAATGTTAATAGATTCAATACAGTACATGAAAAAAATTGTGCATTATTTAATAAGTTAGAGATATAAAATCTTAAATTTTTGCATTGAAATGGCAGGGATGTTAAAATAAAACTTTAGTATTTAAAATTCATCATCTTGATTTGTAAGAAAAGCTAATGGTATATATTACATTCGAGCGTTATAAATCGATACATACCTATACTCAGCGTGGTATAAGGATATCGAGCTGCAAATGCAATTTCTTCACAATCATGACTGAAAAGCATTGATTTTCGCTTCCATTTTTTACTATCCATACCGGTAAAAGTCGTCGAATTAAGAATGGCGCGAAAAACAGGAGTAATAAGAAATTTTAAAAACAAGATTTAGAAAAGTGGATTATGAAATGTATTTCGCATGTCGTTCTACAACTTTCGTTTTTTAATTTATTCACATAAAGAGAACAAGTACTTTTTTTCTTCGAATAATGATCTTACTTTTGAGAATATTAGCAGCAATGCTATAGTGCTTAGAGTTTAATTATAAAATGTATCGTAAAGGCTGGTTTGTTCCACTAACCATGATGGTAATTACGTGGACACCAAGGATACATAGACATTAAATTTGCGGTATGTTCAATTACACTGGAGTCTATGGAGATATGAGATATTGTTCAATATTCCATCGTCAATAATTTTATAATTAAATATTCGTTAAATTAAAAACATTTAAACTATATTATTATAAAATACATAATTTTATTTCATAACGTGGGAGTTATTAAATCAATAAAAAAAACTTTTTAGGTTAAATACATAAAATTATCTTCTTAATTTTATAACGCGTTTCTAATTTTTCACAAGAAAATCAATTTTCATTTTATACTTTTATGTGCATAAGAAATTATTAATGAAAAATTAAAATGATTTATTACAGAAAATTAATGATGGTCAATAAATGCCAATCATAATTTTTCTTAAACTATTACAAAATTTTGATAAAAATTATACTCTATTTTATAAACATGAAGGAAACTTTTCATTGTGAAATTTAATTTTGTTATATAAAATTTACCACACATTTGTTAAATATTGAAACTAGGCTTTTTGGGTCATAAAGTGTTGATTTCATGCGGTGAATTCAGTAATTTTGAGATCTCTTCTAAAATATTTTTAATAAAGTGATTTGGAAAATATCATTAAAACATATTCAAATGAATAAATGCGTAAAACCTTCGTTTCTAAAATCTTCTAATACCATGAAATCTATGTTTCTAAAACGTTTATAATTTTTGTAAACCCAATGCCTCTAATTTCGAAAAATTGGCCTCTATTTATCTTCTCGTTAAACTTCCGCTCCAGACGAATTTCCATTTCTTTTCAACACATCTATTACACAGTGCCGACTTGAAAGCAGACAGCCAAACGCTTTTATTATATATTCAACGCGTTTTACTTTACGATTATTTAATAAAGTTAAAACGAGCAATCAGCACGGCTCACTCGGCGGTTTATGCTCGTGCAAAAAAGACGTGCTGCAGCTTTGCATCGCACTTTCGAAGCGTCTCGTCAGACATTGAGTAATTGCCTTCCTCTTCTGGGATTCTTGAACGCTCTTTTTTCCCGTCTGTTTGAGCACTGGTTCATCTTTAGTATCGTTACCTTAACGGTATATTAGGTGAGATCTCGTACTTGACGAAATCAAAATATGCCGAAAGTATAACGCAGAATCGCTCAATGGAAAAACTTTTACGTATTTCTGTAATCAATTACGGTAATTAATTTAACATTATACGGGCGTGTACGTAAAGTAATGCTATATTTTAATTTCATCAACATTGGCCTGCTTTTTTCGGCAACCTTTAAGATTGAAAAAGAAAGATCATGTAACCCACATTGCGTGCCGTAATATCATCAAAAGTGTTACAGAAGTGAGCGCACCAACGTTACATGCATTTACCATGCATCGATGTCGCTCTGAGCAAAATGAGACAGGATATGTTTGTTTACGTTGAGCTTCCACCTTAATGTGGATAAAAACGTTGTCATTAAAAAACTTTAAAATGTTTATATATTGTGATTATACGTAATTGTGAGATCATTTGTCGTGTAAAGTTGAATTCTTAACGAAGCTGTGATTTTAAATGCATCTTAATTTCAATAT
Organism: Torymus aiolomorphi; assembly: GCA_036365515.1. Classification (NCBI taxonomy): domain Eukaryota; kingdom Metazoa; phylum Arthropoda; class Insecta; order Hymenoptera; family Torymidae; genus Torymus; species Torymus aiolomorphi. Next base: position 142,219,214 of record CM070877.1, read on the forward strand.
ATCAAAATGTTAATATGTTTATGTTACTTACTAATATTAAAAAAAAAATTTTATACGATCGCGAATTGGGCAATTCCTTCTTTATACAATATTTTTTTCTCATCATCACATGCAGCTTAGATATATAACAGTCTGACGTAACCGTACATATCATTCAATAATGAAACGCTTCATTTTCCCACTGAGGTATCAGTTATTATGCGCGTAATAATCCAAGTGTTTCGATTGTGAAACAAGATTTGGTATGACCAAAAATGATACAATCATTTACATACTACTTATGTTACTCATTGTTATCGTTGGTGCAAGCTTGTAGTTCTTATATACATCTATAATATACTATACCATTGTTCCGTCTACTAGTTCGGTACCAAAAACCACGATCCAAACGGAAGCCTTCGCAATCACCGTATCAACCTCCGCATCTTGAAAAATTAGAAATCGAAGTTTTAGTTCGGTAATAAAAAAAACCGGTCGTCCACACATGCATGTAACAAATAGAACAATCCGAAACGAATATATAGACGTTCTTCCTCGTGTTCCCTCGATCAACCTGTATCTCATTTACTTCTCGCCTTTATATAACAAGCGCCGATTCGAGATAACCTTCTGAGGTCAATAATCTCGCATCCTTATATCCCACGCATAATAAATTAAACGATATTCGCGTACAAATAACCTCTCAACGGGCGAATAATTCAGCAGCTGCAGCTATATATATACGTACTCCGCTCGTTATCGCGACGTCTTTTCCCCTTTCTTTATCTACCTTTGTCTCTCGATTTTTCTCGCCCGTTTCGGCTCACGAAAGCAGCCGCCCGCCCGGTACACAGAGACCCACACTCACGCACACACACATGGGCTTCTGAAAGTGAAAGGACACAATTATATGGCGCGAGTCCAGAGATGCTGGTATATAGGGCCGGACCCGCCCCAGAGAAAGTGCGAGATCTCGGTCTGCGAAATCTCCTTTTTCGCTCCATTTTTTTGTTCGCTTCTCGCCGAACTCTCCGGTTCCTGCGCGCGCGCTCATCTCGATCTCTTCTCATCCCGTGTTTTCGCTCGTGGGTTACGTCACATATATCGCGCCTGGGTTATTCTCCAGCTCGCGTGCAGCGCGCGTTCACAGAAAATGTATCGAGAGCATGCAGAGAGCTGCTGCTGCTGTGTATATCGGCGGCCGACAATCTCTCTCCCCCTCGATCGCAGCGGCGTGCCCTCGACCTACCTTCAAAAAATTTCCTCATCCGCTTGTCTGCTGCATGCGTTTGCATCGGCATATATAAACGCATTTCGCGCGTGTTTTATGGGCTCGTTTAGACGAGTTTACCCCCGCGGGGGAACGGCACTCGTACATATGCATATATACCTACTACCTATATAAGTTCGTTACATAGGAGAGCACTCTATATGCGAGAGCGAGAACAACTCTCGCGATTAACGTGCCGCGTGATTTTTGCAAATTGCCCCGCCGCGTGCGCGCACGCTTGTTTGCACACCGCGCGGGAATTAAGAGTCCGCGCGCGCGCTCTTTTTTCTCTCTAATAAGCCCGTGGTTTATACCACACGCGCGGTAGGTGGATTCGCAGAGCGAGCTCGTTTCGAATATGGGATTGTTCTGTTTATGGCGTCGGGTGAAAGAGCCATTAATTATTTTGAAAAAATTAATATTACGCTTGAGGGTAGGCTCGTATAATGCACTATATCCGTGAGGGTAATCTGTAACTCTCTATCTCTTATTTCACCTAATGTTGATGCCGATTACGTTAGCGGATTTTCGTTCCTCGGGGTTCCCATATGTAGCGATGCTTATCAGGCGCGGTGGTTGAGTGATGTAATGATATTCGATGGAGATTTGCTGTATACGGCGAAGGTTGCGCGTCGGGCCGAAAGAGAAGAAAGTCCTTTGCTCTGCTTCTCGCACTTCATATTTTATCGTTCTAAGGAGCCTAGGCTGCTGCTGCGGTGATTTAAGAGGCAGCCGGCGTCAAATTTCAGTCGGTCTTGGGGAAAAACGTGTGTGGTTTAACGACTGCGAACAGCTTGTTTTATGCCACCGTGTTAAAAATGACCCGGGGCGTTAGTTAGCCGCAATGCTCGTATACACTGTATATACCCGCGTGTATGTAGTCGTGAAAACAAATGCACCGAGCTGCGTGATTTTTTTTTATGTTATTCATTGAAACGAATGCGGGCGGGGGGAATATTGCGAGGCTCGCGCACAAAAATCAATTATTGTTGTTTGCACAGCTGTATTCTATCTCGTGTATCCATTAGCCTACTTGCGTAATTATTGATTTGCTCCGAACTAATTTATAATTGATGCTTATTACGGGTTGGAAATCTGGTATTATTTAAATTTATACGGCAATCCATTATAATTGTAATTAAGTATCAAAAAGCTTTACGAAATCATTGATATACATAATCAATGATATTATAAAAGTATAAATGACTACGCATATCAAGTAGTTTCATTTCTATATTTTGCATAAAATTTACTCAATCCTCGGCTGCATTAAATTTGTATTTTGGCTTGCATTGTTCTTTATTAAAATTTATGTCCACATTGTACAACATCGCCGATATGAAATTTAATAATCGAGTGCTACCGAAAAGTATTAATACTACTAAGTAGTATCCAGAATTATTTGAATATCTCGACGAATTTTTAATCGAGCTTTCTCAAAACTGCAGCTTTTTTTCTCTTTTCAGTACTAAAATTCGATATTCCCACAAAAACGTTCATATAACAACGTTTATATATATTGTCGCATCAAAATATAAGGGAAACGTCCCAATACTCGAACACTTAACCTTACCGAAATGTCCCGGTACCCGAACAATCACACATCATCTTTATTTATACACAACTATTTTTAACATCTGAAAAATAGCAAAAATCTAAAACCCTTGTATAGTTTATTGATATATTACCAATATACTTTTACTAAATATCGTTTTAAAAAATATATTGATGATTTTGTTCGGGTATCGGGTCGTGTTCGGGAATCAGGACGTTTCCCTTACATGCACATTGTTAATTCACGAGACGTCGCTTTCGGAAAGATTTATTATTCCGCTCTCTGCATAAATTAAACTCAATTAATATTGCAACTTCGCTCACCTATGAAAATCTGCGGACAATCCATAATTCACAACAATTATAATCTCCTCATACTCCACTTTTAAAATAAACCCCATCGGCTCTCTCTCTCTCTCTCTTTCTCTCTCCACTCGTAAATCACCCCCATTGGACTTTCGCAAAACTTAAAAGAACTACTAAGTACCACCGGGCGAAAAGCTCCGGCAACAACGCAACCGATCGGCATTACGCGTACACATAATATACACGTGTGTCTATAATTTATCGGCGATCGGAGCGTTTAAAGTCTCAACTAAAAATTTACATTCTCCCACAGACTCGGCACTGACGGGGCGCTTCTGCTGCTGCTGGTCCTGGGTACGGCGAACGGGCTGCAGTACCAGCCGCTGGACCTCTACGGAGCGCAAGCCGGCGCCGGCGGCGAGGAGTGCGCGCTGGTCCTCAGCGGGCCGGGACGCAGCAGCCTCTACGATTACACCTACAATCTCCTGCGCGGCGGCTCTTTGTGAGTGTATATCTACATCCTGCACTTACGTGGTGTGCCGTTAATTGCGTCACGCCTGTGTGTGACGATGCGCTTTTTGCGGGATTGCTTTTATATTGTGGTACTGCGTGCGCTCTCGTTTTTTTTTTTTCAGATGCGTGTTTGTGCAAGGACGAGCACGTTGTTATACAGCGGGTGAAATTAAACGATGATGTCAGTATGGTTTCACTTTTTAAAAAGTTTCCTGGCGGTCGGCGTTTATGGATATTTTTTTCTTCTTTGTCTTTTCTTATGGCGGCGGTTGAAAGCTCCTGCTCGAAACGCGAAAGCGTTTAATAATAATTGAAAATTTAGCGGGGTGTAGAAGGTTATTGATAGCGTATCGGTATCTATTTAAATGAACGCGTGACAAGTTTATCGGGTCGGTGCGGCTTGCCGAACTCAGCTGGTACTCACCTACTTAAACATGCAGAGACACGCCGAGCCACTTATCGAGCGAACTTGATCGCGTTTATTTCCATCGGGTAATTACATTTTTCCGCCTGCTCGACAGGTTGTTTTATGGGATTTATAAAATCGCGCCTTAATTTTTATTTTCTACGATTATATCAAGTTAAAAATCATAGTTTTTTTAAGTACGTTTTTAATTTTTTCAAATTAAGTTATACTTTGACATTTTAGCACGTTCTATACAAAGCAATTATTTGCATAGTTGTAAACATTGGTAAAAGTATCGTGATAGTTATGGATAAAACTCGTATTGGTATGTCCAATATTGCCGAAATATACCTCGTTACCATTATAGGCAATAACCTCACGGGATCTGTTTACATTGGCACTTGTCGGAGCGAAAAATAAATGTCATAATTATACGTGAAATCATTCGAATTATGTAAAGCGTGTCGGTTGCGCAATGCTAATTGCACCGAGCTGAGCACACCCTGGTCAGCTTCTTTCGCATATTTTGTTTTTTTACGCTCACCTAAAGATTTCCCCGAACTTTTTGAAATAAACGCCGGGCATTGTTACGAAATTTATAGCCATCATTCCGCGCGGGTCAATAACAAACAGAGTGTACATGCCCGGAGCAATGTACATTGAAATCCAGAGTACTTTGCGCCGCAATTTATTTTAATTGAGAAAAAAAAGCCATTGGCATGCGTGTGCAAACGCGAGAGCAGGCGTTTGTTCATTAATCAAAATTATGCGAATCTCATATGTTAAATAAAGGGTATCACTTTTTATTTCTTTCCACACGTGCAACGTACGAACAACAGCCCGCCGTCAGTGTCATCGCAGACTTGCATCACTTACGACGCCATCAACCGAGCCTACCTCGAAGCCACCAAGCGAGTCCGTAAGTCAAGCAGAGTTTCTCTTCTGATTCAATAATAGCTAACGTGTCGCGATCATCATATCCTATCATTTCGATCTAAATTCGAGATGAAGAAAGTTTCGTCGGACCCGTCATTCTCATTGGCCTCTTTAGATTTCACCGCGATTAATATATATCTGATCCCTCGCCGTTCTATAGTTAATAACAGCCTCGTTCTTCGTTTTGCGAATATTTAATTAACCTTTCGCAATCAAAATTTATGTTTCTTTTTTGCTCTTTCGTTCACAATAACTCACGTGAAATTGCAGATGTCTCTGCTCCTAAAGACGAGAAGTGGAAGCCCGAGGATCTCGCGAGCGTTGGCGAACTCCTGCTCGATATTTCCGTTAATCTCGCCAACACGTAAGTAAAAGACTTCAGGCGAACATTTTTTTTAGTCTTTCACACGTCGTCGGAAATTCAAGTGATTATTGCAAGATGTAACAGCATAATAAAACTGAATTTGGATTGAATGTACGTTTCAGGTACGGTTTGTCGCAAGACCAGATAGAAAAGAGCTTACCACTGATCGACACGTCGAAGACGCTTATCCGCGACGTGTGTCCAGCTTTCCTGAGCAACGTCGAGTGCAGGCCCGGCAAGTATCGTCGCTTCGACGGTCTCTGCACGAACTTGGAGAACCCGTCATGGGGCGCAAGTTTGTCGCCTTTCGTCAGGTAAGTTTTGGCAACTTTCGGCTTATGGTCTTAAAAAAAAAACATTTTTCTACAGTGACGTTTAATAGAGAAATTTAAATTACCTGACAATTAAGCCATTATCGTTTTCAAAGACCACGTTATGCAAATCCAACTTAAATGGCCGCTCTTTGGCATCTAATATATTATTATAGTTTTGTACAATACGCCATTACTCAAGATTGTCTAACTCTCGTACATATATATGAATGTTCTCGCATTATATTCGCAGGCCGGCATTAGATGCTATTACGCACTGTGATTTACAGTGCATTACCGCACTGGTCATTAACTTCGGCCGCGTTTCCCTAAAAATTCAAAAAATGACGAAAAACAATACAGCCCCGACTACTTTTCTCCTCCTTCTTATGTACACCGCGAACATTTAACAACTTACGTTTGCAATGTTACATCACGACTTTTTTTTTCGCCACGTATGATGAAAATGCACAGTTGTATTTACAGAATAGGCCGACCCCTCCACTCTCGAAACGCAAAAACAGCAGTCGGAAAAAACCGCGTCCCGTCCAAATTACAAGAGTCGCGCCAAACATAGTCCTCGCAACTTTTCTCCTCGCCAAGTAGCTTTCGAAGGAAAAACCACACGCACGCTCGCGAAAAGGAAACTCGAGCTTACAAAATTTCTACCCGCGTGATGATTTTTAGGATACACGCTTAGCTTTGTCCCTTACACACGCACATTATACGCTGATTACGCATTCGCGCGTGCACTTTCTCTTTGCGTTTCGTTGTAAGCCTTTTCTTTTTTTTTGCTCGCATTGCACGCGCGCTCTTCGCGACTAGACCTTCGGCGTGCGGCCCGCACCTTTTGGATTTCATGGCTAACCGGTCGCCCCGGCGCTGCCCCACGTATAGTAATCCGATAAGTCAGCGCGAGGGGGGCTTATTAAGATCTATTGTGTGCGCTTTCGCTTTCCTTGAATCGCGGATCGAAAGAGTGGGAGAAAGAGAGCGAAAGAGAGTGACAATGGGGTCGCGCGGGCGACTCCATTTACACTTCCGGCAGTGGGTCCCGACCTTGGGGCAGGCGACGAAATTCCACCGTCGAAAATCAAGGTCGCGTGGGGTTCGGTTATCTCTCTCTCTCTCTCTCTCTCTCTCTCTCTCTCTCTCTCTCTCTCTCTCTCTCTCTCTCGCCTTGCTTTTCTTCACATCGCGGTACCTTTTTCTCTCGATTTACTTTTAGGTGGAACGCGCGCGCGAGTATTTTTACCGACGTCTCGTGAACTATAAGTACTATGCATTCCTCAGCAAAATTTGCGACGGCTTATCGGTTACGATATATATTATGGTGTCTCGTTTGTGACCGCCTTCCTTGCGGTATTTTTGTCGGGTATTTATATTTATTGGTGATTAGTTTGACGATTATGATATAGCTTTTTTATTTCAAATATCTGAAACGTCGTCAATGCTAACGCTCTTTCAGAAATAATTGAGTGCCAGGTAATTAATTTGCTATGAAAAAGTCTTTTTTTTTCATTAATTTAAATTAAAGCGGTGGAATTCTATCACCAAGTTTTCAGTAGTGTTCTGACCCATTATAACGAATAATTTTTTATTAACGTTTTCAATTAAATGAATTTTATTTATTTTTATGTAACTAATGAATTCCAGTTTGATGTCATTCACTACCGGAATTACATATTCACCTTCGAAACGAAGTATTTGCATAAAGCCACATGGAAGCTATATTTTTTATTTGCCAGGAAATGTATTAAAAAAAAGTTCACCAAACAACTTGCGCAAGTGCTCCCTTTTTATTAAAATGCGTATAGCTTGAAATCCATATCTCTCAAACGTGGGTAACCTTAGTAAATCATCTATAAATAAAATTCAATTTTTAGAAAGATGAAAATAAAAGTTATATATAGCCTCATATTACAGCTGGGTACGCAATAAGCGTGAAAAAGCTGGCGGTCTGATATATAAGATATCAGATTTTACACTTACATTGTGCGATTATGTTCTATTTACATAATGAAAGGCCATAACCGCGCTAAAGTTATACCCACATTAGTTAAATTGGACCATACTCAGAGGCTTGCTTATTATTTTATTTTTCATTTCTGAAAAGCGTATTAAAACATGCAACAGTAAAGTTTATTCGGGATACACATCGTTATCTTTTATAGTCCTTAATTTAGCCCGCGAATACATTCACATCTATTTGTATCTTAAAATCCTGATTGGTCTCCGGTAGAAAAATGATTCATCCACTCTTCAACAATTCAACGTTTGACTAAAAAATAATTTACACACAGGCTGATGACCCCACGCTTCTCGGACGGCATCAATACACCGCGTATTTCCGTGACGGGTCACGACCTGCCGCTCTCGCGCGTCGTCTCGCGCACGATGCACCCCGACGAGGGCTTCCACGACCACGCCGGCACCGTCATGGTCATCGCCTGGGGACAGTTCATGGACCACGACTACACGCTCACCGCTACTCCCCTGGGTAAGTGTGCACCGTGCAGGCATCAGTTGCGTTGTTGTTTGCCTCTAAGGACTTTCGAAAAATTTACGAGAGAGTCGCGTGAGTCAACGCGGATATTGTTTATTAAAGCCTGCCTGTCGATGAGTCACGTTGAAAAATTAATGGTTGTTGAAAATGTTAAGAATCATATAATTGGGCTTCGGTTATGTAGTGAATGATTTTGAACGTTGGTTGGCAAAAGTTTTTAAAAACTGTTTTAGTTGATATATAAGTGAAGTATCTACAAAAGCGTTACAAGAATGGTTTGATAGAATATCTCATGAATCATGATGGCAATAATTCTTGAATTAATGCGAGCATGAAGTATCATTTACGACAGCTTTGTAATGGATAGAGTCATGCTTTCATCAGATTTTATGATAATCCCTTACATTTTACTTCATCATTTATAATCTTTGTCCTTTACAAAACGACACCTCAGTCATCTGCTTCATTACATTACACATCATTCAAACGAATAAAAAAATACTCTTGCCTTTAATATATCACGGATATCATTCGTAATGCAATATATATACATTGTTCGCGAGGATATAGCTATATTGCAACGCGGCACCGAGGATAATCGCCGAGGCGCGAGAATTCCAAGTCGCCTATATTAATAAAGCTCCTCGCGTCATATGACAATGAGACAATCCCGATAGAATCGCTCGAACGAAAATACACACACGTGACAGACTCTTCGAAGAAAGGTAGTCGCGGGAATCGAGCGAAATTTATCAAAGTTAATGACAACCGCTCGCAAGCCATCAGCATATTGCATACAGACACACACAGATACACATAACCCACACGGATAACCACACACGAACGCATAAACCCACCCACACACACATGCATGTACCGCATCAAATGCGTTACGACAGACGTGCCGCCGATTTATATTCTGCAGTAACTTATACCGCGAGGGCAATATTCCCCTTTTAAAATGATAAGGTGACTTTCACTTTTTGTCGCGTTCCCACGTGCCCATCGAATATTCTACGTGTACTATTATTAAGTGGCGTTATATAGTTCGCCAAAAAAAATGAAAAGCCGATTTTTCTCTCGAGAACGACCACTTTTTGCCTTCGAAGAAGTTTATTGCTCAACTTATTGTATATGCATAATTCAATGTTTCAACTTTTCTTTTTTTTTTTATTTTGTCGCTTATAATAAATATTTTTCTTTTTTTGAAATTACCTAATACCTGCGACTTTGGATTTCTTAATCATGATATACCTTCGTTTACGAAATCACATTTTCTACGATCAATAAACTATTGCAAAATTATGAGTGTTAAATTATTTTATAAATTATCATACATTATTTTATAAATTATCAATGTAGTGTAGCTTATAAACACTGAATACTCGTAAATATCATATTCAAAGCTATAGTAGATACACGTCGAGACTGGCCAGACGGCGATCGATCGACTCGTGACACACATACGATGAAAACCATTTAAACAAAGCCATTTACATGTAAAATTATTATCAGTCTTAAATATTTCCATTCCAAAAATAACATCGCCATTTAATCCGTTACCAACTCACGTGAGAATACTTACCCAAACTTATGTACAAATCCAATGCACAACTACTACCCGGCCAAAGTTCAATACCCCCGATTTTGCGTGCCCGCAGACCCGATGAACCGCAACGACCCGGAGGAGTGCTGCCACCGCCCGGCCGAGGAGAAGAATCCCTACTGCAACGAGATCCTGATCCCTGAAGACGACTACTTCTATCGGCTCTTCGGAGTGCGCTGCATGGACTTTGTGCGCGCGTTCCCGGCCGTGCGACCGGGCTGCCGACTGGGCAGCCGCATACCATTCAACCTCCTCACCGGCGTGCTCGACGGTAATACTGTTTACGGCGTCAGCGATGCCTTCGCCAAGTAAGTGTTCACCGATCTTTGTTAGGTATATCAGGGGGTTGAAGTAACTTGAGGAACGTTGGGCAAAAGCTCTGTAGGAAAAAAATCTGCTGAAAATGTCTGCAGAAATTTCCTGCAGATTTTTTTCTCCTACGGGACGATACATCAGAAATACGTTTTTGTAAAATGACTGTAGAATGAAGAGAGTGCACGTTAATAGTTCAAAAGTTCATCGGCAAATATAGTAGTGTCGGCGAAGCGTTAATCGATCGACGTTAAATTTTCGTTTTAATTGTATAAGAGGAAAATTGGAGAATACTATTGATAGAATCAACCGCATACGTTATTTTGGTAAAAAAAAAGTTAAAATTCATTATGCAATGATTTTAAAAATTTATTACACATTTGGGAATTTAATTAATACTTAATATTCGGATAATTGAGTTATAGTGTACTAAGATTACGAAAAATTTCTTTCATACCTTGTTGCAAAAGTATTACTATAATTTGATACTTTTTGAGAAATTAAAAACCGATATTCCTCGAAAATATATAGACTTCATTAAAAATTTAAATATCTCACTTTATCTGATAAATATATTACCTCGTTGAAATGGAAGAATTTAAAATTAGAGTTTTTAGTTGAATACGTAGACTATATCTATATACGGTAAATAATTCTGAAATTATATATTTCTATCACGTTATGAATTTAAAATACCGTCGTATTCCAGCTCGACGTACTATATTTGCACAAAGTACATTTTCTTTCACTTCACTCTTCAGCACATTTGAAAATGATACATATAATCACTCACTCTAAGCTGTCCGATTCTTACTCACGACATTAGCCGTACACGAGTAGACTTGGAAGTAAATACACAGTCCGACTAATGCCGTACAATTGTATCGCCCATTTTTTTCGCCATTAAAAACGGTAATCTCCGGGCGAGCGATTTCCCAACTCGCATCTCTCTTCCTTCTCCTTGTTCAACTCATTGACAGCGACAGCTCAGAGGCAGACGTATCATTACGCCTTTATTTCGCGAATTTCGAAATCCAAATAATTACACACGCTGTCCGCTAAGTCGCTTTTTTCTGCTCTCTGAAAAAAAATAACAGCAAATTGCGAACTGGTTACGCCGGCCTGCTGCGCATGAATCCCGTTTTCGAGGAGTACGGCCTGAAGGATCTGCTCCCGCTGAAACTCGATATCCCCGACGAAGGCTGCACTCGTCCTAATCGCTCCATGTACTGCTTCGAAGCTGGTAAGTGCGCGGAAAAGATAATGAAATACCCATTAGAATCGATGCAGCACACAGCTGAGGCGCTGTGATAGGGTGAGAAAGAGAATAACATACATGTGTGCGCCCGAGTGAGAGTGTATTTTTTTTTTCTTTCAAGGCGAGATCCGCGTGAACGAGCAACTAGTGCTGACCTGCATGCATACGCTCATGGCGCGCGAGCATAACCGGGTGGCGAAGGGGCTTGCCCAAGTCAATCCGCACTGGGATGACGAGACTCTGTTCCAGGAGTCGCGGCGAATCATCATAGCTGAGATCCAGCACATCACCTACAACGAGTTCCTGCCCATTCTGCTTGGAAAGGACGTTATGGAGAAGTTCGGTCTGCTCCTCGAGAAGAACGTAAGCTTTTGACACTTTTCTTTTGCGGGATCTGACATACTTAATTTTTCTAAATTTACAAAAATAATATCGAAAATAGACTTTAGCTTAAATGAAATTTAGTAAATAAACCAATAAAAACAACATTCTTTATTAACGTATTTGCAGACCTACTGGGATGGCTTCGATTCCAACGTGAACCCCGGAGTGATCGACGCTTTCGCCTCGGCAGCCTTCAGATTCGGTCACTCGCTCCTGCCTACGGCCGTCGAGCGATGGAGCAAAGCCCATAAATTCATCGGTAATTCCCATGCACTGCTACACTTACATGCTAATCGGTCGCGCGCGCGCGCTACTTTGACCACCCGATGAATTTTCCAACGGACGACGCATTATATAATTTTTCCGGTTTTTTTTTTCCTTTCCACCGCTACGGATTCATGAATCGACGGACTAACTCGAGCGCTCGCTCATTCTTCCCCCTCTCTGTTGCAGCATCGAAGCGTCTATCTGATCTCATTAGGCGGCCGTTCGACTTGTACAGAGCAGGTGTTTTCGACGAGTACTTCATGGGCCTGATGAACCAAGTGGCGCAAGCCATGGATGACTCGATTACGCAAGAGGTAGAGTAATCCACTTTCTCGCCGATTAATTATGAAATATCTAAGACGTCGATGATCTTTTTACGCGTGCAATGTAATCGAGAGTGCAGGCTGCATTCTTGGAGAGACGATCGTATGTTGCGAACCGGTAGAATGGTGTCGTTCGGACGCGAATTTTTCATATTTTAATAGAGAATTCTATATATAGGATTCTGATTAAATTAACATTAAGTGATTGCATAAAACATCCCTTACGAGAAATATTACGAGAAATTATTTTATTTTTAATACTTATGGGTACTATTGAAAAGAAACGGGTCTCTGTTATTGAATATTGATTTTACATATTGTTTTACATCATAAATGTTCCTTGAAATAATCCATAATATGAGTACATTAATATCAAGGTTAGAAAGTTGCGCTCCAAAGTAAATAACATATTGTAGGAAACCACACTGACAGAAAAACCCGGGGAAAAATTCCTATGTTGCTCTTGGAAGTTGCCCACAACTGCTTAAAATCGAAATATTTACTATCTTTTATATGAAAAAGTCCAATGTCACAAGTAAAACTTCCTATGCCAGCATAGTAAAAATTAACACGTGACTAATGGAACTTTATCTTTTGTACATTTTCCCAGGCTAGCATGGTAAAAATTGAGAGAGTTTTAGAGTAAGAATTCACACGTTCAATCGTAAACACCCCGCGAGTGCACGAAAAGTTGACCTCTTCAATGTCAAAATAGGAAAGATTCAGACAGATACATGTCAACAAACTCAATCCACCTTGGCAACATCGAGACAAAACACAAACGCTAAACGCAACAACTGAATGTGCGTTCTAATCCAACATACTTGTTTTTTTTTTTTTTTTATTTTTTATGATAAGACAATTTTTAAAATCATTGTTTATTTGTAATATTTTTAAGGAAGGTTGTGAAAAATCATTATACCGAAAATACAAATTCATTAATAAATAAATGAGCTTGTTTAATTTAAGGTATTGGTAATAGTTATAAAATGTTAAACAATATTCTTAATATATAACATTTGTAATAAATTACGTTAAAAATAGAGAATAATATTATTCGAGTTAAAGCATAATTTGTTATAAAATTAGCGCGCATAACTTACGTTTGGGGATATACAAGTTCCAAAATTTTGTAGGACATGTGTCTTTTAGGTAAGTGGTTAGCGCTCCCGACTACCGTGCCAAGGGTTCCAGGTTCGAGTCTCGATGCCGTCAAAAATTTTTAATTTATTTAATAAATTTTCTTTAATCATGTTTAATTCAAAAATAACTTCTGTATTGTCTAAATATAATAATTATGTGTCTGATACTCGCTCCCCCACTCCTAAAAAAAAAAAGATGTAATAATTTTTTTCGCTCTTTAAAATCAGTTATAAAAAAATTCCCATGTTAGACTTGGAATTTTTCCTACGTGTATTGCAATTTCTGCTAAAAATCCGACATATGGTCGAGTTACGATTCCAACATGGTAATTTTTACATGACAACATAAGAATTTTTACCAGATTTTTTCTGTCAGTGCATTGCCGTGGGCGATTCATTCCGACAAAGTATTTTGATTACCCGAATCGAGTGACACTGAATTTTGATTGTATAGAATCAGGAACTGCTCATTATATCGCAAGAGTCACTGAAACGAGATCACCTCGGAGTCGCTGTATGATATATCTGAAATTTTCAACGCCCGACGCGTGTAATGAAACGCATGAAAGAGGAAAATCGACGCAAAAACAAGATCGTTAAGAAAAAAAGGCCCTTAAGACGAAACTAATCGAGTTACGTAGTCAAGCGCTTGTGATGTACTAATAGACAAAGCCTTATACAAACCTATCGCGACACAATAATTAAAGCACATGTGTAAGTATGCGTATCTCTTTCTCTGTTGCTCCACAGGTCACCAATCACCTTTTCAAGAAAGTGGGCGCCAAGCACGGCATGGATCTGGTCTCGTTCAATATGCAGCGCGGCCGCGAGTTCGGCATTCCCGGATACATGGAATTCAGGTTCGTTTAGCCGGCGGGCCACGCGCACCACACACACGTACGGCGACAACTTTTCACCGTCTGATTTCGTTTCGACATTTTCATCTCTCTCTCTCTCTCTCTCTCTCTCTCTCGTTCTCTCTCTGTGGTTCGCACGAGCGCGAGGGGAGACACGATCTATGCGCATTTTCTCACACTCGGTTTCCATTTCAGGAAATTCTGCGGACTGCCATGGGCCGACACCTTCGAGGAGCTCTTTGGCTCGATGCCGAACGAAACCGTGCGCCGCTACATGTCCATTTTCGAGTAAGTCTGCGACTGTGTGTGTGTTTTTTTTTCTCTCTCTCTCGGTCCCCGCACTCACTCTCGCTAATCATGCGCATTCTACTGATATAAGATTAACGGGCTCTCGGGTGCACGACGAGGCAAAACAGGCGAGCCCTTGCGGCGCCGCTAAGTAGTTCTAATGAAAATTTATTAAACGGGAGTTTTGGGAACGGCACCTGGTTCTGCCGGGTTAAATCGAAACGATTAGCGATACTTTGGCCGCCTTAATATATGGCAAGAACATTAGTCACGGGAAAAAGATATGCAATCGTGTGTGTATATACATTTGGAAATTGATTTGCTCGAGATGCAAGTATTAACGAAGACCTTTTGATTAAAATTGACGGCATCGATTGTTTATTTTGACATTTGCGAAGTAACGAATTTAATTGAGTGTTGACTTTTTTTTCGTGGAATGCGGTAGAAGTTTGCGAAATCTGCGGTAAAAATATATACGTCCACACTAAAATGTAATTGATTCTTTGGAAACGTGCGTTGCCTGCAAATAGCCAAATTTAGGATAATGAGAGAAGGGAAAAAGGTCTCAAAATTCCAAATACGATTAATAGTGCGAGTCACGTAAAAGGTTCATTCCTAAATAGTTAATTGCTACCTACTGTGCATTAGAAGGGTGACTGATGCAATTATTCCCCGATAGATATTTTTTTCCATTAGACTTTGATGATTCAATTTTATTGTTACTTTATATACACTTACGCAACATCTTTTAAAGAACATAGGATAATTTTGCCGTTCTTAAGAATATAATTAATGCAAACCGTGTTGATCCGGTTTGCCTTAATAACGCAGTCGATTGCCTTATAATGAAACGTATTGGTAAAGTGGAATGACAAATTTAAATCGAACAAAAACATTGCAGACATCCAGCAGACGTTGATCTGTGGTCTGGAGGAGTTTCTGAAAGGCCTCTGCCAGAAAGTATGCTTGGACCAACTTTCGCTTGCGTCATTGCCACTCAGTTTAGTAATTCAAGAAAAGGTGATCGATTCTGGTATGAACTTCCTAATCAACCATCGTCTTTCACTCCTGGTTAGTTTTCTTTGTACCTACATTTAAACTCATAATTAATTTGAGAATATGAATTATAATAAACATCTCTGATTTGATTTAGAACAATTACAAGAAATCAGGAAAACGAAGCTCTCCAGAGTTATTTGCGACAATACTGATTTAATCGATACTATTCAGCTCTATCCTATGGTCCTGCCTGATCATGAAATGTAAGTATATAAACTTTTGATTTTTCTCTAACAACATTATCTGTTATTGAGAAAAATAAACAACGTAAAAAAAAATCATATTTCCAATTTGCATTTTCATCACACAAGTATTTTAAAGTATTTTATTAACATTGCACAAATTTATTTCAGTAACCCACGTGTGCCATGCAAGAGCGGAATACTTCCAAGCATAGACCTCAGTAAATGGGCGGAGTATCCCCAGGCTGCTTACGTTCAGCAGTACGTGAACGACTATACAGGACAATACAGTCAATTTGTAAAGTGAAATGGAATATTTTCGAAAGATGTTATTCAAAAAGACAATTGAAGCGAATGTTTCGGCGATCGTAAATAATTGGGAACTTTTTATACTATTGAAAATTTAGATCAGTGTTCATTAATTGCTGAAACATTTTCTTTTATACGATCGTACCACAGAGCATTTATATGCAGCGTATGTGTTTGTGCATCTGCACATGAGACTAGTTTAATATTTAAAAAATTGTGCATGTGAATTGAAAAGTTTGATATAGCAATTCTAAGGGACACTGAATCCCGCATATTAAATAGCCTTTGTATGTATATTATTTATTCGTGGTTCAATTTTCGGTTTGCCATACAAAATTTAAAAAAAAATATTCCAAATTGTGTAAAAGAATTTTCATTTGATTTACTTCAGTGTCCCTTAATTAGTCATTTTGTAACTTCTTCGTCACAAAAGTACAATAAGCAATACAAATATTTTCCTATGCGCAATTATATGGACGAAAAATATGAATATTTAAATTCATTTTTACATAAATAAGTTATATTTTAAACTGATGATATATACATGTTTACAAAACTAACGATTTTGGGAGTATTTTAGAAAATTTAAATATTCTTATTTAGTATGTTCCATATACACTTTTTGTAACTGATAAATACTCCCTTCTTAATGAAGATAGTACGTAGTCGATGTAATGTAAGTTACTAAATATTAGTTTTTACTTAAGTATAAGTCTGTTTTTTTAAAGGTACTGATTGTTTCAGTGTCATTGATTAGAAAAATACGATACCGAGGCATTTCGCTGTTATAGTTAATTTGCTCTTGTACATTTCTTAGATTTTTTATTTAAATATCGATACATTTGTCAATACAACTCAATTATATACTTTCTACCTTCTGATGCAACTGTACTTTTAATACGTTTATACCTTTGTAAAGAAGAAATTATCAAGTACTTCAAACACAAAGTTGAAGATAGCATCGAGGGATTTTATAGAGGCATTTTTGTACGTTCTTTTTAGTGTTGTAAAGACTAAAATAGAAAAATAATACAAAGAATAATTATCTTAATCGCAGTGTTTTATTAATCCCTGTATATAAATCATTTTAATTTATTATAAAAAAGACACTTTTATTTATTTTTAAACCATCGCTTTCAATTTCATTTTATTTTTTGACGTTTTTATGATAATTTGATCTTATATAAGCATTTAAAAATTATTTTATAAAAATTAGATTCGAATTATTATTTTTAAGTATAGAATATTGATTTTATCTTATTGAAAAAATAATACAGCAGTAAAGATCCAAACGATTGTTTTAAATTCCTAACTACTAAAACTACCAAATATTCTTATTAGCAGATGTACATTCCTAGGTATTATTGAAATATCAGTTAATGTATTCCAAATAAAGTTTAATTTGATATGAAACATAAAAAAACAAAAATGAATTGAAAACGTGTAGTTGTATTCATAAAAATCAATTGTAGTTTAAAATTCGTGCAGTCCAAATAATAAATATATTAGATATTATATTCCTTATTTGCCCACATGTCACGTATAATCAAATTCCAACGCCCGTTTTATTTCCATATCTTCTTGTTTTTTATGCCCAATCATATTAGTATTCACAAAAGAGTATAAAGGCGCAAGCAGAAGCTTGAGAAACAATTATTAGAAAATAAATATTATAATAATATACTTTTTCAATTTCTAAAAAAAAAATTGCAAGTAGAGTAGTACCTAATACTATTGAAATAACTAATAAATAAGTACATTGATAATATTTATCATATTTTCTTTTTAATTTTTATGACAGTATAACTTTAGTTACAATATTAAAAATGAATGTTATTCTTTACGTCATAAATGTTGCATTAAATGCAAAGAAATTTTCCTTCAATTCTTTGAAAAATAAGTACTATATATATTCGTTTATAAGTAGAAAAGTATTTAATTTACACATAATTTTCAACTCTATAGAGTCATATCTTAAGAGTAACAAAGTATGGTTTCAATGTATACCATACACTCGAGAAATAAAAATAAAATTTCTATTTGCTGATACGTAGATAGTGCTTCGCTAAAACATCGTTTCCTCATCAAATATTATCGTATCCAAAAGAATAGAAGGAAATTTAATAAGTAAATTAACGGAAATGGATTCACGGCAGGAGACTATTATTTGAGATAAAATGTGTATCTCTCTTCTTAGACGAAATCTCTATATAAACCCTTGAAGGATTCACTGTAGCATCATTTCTAGTTTGTTAGAGCTTGCTGTTAGCAGTGCACAAGTGCAGGACATATTATTTGCAAGTAAGCGATATTAATAAAATTTCTTTTAATTTTACAATTTTATTTAATACAGAAATTTAAATTACTAGTAACTTTTGTTATATGCGTTAAAAGGCTAATTATTGTGAAATATCTATCAATGTCTTCAGAAACCATATTTCCTTAGACAACAAAATTATAATAAATTGTATACTTTTTAAAAAAATACATCTCGAAAAACTTTACAAACTTTTTCAAAAATTAAAAAATGGATGTCGCGTAATTTTAAATTTTATTCACTTACGTCAGCTATATAAAAGCTGACTGTTTTTAAAATTGCAAGCAATAAATTCAGAATAATAAAAATTATCTATATTTTTATATTCTATAGTATATTTTTCAAAGCAAAAGCAGTAGCTTTCTCTGGAAGCTACACAACACATTATTTAAAGTAAAACTGTTCTTCAACATCGCAGATATGATCTCTCCAAGACGCCTTTGCATGATTTTACTCATGACTTACCTCGTAGCCGTTACTATAGTAACAGCTCATCCTTCCGTAGGTACGTATTCAATATTAAAACCATTTTTCCAATCATTAAAATCAATAGATACACAAATTTGCAACCTAATATTTCTCTGTACAGGTACGTGCTTCAGAAATTGTTCGCAATGCAAGAAAATGCTAGGAATCTATTTCGACGTGCAGCTCTGCGACGAATACTGCGTCAAGTTCAAGGGAAAGACCACACCTGACGTGGAAGATCCCGACAGCCTGGCTCCCTTCATTACGAATTTAAACGAAGTTCAATAAGGCTCCCCAGAAAACATACGGAGAAAATAGTCGTGCTGAATAATAAGTGTGCGCATGTTTTTGAGCGCTTGACTGATTTCAACGCTAGTCCGCTAGAATATGTTTTTAGTGTATCTGGACAAATATTGAATGTATTGTCTTTATTCGTCTTCACAATGGTGTTTTGTAAAATCAACGCTATTTTATATCCTACAGTTACACAATTACTTTAAGAATCACGTATCTTTTGTACAAAACATTCATTGCAATAGTCATGTATAAAAAAATACTGTGCGTCGACTTGTAAGAAAATAGTTAACTTCGCGTTATGCCTAGTGGTGTTCCACATTCTGGTATTGCTGAGAGCGTTTGGTTGAATTCGAGTTGATGTATCTGCAAAGTCAAATAAAAAATGTTTACGTGTTACGTATACTTTCTTTGTAATTCACTTATAACCTTATCAATTACATTCACATTTTTCTCGCACACACCGTTTTATTTTTCAAATTATAATTTGAAAAATAAAACAATAACAAACAGTTTTAATACAACGAGAAACATTATCATTAAGCGTTTATAAAAACCACTACCAAATTATTTTTTCTTCGAAAAGTAAAAGTAAAAGAAATCTCAATTTCTCAGAAAACTCACCCGTTGCCGAAGTGCCTTCTCATTCTCAGCGGCCTTCGTGAGCAAATCCTTGACCCTCTGCAGTAGTTCAGATTTTTTCCTCAATTGCTGCCTGAGCATTGCCACTTCGCTGTCATCGTCGTCGTTCGGCTTTTCGATCGCCGTCTCCTCCATCATTAGGACCTTCTTCTCTGCAAGCTCCAGGTCAGTCTCCAGCAACATGATGCGCTGCAGCGCGTGCTCGTACTCTTCCCTCAGGTAGATGCAGTTGCACTGCTGCTCGTCGAATTCGCTTTGGGGCACGGAGCTTCGCAGCTTCTTGTTCTCGTTCTGGAGCTTTTCGAGGAGCTTTTGCAGTGTCACCACCGTACGCTCGAGCTCGACCTTGGTGTGCTGCATTCCCTCGCGTCTGGGTGGACCGCAAGGTTCTATTGATTTTTCGTTCTTCAGGAGCTCTATGTATCTGTTTTCGGGTCGTAAAGTATAAAGTTGTAAAACGAGAATACCTTTTTTTATGAATATACTGATGTATAATACAAATATATTGAGTTTGTGCATTTATAAAAACGTTTTCTTGTTAGAATTTTCATTAAATTATTCTTAATTTACTCGAGTTAATTACAGTTATCGAAAAATAGTAATTAGGTATCAGTATTATCATATTATAAATTTTATTTTTGCAACTTTAATGAATTATACTTTTGTTTCTAGTTTAAATATGTACACTTACTTTTCCAAATGTTTGATCGTTTCCTTGTATCTAGGTGTATTAACGTTTGCTCTTTCTAATTGCAAGCGAAGCTCAAAGTTTTCCGATTCCAATCTAAGATTTTCTTTCTTCAGCATATCGTTTACATCCAGCAACGCCTTTACTTCTTCATTCAATAGCTCATCTTCCTAAGGCATCGTTTAAGAACTTTTTACATTATCTTTACAACAAAACGAAGAAAATTTTTCAAGTTCCGCGCATAAAAGGATGACATTATGTACATTGCGTGTCTTCATTTATCGAATCGCTTTTAACCCACTATACCTGCGGCAATGAACCAACTTTCGAAATCTCCCTTTTTACCGCAAAAAGTACTCTTTAATGTTAAGTGCACCGAAGAATGACCAAAAGAAAAAGTCTGCAAACCAAAAAGCCCCGTTACGCAACTCGGATCAAGTTCATTCGCGCCGCGGCGAACTGTGTTAAAGCCATAAAACCTCTGACGCAATTCAAAATATTATTGTATCGCGCAACATATATAGCGGCGCACAGCCGCCAACACGTGAATGTCACATTTACCCCGAAAACCGCGTCGGTCCTCTTTTTCTCCTCGGCGATGCATGTCTGCCGAGTCAGTCGGTCGACCAGTTCTTTCACGCGGTCCCGCAATTCCTGGCACTCGAGCTGCAGCTCCATCACGAGGGTCTCGTTGGCTCGCGCAACTATCTCGTCCGACGTCGGCGTGCGGACGGACGGCTGGGCGACGACGACGCTGCTGCAGCCGCTGCTCTCGCTGTTCTTGCAGCTGAATTTGCCCCGCAAAAACCATTTCTCTCGTTCCAGGCACGAGATGAGGGTGCGCAGCTTGTCGTAGTTGCTCTGCAGTCGCTGGCATTCGTCCGTTTTATCCCTCAGTCTTTCCTTCAGCCTCTCCGCTGTCTGCTGCCATTTCTTCAGTTTTTCCCAGAGGCCCAAGTCCTCCGCTGTCTATTATCGTCAAATGTATTGTAATTTTTTTTTTTTTGTTACATAAACGTTTCACTTGTTTCGATTGCATGTATCCTGTTCGTACACGTTATTACTAATATGAAAATAAAATAATTGATTTTAAACTATAACAGTCTATCACATAATAATAGATAATGTTTTAGATACAAGTAATCAAATCATTCTATTGATACAATGAATAAACTTCTTGAGATAAAAAACTTAAAAGCAATCCTAAAATTTTTTCAATTATTTCAAAATTATTTGCCCTTTAAAATTCTATTTTTTATATAACAAATATTTTTACTTTAGCTCTCTTTGCTTGCTGCACCGCAAAGTGACGATCCAACATTTCCTTGGCTTCGTGGAGCTCCTCCTCCAATTCTTTCACCTTTTTCTCGAGCTGCATTTCACGCCTCGATGCCTTTTTGTCCTGAACCTTAACAGCCATATATCTAAAATTTTAAAAGAAGCTTTATCTTGACATCCGTTTTTCCTCGTGAAATATCGCGCTACCGTTCTTTTTCTTTGCATTTCTATTTAATTCAAAATACACGTTTATTTATCAATTATATATTACTTTCGGCTAAGCTGTCGTTGCAGCTCTTTGATCTCGTTTTTCATTGACCTCTCCCTCTCCAGCACGGCCTGCAATTGCCGGCGCAAATTGTCCACGTGAGATTGCTGCGACTGACTGCACTCGAAGACCCGCGAATCTTCCACCTCGTACGTCGTAGAAAGTCGCTGTGAGGTAACGGCTACGTGCTCCTCCAGCTCATTCTGTTTTTTGTGAAATATGCAATAACAGGTTTCAGTATTCGGGGAAAATTTTTCATTTTCAAAATTCAAAAATAACACTTATTAAGCGCGCATTCCGGATTGCGGCGAAAACGTCTTACTTCGATTTCGTTAGCCAGCCGATTATCCTTAATTTGAAGCGCTTTCATAAAGGAAAGGACTTCGGTTTTCGTACTTGGCGCGCAACGAATCTCTGATAGTTGGCATCGCAGCTCGCTGATTTCGTGTTGTCTTTTGGCGATCTCCGTTCGATAACTCTTTATTTCTTCTCTGTGTTGCGATTCTAGCCTATTTTGAAAAAAAAAAAACATTTTAATTGCCAAAACGCAGTATAAACATTCTGATATTCATATCTATCTTTATAATAAAATTTAAATTATCAAGCATTGACGTTATCTTTGAATATAAATTATTTTTAACAAAAAATCTTTTCTGCCATGCACATATAAATAAAAGTTTTAAATTATTTATCGTATTCAAAAGTATACGTGACTTCAAATTTTTAGATTCAAAGTATTGAAAATTTATAACTAATTAAATGTAATACATTGAATATTTAAAATCCATAGCATAATATAAAATTATGTCAAATGAAATTCAGGAATTTATTTAAATACCATTGCGCTTTTCAACTCATTTATATTTAATTGGAAAAATCAAAATATTAATCCTTGAAATAGATTTTTAACCACTATCTTATTCTCAGATTATGGTGTATACGAATTAAGTCGTCTATAAAAAAATATTGATTTTCCCGAACATTTAAGAAATGAAGTCAGTTATATAAAATAATTATCTCCCTCGTTCGGTGAAATTTTCTGATTCCGTATATACGAAATAGCAAATATATAAGTATACTTATTTTTAATACATCAAGTTTTCTTAAAGTAAATTTCCCACAGAAAACGTAATCTTCTACAGGTTCCACAGCTCAAGCTCCCAGCCTCATATATATAAGTATACGGTAGCTTACTCTCTCTCTCTCTCTCGCTCTCTCTCTCTCTCTCTCTCTCGCTCTCACTCACCTCGCTATCGAACTGTCCATGTGCCTCAGTCTATCCTCGGCCAATCGATGCCAGCGCTCGGCCAGCTGACCGCTTATGCTCAGTTCCGTCTCCAGCCTGGAGATCTTCTCCCTCAGGAGGGACAGCCTCTCAACGCCCGCCTCGCCCTCATCTCCCGGCGAGTCTCTCTCCGGGCGCTCGGCTATCTCGGACCTGCGGAAAAGCCGAGAAATACATCCTGTATTCACGTGCTGGGTTTTTTTTTCGTTTAAAATGAAGCGAAAAATCTTTTCATTTCGGCTGCTTTTGAAAGGCCTGGGAGAATTTTATGAATGATTACGTCAATGCGTATACGCGCAAGAAAAATTGAGATCTTAATAAAGTTGAATTACGAGACTATAAAGTCATTTTTCAGTTAAAATATGCATGGGAGTGTTTGATTAAGGCCAAGGAAGGGAGGTGTACGCACGATGTCTCTTTTATTTACGTGAAACAAGGTTTTGTGAATTGATGATGAATTTAAAAGTTGCGTCGCCGAGAACGCAAAAACAACGTGGATGGTCAGTGGCTTTCACTGTTGAAACTCAAATAAATTATAGCTTTATTCTTATTTTCGTCATTTGACAGTATGATCTGTTTTATTTCAATAGTCTTTTTAAAATCGATTAAAGTTATTACCAATTTATCAATTTAAAAGGTTGAGTAAAGTTACTAAATTTAACGTTGTAAAAAAAATCTACATATAACAAAGACATTTTTAATAATAACTACTTATAAAATTTTTAATAATAGTTTATAACTGCAAATACACGAATTGAAAGTTGGATCACATGCCTTGATAAATGATTCACTAATTTGTAATGAGAAAAATAAATGTGTCAATTAGTATATTATATATGACTGTAAATTCAATCAAACGCTATATCCGCAGGCACGTACCTGGACAGATATATTTAAATTAGTCCAACGAAAAAGCAACTTATCGATTATTATAATGTAATATTCATTTTAGATTCTCTCGAACCATTAACAAATTTTAATCTTTTAATATTTTTCGCTCATTCGCGTTCAAAGAATATAGCACATTTATAAATTTTCAATTTAATTACAGGAAAGCGCACCATCCCCAATTTCCCCGGGCAAATCCATCCCATTTCTCAGTGGCGCGACCCTCGGCCGCGCAACAACAAAAGAACCGCAATAAGTCAGAGAGAAAAAGCGGGGAGAGGGAGGAGGGGAAAATTCGCGAAGAAGGAGAGAGCCAGAGCGAGAGAAGTCTGCTAACAGGGCGTTATCAGAGGACTGGGGCGCGTGCCGCTCGGCGATCAGCTTCCTCAGGCTCTTTATCTCCTCCTGCAGGCTGGCCGCGGCCTCGCTGTGCTTATCGCGGTCCTCCTTCAGCATGCCCTGGTATCGGGCGATCGTCTCCTCCTTCTGCGCGACGATCCGCTGCAGGCTCTTTATGCTCGACTGCAGGGCCTCGTGGCTCGTGCCGCCGCCGCCACCCTCGCCCTTCGACAGCTCGCCGTCCCCGTGATTTGTTAAGGGTGTGGCAGCATTCCGCGCCTCGAGCAGTCTCGTCAGGGCTTCGATTTTCGCCCGGTACTCGGCTAGCTGGGCTTCGTGCCTGGATAGAGATATGGAGCGCTCCGAGGCCAGCGCCAGTGCCTGGCTGAGCTGCTCTTGCAGAAGCGCGACGTTTGGTTCTGCAAAATTTATCCGTTGTGTCATTTTTGGTTTTGAGGATTTTACATTTACAATTCTGTACATATATTCGTCGTGAGTTTTGTACTCTTCGTTACGATCGTGAGTTTAGAAAATAATCGATGTAGCGGAATGGAGTTTATGGATGTATTGATAAGTGTCGATATAATTGATGAATTTATAAAAATAAATTATTGTGAATAAAACTAGGTTTTTAATAAATCATTCATTATTGCAGCCTTGTCTATCTTCAAGTAATGTGTTTCAAAGCATATGAAACCCTTATAAAATTCAATTTTAATTACATGCTTCACAAATCTATTGCAATTTCTTTGGCGTTCGTTCACTCATTTATGTTATCGCGGAAGTCCAAAGTGAACTTTTAATATATTGAATTCGAAATCTTCGAACATTTATTTTCTGCAGTACGAGTGGAACCAAATTAAAATAAATTAAGTTTGAGAAAATTTAGTAGTAATAAATTTCTTCAAATTTTATTCGATTTCCAGTATAAAAAGTGAAATTTGAAATACTTAATGCGTAAAAGCTAACTTAGATTCTGAACATTCACTGGAGAATATGTATGAATGTCTACGAACTACATTACATACCTGGTTATAATTAAATTTCAAAACGTTAATTTGAAGTGGAAGAAGCTTCAGATATGTAGCATATTCACTATATTTTATTGATAATATAATTAATGTTTTATTTTTTCGAAAATATATTGTACCTTTATTCAGCTTATTTTTCATTAACTTTGTAGTATTTTAACTACAGCAAGTATGGATCAAGACGTCTGTCTGCTATGGTTTGCAATAATTGTAAATGTAATTTATAAGGGGTATAAAAATAAAACCACAAAGTTGCGATAACTCACTCGTAACAATAGTCACATGATAATTTTATAAACATTTCGAGAAGTCGTATCTTTTACTCAACAAAAATACTGATAGAATACATTTATAGGATTTCTTACACAAAAATTCTCCATGGTCATATATGCAAGCAAAATTACGAATACTGGACAAAATTTTTTATTGACTTGTAACATAGTCATTATATTAACAAAATAAAATACTCATTTCCGCCTCGATTTCTTAATTTCGTATTCCTACAACTAAATAGAGCTCTATTATATTTTAAAGGCGTAAACGTTTGTGTCTATTTTTTTTTTCAAATTTAAAGAATTTTATTCAAATTAACGTAGTTACTAATGCATTATGAGTACTTTTGTACTTTTTAGAAAGTATTATTTTAGCAGAAAGGAAAGGCAATGAGCAATTTAACCATGAGACATGATACTATACCGAATGATAGTTAAATGAAATAAAAAAAATTTTAATTACGTAATCTCATAAATAGAAGGAAATTAATTTATGATCTGAACCTATGACGTTTTTCGTTATTTTAACTATCACGTGAATTAAACAAGATAATTATTTTGTATACAGGATAGTTGAATCATTTCTACTACATTCATTGGATCTTTTCGAATTTAAAAACGAGCATCTTACCTTTTGTCGAATCATCATCCCCACTGTCATAAGCGGTAGTGTCGATTTCACTTCGATCTGTAGCATCTTTTTGTGCTTCTATTTGGCGGTTATCTTTTGAAGATACGCCGTCTTCTCTGTTACAACAAAGTGCGCATTGAGTTTCAACTGATTGGATCATTAATTCAGTCTGCATCGATTTCGTCGCTGTATGTCTCAACGGAACAGATACTTTTGTTTCTTTATCAGTTTCTGTCACTTTGTCAGCGGTCGGAGCTCTTTTAATAGTTGACACCTTTTGCACTTTCCAAGCTTTTTGTACTTTGTTCATTTCATGCTCCATTAAAGATAATCTACCTTCATAATCTGCTATTTTAACATTACAGTTATTTACTTCTTCTTCCAATTTGCTCACTTGCATCCTAAATTTAGATTCCTAAAAAATAATAGTTTTTAAGGTGTTCAAAATCAAATATCTAAAATCTAATTTTAAAAACTGTGACATACTTCGAGTACTTGTCTATTTTCGCTAGTGAATCGTTTCATAATATCTTGAACTTCACTGCTACCGATTTGCTGTTCCAACATTTCCTTCAACTGCTCGACAATTTGCAGCCTAGCCGTGAGTGTTTCGTGCTGCATTTTCAGATTTTCATTCTCATTGTTCATTTTCGTTATCAACTCCTTCGCCTCATTACGATCGTTGTTCAATTTATTCAGACTAGCCTCGTACCTTTCCCAGGCGCTCAATGAAGTCGAACCCGCGTACTGGTGTTGCAAAAACTCGATGATTTCGACGTAATCTCTGTAAGGGCATATAATGTCAAAGGTTTACTTTTTTACTTGTCAAAGGTAATACAACCAAATAAAACGTTCTTTAATTTACGAGCATAATAATAAAACCGTAATCATAACGTAACACGTGTTTTTCGTTCGGGAAAAATTAGTAATGACGTATTTATTACCTGCAATCGGCCGCTTTACGACTCTCTTCGGCAACTGCCTCTCCCTCCTTCTTCATTGCCTCGAGCTCGTCTCGCATCCGCGACAACTCGCGCTCCAAATTCTTCTTCTGCTCACGCAGCTCGGTCTCGATAACCTTGTAATTCGCGAGCTCGAACGAAAGACTGGCAACCTCCTTTATCTCTTGGCCATCGTCCATCTCGAATCTGAGAATTCGTTGACGCAACTCATTAAATTCGGTCAGGACGGTCGAGTCTATGGCCCGGTGAATCAGGGACTCCTCGTGCGCCATTTCTGCAGCCTTTCTCAACCTCTCGTTCTCAACTTTCAACTCTGTAATACCGTTTTCCAGTTCTCTAATGGTCTTTACGTCGATGTTGTTATTGTTCGTAGAGTTTAATGTTAATTCCGACAGCTGCTTGTGGAGAGAAATTAATTCGTCGCGCAATTCCTGGATGGCTTTGTTCCTCAAGAATTCAACGTCCATACCATCTACTCCTGTATCGCCTACTGCGTACTTATCTTCAAAAGCTGTACGTAGTCTCATGTTCGCCTCCAAATACTTGACCCTCAACTCGTTGTAGACGTCAGGGCTAATGTAATTCGCCAGATTCTTCTTCAGCTTAATGATCTGAGTTTCCAAGAGCTTCCGCTGCTTTTCGGCATCGTTCAGCGCCTTCTTGAAGTCGCTTTCCTGGGCAATGATTTCTTTGGCCATCGCGTACACCTCCTCGGACTTCTTGCCGATATCCTCGTCGTCCATAAGTGAAGTGCCGTCGCGCGATTCGGACATCGGCTCATCGTCTTCAGCCTGCTGGATTTCGTCGCTCTCGCCAGCTTTTCCGGACGCTCGTCCAGAATCAGCGGTTTGCGAATGTCCACTACGTGCCGATTTAGGCGTCGTGCGGATTAGACTAGGCGATTCTTGCAAGTTTGATTTCGTGTCGGGGGTGACGGATTCTGTCGCGTCTCCCTGCTGAGAGCACTCACCTTCTTCGACGCTACTTGAGCGCTGCAATTGTTCTTGCAATAGCAGCTGATTTTGCCTGCGAAAAATGTTGCATTAAGTATTACTCAAAGAATAAACCTTGCAAATATTATTTCGAGTAATGGTGGATTCGAGTGATGATGAATGTCGTGACTGATTAATGATTTGATTAAATTGAAAATAATCTATAATTCACCTTATTTGTTGTAATTGTGCTCGTAATTCAGCATTACTCCCTTGCAAATAGTTTACACGTCCTTGTAATCGCATTGCCGGATGATACCAACCAGCCAAGTGTCTTGCGTCTAAGGCTTCAAGAAGATTTTCCAATGTTTGCGACTGAATCGTGACTATACTTTTGCCTTAAATATAAAATAATGATTTCAAATGTTTATTGCGATTCTGATATAATTTGCTGTCGACTTGTTATTGCATGCGTAAATGTAATTGTATTAACCATCTTGATTATGAATGCAATCCAGTATCTCATGCATTCCCCGTCTTAAAGCTTCATTTTCGTCAATAACCCATTTGATATTTTCTTTGATTCGCCGTAGTTCAATATGTTCTTTTTTCGATTCTGATCGAAGGCTTAATTCTTCAATCGTTTCACCGTCACTTGATATGCCGTTTGTTTTAGTAAATTTATTTTTCAAAGATTCTTTTAAAGCTGTCTTCAGTTTTCTTATCTAAGCAAACGAAATAATCGAAAAAATTCATTTATCTCGACACATTGTAAATATTTTGAAACATAAAATTAATTAAAGTATATGTAATAATATAAAGTATGCAATCTATAAGATTACGTATAGTTTTGTAAAGTTTAAAAATTAAGTTTGGTTTGAGCAGTTACATATATATCAATCACATATATATCAATCACTTACTTCAAACTTTAAATCTACATTTTGACTAGATAATTGGTTGTATTGTCTTTGCATTTCTTCAATCTTTTCATCATGAGCTTGTTGCCGTTGAAGAATCAAATCTTCTATAGAAGATTCATCTTCTTCCGTTATTCCTAATTTTTCCCTAAAACAAATATTTAAAATTATTAGATTAAATAAAGCTCACAGAAAATTTTTTTTCTGCTCTGAATTAAATTCACCGTAAGACAATAATGGCTTCTTCAAAGTGAGAGTTTTCGTTTTCAAGCCTATTCACAACATCCACGAGATCTTCAATATGTCGATTCTTCTTCTCTATTTGAATTTTTTGATCTTTAATTTCCTCCAATGCCTCAGTCAGACTTGTATTCTCATCTTCGTATTTATTTAAAATTGCAAGTGCTTCACATAACTGAATTGAACACATAATAACAATTAACAATATGTCCTATAATTTCAATAATTTCAAAATTAATTCAATAGTGTAACATGATTGATTACCTGTTCACTTTTCACTTTCGCATCTTTCTCAGCACGCTCTAACAAATTCTCCAACGTGTTTATTCTTTTATCCGCATCTTGCATTTTCTTGTTCATCTCGCGTTGTTCCCTAGTCCCCCGCTTAGAACTATCCTTTCTAAAAAAAAACTTCATTACTCATCAAATACGCAATACATTCTAATCACTTGCGCTACTATTGTCGAACTCACGTTTTACCGTCAGACTTGAATTTCTCGATGAGCACACTGCTTTCGTTTATTTCGACTACCGCCTCAGCAAGCTTGCTCTGCAGTTCGGCTATTATTTCGTCACGACGGTCGATGTCCTGGATCAATTGCTGGATCTCCGCGTGAGTCCTCTCATCCGGCGAGGCATTCGCGAGCCTATCGCTCGCCGCATACATGAGGTTCTCCTTCAGTTTGGTGATCGTACTGTCTTTTTCGTCCAGTATTTCCTGAAACGTTCATTTGTCACTTAATAAACGTATATTGTATTGGAAAAATAGTTTTGAACGAGAGATTTAGCAATAAAATTTGGGAATAAAGTAACTTAGCAAGAATTAAATTTGGAGGTAAGTTTCGTTCATTTTAACCACATAACGATTACAAAGCAGGTCATGGCACAAAGTTGCATTTCATGAAAGATTCCTTAATTGATATGGGGCATCTGCCTGCAGCATCAGTGACTATAATGATCTCGTTCAAAACTACATAAGCTTTCTCTCAGGCCAAGTTTTGTAATTTTCTCCGGACTGTGAAACCTCTTCCGAAAATACACAAGGAAAATACTCTTACATGTGCTAAATCGTTTGAAAATAATAAGTTTATATTGTTTTAAATACGAACAAAAAATTGTCATTTAACTATAAGGTGTTAGTTTCCAACAATGTCTAAATTAAATTGTAATTCTCATCAATGTATTGATTAAATTATTTTTATGATCAATGAATGGATTTGATTGTAATATTTACCTTCCACTCAACAATTCTGGCTTCAACTGCTGTGCCAAATTCCTCGATAATAGCGTCTCGTTCTGCTCTTTCATTAGCCATTTCTTCAATCTGAGAAACGAGAAGAGCATTTTCTTGCTCGACTTCAGCCAATCGATCTACGTAGGACATCAAAATAATTAAATCATTTAAAATTATAAAATACCACGTGAGCAACACTAATACGGAAATAATCTACCTTTGTATACTAAATTATCGTTACGAATAGTATTCATTTCTATTGTCATAGAATTCATTCTTTCTGCAGCGTCCTTCATCTCGGCGGTCAATATTTTAAGTTTCCCTTTCAATTGCAAATTAACGTGCTCCATATTCTGTAATATATACAAAAATTACCAATCACGAATTATTACAATACATATACATAAATAGGAAGAAAAATGGATACCGACAAATTAGGTTAAAAATTAGGTTATCAATCATTTCGGATTTGTACAACAATTTTGTATTGTAATTTACGACTTTTTTTTTTATTTCTACTTACGTTTACATCAGGATTGAACCGCCCCTTTTTTGATTCTTTACTTCTTCTTACTGGACTCTCCATTTTTTTGTTATTAAATATATTCGTATATCAAATCGTTTAAATATTAAACGAATTTAATAAAATAGCATTTTCATTTTTAATTTTCAGTCGTTGATTTCACCTCAGTATAATGATGACAATTGTTATAGAAACATTTGTGTACACAGATTAAAAATATTATGCAACGTCTTTCGATGTGCATATAATAGAGCATCTTCAATCTTACTCATACCACCGCACTTTACGATTACGTTCAAATTCTTCTGAATACTACATGTTGCTCGAAATTTTTTAACTAGTGTTCAATTTGTAATTAATTATGAAGATTAATATTAAGATTAATTTTTGAAGCGGATAACTGAAAAATTAAAAAATAACGTCTTATTTTAATTTGTAAGAATTGTAAAATAAAAAATTTTCTTAAAAGCTAAAAAGTATTATTTATTAGTTAATTCATTACTATTTCAAATGCCTAGTGCTATCGCAGTTTTTCGCATTTTTTAATCATTTTCGTGACTACGAACAGTGTCTATATTACTGATGATCGATCGTATTGTCGTCTCGTTATTTTTAGATAATGCAATGCTAAAGACTTAGTATTTGATGTAAGTAATAATGTATTTTTCACAAGATTAATTTATTCCTAACAAAAAACTTAATTTCTTAATATATTAATTGATAGATTAATTATTCATGGGTTGGGCAAGTAAACGAATTCATTAAAATTATTTATTCTTATAAATTAAAGGAACATTTGTCTATGTTCAAAATAATTCTTTCAAATTTAAAAAAAGCCTGTAAAAAATCTTTGTTTTATTTTTTTAATTAACTTTAATTTCAGCATAATTTAAGTTCATAAACATTAATTTCATTAATTTATAAATATTAATGTTACATTAATTTTTTACACATTGCTACAGCATAAAATAAATCACACACTGTGAAATTAGAATACATAAACAGGTAACAAACACGATACTCACAAAAAATATTACTTGTTACATTACAAAAAACACAAAAAACGATTCACAAAACTGGCTAAGCAAATTAAACGGACAGCTACAGAAAAAACTAAATAAAAAGGTTGAAAAACTCGGCCGTCGCTAATGTTATGTTCTTATTTCATCCCTAGCGACGTGTTTGCATTCGGAGCGCTGTATATGGGCTTGTTCACCTACCCGCCCCCGCAAATGCGTTAGACAAAGAGGATAACATAACAAATGCGAGTAAGTATAGCGAGCAAACGAGAGAGAAGAAACCTGCCGCTGATAAAGACGCGTAGCGACACCTGCCTCCGAGAGTTGCAAGCTTGTGACTGACTGACTGACTGTGCGAGTAAAGTAAGGTTAGAAGTTCTGTTTACGAGAGTAGAATGCTGACAGCCGACAGTCGACCACTGTTTTTTTTCTTAAAAAAAAAACAAGTAAAATTAGAAATATAACTTGTAAAGTACCTGCTGTAAAACTCTTTTGAATAAGAAATTAGTCTCGTCTGGCTACGTGATTTGTAAATATAAGTACAATTATGAATTATATTCTATTAGAACTTTTATGAGAGGTTACCTTTATTTATATTTATTAGCTACTTGAATTTTTCTTTTCAAGTTTTTAAAATTTATTATTTAAGAAATACAATATTTATTATCATTGAAATATAATACACTACTGCTACGTTATGTTTGAATGATTTGATTAATTTGTATTATTTAAAATCTAAAACAATTTTTAAATTATTTACAGAATTATAAAAAGTAATAATGGTTGAAACAAAAATTGACCTAATATTATCAGGAACAGAAATTTTGGTTTGGAGTGCAGATGGTATACATTTTTCACTTATTAATTTATTATATTTATTTTCATATTTTTACACTGATAAAATGGTAAATATTTATTATTTTTATTTTGTAATTTTTTAGACTGGTTAAAACTCAGAGAAGAACATAGGATTCTCGGAAACTGCATTGGATGTATAGCAAAAAAACCAAGACAAGAAGTAATTTCTGGACTACCAATGGTTTTACTTCCTGAAGAAGCAAAACTTCTGTTAGAAATTGGAGTAGCCCGTATTATTCAGAGACCAATATTGAGAGAAACACCTACTGAATCATTAAGAAACAAATTTGAAGACTATAGGAATAAATTATATACTGAACAAGAACAATGCTTAATTGAGCAAAGAAAATTACAAGTGATAATCATTAATTTTTATATAAGCAATAAACATTTGAATATAAATATTTGTGTTTAAAAAATATAAACTTTTTCAGATTGCTTCAGTAATGGATCAAATTGTAGATGGCAAAAAAAGAAAAATTTTGGGTTTACATGCAAGTAAAAAAAAGCTTAAACAGCCTTTAGATAACGAAACTAAAAAAGCTTTAGATGGTGTAGAAATTGATAGAGAAGCTCTAATGGAAGAAGAAATAGCAAAATTACCTAAATTAGATAAAAATGAAGCACTAGTGCAGACTCATACTGGTAAGCAGTCAAATTTATGAAATTAAAAATAAATTTGACAATGCTTGTAGTTTATTAAAGTTTTTTTTTAGCATTTCCATGGAATACAGGAGTCATTAAAACAGAAAGTTGGAATTATCCTTCCAATGATGAAGAAACCCTTCGATATAAAGTGTTTAAAGATATCTGGGAACAGGGTTATTACATTACAACTGGACAGAAATTTGGCTGTGATTTCTTGGCATATCCAGGTAACAAAATAATATAATTATAGTTACAATCTTTAAAAATAAAGTACGAAAGTTTGTTATATAAATTAATTTTTTCGATTTTCTTGTCACTTGATTGAACTATAGTTGAGGAGCCAGAAAGAGAAAAGGGACGTAACTTATGCTAACTGAATAGGCTATGTCCCCTTTCTCTTTCCAGGCCTTCAATTAGGAAAATTTCATTAAATATAAATTGAAATTTTGACATAGTTGATTAAATACAATACATTATTGATCAATAATCTTTAATAACTTATTGTTTAAAATAATTGAGTTAAATAATTTTCAGGTGATCCAATAATGTTTCATTCTCAACTTTTAATTCATTGTAAAAGTAGAAATCAAGAAATATCCATACTAGATCTTATCACAGAGGGTCGCATAAGCAGTCATGTGCGAAAGACTGCAGTGTCTGCAACCTTGTCCAAAGATGAAGAAAGTATTGAATACTTTTCATGTAGATGGGCAGATTCATCTATGGGTGATTTATATAAATAGTTTTAATAAGACTTAATTTTTATTAACAGTATTTATTATTAGTAGCAAAATTAATTTTGCAATATAAAGATATAAATATTGTTTAAATTTTATCAATTAACTTAAAGCGATTATGTTCAGGCTTTGGAATAACATTAAAGTATTTTTTATAAATAAGTTGTCCTTCTCGACCTTCAAAATTTTTCTGAATCCATGTATGGTCCCAGTTAGCATCCATTATTTCGCATGTTACCACTACTCTACCAGGGTGCATAGCAAATAAGTTTCCATTCCTTCCAAATCCAACCTACGATGATTGATTTTATAATTTTAAAGTGTCTAACGTGATTTTGTATGGTAATATAAATAACTTACATTAAGTCCAGGATGCCATCTCGTTGTATTTTGTTTTGCAAGAGTAGTTCCAGGATAAACATAACTTCCATTATTTTTTTTCCAACCTCTGTATTTTGGCTTTGAGTTACCAGAATTTTGAGTAGTGCCACCCGTTTTCTTTGAAGCAAAACGATTACATACTGTAAGTAATATAATTTTGTCAATTAGGTTTTAAAATAGAGTAACTTTATAAGTGAAATTTATCAAATAAGTAGTATTGAACAAAGTATAAAAGGTTATAAAGTTTAACGTTAAAATCTAAGAAGTAGATTTTTTAAATGCATTTACCAATTAAACCTGTTATTGGTTTTACTAAAGTTTGAGTAGAGTTAGTAAAACATTTTGTCGCCATATTTGATAACGTTGCCATTTTTTAACGACAAGTTGCAAAATACGTAATACTATTTTTTCACTATCTTCTTCTTCTTTGTGGGTAGTGGCAAAGAAGATAGACGTAAATCAGGGTTGGTCATTCGATGATTCTGAACTGCACCGAATGGCTACCTTCAGAGCATGGCGAGCGAGAACTGCACTATGCGGGTAATTTCAGAGTGGTCGAGTGAGCACAGCGAGCAGAAACTATAGAGTGAGTCGAGGCTAGGTCACTTGGAATGTTTACATTAGTTTATTCTGTACGCACATGTAAGGAGTTTATTAAAGCATTTTCTTATTAGGTATTTCGTGAAACAAGGTGGAGAAAATTTATTTCTACATTTATCAGATAAGTATAAACATTTTTTTCTTTCCTTTTTTGTTAAATATAAAGAAAATTGATTCTTTGTGTTCTTTTTGTATATGTTTCAGATTATTTATATATTTGCGGATATTTGGTAATAATTTTATTACCAAACAGCGTACGACAGTAATTATGACGAATATTTGAAAAAATGTTAAATCTAAATATCCGGGGGACGCAATGTCCACTCAAATAGGGGAGCTAAGTAGACGGGCGACGGTATGCAACAGATTACTCAAAAAATTTTGAAACCCAAGTAGCCGGAGGACGGGAGGTCGACGCATATAATGGACTTACTCAAACTTGCAACAGTAAGCAAGACGATTATTTAAAAAATGTTTAAAGTCAAATAAGGGAATTACGTAAGGTAAAGTACCCGAATGCGGGACAAATTAAAAATGAAACCGAAATCGGGACAGCAGTGAAATAACTACCCTACTGAAAAAAACCTAATGGGATCCCATATAGGATCCCACGTGGAATCCCACACGAGATCCCACGTGTGAATTTGATATGGGATCCCATGTGGCATACCACGTTTGAACTCGAAGCATGAATTCCCACATGAGATCCCACAAGAGATCCCACATGGGATCTCATGTGGGATACCATGCGTTTAACTTGATTACGGAATCTCATGCAGATATGGCGTAAAACTTTGAGTCCCCCATTGTGAGTAATGGGGATATCAAAAAACAAGGCAAGCCTTGTAATTAGGACTCTTCGTAAAGAGTCATTTGAACGGCTGACTTACACGGCTTATATACTCTCGGCCATCCAGTATATCTACAGAAAGCGCTATCGGAGCGCCGCATAGCGGTGACAAAGGAGAACTTGTGATGGGTGGCTCTCCATAAGTAAGCTGGGGCTATTTATCCGCTATGCGGCGCTTCGATAGTGCTGTCTGTGGATACGTTGGATAGCCAAGAGTATAAAGCCGTGTAAGTCAACCGTTCAAATGACTTTACGAATCGTCCTAATTATAAGGCTTGCCTTGTTTTTGATAACCCCGTTACTTACAATGGGGGACTCTAAGTTTTACGCCATATCTGCATGAGATCCGGTACTCAAGTTAAACGCATGATATCCCACATGAGATCCCATGTGGGATCTTTTGTGGGATCTCATGTGGAAATTCATGCTGCGAGTTCAAACGTGGGATGTCACATGGGATCCCATATCAAATTCACACGTGGGATCACGCGTGGGATCCCATGTGGAATCCCACGCGTGATCCCATGTGGTTTTTTTCAGTAGGGTACTATAAAATATTAGTAGGGTAACGGCATTACTTTGTTAGCATTATTTGTGATATTATGTATGCACGTCAATTTTGTCTTAATTTACTCTTTTAATTGATTGCAAATGGCATCCAAACTTTTCGAGGTTATATTTCAGTAGCGTGAGAAGTCAAATCTTTGTCCAACTTTAGGCGCCTCATAAATAGTTCCCAATACCCGAAAACGGAACACATTTAAAATTATTGTCCCGACATAGGGTTCGAGTAACGTCTCGATTTAGGTCCCAGCCGACATAGAGTGTCCAGGAATAGTAGTCGTATACATGTTTTTTCAATCTTACCTATATTTATTAGAAAAAAGTATTTAAATAGGTTTATTTTTGTATAGATTAGTAAGATAGATTGTGTATCAATGATTAGATTAAAAAGTTTTTAAAAATTTTGGTTGTCGGTTCTGAAAACACCGTTTGTATATGGTTGTAGGGTGACTTCACCAGTGAATGAACAAATAAGGAAATTGTAATTCTTGTTATTCACTTAAAAGTCTTAAAAATAGGTTAAAAGTAAAAATCTTTTTTAATTAGTATTTTAAAATATTCAAACTTTACGTCAATGACAAAATTTTAGATAAAGAATAAAAGTAGAAATTTTGTTTAAAAGAAATCTGTAAATATATATCTCCTAAAAACCAGTAAATGAACACGCGATGCTAGTGGCTAAACACTTTGAAACCAGTGAATGAACACTTACTTTGTATGTACTTAAGTTCAGTAACCGTAATTTTACAATCTTAATGTTAAAAGTTGACACCAGGACACACTTTATGTATTAAAACTAAACATTAAATATTAAACATTATTGATTTTTCATACAGTACAGCATGAGGTGCGAATAACGTTCGATCACTGGGTTGCCGGGATAAGACTCGCGCCCCAGCAAAGAAGTGTTTGTTCGTTCACTAGATTCAGGAGTATAAAATGAACCGAAGTTGGAACACCTAAATTATATTTAAATAATTAACTTTTTTCTTAAAAATAATATCGAATCGAAAACTAATACGTATGAACTTCATTTAGACGTAAGATTTTAGCACAAAAACTTTAGATTTAAAAAAATCTTCAGCATACAGTGCATCTGCATCACCCTTATATCGAATTACTTAATTCTCATCATGATATCGCAATATTAATCATTTTTTTCATCCAAAGCAATTAATTTCATAGCATGTACAATATATAAAATGAAAGGAAATTTCGCAAAGATTTCAAAATCATGATTATATTTGATACATAAAATGTACAAATTTTACAATTTTAAATATTATATCAAAATGTTCATTCACTGGTGACAGTTCCAATTTACTGGTGTAGTCACCCTACTCCGAATGTGTCCTGTTTTCATGTACTTTACCTTAGGCGTGCGACAGTAAGCAAGGCGATTATTTAAAAAATTATCAAACCCAAGTAGTCATGAGATTTAAGGTCGACGCATATGAGGGAGTTACGTAGACGCGCGACATTAAGCAATCCCCGCTGAAAATGATTATCTCGATTGCCTCAAATTAACCGCGATTTACCTCGATTCTTCCTTGAATTGCCTTGATTCAAGGTAAATCGATGCATAATCAAGGTAAATCAAGGTTGATTTGGGGATACCGAGGTTGTCATTTTCAGCAGGGAGACGATTATTTAAAAAATTCTTAAACTTAAATAGCCGGATGATGCAAGATCCATGTAAGTAAGGGAGTTACGTGGACGTGCGACAATAAGCAAAGCGGTTATTTAAGAAATTTTTAAACCTAAATAGCCGGGGAGCGCGAGGTTCACGCAACTAATGGAGTTATGTATACGTGCAACCGTAAGCATAACGACTATTTACAAAAATTATACGAGGGGTGTTCAAAAAGTAAGTTTCCCTAGTCTGCCGTTTTGCCCCAGCGCCATCTAGCGAGCTGGGACCGAACATAGTTTTAGTTTAGGATATACCGATAAGAGCGGAACCGGTCTTAGCTGCCGAAAAAATTTTTTTCATCAGTACCGGCTCGGAAACCATGGAGCTACCTGTGAAAAACGTGTCCACCTGTGAGTTGCGTGCAGTTATTCGCTTTTTAACTGCAAAAGGGCTTAATGGCTTAATAACGAAGGTGTTCTGTTGATTGATTTTCTTGAATCCGGTACCACGATAAATGCAGATAGTTACTGTGAAGTGCTAAATAAACTTAAAAGTGCCGTTAAACGAAAGCGTCCTGGAAAATTATCCAGAAAAGTGTTGCTTTTTCACGACAGTGCACGGCCTCATTCAGCAAAAAAAACACAAACCTTACTGGAAAAATTCAAATGGGAAATTTTTGATCACCCACCCTACTCTCCAGATCTCGCACCAAGTGACTTTTTTCTTTTTCCTAAATTAAAGGAAAGTTTGGGTGGCCATCACTTCAATTCAAATGATGAAGTGAAAGACATCGTTAAATTATTCTTTAAAAAACAGGGCACGGATTTTTATAAACAAGGTTTGTCAAAGCTTGAGAACAGATATAAAAAATGTATTCAAGTCCGAGGGGACTATGTAGAAAAATAGTTTATAAGTCAAACAATAAATACATATGTTACTTTAACCTAAAAATTGTGTTTTGCTTTTTTCCCGGAGCAGGGAAACTTACTTTTTGAACACCCCTCGTAAATCCAAGTAACTAGGGGAGGCGATATCGACACCTATAAGGGAGTTACGTAGATGTGCGGCAGTAAACGAGACGATTATTTGAAAATTCTTAAACCTAAATAGTCGGGGGACGGGAGGTCCATATAAAGAAGGGAGTTACGTAGATGTGCGACAATAAGCGAAACGATTATTTAAAAAATTCCTCAACCTAAATAGCCTGGGGACGCAAGGTCCACGAAAATAAGAGAATTACGTACACGTGCGACCATAAGCGAATCGATTATTATTATTTTAGATTCCAATCGTATCTGCGTTTTGGCCAAATTAGATGAAACGTAACCTAATTCCGCCAATATTGAATAGTACAAGGAAACTCATAAACTCTAAAAATTAATAAAATATATGTTTTGAAATATATAAAAGCTTTATTTAATTCTTAAATTCTATGAATAATACTAAGTATGAAGGAAAAAAAGGATTTTTTTTTTA
The DNA here is from genome assembly GCA_036365515.1 of Torymus aiolomorphi. Classification (NCBI taxonomy): domain Eukaryota; kingdom Metazoa; phylum Arthropoda; class Insecta; order Hymenoptera; family Torymidae; genus Torymus; species Torymus aiolomorphi. The sequence goes on from CM070877.1 coordinate 142,259,324, forward strand.
CATTGTAATGCATTATCTATAAATGATTTTGGAATTCTATATCGGAGTTTGCCATAAACAAAAAATTCATTTTGATCAATGAAATTGGTTATTGCTAATCATGTTTTTAAAGTTTCTTCTCACAAAAGGGACACATAAATGACTTTATGAAAGTAGTACGAACTTTACACCTTCTCATATTTATTGGATCACATATTCTTTACAGATTAGCCAAATTGAGTGAATTATAGTCGCAAAAGTATTTTGCTTCTACAAATCACAACAAAAATTATTTTTAATATTACTTCTATATTAATTTCAAGGAAAAAGCCTCACCTTTCTGCCTGTATCACTTTCAATTGGGTTTTTTGCTTATGTTTCGACTGCCGTGTGTGAGTAAGCGATTCGATTAATTAAAAAAGTCTTAAACCAAACTAGTGGAGGGACGAGAGGCCCGTGCAGAAAAAAGGGCATTAAGACGTGCGACAGCATAAGAGAGTCGATTATGTGAAAAAGTCTTAAACCTAAATAGTCGGCAGAGATACTTTTTTAAATAATCAACTAGATTACTGTTGCACGTCTATACGTAACTCCCTGCTTTGCGTGGACCTCGCGTTCCCCGCCTATTTAGGTCTGAGACTTCTTTAATTAATCGATTCACTCAACATCGCACGTCTAAGTAAGGCTTTCTTTTGCATGGACTTCCCGTTCATTTTGGACTTACCGGCTATTTTGGTTTAAGAATTTTTAAAATAATCGACTCGCTTATTGTCGCATGTCTACGTAATACCCGTTTTTGCTTGAACCGCGCGTGACCCATAAATGTTTTCTTTTAATATAATTATCTATAATGGTTGTCTTATTATCATAACGAACAACGTGTCATGATTATAACTAATATTAAGCTCTAAAAGGTGCCAACAAATTTTCCACAAGAAAATAATTAAAGTAGAAGAGAAGAGCTTTAATTTAAGCTGAACATGTTTTAAAATCGAACAATCTTGTACAAAGTTACGTGCATTTCAAAATCGTGAAAAATGACAAAAAATGAGTGATTATTTTAGTGATTTTTTTAACGGTAATAAGGATGAAAATTTTCGAAGGTACGCAGGCAAAACCTCTAAATTTAGACCTTTTCCGATTGCTCGTTGAGCTTGTCCTTGTTTAAAAGTGAGTTCTATGTAGTGGAACATGTTACTGAAAGTGGATTTTATAAATATTTGCTTGACTTAGATAGCTAAATATCTGAGAACCATAAGATATGTTACAGTACTGTAAAAGTTAAAAGTTCTAGAGAATTGCTATATATCCCTGTATTATATAGTTGTAAGAAAAAAATCTGACCGATCAGCCCCCTCGCCTCCCTCGCCACTCCTCAATGTCCCCCTCAACGCCTCTCAAAATACCGTTGTGTGTGTGTGTGTGTGTGTGTGTGTGTGTGTGTGTGTGCTTTAGAATCTTCAAAAGCACCTCATTGCCTCCCTCACTCCCCTCAGTGGTACCTCCACATGCCCCCTTCCCCTCAAATGCCCCCCTCACTTTATACCCAAAAGTAATTTTTTTCCTTCTATATTATCAACATAAATTTTTTTAAGATTTTTTCATCACCCGTTTATGGAGAGTAAATGAAAATGTAAAAACTCCGTTGTTTTTGAGATTATGGTGGGCTAAAAGGGGAAAAGTGTATGTATACATCTTATTTTTTCTTATGTTCAAATCTATGATTCCATTGGTTGCTTGCGAGTCCTAGAGAGAACTATTTCATCATATTGAACTGGAGGAGCCTCCTCTATATAATAGAATATATAGAAAATGAGCATGGAAAAGAATCCATTACATTGCCCGAAAGTGTTTCCCAAAAATGGGTCTTTCGGGTTCAATTATATATGAAATGAAGAAGTTTTCCTTAAAATTTCAAGTAAAAATATTTATATAGAAAAAAGTTACAGCCTCTTAAAAATTACGATTTTTCAAGAAAGTGTGGTATTAAAATGGATATAACTTTGGTGTAAAATATCAAAATTTAAAACGTCAGAAAAGGAATTGAAGATTATTTTAAGACGAAAAATTTTTTTTTTTTTAAGAATCCAGTTATCTTTTGATTTGAGAGAAAAGCTTGAGTTTAAAAATGACAAACAAATTGAAATTTTGATGTTTACGTTCTTACATATGTAGCGTTACCTAAAAGAGGCATTGAAATGAAAAAAATGTATCCTCCAAATTGGCAGAAAGACGAAAAGAAATGCCGTGTTGAACGCTTAAAAAGCTTAAATAGAAGCAAAATACTTTTGCGACTATAATTCACTCAATTCGGCTAATCTGTAAAGAAGATGTGATCCAATAAATATGAGCAGGTGTAAAATTCTTACTACTTTCATAAAGTCATTTATGTGTCCCTTTTATGAGAAGAAACTTTAAAAATATGATTAGCAATAATCAATTTCGTGGATCAAAATGAATTTTTTGTTTAGTTTATGGTAAACTCCCATATAGAATTCCAAAATCATTTAGAGATAATGTATTACAATGTATAAAAATCCTTTTTTCCTTGATACTTACAAGGGGAGCACCAGGAATGCGGGTCCTGGATTCGGCTGAAACTGCAGGAGGCACTTCTTTATGATAAATATTGAGACACGTGTCTCAGGGTTTTTGTGAATTGGCCTTTTGTTTCGAGATTAAAGCTAATTTATGTCAAAAATCAACTATTTTTGATAAAAATGGGTTATCTTTCTGTGGTTATAGCTTTCGGTTGTGTAAATGGATTAAGAAGTTTCTAAAAGTAGGCAAAAAAGCTTTAATTTAAGCTGTGTTTCATTAAAAAATGTCAATTTTTTAAAAAGTTATAGGCTATCAAAAATACACTAAGAAAATCACTAAAAATTTCTCATTTTTTTTCAAGTATTTAACGAGTGGTACTTTAAGCTATCTTCTAACTTTATCTTTGATAGCCTATAACTTTTTAAAAAATCGACATTTTTTAATGAACCACAGCTTCAATTAAAGCTTTTTTTGCCTTCTTTCATAAACTTTTTAGTCCATTTGTATGACCGAAATATTCTGAAAAGGTATAACTAAAGAAAGAGACCCCATTTTTATCGATTTTGTTCATTTGAGATATAAAATAGCTTGGATCTCGGACAAAAAGGCCCATTCACAAAAACACCGAGACACATGTCGCATTATTTGTCATAAGGAAGTACCTCCTACAGTTTTAGCCAAATCCAAAATCCTTTTTTTCCTTAATACTTAGTATTATTCATAGAATTTAAGAATTAAATAAAGCTATTATATATTTCAAAACGTAAATTTTATTAATTTTTAGAGTTTATGAGTTTCCTTGTACTATTTTTTCAATATTGGCGGAATTAGGTTACGTTTCACCTAATTTGGCCAAAACGCAGATACGATTGGAATCTAAAATAATAATAATCGTTTCGCTTATGGTCGCACGTGTACGTAATTCTCTTATTTTCGTGGACCTTGCGTTCCCCGGCTATTTAGGTTGAGGAATTTTTCAAATAATCGTTTCGCTTATTATCGCACATCTGCGTAACTCCCTTCTTTATATGGACCTCCCGCCCCCGGCTATTTAGGTTCAAGAATTTTTCAAATAATCGTCTCGCTTACTACCGCACGTCTACGTAACTCCCTTATAGGCGTCGATATCGCGTCCCCTAGTTACTTGGGTTTATAATTTTGCTTCCTCCTAGAGGAAGCTTTGTGATAGTAAATTTTTGTAAAAACATGTTATAATTGTGTTCCGAGGTGTTAGGAATCGAAATACATGGTTTTTGAAAAATGTCTGTATGTGTGTGTGTGTGTGTGTGTGTGTGTGTGTGTGTGTGTGTGTGTGTGTGTGTGTGTGTGCGTGTGTGTGTGTGTGTGTGTGTATACGCCTGGATCTTAGCTTCTACTCGGTCGATTTTTACCGGACAGGTCTCATTTTTTTTTTTTGTTTTTTTTTGCGTGATGGCGGGTCAAAAATCGGTTTTTGGATTGGGGCGATGCGTTTTTGTTTTTTTCCAAATTTTCGATTTTCTCAAAACTGTTTTTTGATTTTTTTAATGATAGGATCGAGTTATTCGAATCTGATGGGTAGCGTTCGAAAGAGAAATAAAATACCTATATTTTCTATAAAAAAAAAAAAGTTTCTACCTATCACGGTTCTTTTGTTATTAACAAAAACGTGTTTTTTTTTTAGAAGCTTATAACTCCTAAACTTAACGGTCAATTTTTTTGAGAAAAATCATGATAGTACAGAATATAAATAACTATAATCTGTTCAAATTTGAATACATTCTGTAGGCTAGATTTTGAGTAAAAAATTGAAAAATGAAAAAAATCAGTTTTGTATGTCCAACGATTACAAGAGTAAAATTGACTTAATGGCTTCAAAATTCCTTTTAGAGGTAGATTTTTTATAGTTCTCGGTCGAGTTCTTTGGGCAAAATGATTGGTCCATAAATTTCAGAGATATTTGAGGTTAAAAATTTTTTGACATTTTTTAAAAATCGTAATTTCTCGAGAACGGCTCTATGTATCTGAATGAGGTAGATGGCATTCGAAAGAGAATTAAAATACCTATATTGTCTAAAAAAATTAATTTTCTATCTATCACGGTTCTTTAGTTATCATCAAAAACATAAACGTGTTTTTTTTAAAAACTCATAACTCCAATGATGTGTAACAAAATGAATTAAAATATTTAAAAATTATATCTATTATAATTATGAATTATGCATTATGAATGCATTATATTCTGCATTATTATAATTTATTTGTGAGTTATGAACATTTAAAAAAAAAACACGTTTTTGTTAATAATAAAAGAACAATGATAGCTATAAATTTTTTTTTTTCTTAAAAAATATGAATTATGAAATATAAAAAAACACGATTTTGTTAATAACAAAACAACCGTGATAGCTATTTGTTTTATTATAAAATATAGATATTTTACTTCTATTTCAAATAATAACTTTATTTATCAGCTCAAAATTTATATAAATTTGATATAAATAAAGAATAAATAAATAAATAAATTTAAAAATTAACAATTTTTAATATTCATAAATGAATTTAATTATAATTATGCAATAAATTTTTTAAAAAATTATAAATTTTGTTATTAAAAATTAATTAAAGGAATCAACAAATTACGGTTGAGGAAGCTACGGGTCAATGAATTGGCAGCGGTTTTTTTAAATAGTCGTTATGCTTACGGTTGCACGTATACATAACTCCCTTAGTTGCGTGAACCTCACGCTCCTCGGCTATTTAGGTTTAAAAATTTCTTAAATAATCGCTTCGCTTATTGCTGCACATCCACGTAACTCCTTTACTTACGTGGACCTCGCGTCCCCCGGCTATTTAGGTTGAGGAATTTTTCAAATAATCGTTTCGCTTGTTACCGCACATCTACGTAACTCCCTTATATGCGTCGACCTTGAGTCCCCTGACTACTTGGGTTCAATAATTTTTTAAATAATCGCCTTGTTACTGTCGCACGCCTAAGGTAAAGTACCCGAAAGCGGGACACATTCGGAGTAGGCTGACTACACCAGTATATTGGAACTGTCACCAGTGAATGAACATTTTGATATAATATTTAAAATTGTAAAATTTATACATTTTATGTATCAAATATAATCATGATTTTGAAATCTTTGCGAAATTTCCTTTCATTTTATATATTGTACATGCTATGAAATGAATTGCTTTGGATGAAAAAAATGATTAATATTGCGATATCATGATGAGAATTAAGTATACGCCATTCGATATAAGGGTGATGCAGATGCACTGTATGCTGAAGATTTTTTTAAATCTAAAGTTTTTGTGCTAAAATCTTACGTCTAAATGAAGTTCATACGTATTAGTTTTCGATTCGATATTATTTTTAAGAAAAAGTTAATTATTTAAATATAATTTAGGTGTTCCAACTTCGGTTCATTTTATACTCCTGAATCTAGTGAACGAACAAACACTTTTTTGCTGGGCCGCGAGTCTTATCCCGGCAACCCAGTGATCGAACGTTATTCGCACCTCATGCTGTGCTGTATGAAAAATCAATAATGTTTAATATTTAATGTTTAGTTTTAATACATAAAGTGTGTATCCTGGTGTCAACTTTTAACATTCAGATTGTAAAATAACGGTTACTGAACTTACATAAGTACATACAAAGTAAGTGTTCATTCCTTGGTTTCAAAGTGTTCAGTCACTAGCACCGCGTGTTTATTTACTGGTTTTTAAGAGATATATATTTACAGATTTCTTTTAAACAAAATTTCTACTTTTATTCTTTATCTAAAATTTTGTCACTGACGTAAAGTTTGAATATTTTAAAATACTAATTAAAAAAGATTTTTACTTTTAACCTATTTTTAAGACTTTTAAGTGGATAACAAAAATTACAATTTCCTTATTTGTTCATTCACTGGCGAAGTCATCCTACAACCATGTACAAACGGTGTTTTCAGAACCGAAAACCAAAATTTTTAAAAACTTTTTAATCTAATCATTGATACACAAATCTACCTTACTAATCTATACAAAAATAAATCTATTTAAATACTTTTTTCTAATAAATATAGGTAAGATTGAAAAAACATATATACGACTACTATTCCTGGACACTATGTCGAGCTGGGACCTAAATCGAGACGTTACTCGAACCCTATGTCGGGACAATACTTTTAAATGTGTTCCGTTTTCGGGTATTGGGAACTATTTATGAGGCGTCTAAAGTTGGACAAAGATTAGGGGCATGAGTTTAAGATTAATTTGTTTTTATTTATGGTTTTCGTTATAGCAATAGCAATAACAGATCTTTGTAAATAATAATTTTGCAATGTTACGTACGAAGTACGTCGTGTTACCATTGCAGCCGGTATGGGTAGTGTGTTACCGGCCGCGCATCAGCTGTTCCCGCAGCATTTAGAAATTGACTGCCGCGCTGCGCGTGGTCGGGGTGCGTACTTCTTCGGGGTGCCTCAGTCTCCCTATCCGCTTTGCGCTTCTATTTACGTCTATCTTCTTTGGTAGTGGTGCCAGATGTCTGCACGGCCATTCACTCTATATATAAAACAATTTTGTGTATTATTATTATGTTATCCGGGTTATCGGCTGTGCAGTATGGGTATGCACGTTACCTTAAACCTTTACACCTTATGTCATGGTATCATAGATCTAAAATAATAGTCATACCTACATTACCGATACATGATAAGTGTTTATAAACACTTCACACGCTTCTTCATTATTCTTCCTCTAGATGACGTAACGTCTTATTGTCGTCTTGATTTAATATTAATTAAAAAATATTTTACTTTTCTAAAATATTTAGAAAAGATTTATTCAAAATACTTTTTTCCAAATTGAAAATTCTTATATTGCCAGGCAAATATAGTTTGCCAATTTAAATTAGTTATTCGACTTTATGTTTTCTTTATTATTAAATAAAATAAATTTTTAAAAATTTGTGATAATTTCATCAGTTTAATTATCACAAACTTAATATTTCTCATTTCAAAAAATATTAATGTAGTCATTAAAAAGATATTATATTTTTTTACAAAAACATGTAAACTAATACACGAAATTAAAATTTTTTTTATTTACAATTGATTCCGAGTAACCTTCTCTGGCCAATGGATGTTTAATTTATTCAATGTATGTATCAGTTGCCATTCATTAAAAAGCTATAGAATTTGTTAAAAATAATAAATCTGGCCACAAATGTCTATCATTAAATAATCATTATTGTATCAACATAAAAATTCACATCGTGCGATTGGCCAATGGCCACTCAAGGCATGAGTATCGTATTAGTACGTTTCGACACGGGTGAGGAAGCCACTCGCTTCGCTCGTGCAAAAGTCACACCAGCTAAATAATCGACTTACGCACTAGTTTCGAACGGTATCTTATACCACGAGCGCCGAAAAATCATATCAAAGTTGTGATTTTGAGGTTAGAGTGGTATAAATTATTTTGTAGCACGTTTACCTAAATCCGCTATCACGCCTATTCGTACCTTAAGAGTTATTCGTGGCTTATACCAGCAGAGTTCTCTGCTGTACCGACCACAATGTTTTTAATTAAATATTAATTGTTATAAGTTTTTCCTTGAATTTTGAGAGTCGACGCACAAAGGCAAACTTATTATCTAATTCCTGATCAATTTTAGATAAATCTATTGGAAAATAAAGACGAAATTTGAAAAATCGCAACGTTGCATATTACTATATTAACCTCAAAATATGACATCTTGCGATTTTTCAAATTTCGTCTTTATTTTTCAATAGATTTAGGGGATGCCATACTCGTACCATTACCGACCGAGCAATTCACACAGTTTCAAGCTGATTAAAAATAAAATACGCCGAATCACAAAAAATCAAGAGAACACTCTTCTGTGTTTTTTAACGTTCTATCATCCAGTCAAAGTTTGGAGTCGAAATATCAAGCCATTTTTGCAAAAACTTTGAACAAAGCGAAATTTAATTTCGTTCAAAGTTTTTGAAAAAACGGCTTGATATTTCAACTCCAAACTTTGACTGGATGATAGAACGTTAAAAAATACAGAAGAGTGTTCTCTTGATTTTTTGTGATTCGACGTATTTTATTTTTAATCAGCTTGAAACTGTGTGAATTGCTCGGTCGGTAATGGTAGGACTATGGAACCCCGTTAAGTTACGGATAGGCGTGACTTAAGTGAGGACTTAGGTCACACCGTGCTATAAAGTATAAGATCTATTATCATCACATCAAATAAGAATATTGAACTTCATCTAATTTCCAAGAAAATCAATCATGAGGTTTGAATTAAAACCTGCTAAACATATTTCTAGGCTTTTGATACTTCAGTACACTAATGTCCGACGAACGTAACTAATCGAGCATTTCAAGTTTTATAAAAAATGTTGATATATAAAGAATAACAATTTTTAGTTTCAAATATAATATACAACACTGTATTTCAGTAAGTGCTATTAATTTTAATTTTATTTAATTTAGTTAAGAGGGTGTTGTACTCATGTACTCTGTTTTATCGTCGGAACACGGTGAATTATATACTATCAAAATAAATATATCGATTTTCGCCTTATAAGGAGATTGTTGAGGACAACATTACGTTGCGCAGGAGCGCAACGTAATAATCTACCATCCTACGCAGTTTTGAGCCGGAATATCCACGGCACCCTAAAAAATTTTTCGAACAAAAATAACCGAAATTTCGTTCGAAAAATTTTTTAGGGTGCCGTTGATATTTCGGCTCAAAGCTGCGTAGGATGGTAGATTATTACGTTCCGCAGGGCAACTATCTCCTTATAAGACGTAATTCGATATATTTATTTTAATAATATAGAACTTACCGTGTTCTATCGGTAAAACAGAGTACATGAGTACAACACCCCCTTAATATTTTAATAAAACTTTTCTTATTTATAACTTTACATAAAAAGCCATTATTAACATGAAGCATTTTTTCAATATTATCACTTATTCGCGAAAGATTATTTTCCATTATAAATTGTATGAAATTATTATCAATTTATTGTTTTTCTTAATTTTACATGCATATTGAGTACAATAAAATTAGATATGTAGTTTTAATTATTTAAGTGAATATTGAAGTAAGAATGTAGTATTGCTACCTCACGAATAAAGTTTTATAATATAAAAAATTATAAAAAATAGGGAAGAGTAGCCCAATACCGGCTCCCATAGCTATTTCGGGTACAATTTTTGATCCGACAGATGAAAATTAACTTCTTAAAAAAGATAACGATCTTACGGGAATTTTATATAAAAGAGCCATTGATTGATTATTAGTTTTTTTAGAATTTTTATGATGAAAAAGTGAAAATTAATAATAAAATTACATTATATATTATATTTAGTTGGTATACATCGTAATTACAGTAAAATATAAACTCACCTGCACCTAAATTGGGATAAAATAATATTTAATTTTGTTGATGTCAACACCCAACACATGACCATATTTAATAATACACGGCCGATATTGGGTTCCAATATATTAAACAAAGTCAGATAGAGATTTTGTCAGACCAGAATCATATCGATGTATTCGTTAATGTTTAAAAAATATATGTACGAAAATTGTTTAAAAAAATATTACTTTAACTGGAGGAAAAAGACGAGATTACAAAAATAACTTTTGACACTGTACGATTGTCGTTGCTACAACTTAAGGTTGTACACGATCCAAGTCGCGAATCAGCATTACTAAAGATGATTAATAATTAATTATCAAACCTTATTTATCAGTTTTTGTTTTATATGTTTATAAAAATACACTTGATGAATAGTTCTCAAAACCGAAAATGAGACGAAAAATTCCGCAGTATTCCGATTTTAAAAAGATCATATCGACGCCCCTTACGAAAACTAGCACGATTCAGATTGCCACGAAGACTAGTCCATTTCAGCGTTAGCCGCGAAGACTAGCACGTCCCATTGATTTGCATTGAAGACTAGCCCGATCCGCTTGATTGCGGTGAAGACACATTCCACTGCCTCTTATGTAAATTAACACGGTGACGCGAAATGCTAGTTTTCGCGGCAAGCTTGCGAATCATCTTACTTTTCATCGCAAACTCGCGAATCGTGCTACTTTTCGTCGCAATCTTACGAATTGTACTATTATTCGGCGCAAACTCGTGAATAATGCCTGTTTTCGCGGCAACCTCTCGAATTGTACTAGTATCCGCGGCAAAGTCGTGAGTTATGCTAATTTTCGTTACAGTTTTCCGAAATGTGCTAGTCTTCGTAAAGAGGGCAAAAAACGTGCTAGTTTTCGTAAGGAGCGTCGATATGTCTTGGCAGGTTTTTAATTTCATTCAAAATAGTGCCGCATATTCAACTTTAATTCGATTTTTATTTTTTTTGGTTTTATATTGTTCAGAGAAGAATTTCTAACAGATCGCAGAACTCAGAAATCAAAAATATGTCTTTACGAATTACTAAACTTAAGTTTTCCAAAAAAGGGCTCACTTTTTAAGTTGACTGTACTTTTGAAAATGTTTAGTTATTTGAAACAGAAAAAATATTTTATATTTCTGGGTTCCGCGATCTGTTAGGAATTCTTCTCCGAAGAATATAAGACCAAAAAAATAAGAATTGAATAAAATTTAAGACATATGACTTTTAAAAGTTGAAATACTTCAAAAATTTTCGTCCGATTTTCGGTTTTCATGACTCGTACTTTGATAAAGCTCTCAATTCGAAAATAAGTAAAACACCGTTCATAGTAAATTATTGATATTTTAAGTAATAGACTAACATTTGAAGTGCTAATACAATCTTATCTTTGTGAATTTTGTATATTTAAAATACCAGGTGAAATATGTTCGATGAAATAATATTTTATCCTTAATCACAGTTGTCCCGTACCACTAGCCGTACGCTGGCCGTAGCTGGGAAACTTTTCCCTATACAGCAATTAAAATCAAAACTTTTATGTTTGTTTTCGCAATAAAAATTTCACACATGCAATAACAGTTTTTTATCCTTAATATAAATTGAGCGATCGAGATTCGTTCGGTTTTCGAGAGTTTTTGCGAGGTATCTCGAAATCTCGAATCGATCTCGAAACTCGAAAGAAATCGAGAAACAGCGACGAGAGTAGTAAGTATATATAACTAGTAAGTATATATCTGTGGCTTCCAGGAATAACGACCTAACCCACTTGGGAGTCAAAATTGAGTTAGCAACGGACTTTATACCTACTAACTACCCTTTTTCATATAGACTTGGTCCGGAAATCTGAAACGCGTTCAAAGAACAAATATCAGCTAAGTGCATAACCACTTAACTACACCTGTGCCCGGAAAAACCACTTAACTGAATATTTATATTTAATTAAAAGCACCGTTTTGAAGTTAATACTACGCAATAAACAGATTATGACATACCTATTTTTATAGCAACAAAGATCAAAGGTAATAGATAATAGAAGGTAACACAACAGCTTTGATTGCCGGGCGATGGGACGGGTGTGCATAAACAGTAACCGAGTAACGTTCGGTATTCGGTTTAACGAATTCCGTTGACTTCACGCATATTCCGTTGGGAGGCACATGCGTGCGAATGAATATTTAAAAAAGAATTTGTATTCTATGTTTTAAGTGTAGAAATAACTATGTTATTTATCTTATTTGAACAATTTCCCTAAACCACTTAACTGCACAGTTACCGGAATAACGACTTAACTGCATTGTTTTGTTTGTTTGTACAAAGAATAAAAATGTATTCTAGCAGCTGATAGTGGGGTTCGAAAGATATTCGATACCTTTGTAAATGTTTACATTGTTATGACTCATCTCGCGCATTTCGATCTTACATATGAAGTGTCATGACAGAAATTTTAAAACGTCGATTTCTCGAAAACACGTACAAGTGGGTTAGGTCGTTATTCCGGGAAGCCACAGATATAAATCAAGTTGTAATCTAATTTCCAAAATTTTAATTTCGTAGAAGTCGATATGACGAACAGTAATATATTGTTTTTTAATTTAATGTTTCAAAAACATGATCTTGTGAGCGTATGAAAATCTTCAACCACGCTAAACTACTTTGTTTCCGTAACGTATCCATATTAATCTTATATTCAACAATATTTTGTTAAATACGGATAAACCAAGCTTGACTCACAATAATATTTCTCTATGAAATAATATTTCACTCTATTATACATATAACTTAAATTTTAAAAGATCACGCCTTTGTTCACATTGCCGCTCTAAGATTACGTAAGATATATTATGTTGATGAAAAACATGCGCAAAGCAAATAAACAGTTCTGTATGTTCATCCACGAAATAGGTTTCACCTTTAAAATGCAATAAAGTTCAGATTACTAAGCAGGCTGGCCTGTGTAATCAGCCTGCAAGCTCTTTACAAACCAGTTCACATTGCGCGCACTGCGATATCGTCTCATGATCGATCAGAGAAAAAGAGTATCATCTTCGTTGCACGGCGAGAAAGACGCGATCGGGCTTCTTAGGGGCTTTTTTCTTATTTTACGTTTTAGTGACCGTACACTGAGAAAAAAGTATAGGGATAGTATAAAAAGGGCTATCACATAGCGTGTTATTTTGTTAATTTAAAGATTACATTGATTTTAATACTATATATGATATTTTTTATAATAAATATTCTATTAGACTAGCAATATAGTGTTAAAAACTACATTTTCACAATTCGGTTACCATGCAATAATAAAAGCTATATATAAACACATTTTTATCGGATATATGAAATCATATAAATTTTTTTTATCATCATATATTTATACATTATTTTCTAGAATAATACCGACTAATATTGTGTATTGAAAAGAGTTTCTCGCGTCTTTCATCCCGAAATAGTTTAATTTTCTTATGTCCATCAAGTCAAATTGAAAATTGTATTAAACTCCTATATTTCCGTAAAGTTTTTTCTGATATTTTATTTGACGATACAAAAAGTGTGGCTGACAATTAAATTTGTTTTCAATCGTGTAATTCCTTATACCACAATCGTGTAACAGTCTATTCGATTCTGAAATAATCTTCATAATATCCATTATAAAGGATATTTCTGCCTTTGAAAGGCAAAAGTAAAAAGACTGTTACGTCTGGGAGCTATCACGGTTAGAGACTTTTTACATCGTGTTTTACCTGCCCTATGCTGTGCGCCAATAAAAAAAGTCGTTGTCTGGTCGTTATGAATTTCTCGATATTAATAGTGGAAAATGCTATTTTCTATAAGACTCCGTGTTAAATTGTTACAGCAATTTTTATTTATATCTTATCACTGAAGCTTCGAAATAACTGAAATTTACATGAGACACCTTTATTCACACACTAATATTTATTTTTGAAATCCATACTTGCAAATTATTTGAACCGATGAACCTCGTTAAGAAAATTCTCTCTTCTTTTTTCTATTTTTATTTTATTTGTTTAACTTATTTATAGTGACTGTAAGTGGTTTGTGTAATTATTATGCAGACAAGAAGAACTCTTAATAAGTTGATTAAATACAAAATATTTTTCTTCATTATTTTTTTATGGTAACTCAAGTAGTTACACGAGATTGAAGCACTACTTGCTTTTTAATTTATAAAAGTTGCAAGGAAGAAGACAAAGTCTTCAATAAAATATTTACAATTCTTATTAATTCAGACATATACATATACACTTGAGACTTTCAATAGAATTCCACAGTTTGAGTGACTTTTTCAGTTTATGGCTGAAATATCAAAGTTGGAGGATACTATTGAATAAAACAAAAACCATTTCATAGAAGTCGAAATCTAAACATCAACTTGGAGCAAATATCTAGTCAAACGATACTTTTTATTTCACAAACTGATTTAATATTAAGAAAGTATTGTCAAGTTTTGCAAGCAATCGCTTTGTAGTACATAGCAAAAAGAACTTTCGCAATAATACCTATACCAATCTAATAACATTTATTTCAATCATATGTACATTACTAAAAGCATCGTAACTATACACAATTCGACCGTATCCTTGCTTCTGACGCCTCCCCATAAATCTTCGCCAAACTTTACAACGCGTGTGATGGTTAGCCCGCTTCAGCGATACTCCCATAGGATTAACATATACCTACGTATACATACACATCTCTAGAGTAGTCATGTACACCTATATACATATACACACAGCAGCAACTCATACGCGCGCTCGCGCGCTTCAATTCATATATACACGCGCTCGTGTGTTTGTATACGCTCATAGAACTTCCTTCGCTCTCTGTAATCTGCACGTATTCCCCGCCGCGCACAGAGACGAAGTTTCGACAGCGGAAGCAAATTCGCGCGCGCTCTCTCTCTCCCACACCCATCGCTTCGACCTTATCCTCCTCCTCTACACTCCTCCTTCCAATAACCCTCTCTGTAATACGCCGTCGTCGCGGTCGAAAATAAAGAAAAAAGCTACCTAAATCGGCGAACAGAGAGCGCGTAAGAGAGAGAGGGAGAGAGAGAGAGAGAGAGAGAGAGATGGGAGTAGGCATAGCGAGCGCGCACAGAGCACAATTACGGCGCATAGTGTCGAGGAACCCCCTTTTATATTAATAGTCGAGAGTGACTGTGACGATGATGAGGGCCTCGAGGAAAGAGGGAGACGCGAGGAGGGACGCGCAGAGAGGGACGCAGAGAGAGAGAGAGAGAGGCAGCAGTAGCAGTGGCAGCTACAGCAAGCAGGCAGTATAGCAGGCAGTAGTAGCAGCAGCAGCAGTACAAGCTCACTCGGTCTATACCTATAATACACACACATACGCACGCACGGGTTTTCATCGGAGAGGCTTTAAGCGCGCGCGCGCCCGCGGCCGAGGAGGGGGTTTCGAAATGATAGATCGGAGGACGGGATAGGATACATCGCGAGCCTCCTCCCCTCTCCTTCAAAAGCTCCTCTCTCTCTCTCTTTCTTTCTCTCTTGTGTTACCTAGCTGTCTCTCTTTCGCCTTCCCTCTTTCTCTCTCCCCCAGTGCATGTGTGTGTGTTTAGTATCACAGTTCGCGATGGAGGCTACTACTTACTCCGGCTAGGAGTCAGCCCGCGCCGCTCTGTCTATACCTACGGGTTTTCGGCCAGCGAGAGAGAGAGAGCCCCGGCGAAGAAACGAGAACGGAGGGCGACGCGCGAGTGCGAGTCAGTGGTGTCGATAAAAACACACGTATATACACAGAGAGAGAGGCGAAGAAGGTCTTTTTTTGGATCAAGGTGCGCGAGGTTCCCAATTGTTCCGGGAAATCGGTTCGCGGAATCGGTCATTTTTCAGAGCCCCGAGATTGACGGGCTGACGCGAGCGCGCGCGCGCCTGGTGAGTTGGACGGGTGTACACGTAGTTAAAAATTGAAGCGAGGCGGCAGGGTAGCAGCAACAAAAAATAAAAAGAACGAGGTCGACGTGCGCGCGTTATAGGGGGGGCTGTGCGGAGGAGGGAAAGCGCGCGCCGTTCAATGAATAATTCCGCGGCCGGGAATGAGAAATTTATAAAATTCGCGCGGCCGTTGCCGTCTTGACGTATATGTATATATATATATACGAGCAGGGGGTGGTGTAAGCGGTGAGATTTAAGGCGATCGTGTACTGGGCGCGTCTTGTCCACGGCGGAGGAGGAAAAGGAGCGGCAGTGATCCACGACATGTGCGAGAGGAGACCGCTGCTAACTTTTCGCTTTTAACTGTGATGTAGAGAGGATATGGAGAGCTGAGAGCGGAAGCCGAGGTCTGATGGGCCGCTGTATTACGTCTGGAACACTTTGACGATATATGCTGCGGACTGTGAGAAGTAAAGTAGTATAATATATGCTTTGACGAACTAAAGAGATAAAGAAAAAAAAAAAAGTGTGAAATAATGATGAATAGGACGAGGACTAAGCAGCCATACGTTTGATCCTCGATAAGTGGAGATTTTGAAAGCTGAAAAAGGATAATTTCTGCCGGAGTATAGTTTACCGATAATTCAGGGTAAGTACGAGCGAGCAAAACGAACAGAGCATTACGTGCACGACGTGCAAAAAAAAAATAGGAGAAGGCTATAGAGGAAATCGAACGCGCGGTTTGACGGGCTCGCGTCGCACCACTCCCATCTGTTTCTACTTACACTGGGCGCACGTCGCGGCGCATCTATATCGAAATTTCCACGCGCGGGTTGTCGGGCCGCCGTGAATTTCCTGCGGCCCGGTAATATCGCGCGAGCGCGAACGCGCGGCAGTACACGCGAATATGAAAGTCACTTATGCTTTTAGGGTCACTTTAAAATGCTGGATAAAAAGTTCAAATGGCCGATAACGAATCTCAATGTCAATCTCATGAGGTCTGTATGTGGTTGTACCGGATCAGTTTAAATTTGAAGGATATATTTATTTGATTTGTTTTTCGTGGGTTTATGATTGTGCTGAAAATCGCGCCGTATAGGTCATTTTTAAAGAACGTAACATTTTTATATTTTTATTATGTGTGGTGATGCCATCTTAATTATTATTTCACGAATAAAACAGCACAACGAAAGAATAGGAAAATTTCAGGTTTCTTGATGAAGCTGTACAAATATAAATTGATTACTTAAATTTGCGCTAAGAGTGTGAACGAATTCAATCGAAACGTGTTAACGGTTTATATTTGAAAGTAATGAATGCAGCGCGATTGTTGAATAGTATTTTAAACTAAAATTTCAAACAGTAAATTCAACCTATAAAATAAATTTTTGAACAAAAGTTCTGTAAAACAATGGTATTCATATACAGCATTTGAAAATAAAATTCAATAAAAATAAACTTTTGTAATTGAAATTCCCTTCGTCAACTATATTAATTGTTTTCGAAAAAGTTAAAAAAATATACATGTACACTGAGAAAAGGATGTGT
Source organism: Torymus aiolomorphi (assembly GCA_036365515.1). Taxonomy (NCBI): domain Eukaryota; kingdom Metazoa; phylum Arthropoda; class Insecta; order Hymenoptera; family Torymidae; genus Torymus; species Torymus aiolomorphi. The sequence goes on from CM070877.1 coordinate 142,276,717, forward strand.
TTACTGTTAATATGGCATTGTAACTGTTAGCATGCGTATCTTTAAATATGATCAAATATAGGCATTGTAACAGTTAATATACCATATGTTACTGGTAAACATTGATATTGTAACAGTTACTATATTGGGTTTGACCGTCAAAATCTTCCCTATTCAAATATACGATATTGTAACAGTTACAATATTGCAATTCTAATTAAATAGATAAATATGTTAACTATAACAATATTCTTCTCTCAGTGTAACAGAGAAAATAGTTCCAATATAACAGAAAAATGTGTCTCCGCAGTTCTATATTCGCTATCCTCCCTCCAGAAATGAAAAAAAAACTAATCTTACATTCAAAATCTCTTATTAATTTTATACACTCTCTTAAAACTTTTTCCATTCCTATATACATCGAAAGCTACAAAAACGCGCACCAAATCCCCTACCCAAACAAAGAATTCTTCGGGACAGCAATCCCGCACTACGACGAAATCAAATCAAGCATTTCCCTCCGGCAATCAAGAACGATTAAATCCGTCCCCTGTCTATTTTCTGCGCCCCAGCGAAACCGAATTACCTACCCGCTACGAATGTGCGCTCGCGCGGAAAAATTCCTCGACACCCCGCGACCAGTACAAATGAAAAAAAGAAAAGAAAAAAAAAGCAGTCCACACATTGTACACGCGCCCGCGCGCGTGTGTGTGTGTGTGTATGTGTGTATATATATACGAGGCGACAGCCCGCGGAACCTCCGGACTGTAAGAACGACCGGATGTCGATTGGTGCTGTGATTCGATTGATTCGCTGAAGAGCCACAGCGCGCGCGCGGGCACGAACTTCCGAGTGGCCCGCGCTCGTTATGCGCGTGTAGTAGGTACGGGGATAGAGTGAGAAAGAGAGAAAGGGCGCGGGAGTGAGAGAGAGAAAATTAGTCGGTCGTGGCCGAGTGGAAAAAGAGTCGGCGGAAGAGCGCTGTTGTTCCCTCCGCTCCCGAAGACGCGCACGGAGCGCCGCGATTTCGCGCGCTCGGGACGAAAAGTTTTCCGGATGGAAGGACGACGCGCTCCATGGAGATTTTTAAAAGACTTGATGGGCGGGATGGAGGGGCCGACGAGATTTATGCTTCCTTCTTTTCTTCTGGATTCGGCTTGGGTTCTCCGGAAAGGGACTTTCTTTTTTCTTTGTCAATGGTACTTTGTGATTTGTCGCTGCCGAAGTAGTGTCGTATATATATTTTTAGGCTTCTCCGATTCGTGTTTAATAGGCGTGCTTTCGTTCACTTTTAAGGGGGGTTATTGTTTGATACGAAATTGATTCCCTATAAAACTTATTACTTTCATTAAACGATTCTTTGCTTTTGTACAATAGAAACAAGTGAAAGCAAACAACATTATTTTAACGAAAAGTTCATATAAATATAACTTGCTGTTCGTATTGATATATATCGTATTTTATAACATTAATTTTTTAGTTTATTGAAATAGCACCATAGTTCATTTTTGTAAAGAATATAATTATTATAAAATAAACTCAATAAATGTGTGTGAAAACAACGTTATAGAACTAAAACAATCCTAGTTTTTAAAAAAATAAATATTAAAATATTCAAGAAGTATAATACAATTGTAAAATAATATTAATTCCTGAGAAAGTCAAACTCGTTTATAGAAGAATTTTTTACATTCGAATAGTTTTTTCTCAGAGTTTATAGCGTATAGTTAATACTCTACCAGCATGTGAACATTTAAAGTAATTTATGACACAAGAGTTGTGGTATATATATCAAAGCATATAACAATGTTTTTACTTCCGAGGAAGTTAATTATCTTTATAAATGATTTTAAGTGAAGTGCTTCGCTACTTCACATGTAATCAATTGAAGGCAAGGCCGGTATTGCTTAAATACTAAATGATAAACTTCCTTTTTACTTCCTTCGGAAGATTAAATTTAGATCAGGAAATTATAACAATCTGAATCCTTGCCCTTTGAAGAACGGCTCTTAAAATTAAATGAAGTTACGTCGGTATTATCTCAGTGCTGGATCATTCGAATGCGCGACGAAAAACGCGGCCTTTTTCTATATAGAACGATATCGTGCAGTGGTGCAATGTAATGTTTTAACTGTAATTGCTGTGCAATTTGATTCCGGAGTAGTCGAAGAAAAGATTTTAAGTATGATTATTTTAATTAGTTAAACTTTTTAACAGAAAACTTCTAATTTTCAGAAATTAAGGTAGTTTTTATTTTATTCGAATACTGTAGAAGAATAATACGAATATTGATTTCTTTAATCAAATTAAAAATATTGTAATTTTTACTTATTAAGCTAATTTTACATGATTTGCATTTTTTCACGTTTATAATATAACCTATAGCTATTTTAAATGTCAGTAATTTCGTTCGAAAAATGTAAATAAAACGTATCGCAACTGGAACGCAAATTTTCTATCATCATCTCAGTGAATTTCCAACTACCAAAAACCAATTTTCTTATTGCATAATTGCATAATATCATTTTCTTCTAAATTTACATACTTCAAATTTTATTTACATGAATACGCTGATATTATTGTTGACAATACACTACTGCAACGCCACACCACAGTTTAAAATTTTTTTTAATTATCAAATTTATCAAAATTTTGATTGTCGCAATTAACTTGACGTATATATGTCGTTGCGCGGTACGAAGAAAAGCCAACTTGAAAGTTACAGACGAATAAAAGCCAAAAACGCGTCTAAGGCGAAGAAAAGCCAGTTTGCTTCCTCCCAGACGAAGAAAAGTCAGTTTGCGCCCTCCCAGACGAAGAAAAGCCAGTTTGACTTTTTTCAAACGAAAGTAACATTTAGTTGGTATCTTATAGATTTTCAGATAATAAGATAAGATAAAGATAAAAAGATAATCAAAAAGATTAAAAATCTTTTTAAAAAGATAAAAAGATGATCAGTCAAGATAATTAGATAACTAGTAATTGATTAGATGCCGTCAGATGGGTTTTTTCCTCTCCAAAAAGGGCGCAAACTGGCTTTTCTTCGTCTGGGAAGGTTCAAACTGGCTTTTCTTCGACTGGGAGGGCGCAAACTGGCCTTTCTTCGTCTGGGAGGACGCAAACTGGCTTTTCTTGGCCTGTAACTTCCAAGTTGGCTTTTCTTCGTATTGCGCGACGATGTTTGATTAAACTTTCTCAAATACAGTTAACTCACATTCTGGTCAATGATATTTATTCTTACATGATTATTAATATCCGTGAGAACCCAATATTTAACAGCACAATTACGTATGTGCTGTACCTTACCTTACCATAACCCACCCACAGAATAATACAGTTTTCATTCTACAATCAAAGAAAAGGTACCCAAATCTCTCTGCGTTCAACATAATACATTGCAAAATCGCACGCTGCTTTGCATTTACCAAACGGCGCAGTTCGCGCGCGACACCGTTTCGCCATCACCGAAATTCGGGCACGCGGCACACACTCTCCTGCTATCGCCGGCGCGCATTACTCGTGCGATTTATTTACCGCGGTGCAATAAACCTTTGACGATACCCCCTTTGACGTCAGCCGGTGGCCGATTTATCGGTCTCGGCACCGGGAGACACCGCTCGCAATTTTATTCAGGAATCCAGCTCGATTCCCCTGCAGCGCTGCACACACACACATGTCTCTCGTTACCACCGAGCTGCTGCTGTTGCTGCAGAAGAAGAAGCGTCCGCGCACGCGATTATGCGCGGCGTATGACATTATTGTTTGCGGTCTTGACGAGAGCTCTCGGCCGTAGTATAATTGTAACGAAACAGGAGACCGCGAGAGTGGAGTAGAGCGCGACAGAGACGGAAGGTGTAAGGAGAGCATGCGCGCGAGCGAATGCAACGCGCGCGCGCGCCCGGCTGTGTAACGCAGTTGCAAGTTCGCCTCGACGGGACGCGAGAGTGTGCGCGCGCAGTCTAAGATTACGCCGACGGCGAGCGCTCGCCTTGAGGACCATTGGGCCCGAAGTCGATTTCCGGTCTTTGCGTGCGCGTTGAAGTATGGACGCTTGGCTTATTGGCGCGCTCGCGATGAAGTACGCGCGATGCGAGGAAATGACGGGGAGCTTGGTTGTTGAAGGAAGAACGAGATTCTTTGATGGGAGGAGGAGGAGATAGGAGCGAGGAGTTGTGTGTATTTTCAAATCCGCAAAGATGTAACGAACGCGTTGTATACGTAATGTACGTAAAGTAATAAAGATTGTTTTGGCTTTGCAAAGCTTTTGTTTTTTGTTTTAATATTTTGTCCTTAGATATGCAGTGTTTCGTTTTTATTTTATCATGCCTTTAGATGTGGATGCATCATCTGGAATATTGATTAAAAAATTTTGCTCATAATGTTTGATATTGATACTGCAATTGAAGTATAGTTTTAAAGCTCTGAAATGTTTTCCGATTTTGAAGGCATTCAAAAGCTGAAATAATTTGGAAGTAAACAACAAATGTATTTGTCTAATTTTATTCAATAATAGTAATGACTTCCGAATCAATATTTCAGTTTGAGATAATATATGTAGTTTGTCAAGAGTACGTAATGATGATAATGATTATTAGTCTGACTTGAATTGTAATGCCAAGATTAGGTCATTACATTTACTTCTTAATTGAATCATTAGTGACTTGTATGCCAATTAAATTTAGTATTGTCAATTGCTTAATTTATATTTTTCCTTAAGTTATGTACACTGATATTATCTCTAATCCTGATTGAATTATAGTCCTATTGAACGGTACGATGCAAACAATATCTACTTCATGCGGAATTCGAAAAGAATAATTTAATTTCTTATTTATTGGTGATACAACAATGTTTTAGAAATCTATGATCATTTCGTGTGTAAAATATTATCCATTGTGTGAACAAAAAATTAGTGACAATCGATTCGTAGAAATCTTAATATGTGCTATAGATTGCTTTGTGCATTAATTTATGGCATTGCTGTTTCAATATTTAAATGTTATCATTATTTATTTAGTAATATAGTTTTACTCACACATTTTCATTAATCCCGTGAAAAGTTTTATTTGTTATTAATTTAGTTAACATTATATTAATAAACGTTTACTTTATTCGAACAAAAAACATTTTTTGCCATATTGACGTACAGTCAAAAAATCTGCACTTGTAAAAAAATAATATAAAAGGCAGGTGAATTCAATCGCCACGTGGCTTCTACGAAAACGGCTATTCATTCCTCGTGATTGAAATTTCATCGATCGAGTTCTTTTTCATTTAATATACCTTTGATATTTTAAATTTTTCATATTTTTATATATTGCTTCACCTGCATTTCACGCTTTCTATAGTATATACTTACGTACGCTTCGAAATATCATTTCAAACGCGATATCTCTATACAATGCACAATTCAAACAATCTCTCTGTTCCTGATTTTTCAGAACACACACGTGCATTCCATCAAACACCGACAAACTAGCTCGAACAATCCAATTTTCCGGCCCCCAGATATAATGAATCGATTATTCGCGGCGCTACCTTCCTCCTTCTCCTAATAATCCCGCCGCAGCTTTTTCGCACCAGCGCGAAATCCTTGCCGACGCATTCGACTATTTTTTTCCCCCTATCGACGGGGATTCGAGAGCGTGATAAAGCGTCGATCTATCATCGGTACGGCAACGGCACACTGCTGTCACTGCGCCTTGCTTTCTCTCCCTCTTTCGCTCTCTGCCTGCAGCTTTTTTCATTCGCGCGCCGCGCAAACACAGGGCTCGCACGCGAGCGCTTTTTCCGTTTCGCGATTCGCTCCGTATAATGATTGTCGCGCCGGCGCCGGCGTCGCGTGTATGAGACTGTGCGCTCGTCGTTTTGTTGCTGCTGCAGCCCGCCGAGCGCGAGAGGGAGAGCTTTCGGATTGAAATTTTTCCGCCGCACGGCATATGGTAATGTAGATGTGTTGTGCTGTTGGTTCTGTGTGGCGCGCGCGTGTGTGTGTTTGTGTGTATAGGTATGACTGGAAGCTCTTGATTAGCGTACCGCGTCAAGGATTTACTTTATTATGCGCCATTAGTTGGGGAAGTATTTTTGCTAAGTACGCGCGCGTCTATGGTAATTACTCGAAGGCTTTTAGATGAAAACTCACGATCCATTATCCTTTTTAGCATGAAAAATAAGTAGTACTTGAAGGTGTACTTGAGACGATGCGGGTATTGAATAACGCCTAGGCTATCTGTCTTGGGTGTTATCATGGAGGCACTTAATTAAGTTAAGATATGATAAAATCTTGGAACAACAATTAAATCATCAATGTATATATTGACAAGGCCATTCATTTAATGGTGTTGAAGTTTATGTTAAAAAGAGTGATTTTTCTATTCGTAATGGCGTTAGAGTGGGAACGTTAAATTCGTTGAAAAATAAGATATTTAATTATAATAATCGATTTTAAAAGCAAAATAATCCTAAGAAAATAATGTTATAATGTTCTAATTATATCGACGATAGTTATGGATATTAGAAAGGATATGATAAAACCTTATGTATTAAATTTAATGTTATATGTCAAGCTAAAAATCGGGTGATTAACTCAGGTGTATTACGTGTACACATATACTATGTCAAAATTCCGCATGTCAATGACCGTTTCAGGGTTCCACGAGGCTTGTGAACTTCATAGTTCAAGTTCTAATATTGCAAACCTTCTACCGGAAGTGTAGACTGATATAACTATAGTATTATAACTTTTGCTTATTTATTCTACATTATTCTCTTATGAAATATTAATAATAAGTTTAATTAAAAAACAAATCGTAATGCTTGCTTTAATTTTTCATCAAAAGCCTGATTCTTATTACAGCTACAAATCTATATATTACGAACATAATATTTTTACGTTGTATTGATATTTACATAAATTATATGTGTAACAACTCCTAACCGTGTAGTCAATTTTCGGTCATTATTCATCAATGTCTGATAACGTATAAAAATAATAAATACTAAAGATATAGGACTAATTAAAGCAAAACTTTCATCTATTGAACATTTTTTTGTACATTTAGTTCCTCTGGAATTAACATTATGACACTGATTTTATAAACGCCTAATTCCGCGTAAACTAGGAAAATTTGATTTCTAAATTAGGAGTAAAGCTTAAATTCTTAAGTATTGATTTTAACTAGATTCTTATAAACCATTCTAAACATTTTTTAAAATTATACTTAGAAAAAGTGGATAAGATTAATTTCACAACATATTCTTTACAAAATTCTCTACAACTTTTTAATATAAAATTTGGCTAAACTATACACAAATTCAATCCCAAGTTCTCAGGGCTATTAGCGGATTCTACATTCTTGCTTCTGGTAGTTACCATCTGAAACAAGTGATTATTAATAGCCAATGGATCTATGAAGTTATTCTGTGATAACAGATAAATATCCTCGCGAAAGTGAATTATTATTTTTTGTACCGACATTTTAAATAAGGAATGCTAATTAAAAACGTTTTTAAAAAGCTTCAAATCAATATGAGTTTTCTATCAAAACGTTAATTTTATTCTTACAAATTTTTTCCATACATTATCAAACATTCTTTACATCTACTATGTTAAACATTCAAATGAAATTAAGTTTGTTGTAAAATCTGGGAAGAGTGTATTATGTGCACCCGTGTGCGAACATGCGCTTGTATGTACATTATGTCTGGAAAACAAAGCTGCACCTGAAAGTGAAGGTAAACTATTCCTCATTACACTAGTTAACTCTGACCATGTAATCATACGAGCGGTTACATTAAAAACATAAAAGCGCTCGAAACATTCATAGTTATCAACCGTATCGTCTTATAAATACGCTTCCTTTTACAGAAAGAACGATGCCAACGGTTATAAGTAGAAATTATCCCTATACGAGGGAATCGCAAAAAAAAACCTGTACCTCATAATTTACAGATTGTAAAAAAATTTAGCTTCCCAGCCCGAAGTGACACTGAAATACCTATGCTTTCATTATCGAACGTTAGTTTTTGCTTGTTCCCGTTCGCATACAGACAGAACCTTGACGCTTTTATCTCACAGCCATGGTTCTCCTATATCGCTATAGACACCTTTCCGCAGAAACCCCTCAAAACGTAACGCTGCACGTGTAACTTGTACGGCTAAACGGTAGTCAGCTCAGTACATCCGCACTTTCGTCTCCCTCTCTCTCTCTCATTCTACCTCTGTCTCTCCCTCCCCACCCCCTAATCGCTCGTTCTCGCGCGCGCGCGCATCTCCGCGCGCGAGCGTGCGCAAAAGCGTCGCGCCGCATGCGCTTATCTCTCGCGCAAGGAGCAAGGAGTTACGCACGTGCAGCTGGCCGATTTGCATGTGGCGCTCGCTCGCCGCCGCTGCCGGCGTGTATGTGTGTGCATATGTGCGCGTGCAGAGCGGAGCAATATTGTTTCCCGCGCGCGGAAAGCCTGAAAAACTGCGCGCACCGATGGATTCCCGCGTAGTCCGGCGAGATTCTGCAACGCGGTCGCATCATCATCATCTCTCGTGCGCGCGCGGTATATAAAGAAGAGCGACGCGCCGAAGTGGCTCGTTTACTTACTTTTTCGAGGCGCTGCAAGAAAGATAGTGCAGTGCAAGCCGGCGGAGTGGAGAAGACGCAGGTACGTTGAGGGGGTGCAAGCTTTTTGGCAGCGGGGCCGTTGTTGGAGTGCAGACGCGCGTGTTTCAACGAGAGCTAGTCTTTTGTGAGTAGGGTGGGTTTAATGGACGGTCGAGAGAGAGAAAGAGATAGAAACCGGGCTGGTCTGCGCGATGTTGGACGTTTTTCTTGCCCGCTGACTTGAGATGTGCTGGTTGTGAAAATGTTTTCTGCGTGATTCTGGCTTTTTATTTAGATTGAACGGAAAATTGTTAGTTTCGATGTAAATGAAAATGTTATTATTTATCAAATGTATTGATAGTTGGCGAGATAATTTCATCATTGTAGTTGGGTATAGTCGTTAATGCGTCGCAAACATAATTTAAAGAAGTATTATATATTACATAATTTAATCGTATAATAGACTGGTTTTTTAGTTGTCTGAAGAAAATGAACTCACAAATGTTGCTTCATATAGGTATCTGATCTGGATGATTGGTATTTAAATTAGTTCACGTGTGACATTACACCAACATGTAATTTAGAAAAGGTGATTTAATTGCAAATATGATGTTAATTATTGCATGATATTTACTTTTTTTTATATTTTATAATCATATTGGGCAAATGTCAGCGTAAAAAATTAGTCGTTTCATAACTTTATATTCAATTGTTGAATTCACATAAATTATCAATTTATACTCGCAATGAGTTGAATAATTTTACGTCTCTGCTCTATTTAAATAATCTCAAGTAATGCATTTAAAATAAATATTTTCCATAATTAAATCTTTTCCTTCAAGAATTAATTTGGTTTTTTAATTATAATTGACTAGCAAAATAAAAGGAAAAAAGACGAATAATGAGGAATAATTTTATTAGCTGATCGTTATAGAAGCATTTTTCCTTGCAGGCCATGTATACTGAAATTACGATATGAATATAAATCAGAGCGATTTTCGTTTTCTTTATTTTTCTAAAAGGAAGGAAATACCTGTACAATCGATCGTTCCTTTTGCATGCATTTATGCATTGACACAAATTTTGTCAGCTTTACTACCAGAACAGTAAAATCTTTACGTCACAACATATTCAATGCATTTTAGGTCGAAATCGCCAAGGCGGATGGGCATATTCTCTCTGCACCGTCGTATACGCATAAACAATTATTTTTTTTAACCACTGCCAAAGATTTCTTATCACTTAAAACCTTATTGTTGGCTCGTGAAAAGGATATTATGCAAAAATGAGATTTTTTTTAACTTTAACAATGGACATTTTGACGTAATGTATGCAGAGCTTTGTAGCTTAAAGCAGTGTTTACATCGACTTTTACGCGTTTCGTACTTAATGTCTGGACATTTTAATACCGTAATAGAGGAAAATCCAGTCTTTTCCGTAAGATCTACTTGAATAAATTAATATATTCACAAAGTATTCAAAGCCTAAATAAAAGCTAGGATTAAAATTACATTTTTATTAACATATTATGACTGAAAACCATACAGAAAATATACATTAAGAAAACAAGCAGCGTATGCATACTTAGGCAAAAACAATTTCCTACCTATTGCACAACAATAAAGCTAATACAAACATCAACTAATTTATACGCTTAAAAGTCTGTTGTTTCATCAACAACGAAGCGTATCCTTCCGGTAAATCTTGCCAAAAACCATATCCTCCCCCGGGGAAAACAAGAACCTAGCCATAAAGCTCGCGCTGACCGATAAATCAGCCACGTGCTCTCTCTCTCTCTTTTGCCTCCCTTCTCTCTACCTGCTTCATTAAGTGTTTTCCCACACGCTATATACTTGTTACTTTTGCGCTCGCTCGCTCGCTCGCGATCTTCTTCACTGACGAGGCGCGCCGATAAGGAATTCCGAAAACGTGACGCGCGCGCGAGTGACGAGTTATTTCGTTTGATATGTACGCGGGCGAACGAAAAGTGCGCGCTCGCGAGAAAGAGGTGCGAACACCGTGTACGAGCAAAGTAGATACGTGTAGTAGACCGAGGCGCCCTTTTGTTTTTTCTTCTTCTTGTAGTGAGTCGCGCACCGGAAGTCGAGAGAACAAGCGAGGGACATATATATATGTATATGTATATATATAGGAGTGGATAGAGTAATTCGAACGGGGGCCAGACCCGTAGCCGGGGGGTCATTCGTAATATATAGCGAAGGAAGATTATAGAGGCTGGCGACGGAGCAGTGCTTGTTTTTTCGGGCATCGGCTGATTAGCTTCAATTCCCAGAGAGAGAGAAAGAGAGCAGCGCCCCGGCGGACGGCTGTCAGGTGCCATTTTTCTATCTCCGCTCTCGTGTCTTTGCGCGCGGGACAAATGTATCGTCTCAATTTGAGCCGGCAGTCTGGCTGTATCTCGGGGCGAAGAAAATAATATGAAGTACTTTAAAAAGTTTAGAGAGGCTGCTGATGTATGGCTCTTTTGTTTTTGTTTGTTTTTTTTTTGTTAATACTTGGCGAACTGGCGCCGAATTTATAATTACAAAATTTCCAACAGAGCTTTTTTCAATTAGCGTTTTCATAAATGTGCAGAATAGAAGCGTTGTTCAATTTATGCTTTTCAAATCGGAAAAGCAATGACTGTACGGTGAATTTTTAAAAATAGATGTGTATTTCTGACGTTGTCTTTTGAAAATGGCTTTTGTAGTCAAGAACAAAATGTTGGTGTAAATCAATAAAGTAAAACTGCGGTTTTATTTCGATATAAAAATGAGTTATTTCAGTTGGTTAAAAACGGCATGATATCATCGCGAATATCAGATATGAGACAATAATATCGAATAGGTATTTGGTTTCTCTTGAAATGAAATTTAAAGGCCTAAAATTGATTATGAGAGTTTGTTGATATTATGAAACACGAAACTTTTAACAAACTGACATTATTGCTGAGCAATGAATTAATTTTAAACTTACTTAATAAAAAAGCAATTCGTTTTCGAGAATTATAGAGTACCACTGAACATTATTAAAACATTTTTTGTATCTTTAAATATTTATATTTGAATTATCTACGTAATAGTAATTAGTATATTTAATGCAATATAAAAATGAAATTTTCAATTTAATCATTTTAAATATTCATACTTTTCATAGTGTCTTCTAAATTCAAGTTGATATTTATGTATGTGTATATGTTTCATTGCATCCTATTTTATTACTTGTAACAAACTGTAAACTCTGTTGTAGATAAAACTTGACAAATATAAGGAAAAGTTCATTTGAAAAAATTACTTTTTGAAAAAAGTAAGTTAAATATAACTGACCAAATGTTTTCATTCCAGTTCCCAATCATGTTTGTGCTATAATTCTACTTTGATGCCAAGAATAATGAAAATATTAGACGTGCTTAATACTCGCTCATAATAAGCTAATGTTTGTTTTTCATCAGTACAAACAATTTAGCTCGATCCATCAAATGCATCAATCAAATTAGTAAGCATGTATGAATGCGGAGCGCGAGCAGAATGTTTGTGTAAGCTTTAATAAATTGTAACTTTTATGTAAGTGAAAGCAAGTTCAAATACCAAAAACACACCTTTTGGTTAATTTTAAACTCCCTTTTTCAAAAATTCCGTTTTCAAGAGTACCGTCGAGTTTCATTTTTTACTTTTGCTGAAATACCGTTTGCTCTATGCTGTATGAAATATATCTTTCAACAGTCCCAAATCTGATAACTTACTGTTACGTTCAGATAATCTTTTATACGAAATTGCAAAAAAAGTATTTACTACACTGGAAGAAAGAATAAATAAAAAAACTGTTCGACTCTGAAAAGTAGATGGTATCAGTCTCTTTTTTTTATTCTCTCAGATTTGAATGAAAAGCTCGTATATTCATTTTCGTAAAACAAAACGTATTGATTTTCAAGCGAGAAAAACACACACATAATAAAAAGCAAGTAAAACTTTATTTTGTCATGTTTACGAGAACGACAAAAAATTTACCGTTTTCATTAAACACACATACCCTTTAAAGAAATGCATTGCGAATGCAGAAGCCAACAAAGCGCACGTGATTGAGACACAGCAGCATACATATATATATATTATGCATATACGTTTTTTCCTCCCCTATAGCGCGCGGGCGCACAATAATACGACACAAAACATGAAAAATTCAATGCAATAAAGGCGAATAGGACGAAAATTCAATGAAATATTTCTCTTTGTCCTCTTACAGGCGACAATGGACCTGAAGGACGAGCCACGCGAGGATGATCAGCTGGCGCATGCTGCTTAGCTCGAGGACGGCCGGAATCAAATCGGGCGCGACGTGACTCTCGCCCGTGTTCCCTCTCTCCTCTCGCTGTTGGTGCGCGTCAAAAAGTAAAAAAGAAAAGAGAGAGAGAGAGCGGAGGAAAGAGTTTCCTGGACTCGCGCTCGCGCGTGTACATCGTATATATTGCGCGTCTACAATCGCGTAAAAATTCGCAGTGATAAAGCGCGAGTGTCAAGCGCGGAGAAAAAAATCACTGACTCGCAGTTCTTTCGCGCGAGCGGACTCGCGGGAAAAACATCTCGCGCAGTGTGAGAGTGTGAGCGGCCGGCGTTTCAGCTGCAACAGTGTTGTGCAAGCGTGATAAGCCTGTGTGAGAGTGAGAGAGACCTTGCGCTCTTCTCGGCGTACCATCGAGCCTGTGAACCGCATATAATAACTCAAGCAATCGCACAAAGCTCTCTCTCTCCCCCTGCCTGCAGAGATAAAAGCACGGCGCTGTCTGCCGGTCGTTATCGGTCGCGATCGTCGATTGCCACGCGTGGAGACGGCCGTAGGGAGGGAAAAGAGAGAGAGAGAGAGAGAGAGAGAGAGGCTCCCTCCTCGAGGCATGCGCATAGGACATGCCGCCGTGTGACTCGGAAGCAGCTAGGAGGAGCATCGTTACCGTCGCCGCCGTCTGCTGCTGCTGCTGTCGCGAGGTACCCGGTTGCGTGACCTGAGGGGGCCGCCGGTGAGCGCGCGCTCGCAGCGCTTCAAACATGAGCTCGATCGACTTCGACGAGGTGCTGCTGCACGTAGGCGAGAAGGGCCGGTACCAGAACATCATGTACTACCTGCTCTGCATACCGGCCACTCTGCCCGCCGCCTTCCTCGCCTTCTCGCAGGTATATATACATATATATTAAGAACGTCGTCGTGTAAAAGTATATCTTGAGCGTTTCTTTCGGTTATTTATCGTCGCGATCGGTGAGAAACCAGTCGTTACGGACAGGTTATAAGGAAAAGATGTATATATTTTTGGTTGCGATTCTCGTGAGCAGGAGTGGATATGTAGAGAGTAAGTGTTTATGTTGTACACTGAGAAAAAGATATGCTATCCATACCAATGTAAGTAGTATAAAATATTTTACTACGACCTTATTTTATATAGTAATGATATGCAGAGAAGACGGTGGCAAAGGTGTTTATAAAATATGCTTTGGAATATACTATATATTTTAAAATTTTTCACATAACATATCCGAAATTGTGATGTATATAAGTAATGTTAAATTCACTATAAAATATGATATGCTTCACAATATTGCGTTATTTGCAGTAATTTAAAGTTTATTTATCTAGAGTGATGAATGTATCATTAACGTATTATAGTTTATTCTACCAGAAAATATTATATTTAATTTTACTATGCAATATAATAACAACCGCAAACACGTTTTTTCTCAGTGTATATAGCCCGCGCAATGTTTACATGTTTTCTTACTCAAGCGATGGCTCTTGGTTCGCTTTTAAAATCGTTAATATTATAGAATCGTGTAATTTCTATATGTATAGATATACATATATAAATGACAACAAACTGAGAAAGTATTCATACACACAAGTTTATAATGCGTAAAACATAGATAAAGATGTTTATAATTTTATTCATAAAAAGAGCGTTTTCATCACAGCTGCGCAGACAGGATAAATAATAAACATAATTCTATATTTATCTACAACGGGTAAACCGTGAATAAAATTCTTCACGTTACTTAATTGTAAGCATTCCTTAAGTTTATAATAAAACGTATTTGCATTATACATCCATGCACTAGTATAAAGTATCATTCAAATAATTCAAGAAACCTTATTTTCATTTAATTCTAGAAGTGTTCTAAAATTCATACATACATAACTCATCAAATTAAGCCACGACTATATAGCAATAAAAATTTACCAACAATACTTAAGGCAGTTCTCTAACGCGTTATAGTTTGTGCGCTCAGCGAGAGGATAAACTATACCATATGCATGCCATACGCGTCGTTCTGTCTCTCTCGCTCTCATGCATGTCGTCTGCTATTTGTGTTTATAATCATTCATATCTTTTTAAAAATGTTGGCTTGACACATATTTGATAAACTTAAAAGAAAGAGCTGAATTTCATCTTTCTTAAGCTATGTTTTTCTTTTTGAAAACCCACTTTTTTATCAAGTAATACTATTACTTCCTGTTATGTGTTATATGGCGTCATTTACTCTCAATGTAAAAGTAACCATTTTCAATAATTTTTTTCTTGAAAAATAAGTCGGCAACCTATATTTTAAAAAATAAAGAAAAATTATTTAGATTTTAAAGAATACGCTAGAATTTTGTTACTTTCGAAACCCACTTTTTGATATATTAGAGAACTACTTTAAAGGGATGTCGGGGCCCATTTGAAATTACACTTATCGACATCCTCGTATTCACCATTGTTTTCATTCAATTTTTGATTTTCATTAATTACCGTTGTTATCCGGCGTTCGTTAACCCAACACAAATACCGGATGACTGCGATAATTTAAAAAAAAAAACTTTAAAACTCAATTTAAATAATGTAAAATCCGATGTAGGAATCCGTAATTGGCGCCAATATCTCCTTAAGACTACAAAAAAAGGTTCCGTAAATATAGTTTATACATCAGTACCCCATTTCTCATCTACCACGACAGGTGTTCGTGAGCGCGTCGCCGGACCACTGGTGTCGCATACCGGAGCTCGACAATCTCACCAACATTCTAAGCCTGGAGGACCGAAAGGCCCTATCGCTGCCCTACCGCAACAAGTCGGACGGCAAGCGCGAGTACTCCAAGTGCCTCATGTACGACGTCAACTACACGGCGATAATCGAGAACTGGCTGAACTCGGCCTACGACGGCTCGGTCGGGTCTTCGCAGACCGGCGGCATCGCCGACGTGGCCGATACCGGCGGTGGCGGTGGACTCGCCCTCGAGGACGTCCTTCGCGCCGATCTGCCGCTGGATGGAGGTGGTAGTAGTGGTCCGGGTTTAGGATTCGGGGACGAATCGTACGGTTCCACCGTGAATCCGACCTCGCTACTGAGGTTCCCGAGGCGGCTGCCACCGCCGCCGCTGAGCGATCCTACTTGGCCGATCGCCCAGTGCAGATACGGATGGAATTACGACAACAGAGACTACGACAGCACGCTCGTCACCGAGGTAAACTCGACAAGAGCAGCTTTCCGCTCGTCTTCTCTTATAATGCCTGTGTGTGCATGCTTCTTCTTGATGGCTTTGTTTCGTGTTCTTTTTTTATTTGCGTCGCGATGGTTATACAATGTGGTTCGTGACGAAAATGTCGCGGACTATGTCCTTGATTTATATGTCGGGAGATGCGTGGTTGAGGTTTCAATTTTTGACTGAAATCGTGAAATCTTGTTCAAATTAGTGAACAAATCTACTCATTTTATATTCTACAGTGAATAATCGCTTATTTCGTAGTATAAATTTTATTCATCAACCCCAAAAACTGACTACTTCCCTGGTGGAAATGTTAACCAGAAGCTAGCCATTTTTCAATTAACTTTATTGCTAAAAACGAACATTGCTTGTATTTCATAATTGTGTACCAATCCGAAATAAATTATGGTATTTACACTTCATAAAATATGTATTTTAAGTAATAGTAGAACTTTTAGATGAATTATATTATTTTTCAATTATGATTTTTGCTAAAAATGCTTCCATTTAAATAACACGTTAGTTATAAAAATATGATTAATTTTCTACCAGGGTTACTACAGAATCAGTATATTTTTCACTATTTTGCATCAATGAATGCCTTTTTAGAACACCTTTATTTATTTCCTCAATATACACGTACGCAATTAAATCATCATCATAGTTAAAATATTCTAACGTCAAACATCGAACACAGATATACGCACAAACATCTCAAACAAACCCATAAAGCCACAATAATCCACCGCTCGACATGAAAAACACGCGACTTTAACCGGACTACCGGTCCGCCTTTGTAAACAATGAACGAGCTAGAACAACGCTTCCCACTATTATAGCGCGGATACCCGAAGCGCTACACACGAGCTAAAGAAAAATCGAGCGCATCTCCGCGCGCACTGTGGTAACACGTCGTGGTGTTAGGTGCACCGTGACGTCGTGCTCGTCGTCGTAAATTCCGCGCGGACGACGTCGCGATGTCGGCTGAATGGCTTCAATATATTAAAGCACAAATTGTTTCGAAGGTGAAAACGCGAAGATTTTTCCAACAACTTAATTATAAGACAGTAACATATATACACATACGCTCATATAACACAAATATATAACTATACGTTTTGCCTCAATGAAAACGGATAAATCGCGTTAATGCCGCTATCAGTCAAGCTAATTTACAACCCGCCTCGCGAATACACGTCGTCCAGCCTATACCGCGCGATTAGGTACCCACACACACACACAATTTAGCATAATAACTCGCGCGTGTAGTTTTTAATTGCGCTCGCGAGTTGCTGCAGCGCGCTCTTCAATTAATAGACCATCGGCGCCTCCTCCGCGTATATGCGCGCATCATCGCCTCAGCGCGTGTCGCGGCGACTTCTCGCGTGAATTTGCATATATACGCGCGGTTCCCGCTCTCGAGAGGAAGACGACGACGACGACGGGCAACTATGCAGGCGTCGAATTTCAGTCCGCGCGTATGCGTACATGCAGCACACGCACTGCACGCGGCGGCAGGCGGGCGGGCGGGTCTCTCGCCTTGGCCTTTGGATCTGGTTCTCCAGCGCGTGCGGGGCGCCCTCGTTCGCGAGCGAATTCGAAATGGAAGTTTCGCGAGTAGAGTTACACAATGCGGAGAGAAAGAGAGAGAGGGGGGAAGAAGAAGAAGAAGAAGAAGCGGTGAAACATGTAGACCTTGGCATCTTTCGGCGCTGCTATGCTGCTGCATTAGCGCGTGGAGCGGAAATTACCGCAAGAGAGAGAGTAGTACAAACGTTTAGCCGGATTGTGTGTACCTGTACGCTAAGTATTGGAATGTGTATTACGTTTTTTGCGTTGAAATAAATGAATGAAGGGCTCGGCGGTGGCACGAGGAACAATGGTCTTCGATGTTCAATCCTTTAACGAGAAAAGTTGGTGTCTCATTATGCATCGCGCGGTTGGAAATCGTATACGCATACATAGTGGATACTTTGCTCGACAGACTTTATCCATTAGTCGTCGGGGAAATTAGTAGGAGTGCGCGCGAGACGAATGAAACTAGTTCATAACGTATATAAAAGAAGTTCCTAAATCTAGACTATAATAATATAGTCTGCGTGATAAATTTTTTAGTATTTTACGGCTCTTTGCGAGGATCAGATTCAGATGGCTCGATATACGGTTCTGTCGCACTGGCCCTGTGGAGTATATAGTTGTTATTGTGTCGACCAAAAAGAAAAAGAAAACGAGTTGATTAAAATATTTCGTTTTTATTACACGGGTGGATGTATACGATACGTCAATGTATACTTTATATTGTGAAAAAAATACCTATATTACATTGTTTCCAAAACGAATGCTCCCAGTTACATTGTTAAAGCATAATCTCTGAACTTACTATTCAAGCCATTTCTAGATATCCTAATTCAATTCTGACGAGTGAATACAAGTTTTGAAAACACCTATAGTAGCTTCTTAATCGCGCGCGGTCCTAATTAGAAAAGTAGCTCATCACATATAACCTGAAGCTCGGTAGCGCGCTCGCGCGCTGGAAAGAAATGAAAGTTCCGCGCGCCGCTTCCGTGGACGTCAATGCAGGAGGAAGTGACGACCCGAGCTTTAGATGCTCTCGAGTGCGTGCAGACGTCATGAGCGAGAGGACGGAGAGAGAGGGAGAATTTAGAGAATTATTTATAGGTAGGCCTCGCTGACGCATCACACACATTGTCTTTGATATAGATACTTTATGGCCAGCCGCGTAATCCGTCTCCCTCGTTTGCATAAACAATAGCGTAAATAGTTTATGTTATAAAAAAACAATCGCGTCGGAATGGAGGATCGATGCTATATACTCGGCTCTTGACTCCAGGCGCGAGAGAATGTGTGAGAATTGGAGGGAAAGGATGTAGGATACTATATATAAGCTCAAAAATATTTCTTTCTTGGCTTTTCTTTTTAACAAGCCACATATATAATATATCAAACGGTTCATTCTCCCGCTATACACAAGCTTTTTTTATATTATGTACCCAAAATGTATCCACATATTAGGCTCCATCCCCTGTAATCGGCCTTGCTCCGCTTTCACGAACCTTGGTCAAGCTACAGCAACATCTTAAAGCGAATGAAATACATATAGCACACACGTATATTCGGTGCGTATATAACACGATAACCCACCCGGAAAAATCCGGCTACGCGTCGCAAAGGGCGCCAATCTAGCGCGCAACACGTGCGTGAAGCGCTGGCAGACCCATCAACGCGGCCATCAATCTCGCGCTAACGAAGCCCCGCAACCGAAGAAACCCGAAAGTCACACAATCTCCCCCCGCGCCCCGTCTTTCTTATTTCTTTCCCCTATCCGGTATATATCAAAAGACACACGGCTTTGGTTCTTTCTCTGTGTGTATATATATATATATATACATAAGCTATAGAGACACGCGCTCGGCCGTACAGCAGAGGCACGGCACGAAGAGTGACTGGCCGATAGGTCGCAGCTCTTGTGGCGTCAGCAATTGCTGGCCAATTTACCTACCCCCGCATCCGGTCGTGTGATATATCTATATACGTGTATACGGCCGCTCGCATGAAGCGCCCGTGATGTGCAAGCCTCCACGGGCGCTCTCTTCTCGGCTCCATGATCTGCGCTCGTAGTAGCTCGTCGGATCGTAGCTGTGGAGAGAGAGAGAGATGGTCGACACTCTCTGATGGTTGACAAGAGCGAAGCGTGTATGGGTAGCCTGTCCCACGTAGACTAGCTGAGAGTGAGAGAGAGAGAGAGAGAGCTCGGTAGCTCAGTGCTAGTGTATTTACGCGCGCTCTGGATTCGCTGTGACGTAAAGCTGCGGCTGCGGCGGCAGCAGCTGGGCTTCAATGGTCGGCTATATACTTACTGCGCTGATGCTGCGTGTTGCCGCGTATACGCGCGCTATCCTTTTCGGTCTTCAAGGGGACGCGGAAGCGGATCGACGGGCAGCCAAAGGCGCTCGCGGAAGCCGCCCATGGTCCTCTTCTTTCTCGTCATTTGCTCAGCGGCTTTTGTTCCTCCGTATAGCGTTTTTTCTTTTCGTTCGTTCGCTCGATCCTTTCTATATCGTGAATTTCATCGGGCCGTTATCGATCGCGCGGTAATATTACACGCGTTACAATAAGATATTATATGGATGAAAGTTTAACTTCTTTAAAGGTTTTTGGCATTGATACATATAGTATAGTGTTTTATGATAAATTTATTTTACGCTTTGTTTACAGTCTCAGGGAGACTTTTATGACATTGCTAAAATTCTTTATTATTACAACTTTTTGTAATAGTTTTTATAAGCTTTAGAGAATTTCAATAACTATAAGAATACAATAAGAAAAAGTAACTTATTTCATAATTTCGAATAGCTCTACTTACTCGTGTGCGCTCATAAATCATTTGCATTAAGAATTTCCCGTAACACTGGATGTTACAAACTTGAAACTTTCAATTAGGACTAAGAGTCGTCATAAATTTTTATTCTCAAACGCAATTAAAGTGTATATGTAGAAAATAGTACTCACGTACCTATGTAAAGTTGAAGTTAATTGCGCGGAAGAAATAAATCAACCTAAACTTAAGGAACAGTGAATTAATACCTCATATATACATAAAAAAGTCATAAAAATTAAAGATGCCTTTGTGGATAATTTAAAATTCTTTATTATTTACTTAGATATTGTTTTATTTCTTTATGTTATGAAATTAAATAAATAAATACGTGTAAGTTTGTATTATTTAATTTTAAATACAAAATCAACGATATTTACGTTCCGTGAATTTCATTGAAAATATTCTTTCAACAGAGTATATGAAATCGTTAAAAATTTGTTACTTCCCAAGAACCAAAAGCGTACAATACAAACTCATTAAAACTTGATAATTTAAAATCACTCTATCGAATGTATGGACCGCAGTGTGTCAGTGTCGTACATCAAAAACCGCTACAGAATACGTAAAAAAGAAATTTCCTACCTCTACCTTGATTAATCTAAAATTCCAATTTTCAATTAAAAAATTCAGCGAAACGTCAAAAAAATCAATGCTCGCGGGCCGAAAAAGAAAATTAGTTCTCTCTCTCTGTCTCTCATCCGCACATACCAGTGCCGAGTAAACGAATAAAGAAACACGGGTGCGCGATCGCATAGAATGTAGGTCAGTATTAAAGAAGCAATTTCGGCCAGCATCGCGCCAACCCCATATATACATCACGCATAACGCGCTCCCGTCGTACATTCGCACTCGCGCGCTTACAGAGCCGCGGCGGTCGCTCTTCCCGGGCCCGATCAATTTATTATCGCGAAATGGCAAATACGCGACATCCTTGACAATCGTACACACTCTCGACGGAAGAGCGGAGAGAAAGCGAGAGAGACGCGGCGATTCAATCAATCATCTGGCCGTCGGAAGTAGCGCTTCAAAGACGCTCCTCTCCTCGCCTATATACCCACACAAATGCCTCTTCTCCCCCCAGTCGTGCTTTGCTCTGCTTCTTTCGCGTGATAGCTCGGTCTGTTGTACTTGCTACGCTCGAAGGTTATAAGAGAGAGACGCGCGCGGTCTGTGTCGTTGGCGAATTGCGTTTCAGCGAGAGTATGTGTGCGAGATTATTTGAAAGTTCAATTAATTTATCCGACGGCAGCGGTTAACTGTTCGAAAACAGTCGTCAGTTGCTCGAAGAAAGGGGTGTGTAGTTACTTGGATGTGCGGGCGATGGAGCAAAAAATCTTGGCTGAATAGCGAAGTTGCAATCTGTAGCAGAAAATAGTCGTATTCTAGATAGTTAAAAGAATTAAATGTTTATTCTATTTTTCATATACAGAAGTACATGTTAGTTATGGCAAAGAACAAGTAATTGTCTTGAAATTTATTCCTGATAATATTAGCGCAAAAATTTAGTTATCTATAATATCTACAATAACAATATTACTATTATTGTACCTCTGATTACTATAAAATAATCTAATAATGTTATGAATATTGGAAGATTTTGAATGGAAATATGTTATTATGCCTAAAACAATCTGGAATAAAGTTTTAAAAATGAAAACACAGACTACAATATTAAATCACTCGGTACTTGTGCATTAGTTTAAAGTAGGACACCGAAAATACATTCATAAATACTAGAAATCCTCACGTCTGAAATCGAACGTCATACAATTTTCGTAAACATCATCTGAGATTTTTCCAACCTAAACAATTCACGATTCGATTTCAATGCTTAACAACGACAGTCGATGTTGGGCGCACCAAAAATAGCAGCCGGCACTTTACTTGCCACGTTTGTCATCACGCGTAATTTTCTTTTAGCACGCCAATCATAGACAACGACCTGGGGGCCAAGCTTGCGTGGGTCCCCTAACGGGCCATCTCGGACTCTTCGGGAGGCATTCGGAAGGGGCCAATTTTTGGCTGGGCCATAAACGGCGAATATGAATTTTCTTGATTGGAATTGATAGTTTCCTTCGAACGAAACGTTAATCGGCCCGAGAGGCCGAATATATAGCTTCTGCTCTCTCTCTCGTTCTCTGTCATCACGTGTCGCCTTTTTGAGGCACACACACACACACACACACACACACACACACACACACACACACACACACACACACATATATATATGGGTAACTTCATGTCAAGTGTGACAGGTCAGAATTTTGAAATTGCTCAAAATTTTTTTACTAGTTCCAAATTAGCCCCAAAACACAACCCTAGAGTTTTAGAGCAAAATATTCAATCGTTCAAAAGTTAGAATTAATTGAAAATTTGAAAATTTTGAATTTCTTCATAAATCTTCAATTTTCATGATTTTTTAACTCAAACACTTGAAACTTTTTGTATAGCACATTAAATGGGAAAAAGTTTCCAAATTGTAAGTAGAATTGCTCAGAATTTTTCCAGATTGATGCCAATTATATTGTTAATTTATACGTAAGAAAATACCATACAAATATATATATATATATATGTGTGTGTGTGTGTGTGTGTGTGTGTGTGTGTATATATATATGTATATATATACAGTTTCAATTGTCTGTTACTTATTTCTGAGTTTGGATTCCACTTTCATCAAGGTCTCATTTTAAAAGTAACATTTTGTATCAAATTTTTAGCCTCTGTCGAGGGATATTAATCACGTCACAACCGCCTTAAGCATATTTTGTATGGTATTTTCTTACGTATAAATTAACAATATAATTGGCATCAATCTGGAAAAATTCTGAGCAATTCTACTTACAATTTTGAAACTTTTTCCCATTTAATGTGCTATACAAAAAGTTTCAAGTTTTTGAGTTAAAAAATCATGAAAATTGAAGATTTATGAAGAAATTCAAAATTTTCAAATTTTCAATTAATTCTAACTTTTGAACGATTGAATATTTTGCTCTAAAACTGTAGGCTTGTGTTTTGGGGCTAATTTGGAACTAGTAAAAAAATTTTGAGCAATTTCAAAATTCTGACCTGTCACACTTGACATGAAGTTACCCATATATATATAGGAGAGAGGAAGAGAATGCGCGCACGCGTGCACGCGTACTCTCGGGGCATTACTTGATATATGCACAAGGGCATTATCTACTTATTCCTGGCTATCTGCCAGCCCTGTATATCGAGTATCCACTTGGTCTAGCTTCGCGACTATTAGCCTAGTGCCGTGTACTAGCCCTTAAACATCTCTGCATCTTACGCTTGTGGCCTTTCCCCGATTTTTACCTTTGTGCTTCATGTGCTTTATGAATGCCTGTCTCTTATATCGTCGTGTACCATTTGTATTTTCTGAATTCTGTTTAGCGCACCATTGTTCATAATAGTGTCTTTCTTCTCTAATTTGTGCCCATTTCTTGACAATATTATAAGTTAATTCTGATGGCATTAGAAACAACGAGCAAACTACAATATAAAATAATTAAATCTTTTCAAATCGTGCATTAAAATTATTCTATATACGTTACTTAATAATTAGTTCTTTTATAATGTACAGGCACAGCTTTAACTGGTATACGTCACAAGATAAAGTCATTAATAATAAGATTTCATTCTGACGTAAATACTTTTAATTATAAATATCTATGTACCCATTTCCTTTGACGTATTCTTTACAGTTATATACGTTGAAGCATTTATGTCTAAGTACGGGCACACTTGTCGTGTAACTTTTATGTATACGATTCGAGTCTTCATCGTCGCCCGTGTACTTGGCCCATATGCTTACTGACTCTGTTTCTTCTACCCTTTCTCTCCTTTCGAGTCAATAGTGTTCTACTTATTTTTATTACCAGTCATGTACTTACATAATTAATGTAATGAGAATTTATTGACATTTAACAAAGGAATTAGCATTAAGTGAATAGAACAAATTATACCTTTTTAAACGCTATTTGCACATTAAGTACTCGTCGAAAATAAGACGAAATAAAAAGATGTTTAATTGGCAAGACAAAGAGACATTAGAAAAGTCGCATCGCGTTCATTTAATAAATAATTGTAAAGTTGCTTATATTACCGTTTTCCACACATTAGTCTTATAATGAATTTAATGACAATTTATAAAATACAAGCCATATTTAATTAAAGATTGTTGCCCTCTCGAGCTGCTCGCATTCAAATATTATGTTTACTTGGAAGGTGCAGTTGAAAAAATTTTTTTCTTTAAACACCGTAGATCCTTTTGAGCAATTTTATTAATAAAATACCGACGTTTCGGGAGTGTAATTTATTCCCTTCTCAAGGCTAAGAAGCAAGAATATACAAAACAATTTTAAAGTATTAAAACATAACAGAAATTACAATTTAGACATTTTCAAATATAACAAAACGAAATATTTCTTACCATTCTAAAGTATACAAATTTTTACAGTATAGCCCTTGCGCGAGCGTTATATGTCAATAACATTTTTGCTAAACGGGGCGATATTTTTTTAAGATCACCACCACTTGTAATATAGTACCTGGACGAATAATAAAAAAATAAAAAAACGGAGATACCTATGTACGGATAATGAAAAAAAAAACACAAACTCACATGTTGTAAAAAGGTATACTATGGTCATCTTATATGCAAAATATAAAACTACAGTCGATATTGTAAGAAGATTAACCAACACTTGTAATAAACCAAATAATGCCACGAATTCGCGTAGGTTGCGAAGTAGAGAATAATTGCTCATTAGATGGCGTGGCTCGGATTCGTTTCTCTTCCTATATGAATTTCCTATCCCCACTACCTTTTTCTTCCGTATAAATAACCCCTGAGATGCCTGACACTCCTATTGTCCATCCTGATAGTGAGTACGCAACATCCAGGGGAAAGCTGCCTTTGATATTTTGAATATAAAATGACCATAGTACCTTTTTACAACATGTGAGTTTGTTTTTTTTTCATTATCCGTACATAGGTATCTCTGTTTTTTTGTTTTTTTTTTCTCCTAAAACTTTAATTATTCAGGACATGTAACGTCCGCGCAAGGGCTATACTGTACAAATTTTTATACTTTAGAATGGTAAGAAATATTTCATTTTGTTATATTTGAAAATGTCTAAATTGTAATTTCTGTTATGTTTTAATACTTTAAAATTGTTTTGTATGTTCTTGCTTCTTAGCCTTGATAAGGAAAGTAAATTACACTCCCGAAACGTTGGTATTTTATTAATAAAATTGCTCAAAAGGATCTACAGTGTTTAAAGAAAAAATTTTTTTCAACTGCACCTTCCAAGTAAACATAAGTTATATTTAATTCAAGTTTAAGTGATAACATTAAGACTTTCTCAATAACTCTTCGTATGAATGTAAATAACATTACAAATAGGTAATTTTAATATTTCGTCTTACTGAATCAATAAAATATTTGTTGTATAGGACCCTACAAATGTAAATTTATAGTAGTGAATTTGCAACGCGGTAACGTCATTTTCTTTAAAATCGAATATTTTTTCAACAAGAGTACTCTAATATAGGTTAATACAATTAAAAGATAATATAAATGAATATTTTTTCCCCTGATGGATAACTAACAGCTACAGTCATGCGTTACATGAACTATGCGGCGAACATCAATCTCTCATTGCAAAATTTCCCACAGATGGTCTATCAATATGGCCCTCGTGTCAATCCCGATTCCGGCATATAATAATCCTCTCGCTCGCACTACAAAAACTATCTATGGAGTTTGAGAGCTATATTACGAACCATCGCAATGTTAGGGTTGTCAATCACGGGATCGGGCCAAAAGCTCCGCATCACCTTAATTCCTAATAATATTTACGAAAGGCAATCACCAAAAACCCCTAAAGCTCCAACTTTAAAGCTCTTTCGACTAAGTTTCGTTATAAGCCGCAGCTTCAATGGTTTTTCTCTTCCCGTCCCTCTCACAGGAGCATTGAAAAACACTGATTTCGAGGCTCTCCATTCCATTTCGCCGCGCACGCATGTGCGTGTATCAGAGCGCGCGCGCTTTCCCATCATATACATGCGTGCGCGCGTCGCGGCCCAACTATGCCATTCAAAGCCCGCGTACATAGTTAGGCGCACTTGCGTCAGGGGGCCCCGCGCGCGTCGTTTGCTTGTAAGAGCTCGTCGCCCGCTTGTTCCGCGTACCTAGATTCAAAGGATGTCGACTCATAACACTGACCCATTAGCTATTCATGGACGTCTTTTATAACGGCGTTCCGGAAGCGTTACAGATTTTCTTCCGCCCCGCGCGTTACAGCCGTCACGATCGCGGCTGCTGTGATTCATCCGAGGCGAAGATTTGAAAGCTTTGTCGCTGAATAATTTGTGATGATGAGCGATTGCGCTTTTTCGACAAACGTTTGACTTTGACTGTACGTCATACGTCGCTGTCATATTCCTATACGAAATTTGAGAATGATGTGCTGGGGATCAATGAAATTTCTCCTGTCTTATCGTTCATTCAAATATTTTTATTGAGTGCAGCGTAGGATGTAAAATATTGAATTTCATGGAGAAATGCATCAGTGTATTTGATAAAATTTCACGAGTAGCAGATTTTTAATCTCGAAGTGGCGTAAATTAACGATAAAAAATTTAAAGAATTTATAAGAAAATATTTATCATCGAAGATAACAGTTAGAAATACAGCTGCTGATTAATTACTCAAAATATTATTTTTGGCTTATACTGTGTTATTTATAGCTGTTATTACTTACGCAAGTGTAATAAAAACATTGAAACTCCGATTTGAAGTAAAATTTATTCTAAAAAAAAGAATCGTGATAAAAGGTTTTTGAGGATTAAAGCTATCACTCATACTTAAATGTGAGATAACTTCTGTATGTTGCAGTTCAAAGTGTCATATTTAATAGCGATTCCTAGCTGTTTTATATTTTATATTATTATTTTTATTATTCATATCACTAAAAAAATTAAGAAAATACACTAATAACTTATATTTATAATTTCCTTTAATAATGCTGGTTCGTAAAAGAACACACAAGATCTGTTACGCTTTTAGTAATCTGCAATTTTCTTAGTTTTTTCAAATTATTTTTCACTTTCAAGTTCATATTTATCGTCGTTCGAATTCCTCATACATATCCTATTTATAATTGTCATTCACTCTTATTCAACTATAACCACAGCGAGTGAACGATTGTAAAAATTAAAAAATAAATTAAACCAACAAAGCTTTCGACTTAGCAATCTCCAATACCTATCACACCTCCTCTTCAATAAATCCAAGCTTATCCGTCTGATTTCAAATCGATCAACACATCCTTATAGCCTTACTTCTCTCGCCGACAAGCATAACAGATGCCAACTCGAAAGCATCGCAAGCTCTTCTCAGCTACCGCATCATGCGCTTATCTACAACCAACCTCATATATATATGAGCCGTGCGGCAGAAGGACGGAGAGCACGTGGGAGGAGGGGGAGGGCAAAGGGCCATGGAGGAGGGGAGCACACGCGTTCCTCCTGTCAACCGAGGGTGATGGACACCTCTCACTGTGGGAGCCGCACGCGCTCCCGAGATTCCGCTCGCTCGCACTCTTTCTCCGCTATGTACACGCAATAGCGATCGCTCTTTCTCTGTTTCGTCGCACACGCTGCCGCCGGTAGCTCCGATATGCAACTACCGTGCCTATGTATAAGCTACCGCTTGTGTAATACGCCCGCCATGTATATAGATATAGTATACGCGTCTGAAAGAGGGCGACTGCGGCGGCGGCGCGAGTGCGCGCGGCTAGACCAATTAATCTGTAGTTTAATAGCTTTTTTAAACTACAACCAATAGACGCAAATTTCACTTATTCTCTCCGTTTCGAAGTAGAAGTTTCAATATTATTCCTTTGATTAAAACTTTTTAATGAGAAAAAAAAAAGAAAAAAAGTATTGTTTGATGGATTGCAACTTACATTGATATCGATAAAAGGCTGAAATAATGAATTTTTCATCGTTTATTAAGGTCCTAAACGTTCTAAAAATTCCGGATGTACATCATAATTTCGTAAATTATAAATTTTCACGTCGAGAGCTAAGATTAAAGAATCATCTCAAGCTAACGCAGCAACTCAAGTTATTCTAAACCTGCACGCCGGGAAAACAATAGCACGGCTAATTACCAGGACGTTTACCCTACTTACGCGCGACGCATATACACACTGCAGACTCGTCCGCGTCCACTTCTCCATACCTCCTCCGGCAGCAACACGTGCATCAGCGCTGCGGAGCAAAACAATCTGTCAAGCGAACGCACGCGCATCTATGACGCAGTCGCGGTCGATGTAGTTGTACGTAGTAAGGCTGCATCATATCTGTACGTGCACGTGCGTACGTACACGTAAGTCTGGTCCACTTGCACAACGCAGTATCGAATGTGGCCGATGTGATGTCTCAGGTACCAGCGTATTATAGAGTCGAAGGCTTACGAGCAGGTCTAATCCTTACGCCAAGGACGTTGATTTAGGTGGCGCGATTAGGAACTTTGAATTGTTGTTGTTCAGTGAGAACGGGGACGTTAGATTCTGATGATATTAGTTTTGTGCTTGATATTACAGTGGCTTTAATTTTCTCCCATTTCGAAGTCTAATTATATGCAGGTCAATATAGTTAAAAATCGCGTGTCAAGGGTGAACACAGAATGATTTACTGTTTTTTCAAAATATGTTTTGGTTTATAGCAATTTGAAAATTACTTTTGAATTTAATTTTTATTATTGTGTATAAAAAAGGCTTCATTTACATTTACATGAATAATTTTTTAAGCTTTAACGTTTGATGAGTAATACGACTTATTATATAATAAAAAGGTATTTACGATGGTACGGTTCAAAAGAATTTAAATTATCAAATGCTAATGAATTTGTTTTCATTTGATAATGATACTCAAGGATGACCGTGCTACTCTTATTATAGTGATGTTGGCAAAAATAACCCCCAGTACGGGGATTAGAGAATTAATGTGATATTGTGAGTCATCATAGGCTACCTACGGTTAATTTGCAAATCAATCAACTTTTTACTTTGTATTTCACTTCTTTCGCTCGACGTTTCTAAATGAAGTTTTATTTTAACGTTTTTTTTTTTAAGATCTCATTATTGTTCTTTTTATGCTATAATTATGCGCATGTCGTATATTTAAAAGTTTAATTGCTACCAAATAATACACAGTCGATCTAATTTAAACGAATTTCACAAACGTATATATGTATGTAGGTATTAAAACGTACCAGTTGGAATTTACCTATCGTGAATAGTCGCTTTTTATTAATTAACTCTTTCTCCGTAAACCATTTTGCGTGTAATACTCATATCCGTGCCTTTTCATTTCAACGAAAAAGACTGATATCACTCGTTTCAATTGATATTGGTCGCTATCAGCCATATTAATTAATTAACAACCGCAATGCATCATCCCGTTCCTCTCCTAGCATGACAAAAACAAATATAAAACGCGAACTTGAAAAAGGAAATTTGGCGAGCGCACGTCCATGAACTAATTAACAGGCCTCGACTAAGTGATCGACACCAAATTGACGATTTACCAACGTTCGAACTGTGCCGGGATTTAATCTGCTCGTCGTCGGTCGCTTCGCGCCCGAGCGCGAAGCTCAAGCCGGATGTATTTTATTCCGGCATGTCAGATATGTCCGATTAACATCATTTTAACGCGATTTGCCCAACGAAAATGGATAATTTGCCTAACTCAATGTTTCCTAGATTGCAACTGAATATTGCGCGAATCTGATT
Source organism: Torymus aiolomorphi (assembly GCA_036365515.1). Taxonomy (NCBI): domain Eukaryota; kingdom Metazoa; phylum Arthropoda; class Insecta; order Hymenoptera; family Torymidae; genus Torymus; species Torymus aiolomorphi. Next base: position 142,307,010 of record CM070877.1, read on the forward strand.
TCCCAACATTGTCACGTTTTTGACGAGTGGAATTGCGTTAGCCGCGTGCCACTTTTTCGGATCAAAATAATAAGCTTCCGACTGTCCGGTAATACGATTCGAATTTAAAACAAAAAATTAATCTGTGCACCTACAGAATATTAAAAATTTGTAAAATACTAATTAAAGCGCGAAATTGATAATTCGACGCAGCTAATTTATATTGTAAATGCACGTTTATTATTAAAAAATCAATATCCAAGTAATATATGCTGACATTGTAATTGCATTCTGTATTTACATAGCTAGATCTCGTATGCGACAACAGCTGGTGGCCCTCGACGTCGACGACCTTCTTCTTCGTGGGCAGCCTCTTCGGCAATGTCGTTTTCGGCTGGATAGCTGACAAATGGGGCAGAAGGACGGCTTTTTTAGCGATCCTCTTCCTCGAGGTTGTATTCTCGATAGCGACGAGCTTCAGTCCGAATTATGTCGTTTACACTGCGTTAAGGACCGTGAATGGTCTATTTTTTCCTGCTATTTACCAAATACCTTTCATACTTGGTAAGTTCGAAGAAATTGTTTTCCCAGTGATAATTAATAATGGTGCTCTTATTACATCTCTTCGTTCTTGTTTATATAGCCCTTGAACTAATGGGTCCAAGGTATAGGACGTTCGCCGGTATGGTGATATGCATTTTTTTCGCCACCGCCATGTCGTTATTGGCACTTTTAGTAAGTAATCGATATTATTGTCTGCCATCGTTCAATATATTTTATAACATTTCATCAATATTAAACAGTAGTTTTGTGAAATAATAGCTAAATTTTAAACAATATTAGTTTTAATCTCTACTTAAGCCTTATTTTTTGGTATTAATAAGGCAATATTATACTAGTTTGTACTGATATCTTCATGTAAAAATGAATAAATCCATATTAATTATACATTGTAAATTATGTTGCATTTAGAGTTACCTGTTAAGGCATTGGTACACACTCTCGCTCGCCATTTCTGTACCATTCGTCCTACTTTTTAGTTATTACTGGATTATTCCGGAATCGCCAAGATGGCTACTTAGTAAAAACAGGATAGACGAAGCCGAAGTAATTGTACAAACAATGGCAAGAGTCAATGGTAAGACAGTGCCGCCGAACTTTCTTCGGACAATGGAGGTAAATTGAAGTCTCCAAGTAATAAATTGACACAATGTTTTCGTTATTAAATATCCAATTGCTTAAATTATAATGCACGATACAATGGAGGTTCTAAGAATCCTTGATGTTGCTTTCAGTCTGAAATATTGCGGAGGCAGCGTATGGCGTGTAATGGTACGAATAATGGTGAGGGTGCGGCGGTGGAACCCGACGTAGAGAACAGACAATCGATCTCGGCAACGCCGATGGACCTGCTGACGAATCCGAATATTCGAAAGAAGTTCTTCATACTTGCATTCGACTGGGTTGCGAACGCAGTCGTTTACAATGGACTTTCTTACAATACGACGAACCTCGGGGTCTCGGATTACCTCGCCTTCTTCATCGGTAAGCATCGCAGACACTTGTAAACAAATGTGAATAATAATTTTTGTAAGGGAATCGATACATTTCCTATTTATGATCCTATTACAATAGTTGATTATCAAACAATAGGTGAGTTCCATTTGCCGCCACATATTTATTGTTCTTACTCTTCGTATAATGGAATATATTTCAAATGGTTCACTAAAGGATAAAATGTTTTGAAACAATGTACAATTGAGCAAATGCAAATGTAATGCAAGTACAAGATTGACAAATAGAATCTACGATACTGCTGTCATTACGAAGAATCTCGTTTACCTGACATCTGATGAACGTATCCGTGTAAGATATGGTATGATGTTTGTGTTATCTATCTCATATGAGATCTCACAAATGTCACGGTAGCAGCAATAAAACCTAGAATAAATTTTGCCAAGCAAATATTATTTCTTCCATTATTGTATGGCGCAGTCGAGTCATCAGTAAAATCGAGAACGAATTCAAAGGCTTAATTTCGCATGTAAAACAGTACTTGCAGTGAAGCAGTCAATAAACTAGTAGAATGCTATAGACAAATCGCTCGAATGCAATGCATAATTCGTATGCTAATAAAACTAGACATTAAACACTTGCTTTATAGCCTGACATGTATCATTATTAATGACGCAGTGGTAGCTGCTCGTTCCTGCGATGGTTCTCATATTAATTTCTCGTATATTATATTTGACAACCAGCATTTTTTTAGAACTGATAGGTATTTGAATTAAAGAGAACAATTATTGAGGAAAATAATTATGTAAATATGTGCGTGTACATAAACGAAATGAAATCGTTCTATTAATTTATTACGCATATTCGAACGAAGTCTAATTGACTGGATATCATTTCTTAGTATCAATTTTATTCATTATGTTAAGTAATTGAATTAATGAAGATAGACATATCACTTTTATCACACGGCATTAAAAAGATGCTGTAGGAATTTTTCCTAGAGCAATAAGTCCGTTCGATTATTGCAAGTGAAAGTATATTTTTACTCATTAATAATATTTCGAATAGAAGTTTCTTAAATTTTGATGCCCTTACTAATGTAAACATACACTCAATTTTTGGATTAATGTCATTATAAAAGAAGTATAAATAATATTTTCTTTTTATATTCTACATAGGAGGAGTAGTCGAAATTCCATCGTACATAGTGACGTGGTATGCGATGGACAGACTAGGAAGAAGATGGGTTTTGTGCATGACGATGCTTCTCGGTGGGGTAGCTTGTGTCTCTTGCATGTTCGTCCCCGAAGGTTTGTTCTCTCAACTATCAAAAATTCTTTAATTCTCAAAATATATTTATTAAAAAATAATATCACGAATGATCGAATTTTCCGAGTACAGATGCCGTGTGGGTAACGGTATCGCTGGCGATGGTCGGCAAGTTTGGCATAGCTGCCTCGTTCGCCGTGTTCTACGTTTTCGTGGGCGAGCTGCTACCGACGGTGCTGCGCTCCCAGGCGATGGGGATCGCCTCCTTCATTGCCGGCATCGGCCTCCTCACCTTTCCCTACATCGTTCACTTGGCCGTCTACTGGCGCGTGCTACCACTCATCGTCATGGGCTCGCTCAGCGTAGCCGGTGCCATCACCTCCATCTTTCTGCCCGAGACTCTCAACATTCATCTGCCCCAGACGATACAGGAGGGCGAACTCTTTGGGGCGGACTTTAAGTTGTGGTCCTGTCCGACCTTGCCCGCGAAGTGAGTAAGGCTTTGTAATCATAGTATGTCTCGAATTGTAAAGAAGAGATGAGAGATGAAATTTCATTCCTTAATATACATATTTTAAGACGTACTCCTCAGCGGTAATAAAACTTTATCACAATTAACAAATTTTAACAATAAAAGTCGACTAATAATTCTTAATAATAAAAGATTATGAATAATGTTTAACAATAAGTCTTCTATATATAATTATTATGTTTAGTAAATAAATTAGAGTAAAGGAAGGTATAATTGGCATGGAGTTTTAAATAAAAATTAGTTTGAGAACGCAAAGGTCATACTGCATAAACAGGTGAAACATTGTATGAAAAATAAATAAAAAATTTTCTTTGATATTTTTTTATTCAATTTACATGTAAAATAATATAACCAATTTAAACTCGATAAAAGAAATTGCACCCGTTTTATATTTCTAAATATAAATATCAACATATTTTTAATTTTCGTGATTTTGAACTCTACTTTTGGAAATATATACTTCATTTGTAATACAAAAATATATATAATACAGAAGTAATCAGATCAATTTACATTCGTAAAGGTTGAAAATAGTTATTTGATTGATGTAGATTGTTTAAACTTCTACGAAACAACTAGATATCATACACTAGAGGTATTTTAAATTATTCTACTTTTAATGCCGAGAGATAATAAGCTAATAAAACAATGTAATTTTGGAATTTTCGAAAATGAAAAATTCTTACATAATATTTCAAAATATTATTTTTTTCTTTTTTACTGTTTCGAACACCTCTGATATTTTATATTTTACAAATCACCTAATACACAAACTTGGTACATGCTGTAACTATTGAAACATATTTTTTTTAATTTTCTGCGAGAGATCACAGATTCAGTTTAAACTTAGAACTATGTTCTTAAACATCTAAGTATGAAGCAATCCGTAATAGGATACCCTAATGGTTTGAGGAGTAGTATTACAGACATTTTCAATTTCAAGTTTAGTAAACGTTGGTAAAAAGAACTCTTTTTCAAATGTAAGAAGTTTAAGTCTAGACAAGCTTTAAAATACAAAATCAACTCCTTCCAAAATTACAAATCTTAAAATTGAGTAGAGAAAATGCACCAATTCTAAGATTCAGGATTCCGACTGCGTTAATTTTGGTGCAATTTAGTTGATTATCATAACTCTTTGACAAGTTGACACTTTCTATGACATATTTATGCAATATTATATATATATATATATATATATATATATATATATATATATATATATATATATATATATATATATATATATATATATATATATATATATATATATATATATATATATATATATATATATATATATATATATATATATATATATATATATATATATATATATATATATATATATATATATATATATATATATATATATATATATATATATATATATATATATATATATATATATATATATATATATATATATATATATATATATATATATATATATATATATATATATATATATATATATATATATATATATATATATATATATATATATATATATATATATATATATATATATATATATATATATATATATATATATACATTTGGCATATAGCAAAAATATTCTTGCGACATGTGAAAAAGATACATAAGAATATAATATTTTACCCATAATTGCACTAATACTGTAAAAACATATACAATGCTATAGCATCTCAGCAACATTGCAGAAATAGTTTAATAAATATTATAGTAATATTTGCATAACATATAATACGTAGCGAGTTATTGAAAAAAATAATGAAGCGATGTTGCTACAATATGTACCAAATAATACTCCATTGACACGGCTGCAAGATTATATAATTACACCTGCCGATATAACATTGTGAACATCTTGCAGTGGTATAAGAAAGCAATACTATAATTAAAATTTCTACAATATTATAGTAGTTTATGCCACAAGAGCGTGAAGTATACTTCTCACACGAGCAATAATCGCTGCGTACGAGTGCCGGCATAGCCGGCATGCCCAAGTTGCATACAATATTTTTTGTAATTGTGTGCGTATAGTTGATGTGCGAAGTGACATTTACTTCACACACCAACTTTACGCATACAATTGCAAAAATCAAATATTGTAGTATTATGTAAGGTGATATCAATAAAATGTGGACGAAGTATCGTTAAAATGTTACTAAATATCTTACAGTAATATTTTTATAATATTTCAATAATTTAACGTTAATATTTACAAAACATTACTGCAATACAATTCAGTATTTTCAAACTTCCAAGACAGAAATATCACCTTCAATATTTCTGTGATAAAAATGTTATGGACATTACATATCGCCGTAATATCACTGGGAGATTATTGGCATATGTATATCACATTCTTATTAAAATACAATATAATATCCGATTGTTATATTCCTATAATATAACTGCAATATTTCATACTATGTTAGACTTTTCTATACTAAATGATTTACGTTTGAAAAAGGTGTTTTTTGCAACATTACTTAATAATCTTTATAACTCGACTTTTTTGAAGCATTAGAATCTACTATTGCAGTTATCTCAATATTTTGATATCTTAAAACATATTCGAAAGTTTGAAATGAATTTGTGATCCGGAAGCCTGCCATTCACTTGTTTGGATTGCGAGAAGTGCCTTTATTCAAACTTTCAAGTATCATCTACTTCGCGCACTTATATCGCAACGTACTGTTGTATATAGGATATTACCTATAAAAATTTTAATATTTATAGAAGTAATATTACAGAAGATTGTGATGTTCTTAAAAGAAAAGTTATGATTAAAAAAATACGGTGTATGAAAAATGCTAAATTCAAACGCGCTATCTAATTAGAATTTATGATCAAATATCAAAAGTATATACTTAATAAATTATTTTTCAACAAACTTTTTACGTATGGCATAATAAATAGATTTATCTAACAAAAGAAAAGAGATGAAAAACACTGATTTTTTTTTAAATTTATTTATCTAAGCACAATTTGAGAGAGTACATCTAATTATTTGTATAATTTAATAGGAATATAACTTTAGAGATTTTGATAACTTCTCAATTTTTATATAAATGCTTTGCTATGAAAAATTGTACAGTTAACAAAATGAGTTTTTTCAATTCAAATTGGATATAAAATTTCGCTTTAGAAAAGAAAGTACCAACTCAAAAGTAGATTTTTTAGTCATAAATTAACGATAGCAAAGTATCTAAAAAGGCACAAAATGTATAGTTAAGCTTTCTCTGTGAAAAAATGCAACGCATATATAAAAAAAATGTTCCAATTCGAATTGACTTTTTAAACTTGAATAAAAAACATCTACTGATCGTCGAGTTAGTTTAATAAAATACTTTTTTGATTCTGAGTGGATACCTTTTCAAAGTGAACTCTGAGTTAGTACCTTTTCGAAGTTAATTCAAAGGTGGTACCTTCTTTAGCCAAGTAAACGATTTGTAAAAATTGTAAAATTTTATAAAAATAAACTAAGTAAAAAGCTGGAATTTAATCAGCGAACTTACCGCAAAGATTTCTTCTAATCGATTGAACAGAAAAGCACCGTCCAGAATTTCGTGGTAGAATTCTTATCTATAAGTACTAAATCACTAGATTCGTACGATGCACACCTGTCTTTTAGAGACAGTTCATAATAAATCAGTACCACTTATCATCAAAAATATGAAATACATACGTCATAGAAAGTTGTTGACTTATACATAAATTTCTTTAAATCATACTAAATTTCCTTGTGCATTTATCGTTTCAATAATATTTGTTTTATACAATTTCTATTTCCAAAAATTTCCATACGACGTCAACGTTGTTTAACACACGTATATGAGCAAATTTATAAATTGTCCACACTTAGAGTTCAAAAAAATAAAAAAAAAACAATTTGAAGTCACACCTTCGCGACAAGTTTCTTCCCATTCTATAGGTCATAAAATATACGAAAAAACTCGCGAACATTAGAAAACGGTCTTGTGACACCGTTTTAGAAAAAAAAATCCATTTTTCTTATGGAAAATTTATCATGGGAAAAATGGACGAAAAGTAGTCACTGATGATGAGCCAATAATAAGCTTTTAAATGTGCCAATAAATATTCCACACAAAAAAGTGATTAAAGTAGATTAAAAGAGCTTTAATTTAAGCCAAAGATCGTTAAAATCGGTCGGTTCTGCGCAAAGTTACGTGCATTTTTCGCGATTTTCAAATGCACGTAACTTTGCACAGAACCGACCCATTTTAACGACCTTTGGCTTAAATTAAAGCTCTTTTCATCTAATTCAATCGCTTTCTTGTGAAATATTTGTTGGCACCTTTAAAAGCTTTCTATTGGCTCATCATCAGTGACTACTTTTCGTCCATTTTTCCCATGATAAATTTTCCATAAGAAAAATGGATTTTTTTTTCTAAAACGGTGTCACAAGACCGTTTTCTAATGTTCGCGAGTTTTTTCGTATATTTTATGACCTATAGAATGGGAAGAAACTTGTCGCGAAGGTGTGACTTCAAATTGTTTTTTTTTTATTTTTTGAACCCTCTAAGTGTGAACAAATTAAGGATTTCCTTATACACACACGCGCACACACACACACACACACACACACACACACACACACACACACACACACACCTTCACTGCCAATCTAAACGCAATTCTTCGTTTCTTTCAGAACCACGACTTCGAAGAAGAAAAAGAAGCGCGAGGGATCAGAACGAGTGCCCCTGAAGAACCTGGTGAACGGAGGCCCTGACAGGCGCACGTCGGCGTCGCCGTCGGTCGACGGAGGCGACGTTCCCGCCGTGGTAGTCGCAGGCGCGAGCAACGCCGCGGCGACCGGGAGCCGGCAATCACTGGAACGGCTGAGCTGCCTGTCGCGTAGCTCGAGCAGCGACGAGGAACAGCTGCATCAGCAGCAGCAGCATCACTTGAGCCCGGTGCCGTCGCAGGTCGAGCGGCGCCGGGCCATCGTGCGCGAGGGTCCGGTGCGCGCTACCCTCGTCACGATACGCACCGAGAAGTGAGCGAAGGAGTACGGCGACTTCAGCGGCGCCTCGAAGCTGGATACTTCGCGGGAATAAAGAACGTTTTCGTATATATATATGTATATGTATATGGATATCGACGCGACTTACTACGTGATTTTGAAGTATCAGTCGCGGTCGTTTGTCGTGTTGGTCGTCTTTGCCGATGCACTACGTTTAGTAGCATATACTAATGCCTAGAGTGGAGCGAGAAAATTAATGTAACTATATGTTTTGACCCTTCGTGAATATTTAGCCAACAATTTCTACGTTGAAAACGACGAAATTGAATATCAGTTAATTTATCGGATTTTACGAAAATATAATTTATTCGCAATTTCGACATAGTTATCATCTGATGGTCTTCTCTACAGTGTTTTATTCATCACTATTCAGATATATCATGTTAGAATATGTGGTATTTTACAATTATTCGACTTATTAACTGATAGATGTATCATTCAGAAAAGAGTGTACTAAGTATATTATTCATTCGCTGAAAGATGAATGAAAAATAAAGACCAGTAGAAACGCTATTATAATTTGCGTACACTGTGCATTGCTTATGGTATAAGTTTTATACTAGTCGATGACTAGTGTAATTTTTTTATATACGAATTTCGTTTCGCCCAAGGTGAAATTTTTGCGAAGTCTGTTTATTCTAGCGTCCCCTTACTTTATCGAAAGATTGTGATCGTCAGTGAGAAATTGTTCTCGATCAGCTCGCAATCCGATTTTGTCTACATAAACTTTTTCTGTAAAAATACGTGTTCAATATATTTAACGTATAGTTAGTGTCAATTAATGTACAGGTCTGTTGAATAAGCATTTCCTGAGACAGAAAACAATTCTGCAAAGAGAAAATAAAATAAAAAAATGTGACGAAAACTCAATGTGAATGACACAATAAATGTATGTAATAGTGCAATAATGTTCTTCCATCAAAATACATAAGCAGTGTATTTTTCACTTAGCAAGGTGGAAAAAACAAGATATAGCCAATGAGAATATATATTAATGATATTTTAAAAGTATATTTATATACTGTTGGGATTGAAAAATCATAAAAATATTTTAGTAAAGTTATAAGGATAAAAATTGACTCAGAAGCACTATCTTATAAACAAGGTGTGAGCTTTGGCTCAATTAAGACGTTCTTGAATATTAAATTAATAAATGTCAAACAAAGTTTACTAACAATATTAATATTGTGATTTATGATTAGAGCATGTGGTTAAAATATGTTGCAGTTAAAATTCATTATACTATATTTTGCTAATATAAAAATTATTTTAAAGTAAAAAACGAAAATAGAGTTAAGGTTTTATGTTTTATTATAATCATTATTAATAAACAAACAAATGTAAGTGACATGTAAATCAAATATTATATTTTTAATGTTTTGTTAACTTTTGTAATTTATTATCATCAAGGAGGACGTATGCACCATCATTGCCGCTCCGACATCTACAAAATAATCTTCTTTGTATTATAATATCAGTATAAAGTGAACGTGCGATTTGTATTTATTTTACATCTAATACAATATAATTTAAGCTTTTCATTTATCATTTTTTTTGTCCTCCTTTTGTATGCCTGCCAAATTTAATTTTTAAGCATTATAGTGATATAAACTCGCAGGGCGAGATTAAACATACATTATATGCTCGAAAATATTATTTTTATATAGATATATTAAGTATCTCTTTTGTATAAAAAAGATTGCAAAGAATTATAAAAATTCATAAATAATATTTTCGAACAATAATGTTTAGCCGGTATATCTCGCGGAACATAATCTGTAAAAAGTATAACGTGCTTCTTTTAATGTAAAAATTTAAGTAAATAACGTTTTAAAATAACTGTCAAATAGTATTAACAATTTATAGAGCTCTTTTTATTTCTTTTAAAGTGTCTATTTAAATATTACGTATTAAATTACATATCGTAAAAAGTAAAAACGTATAATTAATACTAAATATTTGTCAAAAAAATAATTGTAAATAAAACGAAAATGAACGATGAAAATAAGAATTTCATATTTAACCCAATAAAATAAGTAAAATATATATGATTTTGAAGTTAATAACACGTTCAATTAAGATGAAAGTGCTTAAAAACTGACTGAATATTATTGATCAAATTTCATCTCTCCAATCTCATACTATTACACAACATATATTTTGTAATTAAATACGACAATCTACTAATTAATTATCCCAAAAGTTTGATGGTTTAACAAATTAGAAACACTTAGTATTAAGTAATATATAACTGTGTAATGAATTTTGCAAATCATTTTTACATATAATTATAGTTTTTTTGACAAATGACGTTGAAATCTCTTTATAACACAATTGACACTTAAGAATGTAATGGTTCTACGTATATCGTGTTTATTATCAATCTAATCAATAAAATCTTTGCATTAGTTGAAACCATTCAATAGTTCACGACGTTTTTGGGCTAATCAACAAGTCAATATTCAATATTTAACGAAAATGATTTGTAAAGTTTTCTTTTCAATCTATGTATAGTAATTGAATTATTTTAGCTAAAAATATATTGTAAAGTTTAAAACTTATCTAAAATTGAAAATTGCTGCAAATTTTGATTTCATTAATTTTAAATGTTTAATCAATCTAAAAAAAAAAAAAAGAAAAAAAAGAAAAATATTACATTTTTATAAAACCAAACATGTAAATGTGAATTATAATTAAAAGCATGGCATCGAACCTTACGGTACTTACCATGTTTCCGATGTATTACTAAAACAAGACACCAGAAAAAATTACAGTTAGTTCATGACTAATTTACGTCGTAGAGTAAGGCCGAATGCTACGGCTACTTGTATAATGATCTTTAAAAAAGTGTATGTACTAATGTTGAAGTGATATTTATTTACGATTTCCTGTAATACTGTGTGCAATTAAATGTTGTGACGAATAGTGTCGATTAATAAATTTTTTGAATATGCTATGTCGATCAAAAGCCAAAAATAGTAGGTCCTTGTATGTAGAATTAAAATTACTAAAATTCTAACTTTCTGATTTCATCAAATACAAAAAAAAGCTAAAGTTAACGAATTCTCTATTATTGATTTAAAAAATGATTTAGTAGTTTGTTTTAATAACTTTATAATTATCCACTTAAAAAATGAAATTTGTTAAATCTTGAGTAATACAAAAAATGAAATCATGATTTTTTAAAACAGAAATTCTAATTAAATTTAAGAATCCAAAGTTGAATTATTAACGATAAACTTATTATTGCACAAGTCTAATTTAGACCAAGATACTGCCAAAACTATCTACTTGAGTTTCTTACAAAAATGAAGAACCAAAAGCCATTGATTCATATCTAAGTTAACTTAAAATTAATGCTCACATATCATTGTCAAATAATTTGGAAGTCATAAATATTTCCAAAATACAAATTTTGCATAATATTTTACGTTTTCATATGAAAACATAACGATGCGTTTAGACTAATATATTTTTATCTAGTTTTACTGTTAATTCATCTATTGTATGTTGCTGTAATAAAACAGCTGAAACTACAATGTAAATATTTAAAAGAAAATAAAAACACATTAATAAGTATTTTGAATAAATTTTATTACATCGATTCACACACTTTCATGTCCTTTACTCAACATCCGTTTCATAATAATAATAAACTTTAGGAAGAGAAATTTACGTAGAGATAAAGGCTCGTTGTTACGATTGATAAATGCTACGTCCTTGGTAATCACAATTTGTTATCATCGTCGACGATTTTAATGATACAAAATTCTTCAAGGATACGAGTTATTCACCTACGGTTTTCAGTCTATACACTCGTGATTATCAAATAAAATGTTCAAATACTACAGTAATTGTTATAATCTCAAAGCAAATATTTTTTGGCCGATGCACTTTGGTATTGCTATGAAAGTCAAATAATATGAAGAACAAAAATGTTTAGATCTGTGATTCAGTCCCCTCGTTGTCAGTAAAATTATTTTTATAAAAATGATTGTAAAGTCGCTTGCATATTTATAAGTAAAAATGATAAATATTTAAATAAGATAAAGATAAGAAATAAAATTACAAAAAAAATTGTATAAAACAATCATAACTGTATCGTTTTTAAAGTTAGCTTAGCTATTATAAATTACTTGTTTAAGGAGATGTCAGTGACGAATTTTGCATATTGAAATATACTCTTAATTTTTCAGAAACAATTACAATGCTGATGATGGTTAAAAGAAAAGTAGATAATAAAAATGATTAATAAAAATTAGTATTTGATTGTCATATAGACTCTGACATCTCTTTAATTAATAAGTGTTTATGACAATTCAAATGATTTTTGAAACTTCGTACTTTTATAAAGAAGTAAATTATTTTTTATAAACTATGTTTAAAAAGTTTTACACCTAAATCAAGATTTTTTATATTTTTTGTATAAATCGAGAATTACTCATACAAATTACAGATTTCTACATATGATTTTATACATTTTCTTTACGAATTCGTTTATTTTTATCGATATTGAAGCAAAAGCATTTTTTTAATAAATCAAAATACATCAAAACTTTAACTTTTGCCAAAATAATCAATAGTTAATGGTAGGTATCTATGATTTGAAAGAATATATACTCCCTTTAAACGTAAATCTTTATATATGAAGAGATTTAAATATCTTTTAAATGCTATTTAAGATCCATATTTATTCTTTTTCAAAAGAAAATTTCTTTTAAATGCACAAATCATAAATGTCATGCAAAAAATATTTTGGATTTGAAAATTTTATCCAACAATTAAAGTTAGAAAGTTCAGACGTGTAAAAAAGAATCGTAATTTGACAATTAAAAAAATTGTCTAATTGTATAGTTGTGAACAATAATCAGTTATTTTATAATTTCATCCTTATTTGCATTTTAGAACTTATGTTTGTTATGCTACATCTTGTATTTGGCAGTAATATGATGACACGGATCAGCATAAATATATAAGTATCAAAGTAGAGTACGCGTCGATAACATTTTTATTATTCGCAGAATAAAAATCAGCGTCGTTGTTAGTACAATTTTTACAACATTCCCAAAAGGAGCAAACTTTATCACCAAACCGTTTTGTATTACAACAAATTGACCAACAACTATCATTAAAATAAGATTGTTTCTGAATCAATAGAAAAGCTTTGTTTTCCAATTTGTAAAATGTAAAATGTCTAGAGAGAGAATCAATAGAGTTTTCTAGTAATCTTACTAGTCGGGTCAACAAATTATGATACAAAACCGTTCGACTAAACAAAATTGCTCATTTCGACAGATCGTAATAATTGCACAAATTTTTCCTCATGGGCACTTGCTCCTAAAGATCTTTCAAAGATTTTTGATTTCTTTCATAAATTATAATCGTTTAACTCCCTCTTCACTCCTGATCGCAAGTCTCGAAGTCGTCACCGGCGTCTTCGGTCTCGAAGTCCTCTTCCGTGGTGGCCTCCTGGTACTGCTGGTACTCTGAGACCAGATCGTTCATATTGGACTCAGCCTCGGTGAACTCCATCTCGTCCATGCCCTCACCAGTGTACCAATGCAAGAAAGCTTTCCTTCTGAACATGGCGGTGAACTGTTCTGAGATACGCTTGAACAGCTCCTGAATGGCGGTGGTATTCCCGATGAAGGTGGCGGACATCTTGAGACCACGGGGTGGGATATCGCAGACGGCTGTCTTCACGTTGTTGGGTATCCACTCGACGAAGTACGAGCTGTTCTTGTTTTGCACGCTGAGCATCTGCTCGTCGACCTCCTTCATGGACATGCGGCCGCGGAAGACGGCGGCGACGGTGAGGTAACGTCCGTGGCGGGGGTCGCACGCGGCCATCATGTTCTTGGCGTCGAACATCTGCTGGGTGAGCTCGGGCACGGAGAGCGCCGAGTACTGCTGCATCGAGCGCGAGGTGAGCGGCGCAAAGCCCGGCATGAAGAAGTGCAGACGGGGGAAGGGCACCATGTTCACCGCGAGCTTCCGCAGGTCGGCGTTCAGCTGGCCGGGGAAGCGCAAGCACGTCGTCACGCCCGACATCGTCAGCGAGACCAGGTGGTTCAGATCGCCGTACGATGGATTTGAGACCTGATGATGAACATTATTAGTTGAGAACTGTATTGAAAATGTTTTTGGTTTTATATTTAATTTAAATCTTTATTATCTATTATTATCATAATTTATACATTAGATTGTGAAAAAGTTATCTAAATAAATAAAAATACTTTTTTTACAATAAATTATAACTTAAAAGGTACTGCATAATTGCAGTAACAATTTCTCAAAATGTAATAGTTATTGAGTAAAACTTAATTATAAATGCCATATAATTTACGATATAATTACAAATAAATTATATATGTAATCGCATTGCTAATGGAGTGTGACCACGCCTATATGTATATACTCTCAGCATGAAATTTCAAAGTGATTAAACTAAAAACAAAAGCATGCAAATTTAATCTGTTTAACTTATTGCTCGCGTGAAGCGCTTTTTTGATCAGGAAAAGATACCGTAAAATGAGGTTGGCCTTATTCTCGTTTTTTCAAAGATCAGCGCGTCACGCTTGATGTGCAAGTAAGGTCACGGTCTGGCGCTTTCCCGCAGTATTCCAGGCATTACTTTGTGACATGGTTCATATCCGCCAGTCTACTTTTACGATTTTTTATTGGTACAAGTCTAGATCACGATAATCAGATTGTTGAATACATTAGCACACATATTTCCCGGCTTTATGTACACGTGTTTACAGAACGTTGAACTGTGCATCATCATAATATGTCTACATTAATACCTTATAATCTTTTAAGGATGTATTGGCCGTAAGGTCTCATTAAAAAATTTAAGACAAATATTTTGGTCGTATAATTCGTCAAAAACATTAATATTCTACATCACTAACAGTAAACAAAAATGTAAAATGTTTTTTAGAACTGTGAAGAATATTTTACATCGATTTTAGAGTATTTTAATGCAGATTTTTTTCACATTTTGGTATGACTACGTATTTTTTCACAGTTTTTATGTTATATTTCAGAAAATATTCTCGAAGTGGACATTTTAAAAAATGAAACTTGTTTATCTAACATATATTGGACGATTACACGAACTTTCCAAGCTACGGCACTATGGCATCTATGTTTTTTTTTTAATTTAGTTGCTAATTTTGCGAATTCCCATAAGACTTATGTTAAATTCAAATTGTATAATAATTCCGTAACCATTCTCGTCAAGCATCTGAAATTTTATATAGCTCTTTATATTTATGATATTTAATGATTATCAAATTTTGAACAACTTGTCACTACTTTCGTCTTATAGCCAGTACAACCTTAAGAGAAACCAATGATTCGAATTAAAAAAAAAATCCTTTTTGATATTATTTCGAGAAATTTTGTAAAACTTAATTGATAAAAAAAAAGAATTATATGTCATTTGGAAAAAAACACATTACCTTGAGTGTCCTGAAGCAAATATCGTAAAGCGCTTCATTATCGATACAGTAAGTCTCATCGGTGTTCTCGACGAGCTGGTGCACCGACAGTGTGGCGTTGTAGGGCTCGACGACGGTGTCGGATACCTTCGGCGACGGCATCACCGAGTAGGTGTTCATGATTCTGTCGGGATACTCCTCGCGGATCTTGGAGATGAGGAGGGTGCCCATACCGGAACCGGTACCACCGCCCAGCGAGTGGGTCAGCTGGAAGCCCTGGAGGCAGTCGCAGTTCTCGCACTCCTTGCGCACGACGTCGAGGACGGAGTCTACGAGCTCGGCACCCTCGGTGTAGTGGCCCTTGGCCCAGTTATTTCCGGCACCCGATTGGCCGAAAACGAAGTTGTCCGGCCGGAAGAGCTTGCCGTAGGCGCCGGAACGCACCGCGTCCATCGTGCCGGGCTCGAGGTCCAGCAGAATCGCACGGGGCACGTATTTGCCACCGCTTGAGGCTGACGCGACTATGGGCGGGAACAATAATTGAGATTTAGCGATGTGTTTGTCTTATTGGGGAATATGGAATTAGTGGGAGGCATTGTAATGACGCTTTTTAGCAGTAAATGCTGAATTTAAATAAAAAGAGTGTCATTGTGTAATAAGTGTTTGGTAATTTGAAATGGTATGGGATTATTAATATTACTATTATATAAATGATAAGGATATTAACTAATCATTTATTTTCTGGTGAATATATTATGTAGAACGTTGGTTTAGAAATACACCTCAGTAAATAAAATAATTTTTTATGTATCATCTTTCAAACAAATCGAAGAATTTACTTTAAGCATTTTTTGGAAGATATTCGTATTTTGTGATACAAAATCTCTTTTTTATTCAGAAAACTTTATGTCACATACAAAAGTTACTTTTTACTAACACCAAGTCACACTTGCGAGTGACAGATGCGTGACTAAAGTTCAAAGTATCTAGAAAAATATGTAGTGTAAAAGAAGTATTAAGATAATCAGCTATTTTTAGGTTCTGATTCAACACTTGTGACAAGTGCTGTGGAAACAGACAAGAAAGTTTCTTATACTTAAAATTGTATTATTTAAAAAAAAATCTTATCTATCTTATTTAAATCTCTTTTTTTACTTTAAACAATATAAGTTCAAATTATAAAATATTAATGTCACTACCAATGTGTTATAATCATAAAACATACTAATGATTTTATGGCGATTCTCATCAAAAGGTTTTGTTTTAAATTAAGATTTACCTACTATGGGAAAACTGCATAATATGAATTATGTATAGTTTTAATTATATAGAGTATATGAATCATTTATAGACATTTTGTGTTTTTATTATAACCACTTCTCAAAAAAGGCGAAAATATATGAATGAATGTGTACGAAAATGCATACTAGAACTCAAATTTTCAAATTGAAATTGCTGTGTACAAAAGAACCGTTACTCCCCCGATTAAAGTTATTTAATTACAAAATATATGTCGTTTGACGCAATAACCAACCTCATCTCCAATCTCGAAAAAGATGCTTCCCCGACCGAAAAAACAATCCGAGCGCGCTAAAAAAAAGTCATCTTCTCGCGCCGCAGATCAAATAAAGGATCGCCGTACACACGCATGCAGTCCGTGCTCGCAGCGACAAAATTCCATGTGGCCACGTACGTACACGGCCGTTTCGTTCGCTCGATATACGCCACTCTCTTTCTCTCTTTCGCTCTTTCTATCTCTCTCAAAATTTGAGATCTAAAAGGGACGGCGTCGCTGCGCTCGTAAGAGACAACGACGACGACGGCGACGAAGAAACTCCTACAAAGCGTTTATTTCTGTCGCGCTCGCGCGGCGCTGCAGCACCTTCGGTATATATCCCACTGTGCGCGCGCGCTATACTCCACCGAAAGTTTATTTCGCTTTTGGAATCCCCCGGCTTCCGCGCGTTCCTGTAGGCTGTTTTTAGAGTAAAGATCCCTCCTGCGCGCGGGCACGTATCGACGAGAGACATTGGCCTCCAAAGTATCCCGAAAATGCTCGCCTATTTCGGGAGATAGGGACTATATACACGATTCGTCGCAGTCTGAGAGCGCGAGATAAGATAAGAGAGGCAAAAGAGCGCTACTTGGAGGGTGTTTATTTGTTTCGGGCGTTTATATAGGAGGGTTGAAGCGGATCGCATACCCGATGCCTCGTTGTAGTAGACGGAGATCCTTTCCAGCTGCAGGTCGCTGTCGCCATAGTAGACGCCGGTCTGGTCTATGCCGTGCTCCTCCGAGATCACCTCCCAGAACTGTAACGGAATCAAGTGTTTTAGTGACGAAGTGTACTCGAGTGAATTCTTGTAGAATTTTGAAACGTTCACTCGATGTATAAAGATTTGTATATTAAAAATTTTGTATGCGAATATTCTTCCCAATGTATAAATTCTTTTAGACCAACACAGGCTATTTTTAACAAGATGTTCAAGATTTCTAAGAAAAATATTTTTTTAAACCAATTGTTATTTTATTTCCTATACGCTACGATCGTTCCAGTAACTGAGAAAATTCCAATATTTATCTTACACTAATTCGATACACGATCATTCATTACACTAACAACGCTGCTCTCCTCCCGAAAAAAACACTCATTCTTTCCTGCTGTTATTTTTGTTTTCGAAACTAAAGCTCGAACGACGAAGGGCCAGCCGTTCCCCCCTTGCATCGCAGTAATAACGAGCCGAGCTTTTTTCGTAAGCCCGCGCTACGTTCGAAAATCGCCCATTAAAGGACAGGATGATTTACTTTGAGATTACAAGCTGACGACGGAAATAGCACGCACGGATTTGACGAGGCGCGTGTCGGTGCAACGCTGCTGTGCAGGTTTCTCCGCGGAGTCGTATCCTTCCCTCTCTCTCTCTTTCTTTTCTGTCTTTTTCTCTTTTCTCTCCTGCTCTACATTAGTCACACGGCGTTTCTATTTCCTACCGGGAGTATTAATAGGACTTCCTTGGCATATTTCTCCAATCCTCCCGTGCAACGCGTCGGATGCATCGATTATGGGTTTTTATATACTTCTCTCCAGGAAATGAGCTTAATGAGAGAGTTTTCGATCGACAGAAATGATTTATCGTGGATGATCGACTTGTGCGATAATTCACGATGGGAATTTGTGGTTTTTGTACGCACGTTCGAATGTAAAACATTAAACTATTCTTGACTTAAAAAGACGAAGCAGTAAAGCAGTATAGTTTTCGATGCATTATTTATGAAATTTTCGCTTTACTTTCTGACAATATTCAATCCATAAAATTACACGAGTTAAAATTTTAAATACCACATTACCCCCTATTAATCTAAAAAAAAAATAAATAGAACCAAAGACACGTGTACCCAATTCCTCGTAAAAAAACCCTACACGTGCAATCCTAAATTCCGCGAGGATATAACCGTAAGCCCCGCGTACGGCCTCCAACCAATAAATCGGCCCCTCCAGCCCGCCACTGCAAGGCCGTCGAAAAGCCTCAGCGGGCCAGCATGTGCAAGCGCATCTTATAAGTAACGGAAAGGAAGAGCGCCGCCGCGCTGAGACGATCCCGGGGAGCCGTTGACCCAGCGCCGAGGCCGCGGTATGCGCGCGAGCGAGCGCAGACGTTCCGAAAACGTCGCGCAAAATCGAGCAGAGCGACGGAAACTCATCGCGAGGAGCGCGCCGAAATATCAGGGGCTAGACGACGACGACTGCGTGTGTGCACAGAGAGGAGCCAAGAGGAGGGCTCGAGGATGGAAAGGGACTGGGACACGTCGGGTGCAGTGCGTGTTTGAATTATTTATCGCGCGAGCGCCGGCCTATACTCGAAATCCTTGGTAGATTGCTTTTGGGGCTTTTTGAAGGAGTGAGGAGATGTGTAGGAATGAGTTTTCTGTGGGAAACGTGTGTAGTTGGGACGAAAGATAAGCGATGTTCTCAGTATAGGGCTTATTAATAAATCTCGGGGTTTTTTCGATGACACATCGCAAGCAGACGTAGTGTAGTCGCGCACTTGCTTTAGATCCAGATGTGAATCACGAGGGCTTGTAATTTTTAGCGATATTGGTTTAAGATTCTGAATCATTCGTTCAATAACAGCTCGCGTTGTTTGTCTATACTGTAGATTTATATATAGAGTTTAATGGATGAATTCTTTTTTTATTTGGATTTTAAATCGGAAATTTCTTGTAAATATAAAATTATTTTACGTTTAAAATCGTTGTATTCTGAATTGATGGAGAAAGACGAACAGTTGAGTGTATTTTTGTACATAAAATTAAACCCTTGAAGATTTACAACAATCCACGCCAACCTGACGCCAGAAAAACAATCAAAGGAAATCGTCGTAAACCACGACCTAGCCAGAACTACTCTCTTTCGCATTCTCTTTTCACGGGTGTAATTATAGAACCACGACGACGACTACGACAACGACGACGACGGGCTATGAAACTACGCCTCCGGGTACAAGGAAACGCAGTAAAATCAGCTTTATGAAACGGAACGACGCCACTTGCGCGCGAGCGCGACATGATCGCTACCGCCGCTCTATACACCGAGGTTCACGATCATCGCGATAAATGCTCCGTCATGCGGAAAATCGGAGGGGTATAGAGCGAGATCGGTCGAACGGTAAACCCAATGCCTGTATACATACCTCGGGATACATATCCGGCCGTTATCCCGTTCAAGGGCCAATGCGTACGACCGTCGAATCCGTAAGCACTATGCCAAAGCCGCGACACGTGCCGAGCGTTCGTAAAGACGCATCGCGAGGCGTCTTAAAATTTCGGATGCAATAAATCGCGCTCCGGTATGTCCACTCGTAATGTACTCGTTCGCGAGAAAGAGAGAGGAGGGCTGAATTGAGATTTATACCGTCGCGCGACACACGGCTTTTTTATGCGCGCGCGAATTGGCTGCGATCGAGCGGCGAGTCGTGGTGTACGCTTACTTACTCGCGCGGTGAAATTTGAGGTAATTCGAGGAGAAACTCTTGTACGCGCATGCGTGTGTAACTTAATAGCGGAGGAGAAGTATGTATACGGCGGACTGTTGAGGCGAGTAAAGTTTTACGGCGTACGATGCGAAATTGACGGCGAAGTAGATATAAAAGTCCGGTCCGAGTCTATAGCGGGTATTATATAGGCGCAGTATTAAATGACTCCTTAGGGCGAGTTTGTGGGTTTATAAAAAAAGTTTTAACTGTACTGTGGACGTAAAAATTTCTAATAACTGACGGTGGGTCAAAAGTTCAGTGGGACACTCTGTTTTCTCTATATGTCAGCTGTTGTATTTGTTATAATAAAGAATATTGCTAAGTGTAGAGGATATAGCATATTCAGTGATGGCTGTTGCAGTATACGAAAACTTTATTTCTAATATACATAATGCGCGCATTTGAAGTCTGTGTGTTTGAAGGATCAAACGGTGAATGAAATTTATATTCGACATTGTATGCTTCATGAGTTCCGCGAAGAAATAACAATGTATAGTGGATGTAAAACTAAATATGCGCAACACTACTCGTCAACAATAAAAAAAAAAATGATTGATATACTAGAAATGATATTTGCTCTACGAAATTGCAAAATTTTTAAAGTAATCGAATCTCCACGATCAATTATAACTGAACTATAGGATAAAGTAAAAATATCACGTATCTTTTCCATACGCGATACTTACAACGCCGATATCTGAGAAAAATTAAAATATAAATTAAACAGTATTCTAATCAACATCAATTACAAGAACCACGGTACGCCAAAAATATCCCTCACGTTTCTAACATTCTACGCACGCACGCTCCAGCCAGTCTATAACGTACGTAATGCTAAAAAAGCCATCAAAAGAGCCCCACTAAACGTCACCGCTCTAGCGCGCGTGGCCATTCCTCTCTGTCTCTCACTCTCTTTCTCTCTCCGCGATCGACGTAATTAAATTTAGAGTGACTTAATAGTCGAAAGAGTTAACGCGCCGTCCTCTGTCGCGCGCGCACAAAAGTAAGCACTTCGGTCCTAAGCCTAAAAATGGTTTTCCGGTCGACGCTCGCATACGTACGCGTATATAATACCGTTCCGCCGCATCTAAAACGCTCGTGGGGTTAACGACACAAAGCCCGCCGAGAGAGAGAGAGTACGAGTGCAGTCAGCGAGCGAGCTTGAAAAGGATGTTTTGGAGAGCGCAAGCCAAATTGTCGTCGCCCAAGACGCTTATACAGCGCGCGCCCAGAAGAAACGACGTTAATTAGCAGCGCGGACAATTCGCCGGGATTAATTCCCGGCAGTGTGTATATAGTGGTCAAGCGACACGCGCATGCATGCAGGCAGGCAGGCCCTATGGGAACTCTCGGCGATTCCATTCTATCTCTTCGGGAGAGAAAGCAGAGAGAGAGAAGAGAGTTAGTGTGCGGAGACGGATTCTTAATTAGATTTTATAAATTGAATGGGAGCTGGGCTGGGCGCGCGTCTGCGCCCGCTTGGAAATTGAGGAATGCCATGTCGCCAGTCGGGGATTTAACCTTTCGGACCTAAAAGTCATTCCGAGCTGAGGAGCTTTAATTGTCGTGGCATATATGGCCTGGATTTTTTTCGCGCATGCGGTCGTAATTTGTAAGTGTAGTTTGCTAACAGGACAGGATATTTGGAAATTGGAGTTGTAGAGTAGAGACATTGCGATGCTAAATGTTTCTAGAATCGTATCTCTTTGCAGCTTTTGGTGTTTATAAATGATGAAGAGTATTTTGTTTTACAAAAGACCATTTTGTTTCCAATCTTCACTGAGCTAACAGAAGCTTAAGAATAATGAGAACTTCTGTGTCACTCTGGATTTCTGAGAATAATGGTTATATTGACTCATCAGTTCATCAAAAACAAATCTATAATAGTTTACTCTTATATCTTCGCTTCTAATTTTACGAATATACAAAAAAAAAAGAATGGAAAGAATAATATTATTAAAGATTAAATTAATCGGAGAACTTCAGTTATAACGTGAAATTCGCATTCACTTCGCATTATGCTAAGCACGTATAAGTACATGACGCATACTTCTAATGCCTACAATACCAAATGACACATACACCATCCGCTTGCAATTAATCTGCATATTAAAAAGACCCTCCAACAACTATACACTCTAAAAATAAAATTCTCTCGAAAGGTATACCCTGAAGATTCATATTTACTGCACTGTCCGCGCGCAGGTATAAGTATCCGTCGAGCGCGTTTCGCCCTTTTCCCGCTGCCCGACGACGAGACCGTTCGCAGCCACACGCGATTTGAATATTCAGCTTCAAAAGTCGCTCCGGCAGCGCAGCAGTCAAATCCACGATAATATGCCTCGCGCGTACACCACTCCAACCGTATACTTAACTTACCTATAGGATCGACTCGCGTGCGCAGGTGATCGGAAACGCTCTTTTAAAAAGCAGCGCGACAACGGCTCGAATGCGCTTATAAATTATTGAATCCGCGCGCGTTAGCGCACAATCGAATTCCACGCGACGCGTTGTATATACGTACGTACCACCAGCGTATATCTTTTCCTTCGCGTTTCCTGATGCGTCACAACGCGAGCGAGTATTCGCTCGGGAGAATTGAGATTGCAGAGTGTCGCGAGATAACGCGCGAGAGGCGAGACGACGAGACCCCGGATGATCTTCTGAGAGCGATGATACGCGGCGCATACTTAAAAGCTCGATTTTGTTCGATATAGGATGGCATTTTGCCCGAGTGCTTTCTCGAGTATAATGTAAGCATTGTGGTGGCAAGCGATTTAAGGAGATGCAGCAGCGCTGCTCGGGTTCTAAGATTCTATACGGGAACGTCAGACTTTTGACGAGAATCAGGCATGGAGAAGCAGATGAGTTGGCAGTGTTTTTGTTTCTCCCCGGTCGAGTGAATGCAGCTCCATTTCGGTTATTAATGCGCTGATTGTGATTTGAGAAGAAAATTTAGTCGGGTACGCGATGGTCGTTATATGCTGTGCATGAAACTAAAACATGATATGACTTAATTATAATTTCAATTGGTTTAATAAACCTATTTAATAAACATTTTAACACGTTGTTGTTGTGAGGTTTGATTATAGGTTTGAACTCGGAGCAAATTTATTTTTAAAGAGTTTTTTAGTCGCGAGATAATTGACGCAACGCGAGCATTCAATTATGAACTAATGACGCTTTCGACGAATCATCACCCGCTTAAAGTTAGCGATAACGATATCATGCGCGTAAGTAGTGATGTTAAGCTCCATTAGCAACGAATACGAAATGCAATTGCACTGTTTAATAGTGATGCAAACTTAAATTTATAAGTAAACGAAAATTACTTTGTAACTGAAATAAATGAAACTTATTTACAGTAGAAAAATATTATTCGTAGACATGTTTCGAAAAATAAATATAAATTTTCAGGAAAAAATATTTTCTGCGGTTACTTTATCAAATTACAACTTGGTAATTTCGAAACGATCAATAATAAATTAGAACAAACACCTGTTTAAATCTTTGGGAAAATGCTATCTCGAGAAGCTTAAGAATTTCGAAAATATCCATAAAAACCGTCATCCGGAAACCATGAAAGAATCAACGACCGGCCACTTTGTTCAAAGCCTATATGCGAGTAACTCCTCGCTTGCGGAATCCCTCTTTCGCCGCACTCCGACACTTACATGCGGGACGATATCTCTCTCCCTCCCTCTCCCTCCTTCTCTGACACACACGTACACCCTCGCCAAGTCGTGAGTCACTTTCCTCGCACTATATTAGCAAAAATTCATCGAGCCCCGACGAGCACACATCCAACATACGTACATACATACACGCGTCCCTCGACGTCTGGAGTTTAAAGAGTCTCTCTCCCCACGGCGCTTTAAAGCCTCGCCCGCGACTTTCCTCGAACCGCTAAGTATAGCAAAGGAACTCGACGATAAGAGGGAAAGAAGTTGTACGGCTATATAGCTATTCGCGCGCCGCGAAGTCGATGCGCGTTCGAAACTATGTGTTTTGGATTTATATACTAGTGCGCGAATGCGGTACGCTTTTTTTCCAAGATCGGGTAATTAATGCCGGTTGTATCGGCCGTTAGTTATACGGCAACCGAAGGAAGGAGAAAGAGAGAGGGAGAAGGAGAAAGAGAGTTGTAGAGTAAATTATGTCGGACGATTTCCTTGGCGAGCTCGCGGACTGATTGTGTTTTCAGGCAATAAATTGGAGCTTTCTGCTACGGCGTCGTCGTGCGTGTCGCGACAAATCGGTTTGTATATACGAATTGTGTAGATTTTTTATGGGAATCGTAATAATGTACTTGTGATCTGTAGTGGGTACACATGATTGTGTGATTTATTGTCAGTATTTGGATAATTTATATAATAACAGCATCAGTTTTATTTTGATTCTGAATTAATGTAATTGAATAGCAAAACAAAATCTACAGATAACATTTCATTGATTTTTTAAAATCTATAATCAATGTTTCATCATAATTTCTAGATACACTATAGTCAATATAGTAAATGTATATAAACGTATTAAATAAATTGCAATCTTGCGTGTCAAACGACGATTTTACATCTTAATCTTTTTGAATCCCGGCTTATCTCAGATGACGAGCAGAATATTTAAGCAAAATACTTTGCATCGGCAATCGGATTAAACCGTAAAGTGGATGTTAAAACAGGGTTAATCGCATTTTAGGCTATTTGCATCAAAGTATCACGACGGGGCATTGTCCTCCGAAATGCAAAATTGTATGCGCTTCTAAGAAGATCCGCTTTTATTAGTGTGAATATTTTGGACAAGAATCTTAAATGTCTTACTAAATTTAATGGTTTAAACGCATTTAACAACTCGTCAGACAATATTTTACGAAAAAGTACTCGATAAACTTTGACATAGATTGTGCATAACGGAAATAATTGTAAAAAGCAAATGTCGTGCGTTACTTAACTATATCTATAATACCAAATAATATGAATTTTTAACCAGTAAAGTACACGGATAGAATTTTTCCTGAAAAATTCTATCCGTAAAGAATTAATTATAATATGTACCATACCTATGTATATAATTTACGTGCTCGGGCACGTCGTTAATGTTACCAAACTTTCCATTAATCTCGAGAAACCTTTTAGGTAGCGCCAAAATAATCCCGCTGATAATGCCATACGACCTATAGCCGTTTTGTATATCGGACCATCTGTGCCTCCTTTCGCTTTAGATTAAAAAAAGTAGTCGGGGTGGCCGAGGGAAAAAAAATTAATTTGCGTATACGCGCGGTACGAAATGCACGTACGCGTATCAAATTTTCCGGCCTCGGCTAGGGCAGCGCGGCGTCAAGGCTGCTACTGCTGCGTGTGCGCCGAGCTCAATAGGAAGTACTACAAGGACGGATACACGTGAAGTATCGCTTTACGCGTTTCCGTCTTAATTGTATATCGTGAACAGTGAACCGACGCGCGCGCGCGCCTCGCGTTCGATGTTTTCACCTATCGTCGTTAATTAGTTTATGCTGTTGGGTTGATCTGAGAAATCGATGATAAGTCGTACGGTAATTTATCTTGAATTAAATAACAATTTTTATTATAATTGACAGGAAATTCTGTGTATAGTTCAGTGAAGAATTAATTAGAAAGCAAATAAAACAACAAAAATCAGTTTGCCTTATGTATTACCTAAAAATTGTCATTGACTCGTGGAATATAATCATGAAACAGTCAATATGATTCATTTAAATATTCATTTCGAAATCGACTGTTAAATTGTTCGAAAAAACTTCACTCCTAGATAATTATTTAGAAACACATATATTTCCGACTATGCACACCAACAACCGCAGATATGAAAAAAGTTTCTTATTTAGATTTCTCCGTCTCCCATTTCAATCCGATTACATCCCGAATTTTAATCAAGCTCCAAAACTTTTACGAACTGCATCGCACGGTCAACAAAAAGAAGTAGTACTTCGCAGAAAAAAAAACACACGCCCGTCAATACAGGAGGAATTCACAGTAGCGTTAAGCCTACTCCGATGGATTTTTACAGGCGCGCGCGAAATGAATGGGAAGCGACGAGTTTTACAAAGTTCAAATATATACGCACAGAGACATATACGCGCACGAGCCGTGGACCGGCAACGGCAGCTGCGCGCGAGTTACGCACAGTATATATATGTATAGGGAATTTACGTCCTAACGCGCTCCAGCGGTGACAAAATTAGCCGTCCAACGCGCGTGCGCGTGTTCCCGGGCACGCAGCAGTGTAGGAGAGTTATGAATTTATGATACTGGCCCGTAATTATGGTTATTGAAATATAATGGTTCAAAGGCAGTGGTGAAATTTCAGTAATGAAGCTGTTGATTACCGGGTTGAATTTCCATTGTAAATTAATTTGAAAAATCGATAATTATCCATAATTTCCTTTTTGGAGCAATGCAGATAAAATGAATAATATTTGTTTGCCCGGTGTACTGAATGTACAGTAAAAGTAATATTTTTAAAACTATCAAGTTTACAAATATAGAGAACCCAATGTTGATAAAAAATAAATGCAGAAAAGTTTTTATATTTATATTTTAATAAAGAAAATTGTGATGGCTAATAAATGCAGCTCTGAAAATCCTTCATTTACTGTTTTCAAACGCTATTCAAACTTAACGGTCGACTTACACACTCGACAATTCAACGCGACTGCAATAAAGCAATGTGACAGGTTATAAAAACTTTATTTCACCTACACGAAAATCGTCTCGACCATACTGGAATGAACAATGAACGAGGCATCGAGTATAATAAAAACAAGCAATTAGCGAAACAACGATCTGGGTATCAAGACCGCTCTCTCTTTTTCTCTCGTCGCAATCTTCCAATCAGCCTCCGACTCGACAATTCCTTTATCGGCCCGTTCGATCGTTCAATTCTCATCTCGTGAGCACGTGGATGGCGTTTTAACGGAGGGTGCGAAAGCAAAAGTAGCGAGAAAGAGTGTTTGTACACTTCGATCAAATGTAAATGTGTTGAGAAATTATTACGAACTGTAAATGTAAGAAATGTTGAAAAGTATATACGGTATAATATATATATGTATAGAATATACGGAAAATATTTTGCAATAAAGATTCGTGCGGATTCTTTCGAATTCAAGGTCAATAAGAAAATTTGATAAAGATTGCCCTATCAGTGCAGTTAAATTGACGCATAATTTAAAATATTTCTTTGGTAACCATAAAAGTCGGTGCACCACAGTAAAATTATAACAGTATTCGAATAATTATAATCAACATAAATTATAATCTTTATAAGCATTAACAATCGATTCCTAAAATATAAGTATCCACTTTCAACCAATCATTCTTCTGAATTAAAAATAAATAAACGATCATCAAAGACACGCGTTAATCTCATCCCCAGCTGGCTCCACATCGGCAAAAACAATATCTCGCGAACCTTATCGCACTTAGTTGCAGACACGCCACATACTCGCACACATACACACACACACACACACACTCCACCGCCAAACTTTGACCCAAATCAAAAACTAAAACAAAAACAAAAAAAAATATGTGCAAAACGCACCTTGGCTCCGATCTGGTTACCGCACTGGCCGGCCTGCAGGTGAACGATTTCCCTCATTCTGACTAACTTCCTCGTGCGCGTGTACTGTAGTGTGTATCGAAAACTTATCAACGGCTCGTCCGCTGCTGCTGTTTCTGCTGCTGCTGAGCTGCTCTAGTCGGCGTCTCGAGCGCGAATGGCCGGGGCCGGCGTCGCGCGGCCGGCTTCTTTATGGCGACGCGCCGCGCCTCCTGGTGAACACGCGCGCGCATTAAGGGGAGAGAGTGAGAAAGAAACTGCTCAGCTGGCTGCAGCTATATGCGTGTATGTACACTTACAAGCGCAAGGGCGAGTGCGCGTTGTTTCCTCTTCGATCGAGAATAGCGGTTTTCTATGCCGCGTCGTGTTGCGATAACAGCTTGAGTGTATTAGTGGCTGGGGGACTGTGGAGATAATTGCGCGTGCAGAAAGTTCAATGATTTCGTGAAAATGTTGAGAGTGATGCGAGATTACAGGAGTTTTGATGTGTATAGGGGTTTGGAAACAAATGAGTAGTAGTTTGATTGTTGGGTTTTTTATATAAGAGAATGGGTATGATCGGTAAAAGTAGCGTTGAATTTTTAGAGAAAGAAAGAATAATCTAATAAAACGGATTTTTTTTTCCAAATATATGTTCGAAGAAATAGAGCTGTTTATGTAGTTTAAAAATCTGTTTTCATATTTGACGGTATTCCCCAAAATTAATTTATAGTTTTATCATTAATATATTATGGGACTTATTTAAAAAATAAATAAAGTATTCAACAGTTACTTTTTCACCTAGAATTTCGAATTTCTAGAGAATTATTACAGAAGAATCAGCGTAAAATTCAAGTACCGTGACAAAAGGATTCAAAATACATATTATCTGATTATTTGATATTGTGTAATTAAATTTTAATTTATCACTAATTTATACTGCAATGCTTATGATACTTTTAAAATTAAATTAGCTGGTACAGTAATTTTACCATGCAATCGATAAAGAATCAATTATATACAATTAATCATATTAGAAAAAGTATTAATTTTATTTATTTCCAAAAAAGGTATTGTTATATTGAATAAAAAAAAAGTCAAATAAGCAGTTTTAAATTTCAATTTTTTCGATCGAAAAGTAAATTTATTTAATAATGATTTTACTGGCCAATAGATTCATAACTATAAAAAAGTAATTTAAATTACTTATAAGGTATAAACTAAACCATTTAAATGTATGTAAGAGTTTTTATTGTTATAAAACTTTTAAAATCAAAATCGAATTACATTCAACATACATTATCTATTCCAAAAATAAAATTTATTTTGTAATATATTGCTGATATGATTTTAGAATTTTTAGCTGGGAAAACACTTAATTTTCATAACGACCATAAATTTAAAGATAAAAACCCTTATATACTCTTTCAAAAAAGTCGTGAAAGCTTACATTCACGAATGGTAATTACCTTTGCGGTCATAATTATGGCTCTTTTATAAAACTCTAGGGAGCCTACGCCCTTTTCGTGTGCTCCATATACATACGAAATCACCTATCCTGGTCATTGCACCATGTTATTTTCCGTTTTTATCTTCACGTGATCTTTATATACTGTACATTATTCGATATGAATTTGTGAATTACACGATAAATGCAAATTAAAAAAACAAATATTCATGTTTTTAAAATTAATTTCTTTATTGTAAAACATAAAATATTTTCCATAAACGACAATTGATGCACATTATTTTACTTGCATTTTGCACAAAATAATGTAAGATCGAACGCCTATAAAGTTGAATGCAAGTAAATACCATTTTATGACTTACGATTCTGAATATAAATACTCTGTAGCAAAAGTTTAAGTACAACCAAGTTATAAAGGCCTCTTATAAAAGTTAAGATCGTCTAAAGCAATTTTGAAGTATTTCCATGTAAGAACAGAATGTGAAACTTATCTATTTAATAAATTGTCTTATCTATTTAATAAATAATTAAACGAGTGTTTAATACAAAAAAATATTATTCAGGTATATAAAAAGTAGGAAAAAAAAGATTAATTACAAGATTAACACTCATTGTCTGAAACAAGAAAACTTAGAAATACAAATTGAATCTTGTTTTCGTAATCGATTTCATTTAAACGATTGATTTTTATAAATTAAGATTAATGGAGCATTTACAATTAAATTTTAATTGAACCACCGCTATCAAACAATAATTACTTAAAAGTTAATCTATAATTAATTATCTGCAATTAATTAACTTCATTCTTCGACTTGTCGGAAACTATACGTATCTTGACCATTTTTTCATAACATAAACTTACTACATATTTGCTAAACATAATCCTTCTGTTTAACGTCAGCGCACGTATACTAGGTACCAATAAACAATGGGTCTACGACGTCGCGGTGCACGTGCACGTACTTCAAACGTACTTCGAAAAAGTGCATCACCACACCGCCAAAAGCCCTCCTGTGTCTTTGAGAAACTTTGGCTTCGGCGGGAAACTACAGCCGCACGACTTTCTTCAAAGCAACGCATAGTGCCCAGCCTATATCTTCTCCTCTCCTTTCCACTTCAAAATGCCCTGCAAGCGCGCGACGCGTCGAGAAAAGACAGTGATGGGCGCGCCTTCGAGCCGTAGATCTCGAAAATGGATTTTACCCGCTCGAGAGCGCGCGCTTCTCTTTTTGCGGGCGTTCTTCGACGTCGTCGTCTTCTCTCTCGCCGTGCGCAGCGCAGCGCTAGGAGGAAAAAAGACGCAAGACGAGAGAAAGAGAAAGAGACGAGAGGGGAAGCACAAAGCACTTTGAAAAAAGGTTGCTACTCGGCACGGGGTTTTAAGCTCGAGGCCGCGCGGCGCGCAAGGAGAAAGAGAGAGAGAGAGAGAGATAAAGAGACGTCGGAATTTAAAAGGCTTTCCTGAGAAAAGTGGAAGAAATATGTTACCACGCGCTTCATTGATTCTGCCCCCTTGTAAATAGTAGTCGGGAAAGAGGGAGAGAAAGAGAAAGAGAGAAAGAGAGAAAGGAATGCCTAATGGTCTAATTGAAGCGGTGTACTTTTTGCGGAGAATCGCGTATCTACGTGTGTGATTGTTGAAGAATGGGTGGAGCAAAAGTTACAAGCTTTAGTGAGATAATTACTGAATATTAGATGTAACTTTTTACATATCTATAGGTTCTTTCTTTACGAATTTTGAACATTAAAAGAATTAAATCCAAACGCAGCGTTATTGTTCTTGCAAAATGAGACATTATTTATATAAAAATTATCATATTAACAGACGCATAAAAATAATTATTGCGATGGGTTATATGTACTTATTTTAAAACATTATTAATTATGTACAATGTTAAGAAAATGATTAGCAGTTTTTAATAACAATTTTTTCACATAGTAGCAATAGCACTATTTTACAATTCTTGGAACTTTTGTGCTTGCTTTTTTCAACTTACCAATTACATCTAAATATACGAATGGTGCATTATTGTGATGATATATCTTTTCTCACTTGTAGTAAACATTTTTCGTGATTATTGCATGTATTTCTTTACATAATTACGGAATACTCTACGACATATAAATTAAAGTAAAACAAAAACGATGATAATCTTTTTTTTTTAATTACAGTAACTTTATTTTAATGTTCGAGTTTTCAGAAATTGCATTTATCTTTATAAGAATTCAATAGTAATAAACCTCAAGAACATTAAATAATCGAAATAATTAGTAAAAATTTAATTTAATTAAAATAATTATAAAAAAACTTTAAATATAAGAATTTTTTTAGCAATTACCTTCTTTTGAAGAGGGCTGCTAATTTTGATTTTATTTATAAATACTGGCTGTGTGAAATGTAGATTCCTAGTTTGATAAACTATGTTAAAAACAAATAAAATCTGAAGACTTTCCTAAGAAATGAAAATGTAAGTAATACATATAATTTGCGCGTGTGAGAATCCCTCTAATATATAATAAAAAAACTAAAAGCATTAATTCTTTAAAACATTTAATTGTATGTATGCGTATACACTCAATACTGGAAGTCGATAAAGAAGGAAACCCAATTCGATAACTTCAGTTAAATGTAACTTATTTCATTCCTATCTTGTGCTTATTAGAATGATCATACAATAGCAAGTATAATAATTAATACTCTATAAAGATAAGTATTAAATAAAAATCAGTTATCGTACGATTTATTGATTAATTACATAAAAAACGTACTAATGACAATACTATTTTTATTAAGAATTTTATAGCCTTTTCTAAAACTGTCATTCGACTCAGACTTATTCAACTTGAATATTTAAGTTTTAGAAAATGTTTGTAAAATAATGTCACTATTATGCTGCAGTAAAAAACAGAAGTATTTTAGAAGAATAGGTATTTCATTCCAACTTCGAATAGAATCTGCATAGACCTACTCCAATTCATGAAAATATACTTTTAGTTAAAAATATTAAATTTGTTTAATCAAATGTTAGCGACAAGTAATTGCAATAAAATACTACTGGTTTAAACAGTAGAAATATAAGATTTGTATTTATAAATGTTCTTTCTTATGAAACTAAATGTATTTTGAAAATAAAATTTACTTATTGTATATATAATAATTTAAATAAAGTTTCCAAAACAAATTATTGTACAATACATACTAGTACGTTTATTTAATTAAAAAAATGAATTTGGTTTCTAGAAATACTAGAAGCTATTCATATTACTAAAACTCCTGTGGGAAGGACTATGTATAAATATTACTAAAACTTTACAAAATCTTTATATGTGTTAAAAATTAAAAATTTCTCAATAATATTCAAGTTAATGTAAGGGAATAACTGTCAATTCTTTTTCAATACAATAATTAAAAAAACGGTTGTTTGTTAGTATATAATTTATTTAAATTTGATAAATATTGCGTTCAAATTATAAAATGTTAAATTAAAATAAAGCCTAATTATAATTAAAAAGAATCGAGACATGGAACTTAAAATAAACCAGGCAAACCAATAAAACAGAATGAAATTGTATTTTTAAAATTTCTTGTAAATGTAACAAAACTGCAAGGTACAGCCATCTGCAGCGGAAAAGTCAAACTACCATGAAACTTTGCTTACATCTGCCGTAGATAATGTTGGGTTCATATACATATATTATTTCTTATAGAAATATGAAACTTAAATACAAATTTTATTGCAGCATGCAATCATAATATACAAAAATTATTAGTTTTCGTAATTGCATATCTATATGAAGGTTTTACGACTGACAAAAAGAAAACGTAGAAAATAAATAAAACAAACTAAAATTTTTTTGGAAAGTTTTAATGATAATTTACTGGACAATTATAAAAACTATACTATTGATTCTTAACACCTATAAACATCTCTTAAAAAATCTCGTTATCTTGAAAAAAAAAATCGTTTTTTCTGATTTTGAAAGAGAAGCAAATAAATAGTTTTGAAACCCTATGCGCAAAAGAAATAATTTCTCTCATACTATCCCTTCGCCGCCTGGAAAAAAAGGTATAGGTGGTTTGTCGATTCGAAATGATTGCATGTTAATCAAATGTACCTTTATTCGATAATTATAAGAATTTATGAAGTAGGATGACAGTGGCAGCTGCGGCAGCGATTTCGAGTCGACGCTATACAAAACAATCCCGAAAATGTACAACGAAATCACGACAGTTCTTGCAATTGGGTTTTTGTTGGTTCTAACAAAAAGAGGACCGCTTCATATGTATGGTACCATTTGACATTGTTCGACGAAAGAGTCCAAGAGGTAGGAAAATAAATTTGAAAACGAGTTGATAGACAATTGGGGAAAATGATGGTTGGGAATATAGAAACGGTAGTAAATAGATGCGCGCCTCGCAGAGATTCGCAATCGTGCAATATATTCGTAAAAAATATTAACGAACGCAAGGGGGTCAAGGTATAGAAAAATAATACAGGAGAATAAAATACAGACATAGAGAGAAAGAGAGAGAGAGGCAAAGTTAAGAAGCGGGTTTTTTTATCAAGTTTTCCATTTTTCATGTGTACGTCTTTCTCTCTTGGCATGTGTTTTCTTATGTGTGTACGTGGTAAAGAGAATATCCCTATTTTTAATGCGTCCTCCTCTAGTTCTCGTCGACCTCCTGCTCGGCCTCCTCGTCGAACTCTGCGTCCTCGTCGGCGGTGGCTTCCTGGTACTGTTGGTACTCGGAGACCAGATCATTCATGTTAGACTCGGCCTCGGTGAACTCCATCTCGTCCATGCCCTCGCCAGTGTACCAATGCAAGAAAGCTTTCCTTCTGAACATAGCGGTGAACTGTTCTGAGATACGCTTGAACAACTCCTGGATGGCGGTGCTGTTGCCGATGAAGGTGGCGGACATCTTGAGACCACGAGGTGGGATGTCGCACACGGCTGTCTTCACGTTGTTGGGGATCCATTCGACGAAGTACGAACTGTTCTTGTTCTGAATGTTGAGCATCTGCTCGTCGACCTCCTTCATGGACATGCGTCCACGGAAGATGGCGGCGACCGTGAGGTAACGTCCGTGTCGTGGATCGCATGCAGCCATCATGTTCTTGGCGTCGAACATCTGTTGGGTAAGCTCGGGCACGGAGAGAGCTCTGTACTGCTGGCTGCCGCGGGAGGTGAGTGGGGCGAATCCGGGCATGAAGAAGTGAAGACGAGGGAAGGGCACCATGTTCACGGCGAGTTTCCTAAGGTCAGCGTTCAACTGTCCAGGGAACCTAAAATAATACCATTATCATTAGTTGAATTGTTTAGAATTCAGCGAAGTAGCTTTTAATAGTTACATTAGAACAAAGAGTTTGACTTATAGTACCGTAGCTATAAAGTGATATAGCTTATAAAGACCTAGCTTCAGATTTCAGAATGAAGTGTAAAAACAACATTCAAGAGTAGAAAACACAATGCACGTGTCTCCTTCAAAACTATTGATTTATCTGATAATTTATACGTTAATTAAAGTTCACATAGATCATTGACATTCAATCGTTTTATTTGCAATTAACGTTTTTAAATGTAATTTGAAAACCACTCAAAGAGAAAACTAGAGCTTTCTTACAAAAGTAATACAAGCACTGTTACAAAAGGAAATATTTTAGAAATCTGAAATCATAAATATTTGAGACCCACTTTTCCTTCTCAGACGTTATAAATGAATTTTAAGATTTTGCCCTACTTTCCCTTCAACAACTGTGAACGTCATCTAAAAAGTAAAGCCACGTATATAAAGTGAGAAAAAAAGAAAGGTGAACGAACCTGAGGCAAGTCGTGACTCCGGACATTGTGAGGGATACGAGATGGTTGAGATCTCCGTATGTGGGTGTGGATAGTTTGAGCGTTCTGAAGCAAATATCGTAGAGAGCTTCGTTGTCAATGCAGTATGTCTCGTCGGTGTTCTCGACGAGCTGATGCACGGAGAGGGTGGCGTTGTAGGGCTCGACAACGGTGTCGGAGACCTTGGGCGAGGGCACAACCGAGTAGGTGTTCATGATTCTGTCGGGATACTCCTCGCGGATCTTGGAGATGAGGAGGGTACCCATACCGGAACCGGTACCACCACCCAGCGAGTGGGTCAGCTGGAAGCCCTGGAGGCAATCGCAGCTCTCGGCCTCCTTGCGCACGACATCGAGGACCGAGTCTACGAGCTCGGCGCCCTCGGTGTAGTGGCCCTTGGCCCAGTTGTTGCCCGCTCCGGACTGGCCGAACACGAAGTTGTCCGGTCTGAAGATCTGGCCGAAGGGGCCGGACCTCACAGAGTCCATGGTGCCGGGCTCCAAGTCCACGAGGATGGCCCTCGGGACGTATTTGCCACCTGAGGCCTCATTGTAGTAGACGTTGATCCTCTCGAGCTGGAGGTCGCTGTCACCGTGGTACGCACCAGTGGGGTCAATTCCATGCTCATCACTGATGATTTCCCAAAACTGAAATAGAACGAGCAAACATTAATAATCTAATTTATTCATTTATTTATGAGTATGCGTTTTACAAATTTATGCAAAATTTCTCTATTAATTTATAACTGAACTATTCTAAAAACAGCATAATTTCATCTCCCACTAATCTTCGAAAAAAAGAAGATTCATATTAAACTAATTAACACGAAATCTCGCGCTCCCATTCACTCCGTCATCTCGCATTCCTCGCAACAACCGCTAGCCACTCACTACTCACTCACTCACTCGTCTCCCATTTATTTAATTAACTCTGTCGGTTCGCTCTCTCGCATCTGCGAAAAATCGCGGCAGAGACGCGACCGCAATTTCCTCGCCGTGCACGCTGTATAACCTAGCTACTCTCAGTAGCTATAATACGCGGCGCAGTCGAGTGGCAATCGAGACCAATTAGCATCTCCTGACCGAGCTGCGCGTTCGTCCGGGGCGACCGGACACGCACGACCGGCCGACCGGCATATGGCGCGTGCATCACGCAGCTGCCGCGAAGCTACTACTACTACTAAAGCGACTACATAACGCACAATGGATGTGTGCAGAAACTGCAAAGACGCGCACCGCCTGTGTGCTCTCTTCGGCTTCCTTCCGATACTTTAATCGAGGGGCACGGCAGCGCGAAAGAGGGCACGAATGATAAATGACTTGTTTGTTTTTTTTTCTTCTTTCCTCCTGCGTTGGAAGTGCCTTCGTTAGGTTCATGTTTTAACAAATGCTTTTTATTTGATCAAGGTAATAATAAATAATATTTGGAGTTTTCATTCTGTGATAATGTAAAGGAAAATGTCGAAGGTAACATTGGCCTTTTAAATTCAGGCAAACAGTCGAGACGATTTAAACGTAACTATTTGTAAACAAAACTTGTAAGCACTCGTAAGCGTGGCATTTACTTGGAATACTGACATTTAAACATGAATTCGAAATACGTATTATGAAGAATTGTATAATATTGTCTCATTGTATGTAGAGACTGTAATAAGCTGAATATGACAAACGTTTTAAAGCCACGTAACTCGTCTGTATTTAAATAATAAAGTAAAAATGTAACTATATATAAATAAACAGTGCCATTAAATTCTGTTGATTGGAGTTGAAATCACGTATAAAGTATCATCCTATCCTCTTAAGCATCATTCGCAAAGTCAGATTTCTCTGCAAGGCCGCTTTGCTCTCTCTCTCTTTCTCTCTCTCACCCCCTCATGATCAAGTTCAAGAAGAAGCCCCTGTTATTAAAGAATCGCGCCACTAACACATCGCTCCATTGCACCTCGACTCGCAAACATCGTATCGATCGCGCAACTCGGAAGCGGGGAATGCGCAAGACTCGTCGAAAAAGATCCGTGCCGCATCGGCGTCGTCAGTGCATTTTTTTTTTTTTTTTTTCGTCAGTGGTATATAACGAGCGCGCTACCACTCTATATATATATACCTCCCCCTCGCTGCTCGCGTATTCTAATGATTTTTATTACGCGCGTATTTCTTACCACTTGAGCACGCGCCTGCGCAAACACACATTTCTTCTCCTCCCTTCCCTTGCGAACACGTCTGTCGCACGCGTATATATCTTAAATGGAAAGGCGACGGTGTATTGACAACGGATGCCCATATAAGTGCATCACCGCGCCGGCAGAGTAAGAGAGAGCCGGTCGCTCGAGGGCAGGCCACAAGAGAGCCTCCTCCGCGCGCGCCTCCCACACGCGCTGGAATATAAGTCTGCTCGCGTGCATGTGTGCGAGAGAGGGTGAGTCACCAATGTCAGCGCTATATATAGCGCGCCGCTGGTTGACCATAAGCGAGCGAAAAAAACGAGGTGTGTGTGTGTGTGTGTGTGTGTGTGTGTGTGTGTGTGTGTGTGTGTGTGTGTGTGTGTGTGTGTGTGTGTGTGTGTGTGTGTGTGTGTGTGCGCGCGCGCGCGCGCGCGCGTGCGTGTTATGTGTGCTGCAACTTGGGAGAAGAAGAGAGAGTACGAACACGCGTGTATCTTTGACTCTGAGAGTTTCTTTTTCTCTGAATACATGGGCGTGTGCAATTTTGGACATTTAAAGAGTGAGAGAGCTGGATTACCCGAGGACGAGGTTGACAATTATTATGCTAATAGGCATCTTTCGATTGTTTTGGCGATTTTCGAGAGTTCCAAGAACCGCGGAGAATGACGACAACGAATAACGGTGTTTTGTTTTTCGTTCAATTATAATGGGCGATTTGGTGAAGCCATTTCAGCGAATCGATTTATTTGGTCATAGTTGCGTGGAG
The DNA here is from genome assembly GCA_036365515.1 of Torymus aiolomorphi. Classification (NCBI taxonomy): domain Eukaryota; kingdom Metazoa; phylum Arthropoda; class Insecta; order Hymenoptera; family Torymidae; genus Torymus; species Torymus aiolomorphi. Next base: position 142,345,629 of record CM070877.1, read on the forward strand.
AAGCCGTTATTTGATAATATTTGTATAGGAGAATCTCGAGGCAATATTAATATACGAATATTATCGGAGAACAACGCGTGTCTAATCTATAAAAAGAATAAGAGTTCAATGAAACCTTGTAAAAATACTGTAACTCTAGCAAGTGTTACGTGAGAATCGCGGCGTATAATACGAGAAATATTATTACAGTGGAATTGTGTGTAACATAGTTTCTTGCCGAGTAATGAAAAACGTTATCTCCAGTTAATTAATACCCAAGTGAGATTAAGAATGATTCGTAAATAAACAGAAAATCCAGAAATTCTTAGGCCACTGTGATTCTCAAAAGAACAATTGTGTTTTCTTTTTTAATTAACATTTCTTGGCCGGAAATAACGATACTTTGTGGTAATACGTTTACCACAACATGAATCATAAAAATGACTCATGTGACGTAAACGCTGTTATATATAGTTATGTAAATTCTTTAAATTACATTTAAGTGCTCTTTTTTATTACACGACCCCCCCACCTCTGTAAAATATACTTATTCCGACATTTTAATTCTTTTCATGCAAAAAAAGTTATTTTTAAATTAAATCTCTTTCAAGTATTTTTTTTTTCGCTCTCTTTAAAAACTTTCGAAACTCCGAAAAGGGAATTTAATTTCCAGCAGACGGTGTGTTGCCGAACGAAAAGGAAACACCCAAAGATTGGAACGACTCTTGTGGGCTTCGGAATTTTCCCGTCAACGACGACGACAGCTGAACGGGCAACAGCTGCGCGACGCTCTTCTTCCTCCCTTATGAGCTGCGAGAACGCGCCTGGGCCAACGGTCTTTCTCTCCCTCTCCTTCTTCTCTCTCGCTCGCTCGTCTTTCCCGCCGTTGCTTAGAACAATTTCTTGAGAACTGCAGCGCTGGCTTATATGCGTTCACGAAACGAAGCTCCAGTTTACAATTATAAATGGCAGCTAGCTTTTCCCCCCGTGAGTCCAAGATTATCTGCTACGCACGCGCTCTTGTCTCTGTTGTTCCCATTATTTTCCGCATTGTAGTTCGCAGGAAAAAAATGGGAACGCGAAGAAAAAAACTAGTTTTTTTTCGAAGTAAATTGTAGATAATTAATTATAATATTACGTAATGCTTCAACTGCGCGAGTCGCAGCGCCGAATACCTACTCCTTCTTCTCAAACGAGAGAACAAGTTATTAATTCGAAAGAAATTTTAATGCAGGCTACTGTACTAGAGCCTTCCAACAATCAAGCGTCTAAATCAAGCTCTATCGTATTCGCACATGTCGACCCGATAATCCGACATCGGGGCGTACGTAACATCTATCAGCACTCCACCACGCCTCGCGAGCCAGCGTTCTCGCGTTATCAGCCGATGCATCACACACCTCGTGATTTGCATAAAACCAGAGTCCCTTGCGCCGTCATTCTCTCTCCCTCTTCGCTCCAAACCGAACCTAATTAGTAAAAAAAAAAAAAAACAAAAAAAAAAAAGAAAAGAAGGCGGCTGGCTAGCGCCCCAAACACGTACACAGCACGAAAAAATCCAGTCTGTATTTGGCCGCGCGTCGCGCTCTCGCGTGTCTGTCTCTCTTACACTGTGCGCGCGCGCAAGAGCCCGCTGTCCTTGGTCCCAAAGACATCAGACACATATATATACGTACACACGCGACATATCGCGAAAGCGAGCGACTTCGCGTCCCTGCATGGCTTGCGGGTAATCGTTGCGCAACCGCGTTTTACATTCAGAGCGCCGCGGACGTCCGATTTTGGACTTTTCTCGAGCTCTCGCGTGACGGTAGCGAAGGAGAGGGAGAGAGCACCAGCGAGTCTGCGGTTTTCTCTCCTTTTGCTCTTATCGACTATATTATCCACCACTGAGCCAAGCGCGCCGTTCTGTTGTCATCGATTATTTGAGCTGCGGTGGTGATGATACGTACACGCGACGGGATGTAAAACTTGTTTTTGTTGTCGCTATGCGAGCTGATAAAACTTTCGACGCTTGCATTCTAATGAGACGAGAATACCCATTTCTACCAGAATAATGTACTCGCTGAATATCGAGTTAAAGTGATTCTCCTCCTAAAAGCTTTAGCGCGTAAATCGAATGATCCTGAAATGCAACGTTATAATGATACTATCGTTTTACCGTTCTGGTGATAAATTTCTCCGACCGAAATTGGAGCGTTACATTATGATAGTAAATTTGAATGCTCTATGCATAAATCAAGAGCGGGCGAGGTAGCAGTAGTGCGCACGTTGCGATGGGGAGCGGCGATAAAAAAAGTGAGATATATATATTTCCGTGCATTCGTCTTTCCTGAACACATTCTAACTTCCTCTCTCTTTCTTTCACCCAGGTTCGTTATACTTTACTGCCTCGTGCCACGCGAGCAGCGCGCTTTCAACAGTCCCGTATATTTTTTAATTTAATTTCAAGAACGGTGCTTCACTAGATAACGCGTTTAAGCAAATGCCCGCCGCGCAGTCATTTCTAAATATACAACTTCCCGAAACTCTCGGGGACGAGAGAAAAAATGTTGTTTAAATCATCAAATTATCCGAATGAACTTTTTTCGCTAACCCAAGTCTTCAGTCAGCTCTCGATCCAGAGTATATATGCAATTCAGGCGAAAGCAACCATTCAAGCACGCGCACGCAATTACGCGGTCCCGGATTACCTCTGGAATGCTGGAGCAGTAGCAGAACCCTTCCATTCCGCACCGTCATCCCTCATGGCTATACTCTAAAGACTCGCTACTGGTCTTCCGCTTTGCACGGGCACGCGCTTGCGATCAATTAAAAAAAAGCTGAGGTGAATAATAAAAAGCGCTCGCTTTTTATATATACTCCACGCGCCAAAGGCATCTGCGCTCGAGGAAGCGCTGCAAAGGCGCAGCGTGGCACGGCGGCGGTGGCGGACATTGACTCGATGCGATATCCTTGAAAGCCGCGGGAGCGTGACGATACGCGCGGTTACTTCATCGTTTTAACGGTGGTGCGAGGCTAGCCAAGAGGAGACTTGGCGTTGGATAGCCTCTCTCTCTCTGTGCGATGAGTATCTCTTGAGAGAGACTGTTATCGGGGCAAAAATCGCAAAAGATTCAGACGGGCAGATTGCGATCTCTGCCGAGAGGTGAAAGAGAGTGCGGATATTGCGGAATTCGAGGTGGTTGCTATAGGAGGTTGCCTGCGCGATGCTGGGTTTACCTATTTGCCGAGTAAAATTTCAAATTTATCGATCGACTTCAATGCTGGAGTACAAGAAGCTAAAAATAGCCAAAGCTGCATTTTATTTTCATAATGCTCCGGCGTAGAGAACGGATACTTTCCGAAGAATATTATAATAATATTTACAGCTAAGAATATCTTTTAGTTATTTTTATGTTCTATTTAAGAATGCCTGAATACATTTAGCCTAAAAATTATAATTCAAATAATTGGGCAAGACAAATACAATTCTTATGTAAATGTGAAAAAAGTATAATTAGACTAGCATAACAAATTCAGATTAAAAGATTCATTTGGCGATTAGTGGACGTTGCCTGAAGTTCTTACCGAGCAATGTAGACGCATTAATCACCTGCGTCTGGAATATATACATTTCAAATGCATTATACCTAGTTTTAATTTTGTAATTTTTTTTTTTTTTTTTTTTCAAATTAGGTGCGAATTAATAAAATTGACAAACAAAAATTATGAGAAGTATTTGTTTCATTCATAATATATAAAAGTATTAATTTCAATTATCATGATTTTCTCAAGTGTTCCACGAATTATTTTGCAGATAGCAAAGTATTACAAGGTAAAAGTTGCGCAGTGTGACGTCAGGCTTATGCATGCTTTGAATTTTTCAATCTTTCTGCGGCTAATGGAATCTAAATTGCTTTATTTAATGCAATATACACATTTAATTAGAACCTCACACGTATCTTTTATTTACTTAAAAAAAAAAACAAAAAAACAAAAAAACAAAAAAAAAAAAAAAAAAAAAAAAAGAATATGATTATTTATCAATTTGCAATTTAATTGATTCGAGTAAACGCCAGGATATTTTAAGTTTTGATCAGAATACTATGAATTTTTTGTGATGTCATACTGTTACCAAGGCATCCTTTTTAGACGCTACCGCGGCATGACGTCACCGAGGCAACCAACCTGTCTATCACCTTCACAAAATGAACATCGAAATCCCAATTTTCAAGCTGTGGATTGCAAAGCTGCATACGAGCGAAAATTCTACTGGACTTTTAAATTCTGGAGCACGGAATTAGAGCGAATAAGTGTTTGATTCGTCAGCAAAGAAAAATGATAATTCGCAGGTAAAAAAACTCCACGCAGGTGCACGCTCGCGTCAGCTCATATTCTCGTCCCGCGAGGTGAAATCGTGGCAACTTTATACACGTGAAAATACATAAATCTTAAGGTCGTATCACGGCGACGAGGTGTCGGCTAGTACGAGAGCTTGCGGCTTTGCTTAGCTATACTAAACTGCTTATAGACACTCTAGTATAGTTACCCTCCTAAAAGACAAAGAGACGAGGAACACGGAAAGAGAACGACGAAACAGCACCGTGCACAGCACTCGTCGTGAGTTTGTCGCATAGGGCGGTTCTTTCTATATGTACCTGCGCGCGCCGATCTGTCGCAAAAGGAAGGCGCACAACAGAGAGGAGAGACTAGAACACTGCAGCAAGGTCGCGAAAAATTCACCGAGCTAAAATTGAGTCACAGAAAGGGGCGTCGAATCTCTCGTCCTCTGTATCAAAGGGAAAATCGAGGAACACGCGAGAGAAGTATATAGAGGATAAATGAGAACCACTGCCTCGTGATCGGGCGCGCGTAAAAAGAGGAGGCGCGAGACACGCGAAGAGAGAGAGAGAGAAGCGGCCGCTCCGCAGCACGCTCGTACTATACAATGACGAGAGGGGGAAAAAAGAAATTAAAGAAATTCCGATGCGAAGGAGAGCGATAAAGGAGGACTTAAGAATCGTAAGAGAAGAAAGGAAAGGCGTATTGTTATATATTGTACTAGACGGGAGGAGAGAACCTCTAATGGCCACACCTAGAGACACAAGATGCGGTTCAATTTTTCCTCGATCATCGAACATGACACGGTGAAAAACGATTTAACAATAGGCTGCGTGCTATCGTTTATCTGTCAGTTTTTCGTTATGTAGCGTAAATACTGTGATGTGGACTTGAAAAGATAATTGATGGAACGTGAGCGGATATCGTGATGGACCAGCCGGGATCGAAAATAGATAATTCGGTAAAGAATCAATTCTAGAAACAAAAGAATGGTACCATTGGTTCAGCTGTACATACTATGTTAGCTAGCAATTGTATTTAATTCTTTGTAAGTTAATCCAAAAGTTACTCCAAAATGAAAAATTAACTCCCAATTCTTTATTCATTTCTTTTCCTTCAAATTACAACTTTTAAAAAGAGAATGTCAAATTAGTGTATTTATTAATATCCAATCTGGATAAACTTTGCATTCTCCCATCTCATAATTAAACATTTCCTTCCAGAAATCATACATCTTCTTAATCAAAAAATAACAATGTATAATCCTCAGTTATCCTTGGAAAAAAAAAAAAAAAAAAAAAAAAACGAACTTTGTCTCCTCGCGAAACAATTATCGCGTTTGCCCAACTCGTTACACCCTGGTCTTCCCCTCGCGCTTCCTCCATATAGCACCGGCTCCTCTATCTACACACACACACACACACACACACACACACACACAAACGGGTGCTGCGCGCGCAGCCGCTCGATGCTGTAGCCGCATCAAAGCCGGCATCGTCGGAGCAGCAGCAGCCGTCCGTGTCTCTCCACATCTATACAGGCACATACCTATATACTCTCATACACATGTACGTCTACATCCTGCCTGCCTGCCCACGGAGAGCAAGATCTGCTCGTTGTTGGCTGACTGCCACACCCAGACGGCAGCAGTGCGCGCGCGCGCTCACACCCACTGACTCACACGCTCGCCTCCTCGCCGTCGTGTGCGAGTGCTTTCGAAAAACAACGACGACGTGGTGCGTATCGATTTAAGCAGGAGGAGAGGCCTAGATATACTAATATGCGTAGTCGCAACAACGACGACTACTACTACGGGTACTTTGCATCCGGTGAAAATCGGAATTGCGAAAAGGTGGCGTCTAACACTGTTGCCAGTTGTGTAAGACATCCGTGCCGTGCCGAAAATGGCGACGGCTACGCTAGAGATAGACGTGTGTGTGTGTGTGTGTGTATATACATATATATACACACGCATCATAGACAGCATTGCATCTCTCTCGCGTGTACTATTCGCGAGCTTTATAAATAAAGTGCGTGAGGCGCAGCCGCGCGACGTTTCAGAACGACGGGCGATTTATAACCTCTAAAGAGCCGGGAAAACTCGAAACGACAGAAGTGCCACCGAGAAAATAGCCCCTGCGCGACTACGCCCAGACTTCGGTGAAAACCCGTTAAAACACATATACGAGGCTCCGACTGCCGGCCGGTTCTCTCGCTCCGTTTCTCTCTCTCTTCAACGATCGCGCGCGCGCACGCCAGAGCGACGCGTGTCGTGCCGCGTCGCCATGCTGCGTCGCCATCCACGAGCCGAGCTACCGCTGCCATTTTATTTCGCCCCGGTAGTTCTCTATTATCTTGCATATATACACGTAACGTTCGAACACTCAGCTAGCTTCTATCCCCCATCTCCCCAACCCCCCTGTGTAGTTTTTCCAGGTGCAGTGTACAAAAGAGCGAGGGAGAGAATAGAATTGCCAACGGTTTTTTTTTTCGTTCCACCATGGTCCGATGCTGCTCCCCATTGTTGCGCGCGCGCGCGCGCGTGTTCCAAGGAGGGGGCGTCGTTGGAACGCGAAAAAAGCGCCCCGATGCGGCGGACACGATGTACTTACTACTCCCCGTCTCGCGAAAACGATCCACGTCAGTGTACTATAGCAATATGCGGGTATGTGTGAATGAAGAGAGAGAGCATGTTTTTCGAGTGGTGAAAAACGTCGAGCGGTGAATTTTCCCACGGGTGAGAAGAGAGATGTTTGTCTGAGGTGCGCGTATGCTGGGAGAGAAAGGTGCGCGAGCACAAAGTCGAACGAGTAACGGTTTTCTCGCATACATACCTACACTCTCTAAGGCATACACACAAAGAGGAAACGACGCTACCACACACGGCTTTCGCAGTCTCTCAAGAGGCCAGCGAAACAAGCAGCCGAGCGAGACGAGTTCTCAGGAATTCGCGCACTCCCTCTCTCTCCCACTCGCACACTTATACACACACACACACACACACACACATACTCGCACTCAGTCCGCTGGAGAAGCTACCTCTGTACGTGCCGCGGTCAACGGAGATATTAGGTTCGACACTCACCTTGGCTCCAATTTGGTTACCGCACTGACCAGCCTGGATGTGCACGATTTCCCTCATGGTGACTGTGTGTACTCTTCCTGTGCTACCAAAGGAAAAGGTCGACCTCGACGATCGAAGATCTCGCTCTAAACGATAAGTGCGTGTGTGCTCGGAGAACTCTGCGCCGCACGAGAGCCAAGGGACGAATGCGCTGCGCCGGCCGTCGCGTCCGTTAGAGATTTTCAAGCCCCGGCGCGGCCGGGAGCGAAGTGGGGTGACGGGGGAGGTAGCTGCCAGGCGCTCCCATTGGCCGACACTGACGACCCCCCACTTCCAACGCCAATCGAACTTCGCGCCCGCGCGCGAGCACCTCGTCGTTTTCTCTATCCCTCTCTCTCGGCGACAGCCGCCTACGGACGCTGAAGCTGTCCTCGTCGCTCGTCGCACGCCTGTCTTTTTGTTCGAGCCGTACGTGTTATATATACGTATATATAATACTGTAGCGCAACATCGTGCAACGGCCGCCGGCGCAGTGTTGCCAACTGTTCGAGCGCGCGGGAGAGAGAGACGATCGAACGCCACTGACGCGCACAGATACTACACAGGTATAAGGTGTATAGAGTTCGCGCAATTATAATGGTATAGAGGGGGAGAGAGAGAGAGGGGGAGAGTGCCAGTGTATGTGTGTGTATATACGCTGGTACGCGATGGGCATAAATCGACAGTGGCCTCTCCTCTCTTCTCCGCTACATAGCTATATGAATGTGTACTGCGTGTGTGTGAGTGCGCGAGGCTGCTCCGAGAGAGAGAATCCGCGCCGAATCGACTGCCGCTGCTCCTCTTCTCTCGACCCGTACAGCACACCACGCGCGAGGAAAAAAGGAGATGGATACTCGTTCTTCCTTGCATGGAGCGCTCGAAATGGGATCGTTTCGTCGAGATTTCCTGTATATAGGCTGCTCTCGCATCGGGCGATTTTTTTCTCTCGGAGTTAATATGCTCCGTTTGTGATATATGTTTAGGTATTGTTTTGACGATTGAAAATATTTTGGATTATCGTTTATATTTATACTCCCGCGCTCGACGCTTGTTTATACGTTTTGTGGACGTATGATTTGTTTGGTTGACGAGAGACGGAGAGGATGATCGCGATAATTTAGAAATCGCCGACGCGGTGCATACGAATTAATTCATTTCGCCAATCATAGGTAATGACGTTGCTTACTGCACTGAACTCCTGGTACGCGAGGTGGTGTATAATTACCGAGTTACGTTGAATTATTCCGTAATTAGTTTGTTGGAGCCTCTAGCTTTTTTTAAAGCGAACTCGAAAATCGTAAAAGTTATAAGTAGGTTCGGGCAGAAATTCGTATAAAAATTTGTATGGAAGCGGTAAAATCCACTGTTGTGTGAAAAAATTATTACATTTATTTGATTAAATAATTTTTTTGTATAAATGAAGCTATTCTCTTGCCCCTTCTTTGTTTTACACAATCAATAAAGTTATTAATATTCTAAAGTACAGTGTATGTTAGGAAGTGAAAGGTGTTAAGAAGATAAGTAGAATATTTTAATAACTTCAACATAAATTATCGTAATAAAAATAGACGAGTACAAAAATAATGGTACCTACACTGACTCAATTCTTTAGATGGTGTATTGATCTAACAACATATTATACTAGTAACTGCATGATATAATTAGCATAAGTACTTTACTTTGTTAAAAGTGATAAAGATTAATAACATAATTAGCGCCATGGAGTAATTATATTTTAAAGCAAGTCTCTATAAAAGATGTTTAAGGCTTGCGATATTTAATTTTTGTACTTTATCAGTGCAACGTTGCCAAATTTATAGAATCTTTTCAACCTGTATAAATATAATTAAAAAATTACTACATATTTATGGCATCTCTAATAGTCATTAATTATAATGATTTATTCAATTTCAACCTATCGATTTTTAAATCTGCTAGTCATAATAACAAAATCAAATTAACCAAACTACCTACGTTTTTTCCACGGATCATGCAACCAATTGTCAAGCTGCATTATGCGAAAATTGATCATATTTTGATCTCATCATTATCTTCCGCATCCTCTGCGGGACATCGATCAATTAACTTCCATTTAATGCATACCGCATACACACGAACCTCCGTCTAACTAATCCATCAAGAAGCTTTCTCTTCCTACACCCTTCCCTCAATCGCATTCGCGAAAATCACACCGGCAGCTCCCTCGCCCTTGATATCATTAACAATCGCGCGTTATATATAGGGTGTCAGCCCTACGGCACTCAGCTCGTGCTATATAATGCGGCCTGTCAAAATCCACTTACTTTATCTCGCGGTCGCTCGATGCGACACCCGAGCCACACGGATAAACCGCTTATACGTATATACATAACGGAGCCGGCACGTATGTACTGGTGTTGTGCAACCGCATCCCCGAAAGCGCAAAAGTCACCGCTACATCTATAAAAGGCTCAGCGAACATCGTGGTCGTCGTGCGGACGAAGAGACAGCGGGAGTGCAGCCCGAATGAATATAATATGGCGCCAACATGCACACAGGTGTTTTTCTTCTGGTACATATACGCGCGTGCAGCATGACGCAGCACACGGGGTCGCTGCCACCGCCCCTCGACAGGGAGGGAGACGGAGAGAGGGATGATTCACCCCCGGTGTTGCCGATTCTCGTCCCCAGTCTGCTGTATGCGGATGTACGCGTTAATATATAGATCTGTACTTTTCCAGTCTGCGCTTTTCTGTCTCGCCGTGGCTCTCTCTCTCTTGGCGCCGTCTTTATACGTATATGCCCAACGCGCGTTGGGCGGCAATGGGATATTACTTATACGCATTGGACGAGTTTACGAGTACGGAAATTCGGATGTGGTCTATGTTAAAGAAAACGTGAAGTGCTCTTGGTATATGAACGGGGAGAATATCAGAGCAACGTGGGGCGTGTGGTAGTTGGATTTGTAGCTTGGCGAAGGAATCTCTCGTTCGCCGTGCTACGCGAATTTAGCTGTAACAGCTATTTTCGTTACAGTAGCTCTTTTAGCGGAATTTCGTGTCCGGGAAATCGATTACTTCGCGCAGAATCGCCTGAGCTCTCATGCCATCGATTTTTTTTTCTATAGGTAAAATTTTTGGCGTAGCACTTGGTACATGTGGTTTTGATTTTTCTTGATATTCATAAATGCTATCACGTTGCTTGCTCAAATGAATTTATCGATGCATTGATTCCTTGTGTTAATTGTTAATGCCATTAATTAATTCTGTCATGCCAAAATTTCTTCTATGGATATTCACAATAAAACGATTATGTAAAAATACTAAAATGGAAATGAATTTATACATTAATATCAAAACTTCTTTTTTATCGTTACAATTCTTTTAATTTTGAAATATATGAAAAGTAAAATTTTTCACAATAACTAAAGATTTATCATAGTAATAAATACCATTTTTTTCAATTCTTTTTAGTAAATTTCACCCTGTATCTAGAGACTTAAAAATACATATGCAATATTGATCTTATTAAAAAATCGAACATCGAAAACGCAAAAATTGAAAAATCAAAAATCGAAAAATCGCTATAAAACAAAAGAAAATTAAATTAAAAAAAAAAAAGTTTTTCTGAAATAACGATACAAAAACCAAAAGAATAAGCTCTGCCCGGTAAAAATCTATCCAATGGATCCCGAGATTTGCCCTTACATACATACATACACCGGCACACAAACATCCATACGGATATTTGTTTAAAATAAAATTTATTTCGGTTCCAAATGTCGTATACAAAATTTCTATCATGTTTTCTGGAAAATTTTTTTACCACCAAAAAGCTGGCTCTAGGAGGAAGCAAAATAGTGATTGAAAAATCAATCGTCGGCATGATACAAAAAAAAAAAAATAATAATTTAGAACCCAATAAATTACAGCGCTTTTCGGAAGAACTCGTGAGAATTCATGAATAAAACGTAAATTAACTCGCCTACGCGGTGACTAGAAAATCAATATAAGGCTCGAGAAAGTAATTTTTATTTTCTTTGGATATACTACAGTTAAATAGCTCTTTATTAAAGGTGTTGTTCGTTTAGTTCGCACAGTCATTTACGCTAATTGTTTTCCGACGAATCAAAAGTGACGTAACTTCTTTTCAAATGCGCCACTGGACAAATATGGTTAGCCGTAATAGACTAATATGGAATAGAGGTACGCTATTCAAGTAACTGCATTTACTTCTTTAAAAAAAGTTTAATGATTGGCAGTTAAAGGCAAAACCTAAGATTAGATAATAAAATTGCGAATGTTAATAAATGAAAAAAATTTGATAGTTTTATTTTTATTCTGCATAACGTACACAGTTCCAAATCTTGTTTATTTCGTTTATTGTAAAATCTTTCTAGTTTCTACATTAAAGAAAATAAAATAAAATAAAAGAATCACATCTATTTATTTACACCTATAATATGGCTTTTATTATATGAAGCTAGAAATTTAATCTGAAAAAGTAAGTTAAAATTAAGTTAAAAATGCTCGAGAAACTAATTCTCATTTTTCTGTAAAACTTGTTACAAAAAAGTTATTTAAAAAAACGCGAGAAAAAAATTCATCCATCACGTACGCAAGTGCGGAACGAGGAAATTGCGAGTCCACCCATATAGTGCTTGCTCTCTCGCTCACTCGCGAGAGCTATCCTCCCCGGCTCGGGTCGACGGGAGAAGAAAGTCGATATGTGACTCACCGCCGCCGGTTACACGCGCGCTGTTTAACGTACATAGATACATACATACATACATACGCGCGTTCGCACGTTATAACCAACACAGACACGGCATCACAATTCTCTCTAATTCACCAAATCGATTTGGACTCGCGCGTTTTATTGCCTGCGACGATGTCGGGCCGGATAAGACGACGGTCGCTTTTATTTGCCCATGCGCGAGCTGGGAAAGGAGAGAGTGGGAGGGGCTCTGGGAACCCGCGCGCGCGATTTCGATCAGCCGGTTTTTCACGTGAATAATAGACCGGACCGGCGAGTGTGTGCGCAAAGCGAGTTTATCGATGTACGGTAGGATAGGAAAATCAAGGGGGAGCGTCTAGTTTTTTAAGGCTATATTGAGTTTTTTTTCATAAAGGCAGAGAAAGTGTTTTTAAAATGGTTTTAGTCGCGAAGTGATTTTCATGATCCGATTTTAGAGTGAAGGTATAGTGGTGGCCGAAATGGTCAGGTAAATTGAAACTAATTCCGGCATAATTTGAATTGGATTACCTATATAATGTAGCACAGAATTGCCTCATTATTCTGCGGGTATTCGGAATGAGCGAATTATTTCATTACTCTCTATACTGAAAAGCCCAATGGATTCTTGAATTCACTCCATAATTTCGTTATTATTACTGTTTCAAATTCATCACTGGAATTAGTAATCTGAAATACGTTACTATATTATACTCATCAATCTATTGTTTTGTTTAATTTTGTTAATAATCCGGCTTCTCAATTTGATTTTCGCGTATTTCCATTCTTTAGCAGTTCGGCTGTGGATTCTTTCTACGAAAATCAAATTTATAACCACACTTCTCTAATTCTCTAATCGATTCTAAGCTATACTAAATGCTTTGGTTTGTTTTTCCCAACGTGATTAATTCACAAGTAATTCTTTCGAATATAGAGGCTCAATAAATAGCATAAAGTCATATTTATATTTTATACTTATATAATTAAATTAATGAAGTGCTTAGAATTCAAACGCCGTACAAAGATCTTGTGATATCATTACAAGGGCATCTTTTCCTGGTGGACATATTCATTTCTATAAAAATCCAAAACCTTTAAAATAATTTATTTATTTAATTTCTACTAAACATAATTAGACAGACATGATGTCGGTATGCTCTTTTGTGTCTAATATAATACTCACATTGTCTGTTTATCTTATTATCTAAAAATAAATATATTTATTATGTATATATTCATAGTATCGAATTGTGATCATGCAAACGTAATATCAAGTTTAAAATTTTTATTTTATTCGTTAAATGAACTAAAATTTTAAGTTAATTAGACATCTTAAGCTCATGGCATTTTGAACAAATATGTGCACGTATTTACTTTTGTGAAGATTACAATACTAAGCTCGGATGATTCAAGCTGCTTGTATAGGCTTGACTTCGGGCTAATCTAAGAAAAGCAGTCGTATCAGTATTACATTTGATAAAAAAAGAGCGACTCAACTTGGAGCAAGCATTCGGCGACTTTGACCGGAACGCCGATATAATAGAGAGGTGCGAATACTCTGGTACTTCATTCCTGAGACACTTTCCATGTAGTTTCATGTTTTTTATCTGCCATATCTCACTGTCGACAAATATAATTTTTCAATTATACTTATCATATTACAGTGACCTTACAAATAGTGTTATATATAGCAATTAATCATTTTTCGCATTATCTCTCTCTTTTGAAATGTAATTATTTTTACTAAACACAAAAAAAGGTTGCTTTAATTACACAAGTAGATACTTCAGACAAAAAAAATAATTAACATAATTTCAAAATTACTAAAATCATACAAGCACAAACACATAAACAGCCGTCCATTTTTGCGAGAGAGAAAAAAAGTTCCACGCGTGTAATCCCGAAGTTTATTTACATTTCGTCCCACATAAGAGCCAGCAGCTAACGAGTATAAAAGTGTATTCGCGCGCATACTTACATCCTTGCCTCGCGGCGAAATCGCCGATTCGCCAAAGCATGCCCATATGTTTTCTTCATAACTCTTCGCGCCTAATCAATACGATATGTACACACACACTAAGCTTTATTTTGACTTTCACGCAAGCTCGCCATACCAAACCGCGACGTTTCCCAGGCTCGCGTATGAGAGAAAAGAAGGAAAAAACGGAACCGAGAGGAAGAAAAAAAGAAACCGAGAAATTGTTAAAAGAGGAGGTTACAGCGGTAGCAGCAGCTCGCTAATGCGACTCCCATATCGTGCCGCGACTATACAAGGCATTATTACGCTCAGCTCGCTATATAACATAATACTCTTTCGCGGAGTGGAACACAGTCCTCGCGAGATCGAGGAAACGGACGGGGTGGATTTACGCATTGCGGCGCCGCCCGAGAGAGAGAGAGAGAGAGAGAGAGAGAGAGAGAGAACGTTCATCTGTCTGGCTCTCTCGCTCGCTCTCCCTGTGCGCAGCAGCTCGCGTCTCGCGGCTCGTGTTACCTTATATGTATGGAACGCGCGCGCCGAGCGGCGCTAAAAAATTCGCGCGACCAAGACTGAGATGTGTGTGTGTGTGTGTGTGTGTGTGTGTGTGTGTGTGTGTGTGCGAGGATAATCTCGTGGACGACAATGTCTGCGTGTATTATATAGGTATATATATACGTGCGCACGCGAGTGTACCGCACACATGGATGCGTGGTCGGTATAAAATATGTACATGCGGATATATATATACACACACACACACACACACACGTCTGCATGTGTGCGCCTCGGTGCTTTTAGGTGCGGGGAAAGAGGGAGAGAGAGAGAAACAGAGAGAGAGAGAGAGAGAGAGAGAGAGAGAGAGAGAGAGAGAGAGAGAGAGAGAGAGGAAACGGGGAGTCAGCCTAGAGTATAGTAAGTATACATTTGATGATTTTAGAGGGCTCCTTTGAAGCGAGCACTCTTCCCTTTCTCCGAGAGGAAGCTTTTTTCCAAGGACGGAGGTGGGGTTAGTTACTTTGCGTCCTTAGATGTTGACTTTCAGCTCGAATTCTCGCATCTAGTTCGAAAAGTTTTATATTTTTTCTGAAAAATTCCGTTTCGAAGTCTTTGTTGATTTACAAAAAAAATGTTTACAAGATTTTTATTATTCAGACATGTATATTATATGCTTGTATCTCTGCAGTTTCGTAAATTGTAGAGCTTTCTGAAAACGGTACAAAACAGAGTGAAAAAAAGAATCTTACTGTATTGCGGAGGATTACGTCAGCCCTTTTTCTGTTACGAGGAAAGCCTTGTGCCTCCCCTTTTTAAGAGGATAAAAGACAACGGTGACAATCTGTTGAGAAAACAGCGCAATGCGAATTTGTGTTCTTGGTTGTCACTGATAGATGTGTTTTAGTAATTTAGTATTAAATTTGAAAGAATAATTTTCAACAAAATGAATGAAGTAAAGACAGGAGAAATATAACGGTACATTAAATCGAATAAGTACATTTCCAGTTTCCTAATTTATACCTATAGACGTGAACTCTAATTTATGGAGCTTTGTATAAATGACATACCGGTAATTTATGGCACTCAAATGAATCAGGATCCTAACTAACATATATTTTTAAATTCAGTAATATTTGCTTTCTAGAAAACGTAAAAAATGTTGTTAAAATTATTTACGAGTATTTATATATTTTATTCGTTTGTAATACAATTATCAGTTTTAAATAATTACTTTTATAAACAAAAGTACCAAATATTATACGTTTTCGAAATTAAATCATTGCGAAAATGAAATCAAAAAGATAATTTAGACTTTAAAAAAATTATCCATTAACAATATAATATTGACAGTTGACAGGTTTTTTTTATAACATAAGTATTATTATTCAAATTGCATTAGCAAATAAATATATAACATATGCATAACTAGAATTAAAATACACTTGCCTACTTGCATTAAAACATTCCTCTAACCCAGCAGACTGTGAATCTACACAGAATAGATAATCCCAGATATCTAACAACACCAATTAACACTTAATTTATTTCTGGTATTGAGAAAAGGATGTCGATACACTGTCATCGCATAAGTTATACATCCATAAAATTTGAATAGTATTCAAATTAAAAAGAAATTACTATTTTCTTAGCCAATTATAGTACATTTCGACACGAGTGGGGAAGTCGATTATTTAGCTGGTGTGACTTTTTGCACGAGCGAAGCGAGTGCGAAAAAGTCACACCACCTAAATAATCGACTTACGCACTAGTTTCGAACGGTATTTTATACCACGAGCGCCGAAAAATCATATCAAAGTTGTGATTTTGAGGTTAGAGTGGTATAAAATATTTTAAATTGCTTCATTGAAATTGTTAATTCAGTGCGAAATAAGCAACTCGAAATAAATGCATTGGGTACATTGTTATCACTATCTATGACAAAAAATTATTTATTATTATTATTATTAAACTTTTTAGATTGCCTCCAGCTTGTTTGTAATTCAGTCCGTATTACGAACGGAATAACGTGAAAAGCAGACTTTCTACTTCAGAAAATTAACGACGTTATATTGAGAGGCCAGTGCACAATATGAAGCAATTAAGACACGCGAACAAAACGGCGTAATTAAAAGTCCGGTGTAGGTAATACGCTGAGCGCGTCCGCACGGTTATGTACGCACAGGAGAGGAGATACGAGTCGCGCGGAATGTCGCGTACACTCGTCGTCGGGAAGAATAGGGCCCGGCTGCTGCATCGTCCCGTGCTTTCAATGAAATTAAGCCATTTTAATGAACGATTGAGGCAGGAGCTTCATTGTTTATCCACCTAAATTGGATTATCTATTGAATTAATTTCTGTTTGTACACGTGTATACGGGAACGCCGCGGGGCTTATAATGAAATTTATACAAGAAGATCTTGCAAAGAAAAATAGTTTCTTATAATAAAACTCGAATAATGGGTGCGTTTTTTTTTTGCAAAAATCGTTATAGTTACCTAAAATCCCGCCTTTAAAACGTCAAAACTTTAAACTAAAAGACCATATTAATGAATAATTTAAGTGAACCCTTTTTCATTACCCATTATAACAGACTTTAATTTACATACGCATATCGTTAAAAAAAAAAAAAAACTACCTTCTTAAATTTAACAATCAACACCCACCGCACGGCATATTCTTCTCGCCAAAATAGATGCGAGGTGAAAACTACTCGACGCAGCTACCTACCTACCTACCTACCTAGCTACCCAGCCAGGCTTTTCTTTCTGGCCTCTCTCTTTCTCTTTCTCTCTCTACACTCGCCACGGCAACGTCGGGGCGCGCACTCGAGCGCGATGGCCCGACAGCCGGGCAGCAGGCAAGTATGTGTGTAAGTATACGGAGCGCGCGCGCGCTTTAACGGCGCCGTGAGCGTGCTTAACGGTGCCGGACGTAGCAGCAGCTGCCGCGGCGCGCCGGATCGAAGCGCCGAGATTATCGGCCCCGGAATATGGCTGCGCCTACATTCTCCGCGGCTTTTGTGAGGCGGCACGCTGGAGAGCGAGGTTTCCAGCGCGGATGCGCCTTGCGGGCTTTGTGTGTGTATATTATATGCATAGGTACATGTAGGAGAGCGGTTGAGATTTTTGAAGGTCGGAGAAGAGAGAGAGAGAGAGAGAATTGGGGTTTTTCAGGATTTTCGATTTTGAGGTGGCGAGGCTGTGTCAAGTTGTTTAAATATAGGAAGAAAAATATTTTTTATACGATTGTAAGATGATGGAGGAGGGATCATTTTGTTGTGCGAATTATCCGTTGTACATGGTAAAACAAGGGAAATGATTTGACGTTACACGTACACAATAAATAAATTGATAATCGTCATAAATGATTTGATGATTTATACAGATGATATAAATTCAAATTGTAAAGGAATATTTTTGCATTGTGAAAGAATAAAATAATTCATCACATTGTGAATGAAAATTAACGCACTTTAAAAATTAAGTTATTTTTTAACTCTTACATGTCTGCAATGTACTATTAGAGCAATTTATATGAGCGTCAATGAAGTAGCTTAAAACAACGTAAAACTTTAAACGGACATACCGCGTGAAGAACGTCATTTGCGCACTTTCATTATTTTCGCCAGCAGTAACAGCAGTTAGTGGTAATGGCGAAGAGTAAACGTTTAAGAAAACTTCACTTAGTGTCTATGACTTCTCCCATGTTAATTGTCTATAAATTCTTCAATGTTAATAATATTACAAAATAACAGAATACAAAATTAATATTGTTTCTTATTTAAAAACATCAGTTTTTGTTTAATAAAAATATTTCTACAACTTTAGTTCAGCAAAAATATTTAAAATAATAATCAAATTAATTACCGGTTTGCGAATATTTTTTACAGTTATCGTATCTCTTTTAATGCACATGTCCAATAAAATACTAATTTATAACTACTCAATATATAAGTTCCCAATTCTTATCTTCGAATAAATATTTTTCATGACGATTAAAAAAATTTCAAGTATTAATATCCATTGCTTAAAAATTTGGTATATTCTAGTATACATTTTTTCATAATTTACAATAATTTTAACACTTACAAGTTTGCTAATTGAAATAATAGATAGAGAGTAGTTGCGTTCAAAAATAGTAACATTAACAAACAGTGTATCTCTTTATAGATTCAAATTCAATGACCCGTTCGAGAGGCAATCGACTTGAGAGTTAAAAATAACTCTTACTCTCCTATTATATCTTACCTGAATACTTAATTAATTTATATGTATTCAACTTACATCGATTTATTTATAGTGAGGATAGGTTCTGCATCGCTTTTTATTTTTAAATTTGCATCTAGTTTACTATAATTTTGCGCGTAGAATATAATAAAATGACCTCGTAAAACAATTACTATAATTCCGTCATCGGGAAATAAAGTAAAAACAATTTAAATCTTGAATATACATTATTATTATTTAAATTGATTGCCTATTTAATAACTATTATATATTATGTACTTTTATATTATTGAAAAATAACAAAAATAAAATTTTTCAGGAACCAGTACATCATCTCGTTACACCTTTGTCCAGCATTAATTATAATCTTAACCATCAAAAACATCACAACTTCAGTCCACAGCCGCAACAGTACATCCTGCGCACCACAAATGAACTTAATAAGTGTTTAGCACGCTTAATGAGCCATTTCTCCAGCACCGATGCGCAAACATGCATCATTGAAAATCCTCCACTTCCCATAAACTTGCGCTTACATAAGCCTCGTCACTATTCAGTTCCTCGTCACCTACCAAACCCATTCATCAAGCCGCGCGCGGGAGAGCTACATATAGCCCACCATCGATGCGAGAGCAAAAGGAAATAACTTATCAAACTGTAGCTTCGTACACGTCGACTACGCTATCAATATTGTATTACCCGGTCGGTCGTCCCTTTTCATCGTTGCGTAACGAGGCAGACGAAGACGCGCGCGCGCGCGTTGCGTCCAGCAGGAGAAAGAGACGACGACGCGAGCCGAAAATGCGCGCGCTACACGCTCGGCTTGCCATTGCTCATTGCCCATTGTTCCGCTGTATAGCGTATATAAGCAGAGGCGCAGACGCTGCGCGGTGACAATGACATCATGGCCTCTTTTAGGTATCTTTCAACTCTCGCACCGCCCGACTGTCCGTCTCGACGGCGACGAATTCGAGACACGCTCCGTATACTCGTCGTTGCCGTCTCGTGCCGCAAAGCGTTTTTCAGCTTGCTACTTGTATATTACTGTTTTGTGTGTGTGTGTGTGTGTGTGTATGTATGTGTGTGTCTGCTGTGTGGAGTTCGTGTAAATGGCCCAAATAATGATTTATCGCTGCGGACTTTTACGTCGCGTGCGTCGCGGTCGGGCGACTTTTTTGTTTTTCACCTCGAGGACCGTGTGTTTTATTGGGCGTAATTTGTTAAAACGATGGCGATTCCGAGCGATTGAGGAAGTCGGTTCTTACTTCGTGTAGATTATACAAGTGTGATCGCTCTTGAATTTTACATTTGTTTCTTTTTAAATGAGCGTATGCTTATATATACGTGAAATATACTTTGAGAGGACTTTTAGTATAACTCCAAGGATATATATATATATATATATATATATATATATATATATATATATATATATATATATATATATATATATATATATATATATATATATATATATATATATATATATATATATATATATATTGAAAAGTTTGCGTTCCGCATAGCGTGTCGGTGTCTGACTATTTTGTCCGCGACTACTTATTCATAAAGTACTTAACGCCCGCGAACTTTCGAAAGTTAATTACGTCGCGTTCGGCTCAAGCGCACGAGAATGGTCAAAAGTTAATGCGCCGCTCTATACTTGACAATCGATAATAGACTGTTCCATCGCGCTTTAAAGCCGCGCGGACTATCGGCGAAGGTAACGAACGTGCTTTACTATATGGTAATGACAGTGAAAGAAATAGGAATCAATAGTACACTATACTAAGTTTATTTGCTCGTGAAAATGTTCCACAATTACGATATTGAATTTGTCAAAAAAGACGATATGCACGTCCATATCATTTTCACAAAATGAAATTCTTATACGACATCGTTTCACGCACAGAGACAAGGGTATAACCGAATTTGTCGACGTAATCCAGGAAAAGGGCTGATAACCCGTCAACTCGTATTTCAGCAGACCCACCGACTAAATCATTTTTTGTCGTGTATCATTTCCGAGCGCCCGACAAAAAGACTCAGCCCTTCGCATATATCCCGCGTTTCTATATCCAACCGAAAAGCCTGCGCTACTCCACCCCAACAACAAGAACTTCCGAACCTCGAAATAAGCACGAAAGCAGCCGGCCTCCTTACGTCGTATCTGTCGCGGGCGCGCGGGATCGATCGACCCGCGCGCGCCGAATCACGCGACGCCGCATTGTACACAGACCACCGCAGCTCGCCGAGGGGGTGGCCCACACGCGCGCGGATAGGTATATATATGAACCGTGCATACCTAATAACCCGAGGATACGGTGCGGTGGCGAACATTTTTTTTTGCCTCCCTTGTTCCTGAGCGCACGTGCGGCTGGCGCAGTCGCCGCTGTCGGCAGCCCGAGCCTCGCCTCGTATTTATTGATCCCGGAGAGCGCGCCCGCGAGTCGATGACGAGAGCGCGAGCGAATGAACGGCTGTCGTCGACGTCGCCAGCGAGGTATAGAGTTGGATAACTACTTCCGTGGTGTGTGGGTGCAGGCGTGAGTGTGTATGCCTGCTTTTTTAACGGAGGGGGAGGTGGGATAACGGGGCTGGGGTGCAGGGACACGGTTATATAATTTTTTCGGGGAATAATGGGACGGCGGCACGAGAAATTTGTTTTTTTCGGGTATTGTGTGTCTGTGTGTGTGTGTGTGTGACTGGTTTATGAATGTGTGGCTCTCTTTTGTTATCTGATTGGAGTGGCAAAGTGTTTTGTAATTTTCGTAATAATTCATGAAACTGTATAAAATAGGATGACTTCACCAGTGAATGAACGAATAAGGAAATTTCAATTTTTGTTATTTAGTTAAGAGAATTAAAAAATGGATTAAAAACAAAAATCTTTTTTAATTCGTATTTTAAAATCTTCAAACTTTACGTCAGTGATAACATTTTAGATAAAGAATAAAAGTAGACATTTTGTTTAAAAGAAATCTGTAAATGTCTCCTAAAAACCAGTAAATGAACACGCGATCTAAATACGTTTCGCCAGTGAATGAATACTTCGCCAGTGAATAAACACTCAATAGCGGTGATTTTATGATTTTATTCTTAACAAGATAATTTCTTTTATGCAGAACCTTTATGTAAAATGAAATAAAAATTTTCAAAGATTCGAAAATTATCGTCATGTTAGATAAACAATACATAGAAAGCTTGATATTTTCATATATTTAAAGAAAATGTTCGTTAAGGTGATGTGAGTGCCATCTGTTACCGACGATTGCAGGGACCCGTTTTCCTCATTCAATTTTGAATTTTAAGAAAATGTCGCTCTTGTACATTATAGTTGACTATCAAATCTATAACGTGTCAGAGAAATTTTTTGTCAAAATTCAAAATTGAATGAGAAAAACGGGTCCCTGCAATCGTCGGTAACTGTGGGGCCTCGCATCGCCTTAAGGCCATGTGAATCCGTGAATTTCAATATTTTTTAAATCAACATTTAAAAGTTTATTTGGAAAAAGACGAACGTCAAGCGCTCCGTACACGTAAACACTATATTCAGATTTTTTTTTGGGTGATTCTATTGGTATTTTCATGAGATATCCATGTTTGAAAAGTAGCTTAATTGCAGATTCCTACTTACCGACAGTACGGTTTTTATTTAATTAAATAAATTCTCATCA
The DNA here is from genome assembly GCA_036365515.1 of Torymus aiolomorphi. NCBI lineage: Eukaryota > Metazoa > Arthropoda > Insecta > Hymenoptera > Torymidae > Torymus > Torymus aiolomorphi. The sequence continues at coordinate 142,368,126 of CM070877.1, forward strand.
TTTTTTTTGAAAAACACGAACGTCAAGCGCTCCGTATATGTTAATACTATACTCAGATTTTTTTTTGGACGATTCTATTGGTATTTTCATGAGATATCCATGTTTGGAAATTATGTCGGTATTTCACATCACCTTAAGATGCCTTACTCGTACTATTACCGACCGAGCAATTCACACAGTTTCAAGCTGATTAAAAATAAAATACGTCGAATCACAAAAAATCAAGAGAACACTCTTCTGTGTTTTTTAACGTTCTATCATCCAGTCAAAGTTTGGAGTCGAAATATCAAGCCGTTTTTTCAAAAACTTTGAACGAAATTAAATTTAATTTCGTTCAAAGTTTTTGAAAAAACGGCTTGATATTTCGACTCCAAACTTTGACTGGATGATAGAACGTTAAAAAACACAGAAGAGTGTTCTCTTGATTTTTTGTGATTCGACGTATTTTATTTTTAATCAGCTTGAAACTGTGTGAATTGCTCGGTCGGTAATAGTACGAGTAAGGCATCCCCTTAACTGGTGACTGTTCGGATATTGGTGAAGTCACCCTACACTTTATTAAAAAAATTCTTTTATTTTAATCGCGGTTGTTTTTAATTTTAGAAAAAATTTATAATGTAAAGAGAGAGAATGAACAAATAGGTGTATACGATGGCAGAAAAAAATAGATTTATGCAAAACTTTTTAATCTTTGTATAGAAAGTTAATCTTTAGAGAAGTCGTTTGTAAAAGAACATTTACTTTTTATGTCGCACCGAAGCACTGGAATTGAAACATGTGAGTTAGAAGAGCAATAAAAAGTTATGAAGAGCAATAAAAAAAGCAACTGACACTTATGGAGATCTATAAAAATTCATGAAACATGAGAATCTATAGTAGAAGTGTAGAAAAAAAAACATGAAGTAAAAAATAAAAGTTTAGTGAATTTCTATAAATTGTTATTGTATTCCTACACATGAGCCTTTAATATCTTCACAAATTCAAACTTTTTCTAAAAATTCGTAAATTGACGCTAAATACTTTAAATTATCTCCGTAAAAACCAGAATTAAATCTGCACGATTAAATATAGACAAGACGTCACATCACGTACTTTTCAATTCTGAAATCTATCGCTCATTCGCGTCTCCCCAAATAAAGAAACGCGAAAGGCCCAACCCTCGCGAGTCCAGGAAATAATTGAGGCTCACGCTAGCTCATTCGCTCAATATTGGTACGTCCCCCTCCCTTCTTGCCTGTTGGAACCTCGCCCCTGAGTGGGCCGATTGAATTATGTATAATATACCTACTATACACGTACATGTATGTGTAGGTGTACACGAAATTACGCGTTGCGGGAACCGCTTACTCGCCCCCTGCATCGATCGCAGCCACGGCTCTTTTCAATCTCGAAGGTGCGCAAGTCCTTCTGAAGGAGCTACTCGAATGGATACATGTGTACACGTGTAGTTGAAGTGTGTGTACTTTTTTGCAAAGGTGGTAACGTATATGAGCGAGATTTGAGTCATAGGCGATGAAGTCACGTTTGTTTATGCGCGAGCTTTGACGGTGCCGCGATGCCTGATGCGATTTAAATGGAGTTGGCTCATTTTAATAATTGTGCTGAGTGATTCATGCTCACTGTTGACAAAAGTGTAGCATTATTATTCAATTGTTATGGAATTCTAGGTATATTATTTTAAATGAAGTTTGATACGATTATTTAACAATAATTTGCAGGGCTTTACTTCATTCTAAAAATGTCAACTTGATTCTTTAGTGACTTTTGAAAGAAATCGTTGAATAGAAGAAAGTATCTCTTGGAAAAATGAAAGGGCTTTTCAATATATTTTTACCTGAAATGAAATATATTCTGAATTTCGCGAAATATACGTACTAGCTTGTTTCAAAATAAATAATGTTTTCTTATGATAAATTTTATTTCGAATATTATCGTGAACTAAAACATAAGTGTTAATGTACATTTGTCTTGTGTGCAGGGAAAATTGCTCAGATAATTACAAAAATTGTATAGAAATAGTATACAAAAAAATGATTTACTGACAGCATGTTATTTTGTACACAATGATGTCACTACTGTAAGGATTTATTTAACTACTCCTGTAAATTGTATTTTTCGTTCTTGATTTATTGGGAGATTAAAAAGTCTCAATTTAGGCATGAACGAAGCTCGGGCTTGAATCATGTGATGGAAAAAATATGTAAATGAAGCGTTCTAGTAATATAACAAAGTTAAGGTCATTCGGGAAAACAATGTCAAGTTAAGTGTTTCAGCACATCCGCGAGTAAAGACAAGAATTACACTTTCATGAAGTCCATTGAAATAATGCAATTATAGGGAATTAAATCTGTTTAGCGACAATTTAACATTAAATTGTTTAACAGAACACGTTAGCAACACTTCCACATTGAGATTTTTCAATAAAATAAATGACAATGAGCTCCTCGCACCTGTTTATTTTTAGCAGCCTACTTATATAATTATTTTCGTACTTGTAATTCGTTGTAAATATATAAGCACTGAAATATGAAAATTTTATAATTTAATTTTAAAATAAAAAAAATATACTCATGACATACATGCACGGGGCATTGTACTATATATAAAAGATGGTTAAAGTCTTATTTTTAACACAAAATACAATCCATATAATACCACTGTACCGTTACAAAGTTTTATGACCGTTGCTTCATAAATATACTTTACTCTAGAAACAATAAATTAATTTACCCCACAATTTACAAACTACGAAGTTCCCCAGTTACACAGGCTCCCGCCTCCAAAGACTTCGCGGACGGATTAGATCCCAATCTTCGCGGCCTCTATCAAAATCCCTTTCCCGGCAGCTTACGTACAGCCACAAGTGGCGCGAACGCGTAGCCACCCATACAGCGACGTCGAAAGAGCCGGATCCCGCAGCTCTCCGCGCATAATCCTCTCTCTCACTCCCTCGCCAGATTTTCAGGCGACCGCCCGCCCGTGAAGCAATACCCACACATACACACACACACACGACGATGCTTTACATAAACCCGTATAATCCGAATGCAGCAGCAGCGCTCCGGAATGATATCGAGGCCAAGATTTTGATAGCAGCAGCGCGTGCAGCAGGCTATACTCGTGGCGGCCGCTTTCTCGCGCTCGCTCGTGACGACGACGACGGATTCGAAAAGGAGCTGTGCCCGAATCGGCAAGCTTCCGTAAATGGTATCGTCCTCTTAAAGCGATCGGCGAGTCGGCGGCGGAGACTCGCTCCGCGATATATATACGCACACATACACGTATAGGAGTCGCGCCGAAAGTCCTCGCGCGGCGCGAGGGTTTTGCTATATAACACATAAGAGACGAGCGCGCGGAACGTGTGACTCATCCTGAACTGGATACGCGCGTCTGTGTGTGTGTGTGTACGTACGTACTTCGAAAGTCAATAAGAGCGAGGGATCTTGCGACAGCGCGAGCTGCTTGTATATATGGCGCACATGGGTGCTCCTTTTTTTTCGCTCGTTCTCGAAATCCCAAGCGCGTTGTTTTCGGCGATGGAGTGTAAGTAAGCTACTATACAGTTGTTTACGCGAGAGAGATCGTTGCCAATGAGTGTGGGGAAAAAGAGGCGACGATGGTGGCGGGCGATTTTACGCTTTGCTGAAATTTCCGATGGAGTGTATGTAGTGTTGTAGAGAGTGCGACGAGAGCTTTTTTCGTCGCGAGGTTTTATAATCATGCTGAAAAGTGGCGAGCGAAGAGAATATGTGGGCCGATGCGGTCACTTGGGACGAAAACGTCTTCACTTGATGGCTCGTTCGGGGTTTTTTCTTTTTTAATACGCTTTACGAATTATATATATATATATACGTGTATTGCGGAGAGAACAGTTTCTCGCAAATCCTCGTACGCTTTTTGCGCATGGGTCTGAAAGGTCGAAAAATATGACGGAAATTTTTAATAAATCTCTATTCTGTGTGCAATAAGTATTGTATTCGTGATCTTCTGTAAAGCCGTTTTTTAATAAGAAACAATTTCCTCTCATAAACATTGTGAGTTTATGATGAAATGCATTCATTCATTTACCTGTTCGCTCATTCATTCACCCACACTCTGTAATGAATGGTGCTTGCAACGATACTTTCGAACTGTTTGTAGTTTAGAAACTCTGATAAATTATGGACTATAAATTACTGATAGTGCATTCTGTTAAAATTTTTTAATTAAAGTTTTTTTGCGGCCTCTATTGTATTTTTAATGTTCAGTTTTAATAACAATAATAGTAAAGTACTTGATATTTACAAATAAAATTCAATTTTATTTTTAAATAAACAGTACACGAATGCATATAATTTTATTTCAGCGAGACTTTATTCGGTTGAAATACAATCGATAGAAACTATCTGAACTATAAATGTTAATTTATGTGAGTGGTTTTATTGAGATATATTGAGAATTAAAGTCAATAGGAACAGCTATGATTTATTTTAAGAAAAATGAGAAAACTTTCCGATATTTATCGATGCGGTAAGGACATAAGGAATATTTATAAATAAATAAATATATAAATAAATAATATAGGTGTCATATGTATAAAATTATTATTTTTGTTTTATTGAACTCATTTATTTTCAACAATTTGCAACTCTTATTTTGTTTTTATTTACTATTTTATATTAATTCTAAGAAAAATATTCATTATTTATAAATTTTGAAAGTTTTAAGATTTTATGTACTTATACCACATTATACCTATATACATATACTATGTATAAAACCTCAATACTCGTTTTTCTCTATGTCTGTACTTGGCAAGGAGATCGCAAAGGAAAACACTTTGAAAGGCAATACGAAGAACAAGCCTTTGTGGAGCGCGTGACATTTTTTATTTTTAGTGGTTATTATTTGCATTAATTGACGTTTATGAGGGCAATTGGGCGTTTTATACTACTTTAAGGAGGCTGTACTTTCAACTTTTTTTACTTCCATTTCACTTTATGACGTTTGTATTTTGGCTTCCTCCAGAATGATGCTCTGTGATAAAGGAAACAAAATTTAGTTATGTTTGATGATATTTTCATCAACTCTTTTTTACTTTTAGTATTAATATGCATTTGCTTAATGAACATGATGAGATGAAAACACAATCGACGATAAAAAAACTTTCTTAAAATTAATTCTATAAAAGGCCAGAAGCAAGACATAAAATGGAGTTTTAAAAATATCTTATGCTATCATGACTTTAAAATTTCTGCTAAAATTGCATATGCAAATATGCTGTTGGCAGTCCGAAAACCAGAAACTTTGAAAAACATATTACTTGTAAAATGTTCGCAGTATTGATTTTCCGAGCGTACACAATCATTTATATTCATATAATTCGCCTAGTAACAGCATTGATGCCACGTATACGTAAAAATATCCTTTGTTACACAACTATGTCTATTTTCACGCAGCGAGTAGCAATTTAAAAAAAATACGCATGTTGGCGCTTGCATTAAATTTGAATTATATTTATTTCGCTTTGCTTTCGACGGATGCAAATTAAGGAAGCTATTTATTAGCGTCAAAATTCTGACATCATATCTCACCAAATCGAATTTGACACTCTGACATCATACTTGAGTAACCTATTTACAAACCATATTACGATCGTCAACTTTGAAATAATAGCAATTTTTTTTTTCTCTTTGACGTTATACATAATGCTCTGGTAATGGACATTTTGCATCAAAGTTTCATTTCGAAATGAAAAAATTTGCCTCGCATTTCTCGATAGCTCTCTATTAGGGCATTGGAGGCAGTGGGACGAGCCACCGCTGCGGCTTTTCCAATGAGACATTTGTTTTTTTAACTCTTTACGAATCCTCGATAATTACCCGGAATTCCTCTCGGTCGCCACTGCCTTTAAAATCCACGCCAGAAGCCGTTCTCTAATCTCCGCGGACGCGCATAATAATAATGTGTCCACTCGCGCCAATCGTCCTCGTAACGCATGCTGTCGACACAAATCACGAATTGACGAGTGAATGAAAAATTGCCCAAGTTCATGTCGTTCCCTCTCTCTCTCTCTCTCTTTCTTACTCTCTCGCCGTTTCCGGCGAAGGAAGCAGATCGCGCGTCATGATATAGGTATACAGCAGTCGCGCACGTCAGCCGTTCACTAATGTGGGCAGGATCGCGATCGGCCCATTAAATTCATTGAATTCGAGCGAGCGCTCCTCCAAGGCTCTCTTGTCGTTTTTTTTTCCTCCTCGCCATCGTGTGGCCCACGCGTGCGAGACTATATTTCGTCCGTGTCTCTCTCTCTTTTCTTTTTACCTCGCCCACGCCCAGCAAGGGCCTCTCTATAACGAGACCGGACCGAGGCAAGTAAGTAACGAGTCAGCGCGATGCGCCCGTACTTACTTACTCGCGGACAAAAAGTCTCCTGATGCCTTCTCTTTTTTCCACGTGATCGCCTCTTTGTATGCGTGCGTGTGATGGGACAGTGTAAGTGCTCGTTAATGGGTTATTTCACAAGTGACTACGGTCCGCTTAATTCGGGGGGCAGACTATAGTGCTCATGAGAAATTGAGGTTCTCTTTATGTTATAGTCGCCGGTGGTCAACGCGAGAAAGATGATGGATGAAAATGTTTGGAGAAAAGTGCGCATGTGTGTGTACGCGAGCGAGAGAGGAGCATTCGGAGCGTTTCGAAAGGCGTATGTATATAAATATAGTGAATGCGTTGGAGGTGATTTAGTTGCAACTTTCATCGCTCTTTTTTGGTGCACCGTGTATTTACATGCGGACGAGAGAGATTTAAGTAGTTTTTTTTTAATAAAGAACAGCTGGATTTACCGTTACAGATGAGCATGGTATCGTCTAAAAAGACCCAATGAGAAAGTTTTAATAGTTAACTTTTTCAGAAAATAATCTTATGTTAAAAAATTTTTGCTTTAAGAGATAAATTTGTATAGTAATTATTATACTTACAATTGATAATTAACAGAGTTTTGTAAAAAAATTTCAATATAAGATTTTAGAGATACATAAATCAACCATACCTTTTTAAATTTCTTGAAGTAATTCATTTATAATTAATTTTATAATAAATTTTTACTTTTGAACTTATCTATTTCTTCTTGTTCAATATGTATAAGAGTGAGTTCTCGAAACGATCAATTTGCAAACACTCTCGGGATATTTTTGTCTGCTAAACTCAAAGCTAATGTTCTACTATGGTATACCATTCAAGTACGGAAAACTTTTCGTAGCCCAAGATGTTCAGCAAATTGTAAGCGTAAGAAGCGTCTCGTGATAAAATGCTGAAAATGTTCGATTAGCCGATTACGTCTTGACTTGCCGTGCCCACGGGTGGATCCAAAGCAAGATATTTTATTTGTGGCTTGAAATTCTAATACTAGTATTAGTAAATTAGTATGAATTATAAGCTTTTTGTAAGCTTAAAATAATAAAATAGTAAAAAACAGATATGTTAACTGTATTTTTATAAAAATATAGTTTATCACATATCGTCGCGCGGTACGAAGAAAAGCCAACTTGGAAGTTACAGGCGAAGAAAGCCAAAAACGCGTCTAAGGCGAAGAAAAGCCAGTTTGGGTACTCCCAGACGAAGAAAAGCCAGTTTGCGTTTAATAATTACGTAGACGAGCAACAATAAGCAAGACAATTATTTAAACAATTTTTAAACCCAAGTAGGCGGGGGATATGAGATCCACGCATATAAGGGAATCATGTAGACATACAAAAATAAACAAACCGATTATTTAAATAATTTTTAAACCCAATAAGTAGTCTGGGGATGCGAGATTCACGCATATAATGGAGTCACGTAGACATGAAAAAATAAGCCAAACGATTATTTAAATAATTTTTAAACCCAAGTAGGCGCCCTGATTAAAAAAAAATATTAAATCCTATTGGATCCTATTAAATTCCCTATATAGTCCATGTATTAAGTCAGTAAAAAATCCTCATTAAAGTCGATTCAACTAACAGCTTTTTAAAGGAATGAATGGGTTTTTTTAATCAGGGCGGGGGATATGAGGTCCACGCATATTAGGGAATTTCGTAGACGTGCAACAATAACCAAGACAATTATTTAAACAATTTTTAAACCCAAGTAGGCGGGGGATATGAGGTCCACGCATATAAGGGAGTCATGTAGACATGCAAAAATAAGCAAAACGATTATTTAAATAATTTTTAAACCCAAGTAGCCTGGGGATATGAGGTCCACGCATATAAGGGAGTCATGTAGACTGAAAAAATAAACAAAACTATTATTTAAATAATTTTTAAACCCAAGTAGCCTGGGGATGCGAGGTTCACGCATATAATGGAGTCATGTAGACATAAAAAAATAAGCAAAATGATTATTTAAATAATTTTTAAACCCAAGTAGGCGGGGGATATGAGGTCTACGCATATAAGGGAGTCATGTAGACATGAAAAAATAAGCAAAACGATTATTTAAATAATTTTTAAACCTAAGTAGCCGGGAGATATGAGGTCCACGCATATTAGCGAATTACGTAGATGTGCAACATACAATTATTTATAGTATCCCTCGGCTACTTGGGTTTAAAAATTGTTTAAATAATGGTCTTGCACATCTACGTAATTTCCTAATATGCGTGGACCTCGCGTCCCCCGACTACTTGGGTTTAAAAATTATTTAAATAATCGTTTTGCTTATTTGTCATGTCTTCCTAACTCCCTTTTATGCGTGGACCTCATATCCCCCGCCTACTTGTGTTTAAAAATGGTTTAAATAATCGTTTGGCTTATTTTTTCATGACTCCCTTATATACGGGGACCTCATATCCCCCGCCTATTTGGTTTTAAAAATTATTTAAATATATATTTAATATAGTCTTTATTTCACCCTTTTGGCCCAGAAATGGAGTTGGTTTACATATAATAGACTTAATTACTGTATTCACTCATACCATTCACACTTCCAGACTTTTCTATTAACATGTTTTGCACTTTATTTCTTATGCGCTATAATTATCATTTTCCCTAAATCACAGATGGATATTTCGTATAACTATACATCACATATACTATATTATTCAGAGCTATTCCACCTATAATCACAATATAATATCACTCTATAACTATATAATTACTATAAAACAAAAAAAACGTAAAATTTTTCAAAATTATTATGAGTTATAGTATTAAACAATCTGTTGCATGGGATTTCGCCGATTTTTACATTTTTGCCTTTTTATAAACATTTTTTTTAACATTTTTACAAATATTTTTACAAACGCATTTAACAAGACCTTACTATACAGTACTTCCGTTTACTTTACTTCTTTTATTAAAATAAAATATTTACATGATACGCACAACTATACAAATACACATACCCTTCGTTTCCGTATTTCTTACAACTCTATACCTATTCAAATATCACACTCATTCGTTCATCCAATCACCATCGGCTCTGCCTCGCATTTAATTTCCTTGTACGTTTTTTCCTCTTTTTTCTACGAGTAAACATCGGTACTTGTCTTTTATTCCTTTCTCCCTACTTCCCTATCTATTATTTTCAAAACGTTATACATATTTCAAAATCGATCGGTTACGATATGACTTTAGTCTATTTGCGACTTCCCTTACAGTTAGACGATTTCATTTGCTATGGCATCGATCTCAGTCGAACTGGATTTTTTCAGTAAAATACTGACAAAGTTGATAATAAGCTGTGCTAGGACGCCTCTGACCATATCCGAGGAGGTTGATTATTGGAAGAAGACATGTCGAGAACTGAAGAAACAGTAAGCCACGCAAAAATTCTACGAATATTGAAATCGACCTCCTTTTTTTTGTAGTTATTAATATTGATTTTTCTTTATTTTTAGAAACGCACTATTGAAGCAGGAACTGAAATCGTTCAAACAAAACTCCGCGATTGTAAAGGGGAGAACCGTAAATCTGGACACAAAAAGTTGAAAACTACCACGGGAAACTTCGATGAAGACGATCGGGGATTCAAGCTATGGAAGGAGAGCGTGGATGCGCTGAATGATATGTTCGAGAATTTATCCATAGTTGACACCAAAATAACGAAGAGGGTCGATGGCGTCAGTATTCTCCTGCAGCAACTCAAGGAGTCTACTGCGGAACTAGAGAAGCAGATCAAGGAGTCCAAAACGGGACTACAGAAGCAGCCCGACGTGAATCTGACGCAGCAGGACAAGCGCTGCAGCATCGCCGAGCATACCAATCGCGTCCACATCCAAGCTCTCAGGAAGCTTAATAGGAATAAAACGACGATCTCAAATTAATAACGTCGCAGAAACTACTGAAAGCTCGTTGCAACGAGCTTTTTGTGCTGCATGTCACGGCATGCAGTATACCCCAGGTGAGGTTGAAAAAGACCTTGGAGCTTTAGCATTTCTCGACCGAGCTGGTCGAGAAGCTTTTATTATAGGTACTGGTGAGGGATAAGGTAGGTTGCCACCTTAACTCTTCTCGGCAGTGCGTGCCGCGAGAAGTCTAAGTTTGTTAGGTGAAGGATAAGAATTTGGATCGGCAAGGTAGATGCGTTTCGCCCCAGGTTACCATCGTTGGACTCTTCAGCAAGACTTGATGGTAACCCTGCCTTGGGCATACAGGAGGAGGATGTCTGTGCTGTGTTAGAGGTGTCTTATATATTAACCGCAAGGAGATTCGGCCACTTGCGGAAGTTATTGTACCTCAGAATTGGGACACGCTTTCTGGTGGAGGAGCGAGGTAGCGGAGCTGCTACGGATGGAGAGAGAGGGAAGACTCGATCCCCACAGAGCAAAACGAGCTCGCTATTCCCGCGAGGAAGCTCGATCAGGAGAAGGAGGGCACGGAGCAACCAAGCTGGCCATAACCGAGGCTGAGATGTCGGACAAAATCGAGAAGACCGAGGACTAAAGATCCTCGTACAGCAGCTCAAGGAGGAGAATAGCTGTCGCAGAAGGAGGAGGCAAAGCTGCTGCAAAACTCGGTCCCGTGTAGAAATCTCCCTAAGTTCTCCCTGTATTTGACGGGATTCCGGCAAGTTTTCCGTGATTTGTCCCTAAATGCGTAAAACTTACTGGGATCCCACCAGTGCCCTATTTGTTATCCTCGAATCCATTTAACCTCAAATGAACATTAGTTTTCCTCGCCAGAATCCGGTCAGAACTCCTTAATAATTACAGAAGTTAACAGGTGCCGAGCAAACTCAGTCATCATATCGAGAACCGCGTGAAAAAGGTGAAGGAGGAGGAGAAACGCCAGCAGAATGTCACCGGTTTTATGATGCGGCTGCGACAGGGACAATCGACATACCAATTCATTGTACATATTATTGAGATACTGTGTTTTATCAAGTGGTGTTCATATATATTATAATAAAACATTATACAAATATTCATAACAATAATAAATAATTACAACAACTACAACTATAAATCAATCTCGATATATATTTCTTTCAATTACTTCCTTCACGGATAGGCGTGACATAAATGCAGATTTACGCCACGCAGTGCTATAAAGTGATATTTTACACACTCAAATAAGGCGTACAATCGAATTTTACGCGCAGTGTTGCAAAAAATATCGTATCCAACTCGGGCATACGTTTTTACGCCCTTATTGCATAATATACTAATACTATATAATTTAGCCCTAGTTGCTGTAACTATCGCTCTCTCGGTTAAATTTTTATTTCTTATGTGTTTATAAAATCTTATACATTTACAAAAACAAACCTCTTTTAATTTAAACCTTTATTCATTATTATTTAATAAGTATAGGTAAATTGCATTAGAGTGGAGCGCTTTAAGGACGTTCTCCGACTCAAATTCATTAATATCGCGAAAATTGTGATTTAAAAATATTATTTACAATGAAAACCCTTCATGAGTCTCTATACATTACTCCAAAAATAAAAAAAAATGTCAGTGTAAGATAAAAGGTGTCAATATGATATTTAAATGAATAGCACTTACATAGGGTGACTATATATAGATATACAAATAACATGGGAGTTTTTGTTTACGTTGCTATATCTCTGAAATTAATATCGCTTGCTATATTGAAAATTATACCATATTATTCCTCTCGATTTCTAGTTTTATGGCTTACGGTTGAAAAAGAAACACAAAGAAAACTTTTTTTATAGTAAATTAAAATGTAATTTTAAAACTAGCTTAGATAGGGATCCCGTGTTAACACAAAAACTTTGAAGTTAAATATTTCTATTTTGAATACCGCTATGGGCGTGGGGCTTTCAAGCATGTACTAAGCACACAAAATCAAACGTTCTCTGCAAGTTTCAGGAAAATCACAAGAAAATCGTTTTCTCGGAGAACGTCCTTAAAAAAGTATAAACGAAAAAAGTATATTTAAGAGTTTCGCTTGTTACTTATTATTTGTTCTTCTCTTCGCATATATATAATTATCCAGTCTTCCAGATATTTTCTTTGAAATAAATACAAAATCAATAAAAATCATAAGTAGTTTTTATTTTATTGTCCCAAATTTGTCCCAGAATTTTTCCAAAATTGTCCCAAAAATCGTCCCGGAAATTTCTCCGTAAAGAAAATAGTTTAAGTACCTACAAGGCAATCAGAGAAATGGAGAACCGGAGAACCGGGAAAATGGAAGCAGCTCAATACTTATAATGTAAGGTTTATTTTATCTACTGCTGTTTCCATACGAAAAAAGCACTCAATGTGGCCAAAATTACTCCCAATTAAGTGTAATTTTGGAAAATATTAGTGGGTTAAATTTGGTGTAAACACTCGATATTTGAGTATTTTTTTCATAAGGGTTGCGCTACATGTGCTGTGCATATAATGTAGGTACTTATTATTTTAATTAATAAGTGTATTTTAAAAATGAAAAGTGATCTTTATTAAAATAACATGAAAAATTCTAATACTAAAATAAATGCGATACGGATATCTTGAAGCTGTATTAGGTATATTTATATGTTAATACGGATGCTAAATTTATATAAAAACTCAATTTGAGAAAAAGAATTCTTATATTGGATCGTCTCAGACTTTCAATTATTATATTGATTTTCCTCCTCGCATATCTCACATAACTGATACCTGTCAATGCATGATGTACAACCAAAGTTGTTCGTGTTAAAAAAACTGATGATAATTGGCAACAAAACAAGGCATGCATGCGCTAACTCGTTAAGATTTACCAATAGTTAACTTCCATGGTAAAGCATTTTACACGAATCGAAATTTTTTAATTATTACTTTGCAAAATATATCTTTTGAAATCGATAGTACACCAATATACTCAGCATAATGACGGAATTAAATGTTTTACAATAAAACTTGCTAATAACGTTCTTGTAAAAACGCATTTATCAACGCTTGAATATGAGATAAAATGAATTTAATAATAGACATATGATTTTATAACTTCGCGTTCGGAAACGAAAAGGACTTATAACGTGTGTTACAATCAATGAGAAATTCATTAATTAAATTGTTGAATTCAACTGGATATTGTAGATGTAGACTGCGTTCAATTTTTGAAAACCACTACCATAAAATTAAAAACGTCATTAATTTACTTAAAAATAAAAATTTTAATATTGAAAGTATTTTTTTCAATACGTGCATAATACGGGCCTTTTTTCATGCCTAAAATTCGAATAGAAAACCGTCGAATAGAATTCCAAGCGTGATGATTTGGGAAAGAATGAAAAAAATTAATTTTTCACAAAATCCACTTTCCAAATTTTTCAAAAAACGTTTTTTCCCCGCTTGAGCGAAAAAATGGACGCCCTCGACTCCAACTCGTGCTGACCATCTCACCCTCGCTTGAAACAGCTCATTTTCTCCCTTTGTTGCACAATGTACTATTACTATAAAAAATATGTAGAAAAAATAAAATGACCTTGAATTCGCAATATTATATTCCGCATGCTTCGGTATTAGGACAGCATACATTTCACCGTGTATAATTAGAGTAGGGCATTAGATTTTCGACAATCATTGTAAATGTCTCCTTTGCGATTTTCAAAAATCTAGGTAGATACTTCTAAAATTCCTTCCATCAATATTTTTAGAAACGATTGCTCATACATTGCAACCAAATGTCTTCGCATCAGTTACGTCCATCCTTCTATTCCCACACGATCTATAGTTTTTTTATTTAATCCATAAAATTTCTCATTCTAAGACATACTTAAACATATTTAAAACATATTTAAAAATTTGTTCACTTTAAAAAAATACGTCTTTATTTTTTAATTAGTAATAATTAGGGAGAGTAAAAGTAACTCTGTGTTTACGTGAAAAAACTAATAGAAGGCCTTATATCGCCTACTTTCATTTACTTTTTTAAAAGTTTACCTAGAACAAATATTTACGAACCTACAACAAAATAAAATTACAGCAATTTTCATTAGAAAATCCCTTATTTGAAATATAACCTTCGCAAAAAGGGCCTATGAGATTAATCTGAGAGTATTAGAATTCACTTTTGGGTACCAGAAAACGTCTCCCACTAAATCCGTTTCCTTGTTAGTAATATTGCATAAATATGCGTTACTACTTACACTTTTTTTAAACATTAACAAAAATGGTTCACATTATATTTTCTGTAAAGGACAAAGTTGAAGTAATTAATTTACTTCATTGAACTTCTTTATTTCTTCTTGCTCAATAATATAAGAGTGACTTCCCGAAACAATCAATTTGCAAATACTATCGGGATATTTGGCTGCTATAAAATCAAAGGTGATGTTCCACCATTGCACCATCCAAGCACGGAAAACTTTTCGTAGCCCAAGATTTTCCAGGTGGATCCCAAGCAATAACTGTCAAGTTTTGTTTATTAAGACGCTTTATTTAAGGCTTGAAGTGCGCCCATACTGATCCTTTAAAAATACAAAATTCAATTTATTACGACGCTACTTTTATTAACTCTATGTCTGATTATAAATTAATTGACAAAATACCTAGTGCCCCCGGCATCAAGAGTACCGGATGTTCTCTTTTTCCACTTTTTAGATAGTTAATATCAACTCCGTGTATATTAATTTTCCGCTCCTAATTAAGTAAAGTCAAATTAAGTTTATTTAAACCTTTATGAAAATTTTTTCGTTTTAATCAATCACTATTTTGTTGAAGCATCTGTACTTTACCAAATATTTTATACATATTTTTAATTTATTTATATAATATTTATAATAACCACAATGCAGTGAAGTTGTAGTATTAGTGAATTAGTATGAAGAATTATAGTGTTTTTGTAAACTTAAAATAATAAAATAACAAATAAGAGATATAACTTTATTTTTATAAAAATAATTATTTTTAATTATAATTGATCACATATGTTTCCACATATTTTTTAAATGCAGTCTTATAATAATTACCATATTACCTGTAACAGTATGACTACAATATAACACTTCTTTACTGTATTAATTCTATAGGTATGACTAATGCATTGCAATAAGTAAGTGAACTGTAATATGCTTTACAATTACCGCTCTATCAATAATGGTTTTTGGTAATTTTAAGTAGTTGAGTATACTGAACTCATATAACATGATTACTTTTCTAGCAAAGGTTTTCAAAAATGTATAAAAAAAAAACTAGATATTCATGAGTATTTAGTCCACTTCTTGATGAAACTAATAATTAAATTCTGATAAAAAATTTATTCTATTAAAAAAGTAGATATTCATGAGTATTTAGTCCACTTGTTGGTGAAACTAATGGTGAAATTCATTCTGTAAGGAACTTATTTACCAAACTATTAAATTCATGTGCATATCTTAGATGCAGATTATGTGCCCCAGTTTTGAAAAATTCAACTCTAAAATTTTAAATACATGTTATTATACAGAATTATTATAAGTTCATTCAATATTGATTTCTTAAACAATATACCTTGAATTTGTTATGTTTGCTTTTAAATAATCAGGATGCTCTCTTAGAACCATGGCATCTTTTTCACCATGTACTATTAATGTTGGACATTTAATTTTCAGTAAATCATTTTTACAAATATCACCTTTTTGTTTATCAAAGATATATCTCATTGCATCAATCCAGCTACCCCAAGTGCATTTGAAGTATTCTTCACCATATAGAGCAATTAAAGGCGATCTCATTCGATCTGACCATGTATCAATATTTCTTATCTCTAAAATTAAAAATTTTATGAAGTGTATATTAGAAAATGCTTGAAATTTTCATTTAGAATAATGTAAATGCCATTACTTTCATATATTTCCATTTCTTCTGGTGTAACATAAGCATTAGCACCCGTAACAATCATTTTATGAATATTTTCGGGGTATTTAGCAGCTAAAATAAGGGATGTTATGCCACCATCACTCCATCCAAGTAAAGAAAATTCATTGTAACCAAGAGCCTTCATTAGATTACAAGCCCAAGAAGCATCTCTTCTAAAAAAATTTTCTGGGAACGTTCTGTTTGGAGGTCTTGATTTTCCATATCCAGGAGGATCCCAAGCAATAATGGTTAGTTTTTCCTTGTCCAGATTTTCAATTTGCGGTACGAAATCGGTCCATATTGATCCTTTACAAAATAGAAAAATTAGAAAGAATAATTTTTCAAACTTTACAATTTCAGAATGCGATTGTTATGTAATATTACTATAGAAGATTTTGAAGTTAATTTCATACTGAGTGAATGATCGTAAAAATATTTTATTTTTAATTAATTACATACCCATCGATCCTGGCAATAAAAGTAGCGGATGTTCTCCCATTCCAGTTTTTACGTAATTGATCTTAACGCCATCTACGTCGATTTTTCGTTCCTAGATAATATCAAGATACATCATACATTAAATAAATCGGAAAAAGTGAAATCACTGTATAGCATTAGAACTATCTATCCTATTTATATGAATAATATAATATTATTAAATCTTACTTCAAAATTTGACACGTTTTGTGATGAACTAGACATACTTTTTACATTCAGAAAAATTGTATTTGTAATTCCTTTATTTTTTACAATAAACTTGGAAAGCAGTTTTCGTGTCGACCACATGTTTACGCACGCAAATGAACTGTGTGTGAAATTTCCGAGGTAAATTATCTAGATACTTATCTGATTATCTAGGAAGAGACGTCAGCATCCCTAACTTTAGATGATTTTCAAACATTAACTTAAGAATTTTTTAAATAAAAAGTCAAAACAAAACATTATTTCTTATGCTCTATTTTATTCAGTCGAGCGTTGAAAGATACATAAAAGGTGATCGATACAGTTTTATTATGAATGTTCTCTGTTAAAATCTAAATGGTAAAAATTGCAAAACTTATGATCTGCAAATATATTAACTTTATAAAATACTATTTGAGAATATGCATATGAAAAATTTATAAAAAAATTACGCTCTCCTACTAAAATAAACATAAAATGTATAAAAACTAATAAGAGTCTCAAAAATTGGTCTATACAAGTCGTGGATTACAAATGAAATTATTAGTCCTCAATAATTTCCTAGGATGATACACTTATAAAATAATAAATAAAATAAACTTTTCTTTCCTTATTTTATAAAGAGAACTGATATATTTGTATACGCTTTTAAACGAATTTGTACCTTTATGTTATCTTTAAAAATTAATATATTGATATAGAAGTCATATAAATCATTAAATGATTGCTGATTTTTTTAACGACTATTGTAGCAAGTAAAACAAATTTTAAAGGTTATTAGATTTATAAGAGACACAATTTTTTTAAACTCATGCCTCTTTTGTGTAATTCAATGGCTCTTATATTTTTAAGAGACAAATTTTTAAAACAGATCTTTTATAATATCATCTAAAATTAAGTGAAATGAATGATTGACGAATGAGTATGAGAATTGCTTATCATGAATCTTCAGTTTTTGGTTGTACTTGATGATATTCATCAGTCAAAAATTTTTTGTATTGCTGTTGATCCTTCCACAGTTCTGCAGCTTGAGGATTCAAAGGACTGTCATTATTAGGTTCTGAAATAACAGTGAAATAAATTAATACTAAAATAATTATTTAATTTAAATATTTATAGTAATTACGTTTTGTATTGTGCAATGTATTAAGTAAAAAATAAATTTTTAAAGCTTTAATTTAAACCTACAATTTCAATTATATGGTATACACATATTTAACATAATTGAAAAACTTTTGAGTATGATGTACTAAAATTTGGTCAAAAGCAAAAATCAAGTTTTAAGAAGATTTTTAAGTTATATTTACTGATTTTACTTAAGAATAAAATTGAATAAGAAAAAAATAAAATTAATGTATGTATAGCTAGTTAGAAAGTTAAAGGAAAAACCATGCAAATAGCAAGTAATGCTTTGTAAAATTAAAAATGTTACTTTTTCGAACACTTGAAAATTTGACAGACTAGAACAGAAGTTTTTATAAATTCTTAGAATAACATGAAAACATTCAAGATTTATAGCAAAAATTCAAATTCTGTTTTTTTACTATTTCATGATAGTATTATGATTTATTAAGGATGTTCACTGACTGAAAACAACCTTTTACATGAAAATTTATATAATAATGCTTTACACCACTCTAACCTCAAAATTACAACTTTAATATGATTATTCGGCTCTTGTGGTATAAAATACTGTACGACACTGGTGCGTAAGGTGATTTTTACCGCATTCAACTTTTCTCACTCGCTTTGCTTGTACGAAAAACGTCTCATACGCTAAATAATCACCTTCCACACCTGTATCGTAATGTACTAATTATTAAACTTTTAAGTTATAACAAATAACAATTACATTGTATTTAATATCATATCATAATTTATTTCTCGCTTGGTTAGTGCGTGTGTGTTTGTGCCACTAACCAAGCAAGAAAGAAATTATGATATGATGTTAAATAAAATGTAATTGTTATTTGTTATAACTTGAAAGTTTAATAAAGCATTATTATTAGTAAATGAAAATTAATATAATAACTGTAATAGTTTTAATAAATAAAATATGACTTATATAATACTAAAATATTTGACAAGATAGAAAAAATTTTTAAAAAAAAAATTTTTTTAAATAAAATTCAGAATCTTATAACCATAAATATTGCTCATTAGGAGAAAGTCACTTTAACTTTCTATGAAAATTTTTATTTTTGATCCGATTTTAACAGGGGAAGGCTCATTATCTTTCTTGTATGACTTCAGGTCAGGGTTATGGAAAAATAATTCAGAAATTATTAAAGAATGAAGCATGATGTACATTTGTTTATACATGTGCCATGTAATGTGGTATGTAAGATTGTAAATAATAGTATGGCATGCTTCATACTTTAATAATTTCTGAATTATTTTTCCATAACCCCCACCTGAAATGGCACAAGGAAGATAACAAGCCTTCCTGAGTTAAAATCAGACCAAAAATAAAAATTTCATAGAAAGTCAAAGTGACTTTCCCTTAACCTTTATAGAGTACTGGCATTTCGGGTACGTGATCGTTCTAAGAAAATGCATAAAAAAAGGTATCTTATATTATGGATTGACTATGTGTGAAGTGTCGATCATGGATTGAGTCAGGCTGCCTCACTGGCTTTTCAATCCTCTAAGGGTTAATGAGCAATATTTATGCTTATAACATTCCAAATTGTATTTAAAAAATTTTATACCATTCTAACCTCAAAATCATAACTTTGATATGATTTTTCAGCGCTCGTGGTATAAAATACCGTTCGAAACTAGTGCGTAAGTCGATTATTTAGGTGGTGTGACTTTTTCGCACTCGCTTCGCTCGTGCAAAAAGTCACACCAGCTAAATAATCGACTTTCCCACCCGTGTCGAAATGTACTATTTTTCTATTGTGTCAAATATCTTAGTATTTATATTATAGAAGTCATATTTTACTTATTAGGACTATTACAATTATTACATAAATTTCCATGCAAAAGGTTGTTGTCAGCCGGTGAGCATCCTAAAATAAGACTATTTTGACTCAAATAAATTTATAAATTTGTTATTTTAAGTACCAATTATGTATAATCCTTAATATAATGATTACCTCCAAGTAGTGATTGGATTGATAGGAGAATAGTGCGCACATCATACAGAGCACTCCACTTGCCCTTAA
Organism: Torymus aiolomorphi; assembly: GCA_036365515.1. NCBI lineage: Eukaryota > Metazoa > Arthropoda > Insecta > Hymenoptera > Torymidae > Torymus > Torymus aiolomorphi. The sequence goes on from CM070877.1 coordinate 142,388,220, forward strand.
GAATATCCAGACAAATATTACCCAGATGGTCAACATTTGGATGAAAGCATGGAGTAATAAAGCGTACAACTGGTGGGCTGTATGGGTAACTGTGTGGAAATTCCATATTCAACTTAAATGTTAAACCAGCGTACACCTGTAAAATTTTTCATTCATCAAAATTACAATAATAACCAATTATCGCGAATGTAGTTATCAGTAATTCTTTTACTGCGACTCGTACCGTATCGAGGGGGCCGCTAATCGTTCCGACCCACTTGAAAAGGTTTTCGCCCTCCGGAAAAGCTGATACACCTTTTTCGGTGCTCATCATCAGCACCATCAGTTCCTTCTGTAAGCTATAAAAAAGCCACAAAGGCTTGAATTAGTCTAGAACGCAAGATGTGCTAGGTTATGTCGCCCTTAACCTTCCCCAATCCAAATGATGGCTCTTTTACGAAACCTAAGATTTTCGTAGTCACGGCCTCGAAGTCGTGAATAAAACGAGACAACAAAAATTTCGGCCTCGGGACAATTGGAGCGTTGGGCGGTGAAACTTTTCGAAAGCATCATCGCCCTATCGACTTAGCACGCAAGGCGCATTGTTCTTACCGTTTGCTCACTGCGTGATTGTCTTTGGGCATGCTCTGCTTCTCTTCCTGGGCCTTGTTCTGCGCCCCGTGCGACGAGTGATACGGGTTGATGTTCTGCGCCATGTCGCCAAAGAGAGGAAAAATAAAATGCCCCGCTGTACAGTGATTCCGCGAGTCGAAGGTCAGATCGAAAACTAAGCTGTCGAGGACGAAGACTGAAGAGTTGCTTAAGGCGAATAGGCCGTAATAGTGTACACACAACAGTTGTGTAGGCAGTCGCTGATCGCGCCTCACGCTTGCTTGGGGGGGGGGGGGGGGGGCTTCGGAAATTTGAATGCTCCAAAATGTACTGTCAGTCCGGCGAACGTAGCAACAAGCTGTTTACGTTTGACGCCGTCACGAGCGCATGCGCGTTGATCGCCCTTTGATTATAACGAATTTTCGTTGTTCAAATGTGTGTTGCATCACGTGCAAACTTTCCTAATGGATCTAGTTCTAATGCATTTAGTAGTGTAAAGTCAATAAAATAAAAATTTCTTCTCAGAGATAAGTAGTTCTAGAGTTACACCGAAGTATCGACTGATCCGTGCGCCTACTTATATTCATTCTTCGAAAATAATCGATTTTCCCGAGTTAAAATTTAGGTTTAACGTTTTTTGGGTGGATAGTAGTTCCTGTTCCCTGGTAATTGTATCATAACTTTCTAATACTTATAATGACTCCAGATATGGGCGGATTGAGATAGTTATATCTATTGAGGTTTAGGATTGTGTTTTTTAGTTTCAAGTTCTTTCGAAATTATGCTCTTTACGTCGTCAGTAGGCATACTATAAACGTATTCAAACTTCATTTATTAACGTATCGAAGAAAATCTTATTGATAAAACTCATTATCATACCATCATTATCACTTATGTATTTATTACACTATTTATTTCAGATTTATGAAATATATTATGCGTGTAAATAGAAAATTTCGTATTTAGCGCCGACAATTGTACGCATGCGCAAAACCAGCCTGAAATCATAAATGCTAAAATTTTGGTAAAATATCGTACTACTTTATGAAAGTAAGTATTTGTTCTAGAATTTTATTAAATCTTAAAAATAATAAGGTCGTTGTTATCAAAGCTTTCAGTAAAGCTACGCATCATTTTCCGACCAATAGGAAACTCCGTTTAATAACACATCGTGCGTAGGTAAGTAGGTATTTACACATTCTAGAGGCTTGAGGGGGAATGCGCATCAAAACGCAGCGGAGATATTACATGCGTGCGCAGGAAGAGTCATTCCTACTTAGCGAACCACGGAAAACCTGCCAGCAGCCGTCGTAGCGCAGCGCACGTCAAATTGACCCATCGGATATCAATAAAGACGCGTCTCGGTGAAACCAGGAAAGCAGGAGGTGCAGAGCATGATGTAGCCGCGGCCCCTCACGGAAAATCGAATTTCGGGGCGCGAGCGCTGACGCTCGATATAAGTATATTATATACCTGATAGGCGCGCGCGATAAGGTAGGGAGACGACGTCTGCAGCCTTGTCGTCATGTCTTGACGAAGACGTTCACTTGTGGAGCGTAGCGAAGGAGAAACACGATGGCCGGGGCTCAAGGTACACCCGAGTCAGAGGCCGGGAGCTTCGAGTGCTTCCAGAACTACACGGCCCCGGAGGTCTTTGTTCAGGGCCTTGCCGGCATCGTCGACCAGCAGGATGTCGAGTCTATGATTCGTGCCCAGAAGCAGATGTAAGCTGTCGCGTTGTTTTGCTTGCGCTTAGTCATTCATGAGTTTGTTGGCTCACTTGTTGATGCAATGTTTTGATGAACTGTAAAGTAGATATCGATATCATTATTATATTGTTTGAAAAAATTCGAGTAGAAGAACCTTTGTACATTTGAGTATCTATCACCTTCTTTGTTATTATAATGTTGCTTATTTAATGGGTAAAATATTTTATCCAAAATACAAAAACATTGTATACATTTGATGGATAACATTTTTAATGTTGTCAATACTTATAAGTTGAAGCATTGACCATTGTGCATGCTCACCAACTATTGACTTACTTTTAAAAAAGTTCAATTCATATAGATAAAATAGTTTTGAAAAGTACTTATATTTATTCGATTCGTATTTATATTTTCTAACTTAATTGAGCTACTTTTTATTTGCAGGCTACAAAGGTTTGAAAAAACAAATGAAATGTTGACAAATTGTAATCAACTATCTATTAATCGATTAAAGACTGCTGGAGCTGAATTTAAGAAGCACACTGCACTCTTAATAGAGATGAAGAAAGATTTGGATTATATTTTTAAAAAAGTCAGGGTTATTAAAAATAAATTAAGCCAACAATATCCACAAGCTTACAATGGTGAGACAATTTTTACATGAAATTATAGTAGTTATACCTATAAATATTTTATTCAATCTTGTTTTATTTTAATAATTTGCAGAAGCGGTGAGGAGTAGCTTAGCTGAAGAAGTAATTGTCGATGATTTAGAACAAGGTCAGAAACCTTTAGAACCAGAAGTTTTACCACAACCTGCAATTAATTCTGCAGAAAGAGACCCAGATTCTGATGGTAATGCATAGTATATTAAATAATCATATCAGTCTACTAGCCTCAAGCAATTTTGTGATATAAAAAATAAGTTCAAAATATTTTTTTTGTATAAAAATAAAATGAATTGTTTTTAGTTGATATGAATCAGTATTTTATAAATTGTAATCATTTACTGATAATAATTGTTAAGGTTTCAATGTTACAAATAGGTAAATTACTGTCTTAGCTAAATATGCTCCAATGTACAAATCTATTTTACTACTACAAATGGTGCTAGAATGCTTTTTATATTAGTAATTTTAATAAGTCTAGTTAAAAAGTTCAATAATTGTAGTAAAACTAGTATTTATCTACATATCTAGTTAGAATAAAATGCGCAAATTTAAAATATTTTTAAACATTCTTGTTTCTATTAAAAAGCTTTCATTCAACCAAACATATTTATTGTTGAAATACACATAATTTATTCTTATTCTTGTCTAATGTGTGTTTTATTTTCCCCCTTTACTATCTTATAAAATTGATTAACTATTATTTCACATGTGGTTGATCAACAGTTCCAATCGAGGAGTTTCAGTTCGCAAAACTACGACACAGAGGAGTTAAAGGAGACGATAGCTCAACGACTGACAGTGATAGCGACCAAAGTAAACAAGAATCAACATCATGCTCCTCTAGTACTAGTTAATTCAAGTACAATTGTTTTTCTATTGGAAAATATGTATATTAAATATATCTCTGCAATTTGCAGAAATTTGTACATATCTCTTAAGTATATTGATGGAAACAATAAATTTCTTTATATTTTAAAGTAAGTAATAAATCTTAGATTGTTTGATTAACTACTTAAGTATATATAACTAATTTTTTTATCTTTTATTTTATTAATATAAATTTAATTATTGAGTTGCCTGGTAAGAAAAAATGGAAATATATTTATATCTCAAATTTTTAAAAACTAATATTACTTTAAAATAAAAACAAAATTAATTTAAAGGAATTAATTTACACTGATAAAGAAATAATTTTAATAAAATTTTAATTAATAATAAATTTCCTAGCCTTTCGTCTTGAAAAAGCATGATAAATTAATAGTAATAAAAGTAATATCTAAATCGGAGGAGCCATTTCTACATAAGTGGCTCCTGGACGGTGATCCGGGCAGGCTGTACCTCACTGGTAGGGGACGACGGAGGAGGCCCCCACCATCCCTTCTTTCTTTCTTTTTCTTTTTGCATTGATTTAGAACATCTTGCAGAGTTCTTAATACGTATTCGTCGGCATTGCACTTTTTTAATAAAGTAATATAATAATATGCTTAAATTAATAATAATCTAATCGAAAGTTTAATTTTTATAACTAACTTGAAGCTTTTACTGTCGGTCATATATTGATAATGCCTATAGAATAATTAATAAACAGAAAAAATTTCATTATTCCATCAAAGTAAAAAAAATATAAAAATGCACGAGCGCGCGCGCGCGCGTGTGTGTGTGTTTTAATACTGGATAAATCCACTTTTTTTTATTTTAAATAAACTGAAAAAAACTATTTGTTTTACAAGGGAATAGTTGGAGAATCACGTACCTATTATATACCGATCAAACTAATTACAGTTTTTATATAATTTATAAAAACGTTTTGATATACATATAGACTGAAATATCATTCTCTCCATATTAATTCACTCTACCATCTTGCAACTTTTCAAATAAATGTTCCAATAGTCTGAAAGCTGGGTTGGAACAACATTCCGATATCTCTATATAAATTTTAAATTACCTAAAAACTGTGTGATGAAATTGGTAACTGAAAAAATTGGCTATTGGATTCGGTTAAAATGAGAACTGTCGTTTTAAAATTGGACAATTCTTATCTTAGTGTTTAAACAATTGTTTTTTAATGTTCTTAATGGTTTTATCTGATATTCAATAATAAAAATTAAAAAAAAAATGATTGATCGTCCTAAGCGATTCAATAAATTTTTTAATTTTTTAGTACAAATAGATCGCTTCCCTAATATCGGCAAAGGTCAAGTTTCGTAAATTTCAATTTTTCCAATTGAACACTGAACAAAATTTGGCACTCCAGCTGATCCGATGAGTACATACGCTATGCCGAATATAGGGTCGAATGTTGTACACTGAAAAAAAAATTTATTAGTATTAAATAAATATTTATTTGAATAGTAGCAAAAAAATATTTTCTTGAAACAAATAATTGTTTATTTGACCCAAGAAAGGTTTATTTGATTTAAAAAAGGTATATTTAAATTTAAGAAAATAATTATTTGTTTCAAGAAAATATTTTTTTGCTACTATTCAAATAAATATTTATTTAATACTAATAAATTTTTTTTTCAGTGTACCGCGGCTCAGCACATCTCCTGCCCCGTACTGGCACAGCTCCTGTGCCGTAAAAGCGTCGCGCGCCTCGTACTGGCACAGCTCCTGTCCCGTTCGGGAGAAACGCTGTGCCAAAAGTGGGTGGTCTGACACACACAGCGAAGGAGGCGCTGACGAACTGTGATGGAAACAGACGCCGTGCCAAATTTTTTTTCAGTGAATTGTAACTATATTCTGCAAAATAAAAAAGATTTGGAACCATCAGAGATAAATATTACATACATTTACGTTATTTTTAGCCAGTTGAAAATTTCTGTGTGAATTCCATATGGAAATCAATATGGAAATCAATATCATGTGAGAAATCACATGAGATCTCACGTAAGAAATTTTAAAAAATTGTAAAATTATATGAAACGCTTTGAAAGGTGTATTTTTTAATTCATTTGGGGTAAAACTACCTATTATTAGGCAGTTATCAGTTGTGGAATACTCGTTTTTAAATAATGCAAGATTTTTACCGCCCCTCGAGCAGAATCTCACGTGAGATTTTGAAGTGAGATCTGAGATCTCATGTGAGATTTTTCATAACACGAGATGTGGGCTGGCCAATATTTTCCTCCCACTATTCTTCGCCATACCCGCGGGCCGAAAATACCACATTCGCGTTTTCGAGGCGGGGGAAAAAGCGGTACTTTCGGTAAGGGTATGGTGAAAACATATATTAAACAGATATTAGACACCAGTATTTTTTGTGGAATTTTGCAAAAAGAGCTGCGCATGGATATAACACTTGGCTTAGGAAACACAGGTACATTTCCGCCTGTAAAAGAGGAGGCAAGCATGAGGATGGCGACAAAGAAAGAAAGAAGAATAAGAGCGAGAGAGAGAGAGAGCAACAAAAAAGGCAGCCGCTGGCGTATAGAGCACGCGAGGTGCTTTTAAACTTAAGAGTTCGCCAGCACGTGCGCGGCGCACGAGTAGCGCAGCTGTTTTCTCTCGAGAGACACGAGATCCGATACGTTGTCTTTTCCGGATGCGCACAGCTTGCCTGCAAGTGCGGAAGTATGTGTACAAGTATACATACGCATATGTTTGTTACGCACACACATGTCATCTGATTAGCTTTGATGATGATTTTCCTCATGATAATTGAAGATAATTCTTTACAGGTCTTTGATCTTTCATTGACTTTCTGTCTCGGAAGGTATAAAAAGTATATTTTATTGTGGAAATTGGTAAAAATATTATAAATGATAAACTTTTATTTTAGATGTACCCTAGCGGAAATAGGATTTGCAAATAAGTGTTAATAACTGCAAATAACTGTTAATAACTGCAAATAACTGTTAATAACTGCAAATAACTGCAAATAACTGTTAATAACTGCTAATAATCGCAAGAAACTGAATATAGGTACTGTCTTAAACCTAACTGCTTATTTCAGTTATTTGCAGTTATTTACAGTTACTATTTCCGCCTGGGTAATAAAAAATCTAGTTTCATAATGGATATTACAATTATATTATACTCATAAAAGTTTTACTATTTTTTGTAAGCAACCCTAGTGAAAAAAATTTAATGCTCATAACAGTTGATATCTGCAGCTATCAGAAAAAAACTGAAGAAAATGGAAGAAAACAGAAATTAACTGCAGAAAAATGTCGGAATTGAGACAAAGACAACAGTAATCTTCAGTTTTTATCAGTGTTCTTCAGTTTGTATCAGTTTTCAACAGTTATCTACAATTATTTGCAATTATAAACAGTTTTCTTCAGTTATCAACAGTTATGTTCTGTTTTCGGAAAAGCAAGCGACTTTAAGAAGTGAAGAAATCAGTAAAAAACTGAAAATAACAGTTTTATTCTGAATAAAACTGAAGACAACAGTTACACACGGATGAAAACTGTTTATAAATGAAATAAAAATATTGGAAAATTTTGCTATATACAACTTAATTCGATACTTGAACATAACAGTTAATAATTGAAGAAAACTGATAATAACTATTAATAAACGAAGAAAACAGTTTTAAACTGTTTAAAAGTGAAGAAAATTTTGAAGAAAAGTGAAGAAAAATGAACAAAAATTTTTTTTTTTAATTTTTTTGCGATTGGAATTTGAACATAACAGTTAATAACTGAAAATAACTGATGAAAACTACAGATAGCTGTTGTCTTTGTCTCAATTCCGACCTTTTTCTGCAGTTATCTGCAGTGAATAACTGTTTTCTTCAGTTTTATTCAATTGTCTTCACTATTTTTTTTTTGCTAGGGAAAATAATTGAAATTTTTTTAGGCACACCTTCCGAACCACTTTTCTTCTTCTACGTTGTAGCGAATATTTATCTATATCTTCCGCGCATTATCACCGGTACCAGTGTAGTGTACTCAGGTGGACACAGGGCGCGCTAATCACTCATAGAGTAGAGGAACCGAGGTATCCTGCTAGGGAAAACGGAGAACGCGCTCTCTTTCGCCTGGGCCACTCCGCAGCGTACATCTACCTCTCCGGCACCCTGACGATATTATACACCTGGATGCCACCACTCAAGTGGAATTGAATCAATCGGCGTCAAGATAGCAAGTAACCATATCGTGGAGGTGATAACGGTGGATTCGAGAGTGGTCCTGGGCGGGAGAGCCCAGCCCTTGCGCATTGATAAAAGATAAGTACATAGTTTGTGCAATGTCATGATCGGTACGATAACTAATTTTATATTGCAAATTTATATCTGATCAGGCTAATCATTTTGATGTTCCGAATTTGTATAAATTAATAGTTTGAATAATAGTACGAATATAAGCTGTGTAAAATATGCCAATTAATAATGTGGACAATAATAAGAGAAAAGTAGAGAGTAAAGTTTACAGTACGCTAACTTCGTGTATTTGCGACGCATTCCTTGAGGGATTAACACGATAGGTGTGATAGCCTTGAATAGACTATATAGAGATTATGTAACTATATATAGGAAATAAAGATATACTTACGCCCTGACTTGTGTTTGTGATTGTCGAAACTAGTATATATATATATCTATTTAACATTGGTATCTGATAATAATTATAACTTACAACATATAATAAATGAGAAAATGCCCAATCATAAAAAAAAATATGTTGAGAGTTTTGGTAATTTTATAACTTATAGAAAATGGTAAAGCTTTTGCGTATTTTCTCTTGTAATTATAAATCCGCGGCATAAAATTTGATGAAATCTAACGTATTTGAAGTTCTATAAGCAATACATCCATTAATACATCCATATTCTAAATCTTTCTCTATTATGAACATTTTGAATGAAGCTCTCAATGATGTCTTGAATGTATGTAATTTCTGTTTCGTTTACAGTGTTTGTGTTTGATCTTTGATAGTGCGGACAATACTTCTTGTTCTATAATGCTCTTTCTACAACCTCACGCAAAAACTGAGCGTGCACGCAAAACTATATAATACTCTAACCAAACACACCGAACCTGCTGTAGCGCTCGTCAAGAGTCATATGCAAGAAAATGTTAAACAATCTACATTGCTGTACCTATCTTTTTACTCGTTTATATAAGTACCATAAATACATGTATCCACTTTTTTAACCTTTGAATAAACGATGTTTAAAAAAAAAATAAGGCGCTCGCCTTCGGAAATAAACGTTGCTTAGGGGCGTGGGTTCGAATCCCCGTCGGTCCGAATTTTCGGGATCACTTTCAAACAGGTGTCTCCCGGATTTTTCGGTGGCAAAGATCCGTAACTATCCTCTCGGATTGTGCACTGAGGGTCAGTACGGAGACTTACCTAATCTAAAAGAACACACAAATATAACAAAATTAATATGGCATATTGACGTCTTAAGCGACTAGAGAACCACGCCCATCCTCTGTTCAAAATGAATAATTTTAATAAAATTATCCTGCTTGAACAGAGGATGGCCGTGGTTCTCTTATAGTAGCTTGAGACGCCAATATGTCATATTAAAACTTTATTATTTTGTTATATTTGTGTTTTTTTTTTTCAGATTTTATGTATTCATAGTTATTACTAAAAATTTCTATCAATAAAAACTATTTGCCTATGTTATTTTATTCTATTATCTTAAGATTAATATTACCTAATGCAGGGTTATATAATCCACTAATAGGCCATGTGATGTTCAAAATCAACCCAATTTCATTATTTAATAAATTAACTTTTCAAACATTGATTTGGAAAAACACAATTTTCACGCCCTCCGTATATATAAATACTATACTCAAAAATTTTTTCGAGCAATTCTATTAGTACTATCATAAGATGTACTCGTTAAAAAATTGTATCAAAATGACAAAATTGCAGATTCCTACTTATCGAAATTACAGTTTTTTTTTTATAAAAAAATTTCTAAACATTTATTTGGAAAAACACAATTTTCACGCCCTTCGTACATGTAAATACTATACTCAGAATTTTTCTGAAACGATTCTATTAGTACTTTCATGAGATATACTCATTGAAAAATTATGTCGGTATCACACATCCCGTTAAACTAATGTATCATTTTCTTGGCTTAATTTTTACAGTATTTTATACTGCACGTCCACGAGAGCTTAAAAATCGTGTTAAAGTTGCAATTTTTAGTTTAGAGTGATATAAATTGTATTTGTCACAAATCATCATAACTATCAGTTTAAATAAATCTGCCTGTACAATAAATTGTAATTAGGGTGGTGAACCTGGATGTAACAATAGGGTAAGTAGCATTTAAAGTCATCACGAAATTTGTTTCAATTAACGGTATGTGTGATATATATACCGACATAATTTTTCAACGAGTATATCTGATGACACTACTAATAGAATCGCTTTAGAAAAATTCTGAGTATAGTATTTACATATATGAAGGGCATGAAAATTGTGTATTTCCAAATAAATGTTTGGAAATTTTTTAATTAAAAAAAAACTGTAATATCGATAAGTAAGAATCTGCATTTATGTTATTTTGATCCAAGTTTTCAATGAGTATATCTCATGACAGTACTAATAGAATCGCTCGAAAAAAATTATTGAGTACAGTATTTATATATACGGAGGGCGTGAAAATTGTGTTTTTCCAAATCAATTTTTGAAAAGTTAATTTATTAAATAATGAAATTAGGTTGATTTTGAACTCCACGATGTGATACCCACACTATTACTCAATTTTGGATTTCCGTTTTTCTCCTTCAATTTTAAACTTTTTGAAAAAGACTCTTTGACGTGTTTTAAGTTTAATAAAGAACTATAATGTATCAAAGAGTTTTTTCCTTAAAATTAAAAATTGAATGAGAAAAACGGGAACCCAATTTTGAGTAATAGCGTGGGTATCGCATCACCTTAAGGTTCATTAAGGTACATCTGTTCTTGTTCTTTTACTTTTTCCTTTTGCGTGTAATGGGCTTTAGTAGCAAGCTTTAAAAAGACTTTTTCCTTTTGCATGTAATGGGCTTTAGTAGCAAGCTTTAAAAAGACTTCTTCCTTTTAAGGAAGAACAAGAAGAAAGCTTTCTATTGGCTGACAGGCTCTATTCCTCAGTGTACCTTCATTCATGCACTGATAGAAAGAATCATTTGACCCAAAGTCGCCGGCTTAACTGTTAACGAATATGTATTTGAATTCAGTCAAATGCAGGTGCATTAACAGTTAAGGAATGGATCATTTGGTAAAAGTAATGCTTGTGACAAAAAGCGATCGCGCATTAACTGTTAACGAATATTTTGTAACTGTTAAGAATTATTCATTTAAGTCAAATACTTGAAAAATTCAACTTTCAAATGAATCGCGCATTTGTCTCAAATATTTCTTTCTATCAGTGTGCGAAAGCCCATGCCGTTAATTACGGTGTACGAGTTAATAGTGCTATATTGGTATTTCCATAAAATTTTATATAAAATATAACTACTATATATGAGGCGTTTCACGTCAGCTCTCCAGGCGCGGCGCGCGAGCGCAAAATCATGCTGTTTTCAGCTTGTGTTTGAGGGGCTAAGATGTATCTAAAAAAAATAATCCCCAAGTGATTTCGATGTATTTTTTCCTCAGCTTTCCGATGGTGCTATTAGTTTCTCAAAATTTTTCAATTCTAACCTCAAACAAACATAAAACGTGTTATATCTCAAAAACTGTATTTTTAATATTTTTTTTGACCTGCTAGATCGAAAGAGGAGGAAATTTTACATGGATATAGCCTTTTTCTACATAGGGGTTTTTTGATTTTTTCGAGATATTATTCAAGAAATACTTAGAATTGAAAAATTTTGAGAAACTAATAGCACCATCGGAAAGCTGAGGAAAAAATACATCGAAACCACTTGAGGATTATTTTTTTTAGATACATCTTAGCCCTTCAAACACAAGCTGAAAACAGCATGATTTCGCGCTCGCGCGCCGCGCCTGGAGAGCTGACGTGAAACGCCTCATATATCCCTCAAAATATGGTTTCCACGTACAATACTTGACATAAAGAAAACAATTTACTGCTGCAAATATTAATCGATATTATAGGTATAATCAGTAGAAACTGTTATGATAGATATACTAGAGAATATCTAATTTCTATACCATAATTGCAATTTTAGGTCATATGATTTTGTCACATGATTTAAGTCATATGATTTTTGAGATATGCTTACACACACACACACACACACGCATGCACGCACGCACACACACACACACACATATCTGTGTTTAAAAAATTAATATATTTTCAACATATATAGTTCACTACAGCTAATTATACAAAATTAACAAATTATTTGATTTGCTGATTACAATAAAATTTAAATCTGCTTTCTTTGAGGGTCACATCATTTTTTACCATAAGAAAATACTTTATTGATAATACCAGAATTAATTTTAATTAAAGAATTAATTAATATACTGTAAAATTTTATAAAAAATAGTAGAAAATAGTTAAAATCTTTAAAATTAAAAGTTGTTTATGTTATCTTTTTTTTTCATTCAGTAGGTTTGTTATGAAAACTAAATTATGTGATAATATATAATTATTATTAAAAAAAAGCTTTAGAATTAATTCTAATAATTTTTACGAATATGCATTATCCTTATATGTAACAGACACAATGGGTAATATGAAAAATAATAATTTTCAAGGACCTGTTAATTTATTAATTTGTTACTTATTCTGTCCTTCAAAATAAGCATTGCTTCATAAAATTGAATTAAGTATCTGTTAAACAATATCATTTTTTTAACGAATACGTGTATCAATATTTACAAACAATGGTTTCAATATTTTCTTAACATTGGAAAATAATCTCGAAAAATTATAGTATAATCATTACAAAATACACAAATAAAAATATTGTACAAAAATGTATTTCAGTGCCTTGACCTCTAAGCAGACCGTTTATTTTCCACTCAATCCTAAATCCGGCGAACCCAAAACATTATACAGCCTCTAGTGCGCGCAAGTCGTGCTTTTTTACGAAAGTATCTATGTAAATACACCCCGGGAGAGTTAAAAGTCACATGATTCGGATAGTGCACAGTTGAGAGCATTGTTCCCAAAGGCGCGTGATTTTTATTTACATTCGCCGCTCTCCCGACACTAAGCTAGTATATTAGTGTCCTTGACTCAATTTAAATATCACGTGCACACAGTGGACGCGATTGAATCTTTTAATCCCTAAGCGCACGTCGCGTCGCGCACACGCTTGCGCAAAAATGTGGGGCAGCACACCACTGCTGTCTTCTCCTTTTAGTCCCCGAAAACCCATGATTTCGCCAACTTTTCGCGCTCGCTTCTTTTATTCCTCGCCGCGCTCGTTCGGCACGTGTGAGCAGAAAAAAAAAGGGGAATGAAAAATTCTCCCCGAAAGTCATGTGATCGCGCCGCGATTTGCGCACGACAAAACGAATCGTCGCCGGCAGCGCGCGGCCAAAGTCGCGCATAGCCCCGCCGACTACATAAGCCAGCACCTTACGACGCGTAAAGCTTCACCCGCGCTCTTCTCTACTCTCCCTGACGTCTGAGAGAGTGGGACCGCGACGCGCGTGCAGCGAACAATATCTATCGCTCGCGCGGGCAATCATTAATAACCCGCAGCTGAAGCTCGATGCGCCGAGCGCGCTGCTGCTGTTGCTCCTCTCTTGCAATCTCTGGTAGAAATGCTCACGGAAATACGAGGACTGAATGGCAACTTCAATGGGAACAAACTGTGGACCGTCGGTGAGAGTGGATTGTGGACCAGTGGTAACACTGATTGATGCTGATGCCGATTGATTTTTTTTTTTTTGCATAATGGTTTTGTTTTTGTTGGCATGTGGTTATTGTTGGCACGGTAGAGGAGAAAGGGAAGAGTCCGAATCCGGCTGATTACGAGAAAGCCATTTCAACGACAGGTACATATAAGAATTTACTTCCCTCTGGCAGGGTGAGTTTAAAAATAAAAAAATTCCGTAAAATTCTTAGGCGTTTTCAATTATAATAGCAAAAAAGTGTAAATACACTGAGAAAAAATTTTTGTAAAAATTATTATTATTTTGGTAAAAATTACCATACTGTCTTATAAAGCCACCACAGACTGTAAAAACACAAAATATTACCATACTTTATAAGAAATTTTACTAGAAATATAGGAAAATTTACTATACTGTATTATAAAATTTACTGTAAAGTATGGTAATTTTTTGGGTTTTTACAGTCTGTGGTGGCTTTACTAGAAGTATGGTAATTTTTCCAAAACTTTTTTCTCAGTGTATGTATGTTTTTTTAGAGATATTTCATTGTTGTTTTGTATCGTATCTTAAATAACTTGTTTAATTAATATTATGTAAGTTAAGTAAAATGTGATATTAGTGACCCTGGTTCACTTTGTTACTTATTTAATTTTTGCTGTATTTTGAATGGTAAAACAATAAAAGAGTAATATTTATATAACAAATTTTGGAAACTTTTCAATACACATAGTTTTGACTTATCTTTTAATAGATCAGATTATCCTGTTGTATGAAAAGTATAATGAATATATAACGGTAATTTAATACACATTTAATGGTAATTAAAACAATTTATTGCACATAAAAAGGATATGGACTCTTTAACATTTTGATGCTCTTGGCCGCTTTGCCCATCGGCTGGACTTGCGTTTTGGATACCACCGTAACCCCGTTTTTCATACAATCTACGGAATGCGACTTCGAACTGTCATTATTTCGGCGAGGAGTCGCCGTTGGAATTGTATACTTAGGTAATATATTCATTCAAATAAATGGTTTTAAAAATGTTTCGAACCTCGTTGAATTAAAATTAAACATTGTGACTTTTAGGAATGATAATCGCTGGACCACTTTGGGACTTTATACTACAAGACTGCATCATCGGGGTTTGGGGTAAGCGGAACGTGATGATCATTGGATTATTGCTCGATTCAGTTGTAAACATTTTTTGGGCTCACACAACGTCGTTTTACACCTTCATACTCTGTAAATTTCTAAACGGAGTTCTGTGAGTATGCTAATAGAAAAGTGTGTACACCTGAGTGCATATTTATGACGATAATGTTTATTGCAGAATCGCTGGTCCATTATCAGTGCTCGTGCCTTATCTTTCTGAATTTCATGCACCTACGTATCAACCGACATTCACAAAGTGGGCAAATCTACTTTTCGTCATTTCCAACATCTTTCCTCCAGGTATGGTTATTCTATCAAACAGCTACTACATTTAGAATCATTCTACTGCAATGTAGGACAAAAAAAATATTTTCGAAATTACAATGAAGAAGACAAACAGTTAAAAAGTTAGATTTCTACAATTAACTATTAATGAATTCAGTGGCATTATCAGTAAAAGTACCTGGCCACATAATGAATAAAAATCTAAGATTAGAACTTGTGAGATTATTGATATGTTATCAGCAATTTATAAACGAACTCTATATTAATAGCCAAAATTACATCAATACATAGAATTGTGGAAAATTATTTTTAAGCCTGTATTAAACTCGGCATACAATTCAACGACCTTTTATCATAATATTATAAGTATTATTGCGCAAGATTAAATATGGTTGTTATTTTTTAAAAATAAAACCAACTATAAGTCAATCAAATAATTTTTTTAATCAATTAGTGTTAATGAGTTTTGCAAGTTGTTTTTATAATCAACTTAATTACCGATCCGGTTTTTAAGGAACTTTACTTTAAACAAGAATCAAAATCATTTATATTTTAGAACTTTCTGTACCAATCAATCCAATATCCTGCTTGTTTTAGCTTAATAATACTGATTCAATATACGTTAATAACATATATATGCTTATATATGTTATTGAAACACACGCGCATACGCACAGACACACACACACACACGCACACACACCCACACACACACACCCACACACACATTATATAGGTGTACATTTCTATTTTCAATATCGTCAATCACATAAAATTATTACTTTTTTCATACGACTATAATTATTAACATACATTTTTACTCTTTCAATTTCGATCAAAAGGTTTTCAAGTTTATCCCAAACGCGACAATTATAATTCATATTATTGAACGTAGCATAAACATAACTTAATTCTTGTTTAAATGTTTTATTACATTTCCAGCCTTAGCATCAGGACTTATTCTCCATACTTCATGGTTTCATTTTAAAATTTTTAATAAATTTTACCAAACATGGCGAGTTTATATGTTGATATGCACAATCCCACCAGTATTAGGAGCGTTCATGGCATGTTTCATGCCGAAAAGTCCAAAATTCCTTTTGACTCAAGGACAGAATCATGAAGCTCTGCGAGTATTAAAAACGATGTATAGTATGAATAATTTCGAGTCTGCAAGTAGATATAAGGTAACTTTTTAAGTCGTTTTGTAATATATAGTAGCTTGAAAAGTGTATATTTTTTATTACCATGGTGCCTTATATTTTGCTTTAAAGATTACGAAGCTGATCTCACAGCAAAAGATAAAGAAAAATATTAAAATTATATGCAACGATAAATTACAAGATAGTATTTCAAAATTGAAAACTTTGTTCTCAAAGCCTCATCTCAGGACATTTCTGATACTTTTATCGCTGCAATTTACTAGTATGCTCGCGTGAGTTTGGGTATTATGAGAGCTAAATTTGTATTATGTTTCTATCGCTTATCACGAAATGATTTTCCAGATTTCATACCATAAGACTATGGCTGCCGCAGCTGTTTATAGTGCTCAACAACTTTAGCGTACTCATAAAATCATATTATCCCGCCAATGAAACCGTAACAATGTGCGAAATGCTTTTTCCACGTATCCAGAAGATCAATTATGCATCATGTAATTACACTTTGGTAAAGTATAATATTTTGCAATTTATCAAACATGTTCTGATGGAAAAATTGGAAAACCAAACTTTGATTCTACGACGATTACAATAAGATAGCGTTCTTGTTTGATTTATAGCCTGACGTAGAGTTTGTCGTATACATTAATTCAACAATCATCGCTTCGTCTGCTGTGTTTTTTAGCTTCTTTTTCACCCTACTGACAGATACAGTAATTAAGAAAATTGTTGTGATAAGTAAGACTCATGATTTATGTAATTTTTTAAATGATTGAATTATTTTTCAAAATAGCTCTTCTAATTGTTTTATGGAATTGCAGTTTTTATGTTCCTTTTGCCAACAATTGCAAGTTTTGCAGCTAATTGGGCAATAGAGATACCTTATATACTCATCTGCTTTGCCTCAATTATTGTAACGTCAAGAATAGCAGGCAATGTTATTATGAGCTACAGTACTGATATTACACCGCAAGTATTAAGGTGAAATAATCACATATAATTAAAAAATGTTAAAATCCTTAATTATTTTAGTATTTGGTATCAATATTTTATCAACCATCAATTTTATGCATCAATAAATAAATTTCCTCGGCTTCTTCAGCTTCCATTTTCTAGAAAAGCTTACTGATAATAATATTTGCTGCTTTAAAAAAAAGTTAGTTGTTGATAAAAAAGAGATAGGATTGCAGAAACTCAATGTACATTATGATAAGATTAAGTGTTAATTCCTTTAGGCTTTGTTTTACTATTATAAACAAAAAAAGCTATTCTTAAAATAATCTTAGAATTCCATTCGTTAGACTTGTCAAAAAAAAATAATTAATAGATTTATGAGTTTTTAGGTCAACTGTTACAAACAGCATGAATTTTATCGGTAACGTCGGAGCGGCACTTGGAAGTATTGTATTTTCCGTCGTCCTTAAAGTTAATTGCCTCGCTGCCGTAATGGGATTGGGATGTCTGACACTGTGTAATAAACCTATTTCAAAACATTACTATAACATCAATTACTTTACGCGACAAATAATCTGAACAAAATTCGCTTTTCCAGGCTGCTATGTGTTGTCTTTCTTCCTAGTAAAGAGGCCCGTTGAAAGTGTCAAATCAGAAGTTCAACGTTATTGAATGGGATTGAAAGAGATTGTCACAGTCAAGTTCAAAGTGAAAGTTCATAAGGAACCTGCTTTTAAACGGTTGATCTGATTGTCATCGTCATCGCCACACGTGATTTACATTATTCAAAGGAGCTTCGCGGCAATTGAACTGTTTGACCTAAGAGTAATAAGAATCGTATCACACAGTCGAGTCAATGGATGACATAACTAGACGAGTAAAATGTTTCTAGCCGGAGCTTATGAACTAGTTCAATCTCACTGCATGGACAACAATGAATCAGTGAGTTACAAAATGAAATATTACCTATGTACGTCATAGGTTTTAAAAAAAAAATTAGGATTAAGTTACAAAGTTACTTAAGATTTTACAAATGATATTGATTTTTCTTTTCTTACAAAATTGCATCATCATTTGTGAATATTCGAAAACATTGTACGTATATTTTAAATATATATTTTGATACTAAAATATTCAAAGAAATTCATCTATTTTAATGTATTTATAAAACAAATAAAATTGATAGGATTTTTCATAGGACCTTTTAGCATCACCTTCCAAAATGAAAAGTTTAATAGTTGTCATCTACTTTTTTGAAGTTTTTCATCAAGAGACAATACTTATTTAAATCACTTGATTATTGTACCAAGTTTAGCGTAGACAATTCTGGATTACTTATTATCGGCATAAACAATTGATTATGGATAAATTTCGTTTACCTTATGTCTTTCACGTTCACGTTACACAATATAGGACATTATTCTTAATCCTCAACACATCGACCACTAAATCGGCTTTTTTTCTTCAACAACGAACGCCAAATGCTGCCACGCCAGGAAAGCGCCTTTACCCTCGCGGCTACGTCGCAAAGTTAATTTCGCAAACATCCCTCTTTAAACGTCGTTTATGACAATCATATCGTATTTCCCGCGGCTTCTTGCTCCCGCGCGAGGAAATTCGCACACGCGCGTGTACGGCAGCACGTGTGCCACACGTGGCGCGGTTCTGCGCACATGTGCGCGCCTGGCTCTCGGATATAATCGCACACGCGAGGAAGGGGAAGAGGCGAGGCATCATCAGGACGGTAGCGCATGTGGGTATAAAGAAAAAGAGACAGAGAGATAGAGAGAGAGAGAGAGAGAGAGAGAGAGAGAGAGAGAGAGAGAGAGAGAGAGAGAGAGAGAGAGAGAGAGAGAGAGAGAGAGAGAGAGAGAGAGAGAGAGAGAGAGAGAGAGAGAGAGAGAAGGGAAGGGAGCAAAGTTTAGCTCCGGCAAAACGCGGAAACAGCTGTTTAAGCTTATCCAGCTCACCTGTTCGTTCATCCGATACCTTCCGTCGCGTCTCGCGCTTATGGCTATATAGCGGTGCACCAGCGGGATGGCGTACAGGCGTCGCGCGCCGTTGTTCGATAGCTCGCCGCGTCCGAAGATACCTTTTCGTAGTCGTTGTACACTTTTTTGCACAATTGGGTTTGCCTTTTATGAGCGTAAATGTCCGCTTAATATATTGATAAAGGGAGCGTTCGGTTTCAATATGGAAATGAAAAGATTAGTATAAGAAATGTGCATGGTCGTTTACGCATAAGGCGATATATATAATTTATAAGAGTGTACTTTTTCACAGATAACTCATACAGGTGTACTTCATTGATACCGTAAAGATGGGGTTGATTGATGTTGCTACACTTATGTGACTTACTTTTCGATCATCAGTCACTTTAAACTTGGGGTAGTTGTTGATCTGAAAATAGAGCTTTTACATGCACGGAAAAAATGGATCGGTAACAGGCAACTATATCATCTATATGTACCATAGTTTAGGGTAAAATCGTGAATTCTCAAAAAAAAAAACAAAAACTCTTAATAACCATGATGCAGATTATGCTTTGCTGTCACCAAGCAGACTTTATACTGAATAAGAAAGCTATTGTTTACTTGAAACGTAACTATTTGGCAGAGCCGAACATATTCTACTTGGGCCCCAAATGGGAATAGGTTCGTTACATTTCTTTGAGTCAAATAAATCTATTCTATACCGCGCTCTCAAGCTAAATCTACTTGCTTTTGTTCCCTCATACAGGAAGCTTTGGTAAATGAAACATTTTTTTCAATAAAATATGTCAGAAATATGTATTTTAGGTCGTTTGTAATAGTAATGCACTGTTTTCAAAAAAGGTTAACAATTATTAGTAATGAAAAACCGCTGCTAACTGAATTAGCAGAATGCTTTCTCAAAGAGTACCTTAAAGTAGAACATGCAGATAAGTAGTGATTTAAAAAAAATCTATTGATTTCTATTTTTTTTTTTAAAAAGCAAATTCTGATTATTCATAATTTTTATAAATTCCTTGAGCTATTATACTTTTATTACTTTGACAATATATGACCAAAAATATTAATTTTCCATACAAAATCTGATATTTTAATTTTGTCCACTAGATCAGCTTCAACTCAAAAACAAGACATGAATAGAGATGGCATTAAGCGAATTTCAGGAGTATGTGTTTATATTATATGTATCTTCGAGATTAAAAGCCGCAAAAGATATATACAATTCATAAATATAGTTAATTTCTCGAAAAAGTAAATATTTTTTCAAATATGCATTTTTAAGTCAAAAATAACTCGTGAGTAGTTTTAAAACACATAATTTAGAAGGAAATCAAATGTACTTTAAGAATATCGATTTAAATTTTGCATATCTTTATAGCACAAATTAAAGAAAATAATTATTAAAAAAAAGCAAAATTTATGCAAAATTGTTATTTTACTCAAATAAGACATTAAAATGATTTATTTGACTCCAAAATTTAATCAGTTTTAAGTTAGGACATACCTAAGATGCATGTAAAATTTCAGCTCATTACATGCATCCGTTCGCACACACATACATACATTTTTTAAAAACCTATTATTCTGACTCAGGAACCTGAAAAATATCGAAATTCATCAAAATCTTTGATTTGAAAATGTTCACCGTTACAAAGCTTTTTCTTTGAGAAAGCAAAATCCATACAGGTAAAAGATAATTCACACTTTTGAAGCGATCCAACATTTTTAGTAGAATATTCTCTAATAATAACTACTCAACTTCAGAAATTATAATGAAACAAATATTGTTACTCTTTACAAACAAATGTAAATATAATTACATCTCTTGCTAATTACAAAATTATCAAACTCACAAAGTTTTCATCTTCGCTTACTCTAAAATTTATTAATAAAGCAGCCAATGTTAATTCCCAACCTCAGACGTAAATGAAAGCTCCACGCGCAACAAAAAAGCCCCTCGAGGGTAATACAAACCCCAGGCCAGCAACTGCTCATCACGATGTTAATCCTCCTTTCTCTCTCTCTCTCCCTCTTTCTCGATTCTCCTCCTCCCACTCGCGAATGCAAAATCGCGATCGCTCGTTCTCATTATAAATTGCGGATGACGGGGGGCCGACTCGACTCGACGCGCAGCAGCAGCAGCAGCCCATGCATCTGACTATACGCAGTGCAATTGACATCTACTCCTCGTGGTATCGACACATCCCCTGTTCGACTCCTCCTCCACCCCCTTCCAGTGCACGCACGGTATGCCTCCAGCGGCGAGCGTAGCACTTCTCATGCCGACACACGCGAAAATGTAAAGTGTGTGTATATATATATATATATATATATATATATGCGTGTGCGTATGCTGTGCTGTTATATGCGCGCCCGTGTTTTAATGCGCTCAGCGCGCGGGTCGAGGTTGTTTGTTTTGCGCGTTGTCGATCGCGATGATTGCATGGTACATATAGTTATGTTTGTATTCTGATGAAAATTTACCTGCGGCTCTCGAGTGAAGATTGGCCAATTTATGCTTGTGAAAATTAAGTTTTTAATCGTTAGAGCTGTAGTCAGTGTTGGAGCCTGCATATAGAATTGCGGGTTTACTGATATTCTCGTATTTTCTGACATATCATTTTAAAATTTTATTTTACTCAATTACTTTAGTAAATAATAATAGATGATCATAATAAATTGGAAAAAGGGTAAAGTTATTATTGCGAGAAAGTGAAAATTTACGGTTGGCTCCGAAATTCCCACTAAAGTGGGAATTTAGAAATAGAAACCAGAAAATATTAGTAATTAAAAATTAGTGACCAATTTTTGCTTCGACCTACATTATTTATTACACCCATATACCATTGATGTCAATATGAAACTTTACGCTAAATAGCGTGAGAGCGGATACGTCAATGTTTGAGACCCCCCTGCTATAGAAGTTCCGCGGGACGCTTCCGCGCACATCGACTACACCAGCACATCCGCTATGAATTTCTCGGACGGGAACCCGGCGGCATTTACCGTGGCGCATATACCTCAGGTGTTTGCTGAAATAGTGGCTAAAGTGTGCTTCGTTCGCGCGCGCGTGCACACACACATACGCCTTCCGCCTCGTTTATCCAGACGGTCAGCATTTATTTATCGCGTGAAAGCCTTTTATTTACTTTGTTTATTTATTATTTTAGAGGAAATTCAGTTCAAGCTGGATAAAGTATTATACGTTAAATTGTACACGAGCCCGTTTTTCTGAAGCCTTTGTTATTGAATGTAAAGAAATCAGTTTTCGACGTTTTTTACTTACAAAGTATGTGACCGAATGATGTGATATACTTAATGAGAGTTTTCAATTACTTTCAAAATGCTAAATTAGTATATCTATTAATAAAACGAATTCCACACAAAATGCGTATAGAATCGCACTACCCAGTCCATCAAACTCCACCCACCCTCGCTTTCCCCTTAATCTCCAGAAGTCAAATCATCCTTTTATCCGCATCCTGCACACCCTCTCAGTCCCCTCTGCACCCATCACCGTCCTATCTAAACCAAACAGTTGCGCGCGCTTACAAACAAGCCATTGTGCCGGCGAAAAAAGGCTGACGCTCGCAGCTACTTACTGTATACTTCCGCATTTTTCAGGCGCAGTAGCACTGGAACGGCGCGCGTAGTAGCAGCTTGCGCGCACGCGGAGATTCCCTCGCGCGCGCACCTGCGGCCGCGTGCACCTGTGCTCCGACGACGCGTTCTAAAACACCGCCACCGCCGGCATGTGCATGCGGCCTGTGGCGCATCCGCGCGCTGTTTATAGATAAGCGCTGCGCAAGTGCGGGACCGCGTGCAAGAGCGCAGAGCGTAAGATGAGAGTAGGTTGCAATCGATTGTGTGATGATTGGTTTTCGATCAGTGCCCTTTTTTGGTAAGGGAATGTAAATGTATCTGTCTTTGAGATAGAAAAGTTGTTTACTAGTATATGTGACTCACCGAAGGAAGGGGGGGGTCCAAAGTTTAGACGACTCACTTGAAAATTGAAGTCAACTATAGACGTGCTCGGTTTCGATATAAGCTACTGCAGATTGTGCAAAATTTCGAAATTCTAAATTACGAAAATCATATTTTCGAATCTAACAATTCACCTACTGTCCAAAACATCGAATTTCATCAATACGATTTCAAAGCAAATATAACTTGTTTCTAATGATTTATTTCGAAATATGTTTATTGTATCCCTATTAAAATTCTATTAATGAAATTCGATGTTTGGGACAGTAGGTGAATTGTTACATTCGAAAATATGATTTTCGTAATTTAGAATTTCGAAATTTTGCACAATCTGCAGTAGCTTATATCGAAACCGAGCACGTCTATAGTTGACTTCAATTTTCAAGTGAGTCGTCTAAACTTTGGACCCCCCCCGATATACTGCGTTTGCATTTTACGTTTCCGAACGTCCACATGATATACGTATATGTGCAAATCCGCGGATTACAGACAATAACTGGGATACAAAAACGGAAAAATTTTTTTTTGAGGGCACACCTATACCACATAAGGTTTTTTCGGTTCTTTGGGGGTCCCCCAACATGAAAATACTCGTGTACACTCTTTATCCAAACTTTTTTTCCGACGAAATCAATTTTTCTTATGGAAATTTAACATGGGAAAAATGGACGAAAAGTAGTCATTGATGATTAACCAATAGCAAACTATTGAAGAGGCCAAACCAAATTCCACAAAAAAGCGATTAAAGTTGAAGAATAGAGCTTTAATTTGACATGAGAATTGTTAAAATCGGTCGATTCTGTGCAAAGCTACGTGAAGTTGAAAACGGCGAAAAATGACAAAAATTTGAAGAATTACGTGGGTTTGAAAAAAATCGCTCATTTTCGTCATTATTCGCCATTTTCAAATTCCCGTAGCTTTGCACAGAATCGACCGATTTTAACGATTCTCATCTCAAATTAAAGCTCTATTCTTCAACTTTAATCACTTTTTTGTGAAATTTGGTTTGGCCTCTTCAATAGTTTGCTATTGGTTAATCATCAATGACTACTTTTCGTCCATTTTTCCCATGTTAAATTTCCATAAGAAAAATTGATTTCGTCGGAAAAAAAGTTTGGCAACGGATAATGAGTGTACACGAGTATTTTCATGTTGGGGGACCCCCAAAGAACCGAAAAAACCTTATGTGGTAGGTGTGCCCTCAAAAAAAATTTTTTCCGTTTTTGTACTCCAGTTGTTTCCGCGGATTTGCACTTATGTACACACACCGACACATACACACACGTGCGCGCGCTGCACTCACACGTGCACGGTGTAGTCGAACAGTGTAGTTATTACTGATATTGATTCAAACTAAGAGAGAGTGTCATCGATCCGGATCACGGATTCAACTCAAACTTTGGGATATGTTTTTAGATGTAGAAATATGAAGAAAGCTGCAATATAGACCCTAACGATAAAAAAAACTTAAGTTCTGAACATTTTTAGGATTATTTGGAAAAAATCTCTAAAAACGTCTCTTTTGAAACAGTAATCATTCAATCTTGAAAAGTCGTAAATAAAATTTCAAAAATAGAAAATAAAATTATAAGAAAAACGGAGCTTTCATTTGATTTTCAGATTTCAAAAATATTGATTCGTTTCAATGTTATGATAGTTTAAAGTAGTTCATCCCCAAAAAAATGGCCTCCCAAAAAGTGCAGCTTTCCTCATCTTTCTACATCTAAAGCATTTAAGCCGCATCCGTGATCCGGATCTCTGACGCTCTCCTAGTAAGTAAAGAAAAACAAAAAACTCTTTTTACGGATGAATATTCATAAAAAGCTTACTGCTCATCTAAAAATTTTATTGTTACTCTAATCCTTTCTAATTATCCTTCTGAATATCTTTACAATAGCTCCCGCATTGCGTCACTCGTTAGCGACAATCGACAGCGCGGATAATAAACGCGAGCTGGACTCAAGTGTGGACTAGATTAGCCGGATCGAGAAAAATCTATAGCGTCAGCGCTATTATGCAACGCATTTAATCGTCACAGCCGAGCAATTGCTCTGTGTATGAAGCGAGAGAGCGATCTCGACACAAAAGTCGAGCTGTAGGCTAATTTTGCAGAGTGATTCTCGATCGCGCGTCGAGCTGATAGGGCGTGGGCGCAGTGTGTCGTGGTACTGTACGACGGGTAGAGCTGAAACCCCGCTGCGTGGGTGGACGTGTCGATGTATATGTATAAGGGTGTTGACTGGTTAGCTGTTGCTTCGAGAGCCTCTTCCAATCGAGTAAGTTGATAGCAGGTTCATAGGTATATTATTGAAATGAAAATATATGGGTCGCTAGAAAGGAGTATAATCTTTTGCCCATATACTCGCCTGGATCAAATAATAATAAATTAGGTATAGATTCATATGTCCATGAAGAATCCACATAAAAAATCAAACATTTAAATAAAAATTGTCTTGTTTATCAATAGAAAATTATCAAAGATTTACTTTTACTAATATTTATTACTGAATGCCGCCTAAAACTACGATTTTTCTACTTATTTACCGTTATTTTTCACAATTATTTATTAAATAAGTTCTAAAAACAAGCATTAGTTTGTTACGTTTCCCTGCATGTCGCCTACTTTTGAGCATTTAGGTACATCAAAATAATTTAACGAAATTAGTGTTCATTTAGTGTTTATTAGTGTTCATTGGTATGAATAACTTAATAAAGTTACTTTTTGTCTTACCTTGCATATCGTCCTTCAGCCGTACTGCT
The DNA here is from genome assembly GCA_036365515.1 of Torymus aiolomorphi. Lineage (NCBI taxonomy): Eukaryota > Metazoa > Arthropoda > Insecta > Hymenoptera > Torymidae > Torymus > Torymus aiolomorphi. The sequence continues at coordinate 142,414,207 of CM070877.1, forward strand.
TTTCCAAGTACCAATTAATCAAACGACTATAATTACTAAATCTAGCAAGTGCATCGGCGCATAAAAATGCATTCGATGCATAAAATTACATCTGATGCATAAACATTACATTAACAAGATGAATTCGACACCATTGTCGCTGTCACGGTCCTTTAGTCTTAAACCTTAAATTTTGAAACTTTACGTCGTTAGATTTGATATAAATCTATTATATTAAAAATCTAAAAGTAAAAGTAATTTATTTTTAAATAAGACCGACGTCAATGAGACTCGTTTATGTTACTTCCGAAAGTTCATATAATATCAAGTATCCGATTCTAGTTTGAGAAACAATTTCTATACTGTTCATTTACGTGCACCCGTATATAGCCGTGGCATCAATCAAATCGAGATAACGTATAATTTTAAACTACAAACAAAACCCGTAATGTCTACTAAAATCTAAAGTTCTATTAAAAAAATTTCAATTCCTTAAAAAAAAAAAGGAAAAAGTACTTCTTCAACACCAAATATAGCAAGTGACAAAGAAATATTCTGATTCAGAGCAGAAATAGTTAACAAACCGATAATTTCACGCCAAGCGCGAGCAGGCAACACGAATGAAAGATAACTTCCACTACATAATACGCCCGTAAAACAAAACCCGCGCGACCTCACAAAACGGCGAGAAGCTGCAGCGCGCCCATATAGGAGACGAATTCAGCCCTCTCGCACACGTCAATTGCAGAGAACGCACGCCAGTCGATTATGCAGGTGCTGTGTGTAGTTGTGGCTCTCTCCCTCCCTCTCACTCGGGCGCCATGTAGTTCGACGTGCGCGCGCCCGCGCCGCTTGTAATTTACGACTTATCTACGAATACCGTCCACCGGTCCGCGCACGTTTGTGTAATTTTCCTCGCCCGCGCGCGCGCGCGCGATGTATATGCCCCGTTTCCCTGGGACGTTTACAACGCTTATCTGACCCGGGCCACATTACGCCCTGGCGCGCGAACAATCGGGTAGGCGAGAGAAGGGGGAGGGAGGGATGAAAAAGGAGTGGGAGGGATGGTCTTTTAAATGCATTCCACGCAAATTTGATGCAATGCGTAAATTAGGACACAGGGGATGATTCTTGTTTAATGGTGGCCGCGGGTTTTCCGCACGCGCGATTAATTCGGCGCCGACTGTTGAACGCATTGTGGGGAATAACGAGCGATTCGGTTTTGCTGTATAGTTTCGCGAGATTATTATGATTCCGAGAGATGACGGTGATATCTGTACGAGATATTTTGTTGAATAGGAAACAGATTTTTAAGATTTATCGGAAAATTTTTTAAGAAAATTTGAGATAAGTATGTTTCAGAAGGATTTAGATATTTAATCCTTTTTTTATATAATATTAATATATTATATATAATATTTATTAACTAGCGTAAGTTTCATAAATTAAACAAATTAAACAATATAAAAAGCCATTCAATTGCATCGCTTTTAGAAATCATTTCTGGGAAATATTCATATATTATATTTTTGTATCTCTGTTTTCTAAAATATTTTTCTAACTTATTCGACGTACCCCGAAAAATGACAACGTACCGCTTACTCATATTATATACGTCCTGCAAAATCAATACGCATTCTAAAAAAATATACTCTGCAATATATTTTCTTGTAAAAAAAATACAAAAATACGATTTCTAATTTCTAATCCTTCTAAACGACATTACAGTTCGGCAAAAGTCAAATCTCCGCAATAAAATCTTTCAAAGTAAAAAATACTGCGCACACTAACGGCGTCCTAAGCGAGTTCCCGATCGGAGTGGAAATTTCAATCCTCCGCGCAAAATTTATAGACTCGCGTGTAACTTACAAGGCAATTCCGGAGTCGAGAAAAGTGTCCCGGCTGGCGATATTTGCGGATGACAGAGCAGCGTGCGCGCGTGGGATCAATCGAGATTTTCGAGTTTCGAGTGGCGCGGCGCGATAACGGGCGAAAATCGCCGCCGTGCGTCGCTTGCGCTCACAGCCGAATTGCAGCTCGAGCATGCATATGCGCAAACTGGATATGCAGAGGGACTAGTGCGAATGTGTGTGGGTGGAGGGAAAGACTGCGACAAAGTACTTTAGCGATTTATACAGCGCGTGCATTATTGAATTATATTTTAATTATTTGCTAAAAATATCACTTTTGGAAATACTTACCGGAACCTTTAACCAGTAACCTTTGAAAAATTAATTTCGATGAGGCTTTGAAAGAGGTTTTTTTGTAACACAGGCACGATTTTCGCGTTTTTCAAACCTAAAAAAAAGGGCCTAAAGTAACTATTTTTAGACCAGCGGGCACAAAAATCGCGGTGCGGGTACAAACGTTGCGGAGCGGGCGTAAAAGTTCCGGAGCTGGCGTAAAAGTGCCGGAGCGAGCCTAAAATTTTCGGAACGGGCGTAAAAGTTCCGTAGCGGGTACGAATTTCAATAGGTCTTTGGTTGTTGTATCGGGAATCCGTTAATATAGTCTCGCGTTACAGGTGCAAAGACACGAAAATCCAAACTGTGACACAAAAAATATCGTGTGCACTAAGAGCTAAGTGGGCTTTTTGACCTTGTGTGGTTGCAGTACTCGTTTACGGCTAGCAAAACGTACTCGCCTTCGACTCGTACTGCAAACTTCCCACTCGGTCTAAAAAAACCCATTTTACACCCTTGGTACACAATATACTATTGTTTTTCATGCATGTTTGTTACGAAAATTATCATTTACAAAGTTAAAAAAATATACCAAACCGTAAAATTATCATGCTGTTCAAAAGTCTCCCTATCAGAATATAATTAAAATCTAGAATTACTAAATAATTATTGTGTAAAATTATTTTGACGCAATTTTGCCTTTAACAAAATTCTTTAAAATATAATAGAAGCCTTTTCCAGCTAAAGGAAAAATAATAAATTTTCTTTAGAGGTAATTTTTTGAATGAAAAAAGAATCTTTTTTAACACTTTTTAGTTATAAAGTTAAAAATTATTATATCTAATTAACGATCACGACAGACACCTGTTACGGTTTCGTAAAACGGTGTATTTGATAGGTCCAATTGATATTGCCCTTTTGACACACAAATTACAAAAAATCAAACATCAATTCAGCCCATAAACCCTAGCGCAATTATACTGGATCAGCCAATGTGAAATGAATTGATTTACGTCACAACCAGTAGTTCAAAAGCTCGCAGTGCACGTGTTATGCGCGAATTCAACGCCTCCAAAATATAAAGGAATGAGCTTTGATATTTCCTTCGCGACTGCCAACACTATACTGTTGCGGTGGTCACGACAGCAATCATCGCCATCGCGCGGATCTCGATGAAATAACACGACAATTCAAACAATGACGGTAGTCGATAAGACAGTTTTGGCGAGTTATTGCGCGACACGAAAAAGGGGATGAACAAAAATGCGCTAAGGGGATCGACATTCTCGTATAATTTTCCGTTGTTTTTCTTTAATTTTTCATTTTCACTATACTTACTGTCATCCGGCGTTCAATAACCTAATCCAAAGACCGGATGACTGCAATAATAATTTTAAAAAACTTAAAAATAAAATGTCATTTATCTCTATGCTGGTAGCAGGCGAATACGAGCTAAATCATTTAGGTGAAAACCCAAAAAGTATGTTTTATGTTAAAATCATACATTTCCATATTAATTAGAGGCCACGAATAACAGACAGAATAATATTTAGGTTGAATAAAATACCATTTATTATAACCCATAAATTATGCACCGTCATTTATACTAAGTAAAAAATATCGTTTGCAATTTGAGCAGACGATTCCCGCACTTTGTGATTACTCGATCACTTGTAGCTGGCTTCGCCGGCGATTCGTACTCGTGCACGAAATCGCTTTTTCCGTACGTGTTGCAAAATATGCTGTAAGAACCCTGAGCGATCCAAAAATAATAGTTTTTGTGTTTCCGCGATTGAGCATCACAAGAGTGGTATGACTAATCCAAAGCATCTGTGACTACCAAGTTGTTCATTTCTTCGTCCAGATGATTCTTGTCAATCTCAACGTAAATTTATAGATTGTCTATAGATTATACATTTAATAGCTTGCAAGCAGAACACACCCCGTATGTTATCTTTATACACAGGCGGAAGTACAAGGGGCTCAGGACCGAGTCCTGCGGAACACCTGAGTTAATACCAATCTAGCTTGATGATTTATAGCGTCTAGTACGTTGTGTTTTATACGATATTTTTAAATAATATTATAATTTTATGCTAAAAATGTTATTTTTTAAAGATACTATCAAGGAGAGTGCGTAAACTTAGAAAAATGAATTTTGTTAAAGCTTTGGGAAGGATTTTTGCTACCTAAAATTAATCTCAGTAATTTATATGCACGCTCTAGGTACCGGAAAATACCAACAAAACTCTTGATGCTTATAATATTATGCATTCTACCGTTAAGTAAAGTTCAATACAATTCATAAATAAACAAAATTTTACAGTACCAATAATAATATTGATCTATAATAACACTCAGATCTTTAATCTGAAATCTCTAATCAACACCGCGTATCGGAATAAAATTTAAATTTATTAATCTAAAGAAACAGTCGGAAAACTTTTTTCACTACACAAGTACCACCCCCGATCAATACCTCACAAATTAAATTCCGATCCAAATTAATTCGCGCGCCGCGGATAGAGTCGATATAAGCAAAGCAGGAACGAGGCGAAGCGCGTGGAGGGAGGGGACTCGCGAGCGACGAAAGATCGTGCGCGGAGAGCGGCATGAGCAGCTATTCCTCAGCTTCAGGAGCAGAGAGGGAGAGGGAGTGCTTTTCTTCGCAGCACTTGGAATATATATCGGCGCGTCAGGAACACGTATAGTATATAGCGTACGTGCACAGCCGACCCGCGCGTTTATACGATATTTGCGAATAGGCTCGCGCCTCGAGTTTTCCACGCGCTCTTCTCTCTCCCTCTACTCGGATCTGCCCACTTAGCGCGGAAATCGCGAATGACCGAAAGTTCCTGCTCGCACACGGCCCTGTGAGATTGCGTATAGAGGTAGGTATAGTAGTCGGTCTTTTCGCTCGGCGAATAAATCGATTTCTCGGTGTGGTTTGAACGCGAGCGAACCCCCATTGTTGGTAATCGTAGTAGCGCGCGGCGAATGTGCGTTTTGTCTCGTCTAATTGGGGTATGGGAAAATGAAATTTAAGTTGGAAGGGAAAAATCTTCGAATTTGTTATATTTTATGGTTTCAATTAAAATGTTTGCTTTGTTTCTTATTTTGATGAATTAAATATGGGATCAAGAAATTCAAGTAGATTCTTTCATAATCACAGTTTAAGACAATTTTGACATTCGAACCACGATTCCTGGTGATTATATGATTATTCAAAAGCAGCAACAACAAGATAATCGACTTAAAAAAAGACGAAAACCATCTTTTTTTTTTCAAAAAACTGAAATAATAATAGGGTTTTTGAAATTTTTATGCAAAATAAATGCTAGATTCTGAAAGAGCAGCCTCGAAAAGCCTCTATATACGATTTTGGAGGAAAATTATCCCCATTTTCTATTCGAATTGTACACTTGAGCTTGCATGCACAAATTTCTCGTTTTGCGCATTAATCATGGGTTTGGATATTATATTATAAGTGATCACAGCGTTCAAAAGTAAAAAAATTTAGATAACAGAAAAAATTAAGAAAAAAAAATTATGCATGTAAGCGTAAATATCGTTCACCAAAGAAAATGCCATAGAATTTCTTCAAAATTTTGTATTCTTTATCCAATTTCTATAATCAAGGCATCATTTTGTTTCTTAAACGTTTACCGATAACTTTGACGATCAATATTATTAAAAAATTTATTATGCGCTAATTGTTGGAACTAATTGTTTATATATAAATTATGAAAATTTATAAACAATCAGCTCTATAGCTTGGTGCATAATAAACTTTTTAATAATATTGATCGTCAAAGTTATAGGTAAACGTTTAACGAACAAAATAATTCCTTGGTTATGAAAATCTGATAATAAATACAAAATTTTAAAGAAATTATATAAATTTTCTATAGTCAATAGTTTTTTGTTTTTAATTTTTTTCTGTTATCTAAATCTTTCTACTTTTGAATGATATGATCTTTTATATTATCATGTTAAAACGGATTTTCGCACGAAAAACATTTTGAAAGGCCATTTTCTCGGCCATGAACTACCTTAAATTACTATTCTAGCTATCCACTTATCTCTACTTAAACACACTTTTACCGAACAAAGCTAAAAATAGAGTTGCAATCAAGCTAAACTGATAAAGTTAAACATGTGTTTCACCACGTACACGCGCATTCCTTATCCCTTATTATACTTAACAGCCCACTCTACAAAACTCTAATGAATTCTTTCTCTCGCGTTGCACGCATAATACAGCCTTTCCGGGCGCGAAAACGCGAAAGACGCTTGCGCGGTGTCGAAAACAGCGTCAATCATCGGTGGGCGAAGCCAAAAGCTCTCCTCTAGTTATAGTAGAGAGCTACCGCGCACATGCCGCAAGCAGAAGCCCGCCTGCGCGGTTTCTATTATACCCTGAAGAGCGGGCGAGAGAGAGAGAGAGAGAGAGCTCGAGTGCCGTACGCGCAGGCGGCGCCGTTGCGCGAGTGTACACGGCGTGTATGTATGTATGTATATACATATCACGCAGCGCTCTGCAGCAGCAGCAGGCGTGCGCGCACTCAGGGCTCGGCAGTCGGCCGCCGGCAGCCGCGCGTAACGGGCGACAAAGCGTCGACGCACTCTTTCTGTCCTGGCAGTATAATATCTTGTACTCGTCAGGTTTATGCAGAGACACTTGTAAGTGTAAGAGCTGGAAATAAATATTATATTATTGCGATTGTGCGTTTATCCGCGGTGGTTTTCGTTTTTGTGCATTTTTCGAAAGCTCGGCTGAGCTGTTTGTTGATTCGATATGAGGATGCTGAATGCCGAATTGGAAACGTCGCGTGTTGATGCTGAGATTCTGGGCGAACGAGAGCTTCTTTCGGTGTACGAGGATTGTTGAAAGGATTTAGGTTCGACAGAGGTAGGTGGATTTTTACCGTGGCCTTTCTGTATAGATATAAGCATGTTTGCTCGAACAGATTAAGAATGTGTACATTTTCAATGGATAGTGAGCAACATATGAGACAATTATTTTATATACGCTCTATATTTGAGCCAGTGCATGTGTACTGATACCAAGTACCAGGTGATGGACTTGTATCTGACAATCAGTCAATACTCACCAATTATTATTATCAGTAGGTTTTCTGGGATTATCAGTTACAAATGTGACATTGATTCGGTATCAGTGCAGACGCACTGAGCTTGTTTCAGTGCATGTGAACTGATTTGTTATCAGTGCAAATGCACTGGGCGAAATTTAAGACATAGTATAAAAATATTATTTTTAAATTTTGATATTTCTTACAGAGAAATTTGTGTTTTTTTCTATTGCATATTCGGTAGCTTTGGAAACAGTAATAATGGCAGATTAATTTGAATAGATATAACGGAATAAGCATGGATTTACTTAAAAATTGGTGCGGTATAATAAATATTAATTCTATATTGACTGACAGCCAAAATCGGAGTAATTTAAAAATTTGGGAAATAAATAACCCTGGTAGAAATGTTAACCATAAGTTAGCTATTTTTCAGTTAACTTTGTGGCTAAAAACAAACATTGCTTGTATTTCACAATTATTATTTTAGAAATTATGGCATTTACACTTCATAAAATATGTATTTTACGTAATAGTAGAAGTTTTCCATTTAATTAACACGTGTTAGCTATAAAATATGGTTAATTTTCTACCAGGGAATAATTAATTTTATTCAAACAACAATTGTAAGCACTAAAATATAATAGTACCCCGTGAAAAAGGTCAAATTGAACCGTGTTCCGCTATAAATTTTTAAAACCCCATCGTTCTTCTACCGCCTGCGAATCCGTTCTGTCAATAATAACCCTCCTAATCGACACACAAAAAATTAAACAGCGCGCGGCAACATGTGTGATGCAGTCAGACCACCCCGCAAAGACAAACGATCCCACCTCGAGTTCCCGCCCTTTCATCCCATTCGAACTTTTAGTCTAATCGTCAGCGTTAATAATGCGACGACGGCTGTATATATACATGCGTCGATGCGCGCCAAAAGTCCCCCCCCCCCGAGAGAGAGAGAGAGAGCATGGAAACTTTCGAGCAGCCGCAGGGCTCCGTGCGTCTCTCGGGAGTGCAAAAGGGGTTTGCGCGCAAGCAAGCTGCCGAAGAAAAACGAGAAGACACGAGAGAGAGAGAGAGAGAGAGAGAGAGAGAGAGAGAGAGAGAGACTGATGTGTATCGTGTGGCAATAATACAGATGGGGTGCGAGTGGTGAAGGGAGGAATGGAGGTAATTGAAAGTATGGCGCTTGATGGCTTCGATTGGATTCTGTTGAGAGAGAGAGAGAGAGAGAGAGAGAGAAGGGTGGGAGTGGGACATGATTTCGTTAGAGAATTACAAGTGGAGTATTTAAATTGTCGATTGAGTGGGGTGCCATATGATTAGGAAATGTTTGTTGAAATAATGTGGCTGTAAGATCAATGGACTAAGATGCCAGGAATAGACGCGATAAGGATATCTGCAAAGTCAGATATTTATTTTGTTTGATTGGATCACCCTGCAGATAAAGGAATCGGATCATGATAACGTATCGTCTGTTACAAATTTTATGATTGTTAAAAATACGTACTTATTATTTATCATATTCCAGGATTCTCATTTGATTATACAGTTATGTAGATCATACTAAAGATATCTTTAGTTATATTTATAATTGCGAATGTTTAGCACATCGAGTAATCACTTTACCTGTCTTGTTTTACTCGATTGCATATAATGAAGAAATTTCTGATGCCAATTTCGGATAAGCTTATAAAAAAGTAGTAATAGCATTGGATATACTTAAAATGTGTTATTTTTATATTTACGATATAAGGTTGCCCTTATAATTTATTTTAAATTAAATATATTCTTACATCAACGTTTCATCTTTTTGGCCTTTTAATACATATAAATAAATTGCTCAACTTTTCGGTATTATGTAACTATAACAATTCTAGTAATAATCTTAATATCTCTAAAAAATTTTAACGACGATTCATAAAAAATTTAACTTTTATGGCTATCTATTAAAAAAACATAAAATTAATAATATTACCTTCACATAAAGTGTAACTATATACTTAAAATATCAATTTATATAACCTATTAAAATTATATCTTTATACCACAGAATCAGGATACATAAAATTCTTCCCATTAACCGCAATGCAAAAAAAGAACAACATTCTGCTATTTGACGGTCAAAAACAGAAACGCCAGGCCTCGAAAGCCCTTCTAGTATAAGAGAAGCGTGAGAGCGCTCGCAAGTCCTCGCAAGCTTGCAGGCAGGAGGAGGATGAGGCGCGGCGGCAGCGGTCGCCCCTCGAGCATGCGAAAACCGTCAGCTGCATCCCTTCGCAGGCGCGATATTCGCCGATAATCAGTTGTGCGCGCGGGTCCCGGCCTTCACGCCTTTTCTCATACTCTCTTACTCTCCCCGGGCTTGCGCCGTAAAAGAGAGAGAGAAACTGCTGCTGGACCGGCTGTGTACACGTACATATATTACGGTCGGCCTCTATAGGAAATAAGTTTTGCCCATTTCGTCGGCGCGTAAGCGTGGATTAATGAAGGTTTCGCCGTTCCTTGCGGTTGTTGTACGCGTAATGGCAAAAGGTTCTTATTCGTTGTGCGGATTGGAGATATGATTAGTCAGTGAAAGTCATGATAAAAATTTGAACTTATAGAGAGGTAAACAATAACTTCTCTGTATTATTTTCTAGTTATTATAATTTCAAAAGGCTAGATATCAAATTTGTATTAAAAAATATATATAATGTATACTATAACGGCACCTTCCTCAAGAATAAGAAATACTGCTTTTTCATCTCAACCTATACTTCTCATTAAATATGACAGTTCTCTAATTTAAATCGGAACTCTGTCTATCATACCCGAACCACGAAATAAGAGTACGAAGGACGGCTCCGACGAATAGCAAACCGCAACACACCAATAGTAATAAAGTACCTGGCAATCAAGCGCGCATCAATCCTTTCGCCTTCCCGACGGCTACAAAGCCCTTTTTACACCGCTGTCTTCATACAAACGCCTCGTCACCGCGAAAGGGCAAAAACAGCGAATTCCGCGCGCATCGACACATCCGTCGAAGCTCTGTGCCTCACGCAAAGCCAAAGACAGCCTGCCATCGTACTCCTCTCCTCTCCCGGCGCGCTATATGTGCGCCTCTCTCTCTCAAAAACCTGCAAAGAATCGTCACACACGCCCCCTCGGTTTTTGATGAATGAAAGCTCTCCGATTCCGGACTTGTCCCGCGCCTCCTTTCCCCACTATATATATACGTATATGTATGTGCCTCGGCTCACGTGTTATACCGAAGTATTATATCGATTAACTGTTGGCAACAGAAGAGCGGGTGGCGGTGGCAGCAGCTCGCTCGCTCGCTTCTGGCTTTCCTATATTATTAATCTTTCTCTCTCTCTCTCTCCCTCTCTCTCGCTCGCAAGCGCACGGGCTCGCGCTTTACGATCCGCCCCCCGCCAGAGAGGAATTTCTCTTGCCTCCCCCCGCTCAGCAGTCAGGTGTTGCGGGCAGCCGCGCGCGCGAGCGCTTCAAAGGGAATCAAGACTCGCGGAGATTCTATATTCCCCGCGCGCTCTCAGCACCGGGCAGATGTGTGTGTGTTGTGCTGCAAGTGCAGTTCGGGGGTGGGTGTATACACTCGTGTACGTGTGTGGGTGGAAGGAATGCGAGCGAGCGCTGCACACCTGGCAGGTATATATACGCGAAGTTGCGGTGCGCGCACGTCAAGCGCGTCCGTTATGTTCTGGAGAGGGATAGAGAGAGAGAGAGAGAGCGGGAGTGCACGTTTTGAAATTTTGCAAACGACAGGTAGGTTATATATGTGAGCGGGGGAGAAGCTCGGGCGAATATGCGTCGAGCTTTTGTACGAGAAAGAGAGAGAGAGCGCGTTTCGGCTTTTGACCCGGGGGATGTTATGGTCGGGACATAGCCGAGCGATGATGGTAATTGGGTTATATCGCGATATAGAAATGGCTGTGTGGGTATTTAGAATATTCTTTTCTCTATTTATTGTATAACCGTGACGTTGAAAAGTTAATTATAAATGTCTATACGCGAAAAACGTTATGAATTTAGTTATTATAATTTCATTGAAAGCTTTACTTTTATTATTATACGTTCTAACTATTATCATATCAAACTATTTTCCCTAAAAGAACGAGTCTATACGGATAATTCTGCCTCAAACTCAGCTAATTTGACATTATAGATCATTCCATGGTTAATTCACTTATACACGAGAACAATCGTAAAAACAATAGAACGCGCGCGTTCCGCAACAACCTCTTTCTTCCTCACCTTTGAATTCCGAACAACGCAAGCCTCGTGATATTATTATTATCGTACGACATGACGCAGCCAGGTCGAGCTTGCAGATAAAGAGTTTCAAAAGAGCGCGGCGGGCACGACGTAGACGCGACAGATGAAAATGTTAAACGCACAAACGCCGAGGCGAGCTTGCGAGTGAAGGCATTATGTATGAAACGCCGCGCGGGAGCTATAGCGCTCGAGGCCGTAAGCGCGGCAGTGCGCTTGCACTGTGTGTGCGGATACGTACACGCATACGCTATACACTCGCAATTGGTGTATTGTTTTTGAAGTTTCGGAAAAATAGATTGAATCCGACGTCTGCCGCTGGCTGGAGGAGAGACGCGTATATGCGCCAGAGGAAACGACTTAAGCTGGTGTATGTAGCTGCTGCTGCTGCTCGTGAAAGCTCGCGATGATTTGAGGGGGATTAAAAATTCTGATTTTCAAAAAATGGCCGTGCCTCGTCGTCTTGACGTCGTTAAAGGAATTTTCAGAACGCGAAATCATAATGGTTCGCGGTTTTCTTTCGATGTTGTTTGGTATAAATAACATTGTTTGTTTAACTTTAATTACGTCGGAATTTTAAAATCTGATGCTGCGCCGATCAATCGCATATATTTCAGTGCGCTGAATTTCCAAGTTGAATTTCTCCCGCGTATATATATGCCGGTCGTCAATCAATCACTTATTTCGAACCGAAATAAGATTAATACGCGAATAATCAATCATGAATATACTGTAAAAAGTTAATTTAATTAATTTACCGAGAGCTATATGCATATATAGTTGGCAGACGCATCCATTTAGTCCAGAGAAAAGCCGAATAAGAAACACAACAAAAGACAGAGAAAAATAAGAAGCAAATAAATGCGCTAAAGAAAAAAGCCAATTGGCGTTCGCCCCAACGGCAACCCCGAAAGGTCTAGCACGTGTTCACCGCCACATATATATACCCATCTGTCCTCGCAAAAGCAGCAGACAGCTCTCTCTCTCTCTCTCTTTCTCTCTCACTCGCGTGTACATCTGGAACACCCCGATCGTATTCCGCCATATACGTACACTCACACCCACGTATATATAGAATGTACACGCGGTTTTTCCATAGCTCTAGCGGAAGAGACCTCTCCCTATATACACACGTGCACACGCGCGTAGATCTACAGCTGCGCGCTTTTAACAGCCACCTTCTCTGTATGTTCATATACACGCACATCTATACATATGTGTGTGTGGGAGTAAACGCCCGCGTGAGAGTGTACGGGTGTCCGCTGACGGACCATCTGCAGCGGCAGCGCGAGCGCACCTGCGAACTTCCTTCGATATTGCTCGCCTCCCGCCCTTTGCGGGGGGTGGCTGGAGTACTGCGCGGTAGAGGGTAAATCTCTGAACGGAAAAGAGCAGGAGGGTGGGATTTACGCGGACTTTAAATTTTTCCGGGAGAGAATCTTCGAATCTAACGCGGCGCGGCGAGTGCAATTGGGTAACGCTAGTTTCGCGGTCGCGGAGATGGGAAGGAACAGTATATGAAGGAAGATTGATGTTTGTGAATTTGGGAATTTTCGAGCGGTGGAAAATGGTTGTGAGGATCTGCAGTATGGGTGGAAGATTGATTATATACTTGTTTGGTTGTTAATTAATAAAAGGAAATAATATTTTTTGGCGTTGCGTTTGTGACTAAGATTTTGTGAAGTGTTAGGTACTCATTTTCATTACTTGAGAAGAGAATCCAAGAGAAAATCAGAATTTCTTATACGATTGGTAGAAATTGTTTGCAAATTTTTAAGCTATTTGATAATTTAAAATTATTTAACTTATATTTTTATAATATGATAAAATATATTGAGTATCTAAAAGTCCTTTTTCAATTTTTATCTAATCCAACTTTTTGGATAAACTTCTTAAACCATAATAGTTTTATATTAAACAATTTATTGAAAATAATATGTAGGCATATAATCAAGGAAATATAACTTGTAATTTTCTTAATATTATTAAAAGTAACTTGAACAAATATAATTACAATTGAAACATATGAGAAATATTTACGTTTTAGACAAACTACTTACAACATTCAAAAAAAATATTGATTATTATGTTGAGTAAAGCTCTTTCTATCAGAACAAAAACAGAAAATATGAAGTATACTAAAAAGTTGTTGAATTAAATCATTTTCACAACTTGTTTGTTACTTACTTTCGCCAAAATTCTTCAAAATATCACAACTTCTATCCATTTAACGATAAAACAATAGATTTTTGTAACAGCTTCTGTCAAAAAATATTTTCTTTTCCAAAACCTTTCCGTCACAATAATTACTTTTAACCGACGGTAACGGCGAAGGCCAGTGACACTTTCGTAAAACTGTGCGTTTGATAGACCAAATGGATATTCCATTTTTCACACACAAATTTCAAAAAAATCGGGCAAACCGAATTTTTCTTACGTCACGACCAGTACAAAGGCATACGTGGAGCTCACGGGCATTCATCGCCGCCAAAATACAAAGAATCGCGCTCTGATATTTCCTCCGCGGCGCGCGTCTGTTTTTGAAGCGCGACTGATTGACAGCTGTGAGCTGCGCCACGCGCACGCGGCTGCGGCGGCAGCAATCATCGACGTCCACGAGCGCGCGTGGGTGTACCGACAAAACCATCAAATAACGCACAATTCAGGTAGTGGCGGTTGCCGATTAAACAATTTTTACGGGCTATTTTGCGAAGTGGAAATATAGTGGATCCGTGAAAACGCGCGCGAGAATGTGCGAGAGCGGATGATGGACCTAGGTGAAACGTCATTTGCCACCGAACTGCGGTAGCGCGCGAATATTTGCTAAATCGGTTTGATGAAAAGTACGAAAGTGCGCTGTAGTCGAGGAAAATGCGTATTCGTAAAGGAACAGAAAAAAATATTTTTTTTTTTTTTATTTTATAAGCCACACACGCAAGAGAGTATCTTTTTGGCAGCTGTTACTTGTGTACAGAAAAAACTCAATACACCGTTATTATTGATACCCATAAATTACCGCGCCATCATCTGTATAAATTAATATTTCTCATTCGCAAATATTGCGTATACGGTCTTTCAAGTTTTCCGATGGTTATCGTGACATTCTCTTGACGGCGAAGAATTTGCACAAGTTGCCCCGAATCTGTGTACTCGCGTGAACACACTGTACAACATGTGTTTGCTTCATTCCCCCAGTGGAACGAGCACATTTGTCCTATAGCAAGTGGCTCACTGGATGTGTGTACATATGGGGTACATATGATACGCTCTACCTGGGCCGTGTGCGTGTGTGTGTGTATATGTGGCCGAGCCAATTTACTTAAGCGTATTGACAGATGGCGATAATCCACTGACGCGAAAAGAAATGATGAAATATCTTAGCCGTTAAATGAATTTTGTATAATTTCGAAAGTGTGCGTGGGGTTAACATTTTTAATAATAACCAGCGTTATATTAAAATATTGAAAAGGCATGAACGAAAAGATAAATCTGCGCTTCGCATATTTAAAATACGTTGCAAAAACCCCAAACTTTAAAAAAAAAAAAAAATAAATATCCTCGTGCCCACATAATTACCTTTTAATCTTGATAAATGCAATGCAATCCCGTACAATGAAACGTATACGCTGCACCGCGACAAAACAATCGCGATCGGCGCAACGATTATAAAAAGCTCGAAAAAGGACGTATACAAACATACATCACGAGACAACCCGCACATGGCCGCGAATTTCGGACAAACATCCGAGTCGCATAATGGCCCGCGTCATGCCTCTCTCCCGTAAAAACCACCTGCATTAGCCATCATCATCTCTCCCTCTCTTCCACCGCAATATGAGGGCGGCCGCCAACTCGACTATCTCTCCCGTAGTGCGCACAATGCACGCGACGAATCGGCCAGATAAAACCTCTCCTCTCTCTCTCTCTCTTTCTCGCAAACACAGAGAGAGATAGTGGCGCATCGGCGCGCGAGCGCGCGACTGTGCGTGACATTTTTATAATGAAGCCGCGGCTGCTCGCGGCCTAAACGCACCGGCTCCTATATGTAGTCGGATGAGAGAGAGAGAGAGAGGCGGTGTGGCGGTAGACATCTGGCCTCTGTCTCGCGCGCCGTTCTAATATTGGAAATTTCAGCGAGCGGCGGCGTGTGCCATGTGCGGGACATATGTATAAACATAAGCCAGGCTGTTTCGCCTGCTGGCGGCAGCGCCTGCTGGATTTCAGCTGGCGCGCTGCTCCTTCGCTGTTCCTTTAAAAGACGCGGAAGGGGTAGGAGGAGAGCAGCGATCGATTGGCTCGTGTCGCGCGCGCGCCCGCCAGCTCGATGAGAATTAGCAAGTGTTTTTCGGGCAGAGAGGCTTTGATTTTGCGTGTACAATGGTATAAGGGGCACGTGTATTGTTTTTAAGCGAAAGGGGGTGATGATGGGTCGTCAATGATGGAATATGGAGGAGACCGGGATGGCTTAATGCGCGGCCCTTGCGTATTATACGTCGTGATAACAGCTGTTCCCGGTGTATTTTTAGAAGCTCGATGAGTGCGTATTGAAGGAGTAGGAGGGAAAGATCGGAAGTGCGAAATTATAGTGCCCAAGGGTGGATTGTGCGAAGAGAATCGGGTTTTATTATGAGATGTTGAATGAAAAAAATATTTTCGGATATTTTGTTATAATTATATAACTAAAATATATAATTTTTAATGACTAAGAGATTATAATTTAAAAAGTAACCATACTGTGGAATTTTTAGTATACCTGGTTTTAATTCCTTATTTTTATTGAAATATAACGTCCAATGGAAGTTCTAAGTATCTCGGTGGAAGTCGGCACCATGAGTTATCTAATATGTAGCTGATTTTATTGGAAATAGGCAAAAAATAGACACATCTGTCTATCATTGATGACACGCTTTTTCTCCCATTATTTCTACATTTATTATTAAAATGAAAGATAAAGATTAGTCACATATGCAAGCGCGTGTCTAACTATGTTCAACATATTAAAACTGGAAAGAATATATCAACGGGTTTATTAGTTTTCTCGCTTATAACATGGTTAGCAATTGTTACGTCATTGTGACGTCAAATATTTTACTAAATTATCCATAAGGGTGTTACAAATGATTTTTGGTTTATGTTTTCGGTTTCTATTTCGATAACAAATGCTATGTAGTGAAATAATTTTTCATTTGAAATAAGAAACTATATTAAATAAATTAAATAAGAGTATTTCATGGTTCTTGTATTTTCTCTATATTTCTTGGTTCGTTATTATTTGATCTCTTTCTTATTGAAACCATTATAATTAAATTTTTAATATACAATACATTTTCTAAGTAAATCAATGTTAACTTCTTTTTATAATTTAATTAAATCTGCTTATAAAGAGTACTTTGTTGATATTAAATGATACAAAATTGGTATTCATTATTAGCTTTAGCTTTAATTTATTTAATTTTATAGCTAACATCTTTTAGAAAATTTATAACAATGATTAATGTGAAAACAAAGTGAACTTCGTATTATAATTTTTAATTTAACGGAAAAGCACCGTATTGAATAGCAAATAAAATGGGTATATTTTCTATATGAACAAATTAATGTGAAAATGGCTTTTACGTCAGACAAGTTATCGGAAAATATAAAATATACATTTGCACATGCACGTGAAGAGCAGCTGAATAACGTTAAAGTAGACCATGTTTACGGTGGTTTATATATCTCTTCTGGCAAAAAGTTTACTCAGATGTACAAAGTTAATAAAATATGTTTTTGCAGATGTTAAATAAAATTGTTAGCACCGTGAAAGAAACAAGTTGGTTAAAAATAACTTTACTTGACCCTGTAAATCCATTGTCACGTAAAACGCTTTTACTTTATTATACCACATTTAAAATAAACAAATATTCAAAATAACAAATTTCATAGGGTTTAATATATCGTATTAAATTAGATCTGTTATGTAAAACTATTTTATTTCTCTGTCCATTGTAATGGCCACTTTACAACCTGAAAAGCGGGGAAAAGTGACGTATAATGATTTCCTCTTTTACTTTATTCTCGCATAGGCGGGAATAAAGTAACATAGTCTAATTCTTTCAGTTTATGGTGAATTTCGTTAGAACTAACAAAATTATTAACTCGCTACGCTTCGTTCGCTCGGACAGTGAACTCACCCGCGGGAATAATCTGCAACCTTAGTTCCTTGTTATATAATGTACTATTATTCCCGACTCCACTATAATGGTTACTTTATTGATCCGAAAAGCGGAACAAAAGGAGCACTTTATTCCCTCTTATAATTTATTCCGTCAAAAATGTATGTCCCTGTTTTGGAAAACTGAGAGACATAAAGAACTTTATTCCCATTTCTACTATAATGCCCATTTTATAGCCTGAAAAGCGGGGCAAAAGTGGCGTCTGATTCCCTTTTATACTTTACTCCCGCATAATGCGGGAATAAAGTACTTTTATTCCCACATTATGCGAAAATAAAGTAAATTAGCGGGCATAAAGTAACATAGTCTAATTTTTTAGGTTTATGGTGAATTGGGTTAAAACTAACAAAAGTATTTACACATAAATACAAAATAACTTTTCAAATCTATGAAGTGGCCACAGTGGAGATGGGAATAAAATACTAAATGTACTATTACGACCCTGTTTTGAGGGGAATAAAGTAACTGGCCACTACAGTACCGCGGCATTGTTAAAAATTTGTCTCGTAAAGTCTCACTTTTCCAAGTTAACAAAGTGTCCACAGTTGAGTCTGGAATAAAATTCTATATGCAAGACATGGAATAATCTTCGACTTTACTCTCTCATTGCATAATGTACTATTATTAAGTTAAAATGAAGATTTAATTTAATAAAATTTTACAGGGTTATATTGCTGGGAAAAACTATACAAAACTAAACTGGAAAATAGTGTCTGACTACAAGCTTAGTCTATAAATAACTATTCCTACTTAATTAGCATTGCTTTCAGCATAAATATAGCTGCAAAAAAATCAACTCTTTGGTATCTATAGAACGCATGTACACCATACCGAAAAGCAAAAAAAAACTCCACAATTTCCACCCTTTCTACTCCAGATACAAAAATGCTAATAACTCAGAGCAACGGTAATTCCCTTTCCCTCCCTCTTTCGCCTCTTCCTCTCTTTCCACAATCTCGGGCTGCTCTCGCTCACTCGCGTGCGAACTCGCCGGATGAAGACAGATCGGCCAGCAGCGTGGCACCCGGCTTCCTCGGCCTCGCTCTGCAAAAAAAAACGAGGAAAACTCTCCCTCTCTTCCTCTCCCTCTCTTTCGCTTTCGCGCGCGCAAGATGTTTTTCATCTCCTCGAATTCCAGTCGCAGCGCCAGCCGGGATTTCGTAAGTCAGCAACGTGCGCGCGCGAGCTCGGCCACATCTGGATCCTGACAGCGTATAAGTATGTGCGTTCAGGCGCACATGGCACCCTGCCGCCGCTGCTGCTGCTGCTGTCCTCCTTCAGCCCGCCGCGTATGAGGAAGAGAGAAAGAGCTTGGAGAATGAGTCACGGACGATATTGCAATCTCCGCCGCGCGTTGCGATTCGGGAGGTGTATAGCTGATATACGTGGCCATTAACATATAGGCTTTTGCGTGTATACGTGAGTGTCCGAGAGAGGTTGTTAAGTGGTATAGGTAGGCTGGCGTTTTTGAATTGTACTATCGGATGGTAACAAGGCAGATGGGGCAAGAGAATGGTTTTACTACAGGAAGAGGATAGCGTATGTTGAATTTACGAAGAACTTGATTTTACTCTGATTCAGAATGATCTTAATGATGTCACGGACAAGCATTTTAGGAATTCACTTATTTAAAAGCTTTCATTTAACAAATTGGCATAACTTTTTAATCCGTCTCACTTTTTGTCATTAAATTATTTGCAATTGAATTCTTGTAATCGTTAAAAATAAAATAAAATAAATACGAGCATGAGAAACGTATAACAATCGAACGCTTTAGATTGCAAAGTTTCAAAGAAAGACGTGAGCTTTCAATCTTTATCCTGCAGAAGTACCCAATACCATGCAACTCTAATGATTAACAGTGAAAAAGCTCCTTGCGCAACGAGGAAAAATCGCGAAAAACAAGATTGACCGGCCACGCGGGAGGTCGCTGCGCCGGTAATTTCAGGCTGCGCTGTTTGAGAGCAAAGCCGCGGATTTCCCGTTGCGGCACGTATATCACTTTCGGTGCGCGCGTCGCGCGCCTGTTTACCCAACTAAGCGTCTTAACGAGTGACGGAGCTCGTTCGTCTTCGAGGGCTTGCGCGCCCAGCAGGCAAGCAAGCAAGCGCGACCGAAATGCTCTCAAAGATCCTCCGTTTTGTTTTTTTACCCCGACTCGCGTTATCTCGGCTGTGCTGTGCGCTGATTAGAGAAAAGAATAGTGAATTGCATAATTAGTTTTGAGGAGATTTAGTGGGACGGGGTAGTGGTATCGTATGGGTTTAGATTGCAATCCATGGTGGATAATATAGTTGATGAGAACGCAAAAGTTAAGAGTAGCAAGGAATCTATCGTTAATTTAAACTGGAAAAATTAATAATAAAGATTATTTTGTTTTTCAAATATATTGTAACTGACTTGTTATATTACAATTAATTTAATATCGCGTGCAAGATTGTTGCGTGAAACATATTCACCGAAAGCTCTTTGTTCTTGTAATTTATTCATCAAAGCATTAAAATCCTCATTGTTCGCATTCAAACGGGAAGCGAGCATATGTTTTGTTTACTAAACTGATTAAATTTTGATCTCCCAATCAAGGTACATCATCTTTTTGTAACATGCAATTATGCGCTCAAACAATTCCATTATTTTGGTCATCCCATTTACAAAACCGCCATTCACTGTATTCGCGGAACTGCCTCTTCTCAAAAAAGACAGTAAATTGGAGTTGTTGTTAAATTGGGATTAAATTTTGTCTCCATGTTATCTTCAAAGTGATTACGAAAAATCTTGTTAAAAGTCGGAATTATGATTTTAAATAACACATATTTCATAAATCTAACGAACAAAGT
Source organism: Torymus aiolomorphi (assembly GCA_036365515.1). NCBI lineage: Eukaryota > Metazoa > Arthropoda > Insecta > Hymenoptera > Torymidae > Torymus > Torymus aiolomorphi. The sequence goes on from CM070877.1 coordinate 142,434,792, forward strand.
CATCACCCGAATGTGAGAATATTATATGACTATCCTATAGTAAAACATTAACCAGTTCTGATAACTATAACTATGCTTTTAAATTATAGTTAGATTCAGTATAGCTTTACTTAAGCTACACTTTAAATCATACATTGACGAAGAATTTCCAAAAATAAGAAGCTGTAGAAGCTCATTATTTTCTGATTCACCTGCAAGCTCAAAAATGATAAACAAAAATTGAGATATTTAATAATTGTTCCATAACAAACTTGAACATTTGACGTCTCTACCCCGGGAAAATCTAACTCAGCGTTTGAAAAATGGCAACAGGATTAGCGTCGTCGATTAAATTATCGTCGGCCGTAAATCCTCGCAACACACATCTCCATCGCTCATAAAAAACGTTGTTCCACCTGCAATAAATACGCATTTCGCTCGCAAACGAACGTGATTCAGCGTGAATCACGGGCCGACGCTATAGAACGTTCCGCATTACAACTCTACGCCCGAAAGCTGCGGCGCGCGCGTATATATACCGGCGAACAAAGCGCACGCGGCGCGCGCGAAATCATCGCTCATATGCGCGTAAAACTGAAAAAACACCCTTGTCCAAATAGTTTCTCTCTCTCTCTCTCTCTTTCTCTCGCTCTTTTGTCCGCGTTTGCGCAAGCGAGAAATATCGCATCCAGCGCGCGCGACTTTCGCGCAGCTGCGATAACAGACCCGCGCGCGACGACGCTTTTCCTCCTCCCTCCCTCCCTCCCTCCCTCTCTCTTACAGCAGACGCTGCTGGTCTGTTTGCGAGGGATAGAAAGCAGAGCCGCCGCGCTGCTCGCGTATTATAAGCGTCGATGCGCGAATCTTCGGTTTTTATTGTTGTCTGCTTAATGTTACCGGTAAACAGACGCGCGCGCGTGTGTGTGTGTGCGTGTGTGTGTGTGTATATATATAAGCGGGCGCAATGTGCGGCGGAGCTAACCCATTGGTGCAGACATTATACATATATACGTGCGCGTATATATATAGTATATATAGTGTGCGCTCGTTTGAAATTTGATACCCGCGCGCACGTGCTGCGGCGCGCCATGCGTAAGACTCTTCTTCGGCCCGCCTGCGCGCTGATTTATATACATCGCTAATTTAATCGCGGGGGTAACACTTTGCTTTTAGAAATCAGCCTGAACGAAATTAAATGCGTCAGAATTATTAATTTACGATTGGTTTCCCATTATAAGTGAAAAGTATAATATTTACTTCGTAATTAACGACAAAGAAAGTTCAATGGTATATATAAGACATGATATTATATACGTTTGCTTAACCTTTATCGAACGAATTCATTTTTTTGTTAATATCAATATCAAATAAAAATCATCAAATCGTACTTGCGTCATTTACCCAAGCGATCACCTGTATAAAAAAAAGTAGTAATTTTTTCAAAATTGTTATTCGACACCCTATAATTCAGATATTCCTCTCATTTTGAATGACGTAAAATCAAAACCAACACGAACATTCCTCCAACCCCCCCCCCCACATCCATAAATTCTCCTCCCCGAAAAAAAGAAAAAATCGACGCGTGATGTCCGAATTAACATTGCGCTCGCGCTTCGCGACCGCCCGCCACTCATTAGCCATCCGCGCGTGCAGTGCACACTCGTCGGTAAAACTAATGGGAAAACGCGTTGTGGCGTATATGGTTGGTGTGTCTCGTTAAAACGGCAATCGGTATGCAGGACGAGGGCTCAAAGGATACCGGAGACGCGCACGTGTATGAGTAGCCCCCGGGCCATCCGCGGTACATATATATTCAGTTACACACGTGCGCGACGGCTGCTGCGCGGGAGGGGGAAGGGGCTCTGGAATCAATCAAATTCTAATCGCGCGGCGGTCGTATATATGCGCGCGGCCCCTCTGTCGTCACGATCTTTCTCTCGCGCTCTGCGCAATCTTTCTCTCGTTCTTGCGCGGCTGCGGCTCATCCTGTGTCTTCTTTTTTCCGAATGAATTCGTTGTTGAGTGAATGCGTGTGTTTGTTTCGCTTCTTTTTTTTTTGCTCGGGACGCGCGTGCTGTCTTTCGCTGCCTTTATTGCGTTGGAATGCGCTTTTAGTCGCTTTTGGGAGTTTACATTCGCCGCAGTTTGTTTTTATCGATGCTCTATGGTCGTTAGATTTTGATTTATAGAGGTTATAGCGGCTTAGTTAATTTTAATGATCTTGGTTGATGTGTATCGTATCGATATCACATTACAAAGTGTTCCCATTGTGCAGAACATTTAAATGGAGAAAATACTAAATTAATGATAGCAGAGGTACCTAAAATCTAAAGTTAATGTCAGAATCTTAATTGATGGAAATCTGTAAACAAATACCTACATCGACGTCCCGTACGGAAACTATTTAGTATGTTTTGTTGTTACTTCCTCGTAAAAGCACGTTTCGCAAAATTGCGATGAAAACTATAAGATCATTCACGAGTTCGCACCGAACACTGGCACGATTTACGAAATGGTGACGAAAACTATAGCATTATTCGTGTGTTTGCGCTAATTTTCAACTGCAAATCAAAATATAAATCACGCTTAAATCAAAATCCTTAATAGGAATTTTCAAAATGAATTTAAAAGAAAACAACAATGGTAACATATAATCTTAATAACGATAAATTTTTCAAAATATTCAAGTTTGCAATTTTGAGACTTATTGCTATGTGCTTTTTGAAATCCATGCGTTTTCTATGAACCCTTACAAGCACAGCTTCCCACCTAGATCGTTATCTTTTTTTTCCATTTTCTAGAGAATTTTACGAAAATATTTGAGAAATATCTTGGTACGTACAACCTCGCGAAATGTGCTATTCTTCGTTGCATTTTAGCAAATCGTGTTAGTCTTTGACGATAACAGTGAAATGCGTTAGTCTTCGCTGCGACAGCTGAAACGTGCTTACTTTCGTCTAAGAAATTGAATCGTGACCCTTTTCGTACGAGGTGTCAATTTACAAATTCAATTTCACGTTATCACATCATCATATCATTCAATAATCACTCATATCACTTACACCATTCCCCATTGACCATTGACACCCCCTTTTTTCGTTTTCAGACACGCGCGCATCACCGTACACGCATCATCGCAGCATGAAGGTCGAGGGCGGCGGCGTGGCGATGAGCTGCAGCGGCGCGCCCACGGTCCTCCACAAGATCAAGGTCAAGGAGGAGGCCAAAGACTGCTCTTCGCCTGGCAGCCTGCTCCAATCCTCGTCCTCGTCGTCGTCGTCATCCTCGACTGGCGCGCCGTCCGCGTCTTCGTCCCCGCCACCTCGGGGGGCGATCGGCGCCATCGCTACGATCACGATAAGCAGCGGGTGCAACGGTGGCGGCGGTGAGCTGGCAGCCGTCGCCGCGAAGACGCCGGCGAGTGGCGGCGCCAGCGACGCCTTCCCCGTCGATCTCGATCTCAAGAGCCGCGCCAAGGGTAAGTACCGAAGCAAATGAATAATATGAGTTAGGGCATTGTACACTGCGAACGGGGGATATAGTTTCTTCCGAGTAAGGATGTGAAGAGGGTGTACGGTGAAGAAGACGGACTTTTGTGGATTACTTTTTCGTTATATTTTTTATATAGCTCGTCAGTTATTCCTTGAAAAGTATTTTTAACTCGTACGAAATCGTGGGACTTTTATTAATTAATCGTGAACTTTCCCACGTAAAAATATTACCTCAGAATCGTATGCAAATTGTGTACAGTACTGATTTATATACAATTTTCGTTCAAAAATTATTCATGTACAAATTGTATACGGATTGTTGTAAAGTTATATATCACGTAGAAAAAGATAAATATGATATAAAATATAATAATTCAAGCCCCAGTCTACACAACGTGCGACTGCAATCGATCGTTTCGGTCCTCACTCCTGTGGACAGAACCTTGCTATATAAGCCTTGGCGATTGCCAATGAAGTTTTTAGAAATAATTTAAAAAACTGCGCACAATTATACAATAATTAGCGTCGAACGCTCACTATAAAAATCTATATTAACGATTGCCAATGTAAACCTATCCCTGCTCTGAATGCTTGGCCTCCTCATGGTGCTTAGTAATAAGCAGGGTGGCCAGATGGCGATACTTTGTCTTACTTACTCTCAAAGAACGTGACGGCACTTATATGTGAATGAAAAGGGTAGAAGGTCGCCAACTGCTCACCCTGGCCATAAGTACACATTCTCACGTACATGGGCAAATCTATAATACTTTTAACTATTGTGTGACTTTTTTTAAAGTAATTTACTGCTGCTATTAGCCTGTCATGCTAAGCACATAGAAATCAGACTGGATCTAAACTCTTTAACTGAAACTAGAAAGCAAACCCTGTAATCTATATTAGTGTGCAACGCACAAAAAAGGTTCCATTTTCAAAAAGGTACCTTTTTGATAGTTTTATGCATCCCGGCATTGCACCGTGCGTTGCACACTCATACCAATTATAGAGCTTGTTTTCTAGTTTCCGTTAAAGATTTTACACAATAGTTTAAAGTATTATAGATTTGCCCATATATTTTACACATACTCTTTCCTTACGTACTAGACGACGTTTTATTTTTATATACAATATGTAATTCTTCCATAGCACCCGTTAAATTATATAAGATTTTTTTTTTGGCAACGATGAATTTACACTGAGGGAATTTTACCTTGATGTAAAGAAAATATGCACATCCTAAACAAAAATTATGTACGATTACTATAAACTTATATATATGGACTTGGTGATGGAAATGCATGAATGCATGTACTATACAATAGTACATTAATTTCGATACAAGTGAAAGAGCGGGTAGTTGCCCGACCGAAGCGAATACCCTCTTCACTAGCTGCACAAACGCTGACAAGTTTAGAGAAAATGCAGATCAAATTGTGTCAAACATAAATAAATTAAAAATGGTAAGTATGAAATAATTCTAATTATAAATGAGTCAACATAGATTATTGAAAAAGCGGACAAGGAGGATGCCGGCCTCTCATCCGCGTCGCATCTTCGTTGAGGCTTGGCGAATTCCTTGTCCTCGTTAGTGTCTCAAAAGAAGAGGGCGCCAGGACGACGTCGACGCGAGGGCGAGAACAAGGTGTCAGAATATGACCCGTCTTACAACAACAGTAGTGCAGAAAGCGACTTCAAAGAAAAGTCGGAGACGCGTCACAACAAAAATGATAATAAAAAGAGTTAAATCAGAGAAAGGATCTCAGAACATGAAACGAGTTAATGAACAAAAATTGAAAAAAAAGATCAAAATTTAATCTAAGCGGCAGTCATCTTTCGCCAAAGATAAACGTTAATTATTGACCATGAAAGTGTTTTTCTTTGTGATTATCTGTATTTTCATTTATGTGGATGTTTTTTTATAAATGTGATTTATATTATAATAAAATTATATGATTCCGAATAATAGAAATGCTAATAATTGAAATATTTATAAGAAGATCAAGGTTCGTAATAATAAAAATTGTACCAACTGTTGATAAATATTAGATTTCATTTATTATAAAATTTATAATTCACATGTGAGAGGGAAGTGATTCGCAAGTAATGTTTTTACGTTGCTAAGTTGATTCAAATTGCTAATTATTTGACATTGAATATATGAAAAAGACGCAAGGCTTTTATTTCGAGAGCGTACCTTTCTTCACACCAACGGAGACGCTGTGTTCCAGAGCAGATCAGTGTATGCAATGACATTGTCAATCTATTAAACAATCCTATATCTTTGGATCCTACAGGATCAATCTGTTTCCAAATCAAAAGGCCAAGAGGGGAGAGTAGTGACATATCTCTGAGTCAGTTCATTACTCACATCAACAATATGATTATCAGTGATGATGTGAGATAAATACAATGATGTCTGTTTGAGTATACAACTGAGAACTGATGTTGCGCATTTGTAACATGCAGTTACAAAATGGCCTTGCTTTACTGTTTTACACATGCCAATTCAAAAGTAAAATAAATATTGAAAAGATACATGGGTTTTATGACCACCATCGATAGCTTAAAAAATTTCTATGAATTTTTGAAGGGGGTATTGATAGTGGCATACAGCCAATATGACATGAAGTACTTGAATACATCATAGATAAAATTCAAACGTTCAAATTTAATCCGGATACCTCAGGATCGAATAGATAAAGAAATAGTGAAAGTTTTAAGGAGCCAACAAAATCTGAACTGCGAATCATCGAAAAAAAAGAAGAAAAAAACAGAAAAAAAAATTCACAAGTATATTAATGATTCAAAACTAAGTGTGAAAAATTGAATTGATAATGAAAGAACAATTAAATTATTTATGCAAGATAATGATTACCACGTTTCCAACTTTGCAGAGAGATTATGCGAATTATGTTCTGAGTTTCCATACTGGACACAAATGTGATGCAAGAGTATTTTAAAAATTCACATCCAGTAGCAACATCTCCACGCTCAGAACATGTTTTGCTTAAACAAAATCGTCTTGGGATGAACAAAGAACAATACAAAGAGCGAATAAAGTTTTTATAAAGCATTTCCAAGATACGTATAGATGCTGATATAAAATTGGCGAGGGCAGCAATCAATAACCTGAAATTGAAAGGTATAAAAGTTAGAAGATCAAAAAAAGATGATAATGAGCACTTGTTAGTCTCAGAAAGATGGAGAAACAAGTTTGTAGAAATAGATTATGATGATAATGATGAAGATATGTATCACACTCTCGCGGTGCGCTAGGCATCCTCCACCTAGCGGTCAGCCGGGCTTACCCACTCACGCCCAATAGCTCACAGACAAACACATACACACAGATGGATACACGCTACAGTACCTTAATTCTTACTCTCATTTTCAAGAATTACTTGTGTCGGAAGTTAACCCACGCGACTCTTGAATATGTGAAGACACACGTTACAACATCGACCCTGTATAATAAGAACAAAGCCAAATTTAGAACAAAGTAAGATTTACAGAAAAAAAATCTTAAGAAATAGTTTATAAAATTACTTAGTTGTAAAAATGTGACTTTTGATTCGCCGTCGAATACTCTGCCTGAAAATCAGCTGTATCCGTTCGCTATGAACGTGGATCATGGCATAATTGTGTAAGATTGACTCCTATCTCTATAGTCCTCCGGTGGAAATACGTCGTTGCCAATGCAGAAAAAAGAAATTACATACAATTCGTATAATCTTTTCCTATAATAAAAATTGTACAAAGTCACGACATCCAATTTGTATAAAAATCTTAAAGATTATTTATATGTGAAGTCACTTATTCAAAGTTGTGAACATAGAAATTAATTTTTACGATACTTTTTATTTTATTAAAAAAATAAGGAAAAGCTGAAAGTAGAAACCGTAAAAGTGCACTACGATGAGGGAACAGAAGTTTAGCTTATATGGGTAGAACAAATGTGTTTAAGCACTCATTTATAATAAATATAACGTTATGGACCGAATTCTCCACTCAGAAAACAAACCCCTTCAGCTTCACTCGATCAGCATCATCACGTGTTACATCCATTGTAAACTCCACTGCGGCCTCCGAAAGAAGCCATCGCCTGCATCTCTCGCAACGGCCTTCTTTTCCCTCGGCATACCGAGCCGGGATCCTCCAGCAGAATTTTCGGTGCGCATTACGGCCGTCACCGAGAGACGCATGAGGGTACCCGCACCTTCTCTCTCTCTCTCCTCTCTTGAGCTTCGAATCGCGGGCGTGCGCTGCACGATGAGTTATCTGGCGGAGCCCGCAGCGTTCGCCGTACAACGCGCAAAACAGAACCCACTTGGTCTTTTAACGGTGCGCGCAAGTGTGAGGGTAATAAGCGCGCCGATGCTTTTGAAAGGAGCGAGGTTTGCAAACGCAGAGTTGCGCGTATTATAGTAGCGAGAGGATTTCTCTTGACAGCGGTTTCGGGGGGATTAGGCGCTTGGATTTCGGAGGCTGTGCTGTATGAGCTCGATGGTTTTTCGAGGCTGCCACAGTAACTGGATTAGCCGTCTGTATGTGAGTCTATGTGCTCGTGGATGCGTGAAGCGCAAGTATAATGGACTGATGTGTTTGTTGGAGGTTTTTCGAGATAATGTGTATATAGTGTATCGTACGTTTAGGGATATTTTAGTGGATTGGTAAAAAATGAAAATTAATTAGTATCGAATGAGAGTTGTGCTTGATCCATTGCATTGATCAATAGGAGAAAGATCGAATCTTATATCAAATAACATGTCTAATACGAAAAATGTTCCAAGACGACACAATTTTGAGGAAAGAAAAAAATATTAATATGAAGAGATAGAGAAACTGCAGGGATGATTGAAGTGCACATTACCATGTAGCGTTCTTATATACAATATCGCTTCAGAGGTTCGCATACGTGCACGTTTTGTGTACGAGGATAATATGCAGCAACACAAGAAAGCATATAAGATTATCACGTTGAGATGCAAACTTATAATACCTAGAATCGAATACCATGGGAAATGCAGAGATAACAAAATGACAGATTACACGAATGTTTAAAAAATTTATAAAATATGTTAAAAAACACAATTTTATCTCTTATTTATTAAATAAGACAAAATAATGTCAACGTGTGCCATTCACATTAAAAAAGTATTATTTGTGTTCGATCCAATTTTCATGAAATTTTGTACCTAGACAACTTTTTTAAGGATCATTACTCAAACAACTTACTCCCCTTATTTAAGCAGAACCTGAAGACACCTCGAGAGCTTCTGGAAACAGTTACTCAAACTGTCGGCCTGCTTATAATATCGCACGTCTGACTCTCTATTGTCCTGAACTTTTTCTGATGCAAGAGTCACTCAAATTCTATTAATAAGCTCGAGCATTGATTACGATACACAATACAAAATAACATATAATTATTAATTACGTATAAAAACACACCGAACCTCGATTTTTTCAATTCCCTAACTTTAACTACGCTTCATAAACTTTTCCAAGCCCTACACGCAATCACCTCTCTCCTGCCTCTCTTTGAGAACTCCACCCTCCCCCTCCGAAAAACGAAAAAACCGCGTACCGCTGCAACGCCTTGCTACCTTATCTCGGGGAAAAAACCCGTAAAATCGCCTTTCCCCGCCTTAAAAAAGCAAGCTCGCTCCCGCGCGCAACCTCATCGCTTTTAAAAACAATTATAATCGCCGAACTAGCGCTCGCTCGTACACTACCATGGCACCCTCTTCCATTTTTACGACGCAAAACAGCCCCCCTTCGTCCCTCACACACATACACACACACACCCACACAGCTCGTCGTCGTCGTCGGTCTCTAGGTCTCGGCTTGCGCCTGGCGCGGACGCGATAAGACACGTCCGACACTTTCCCAGAGCGGCGCGCCGGCACTGCTCCCCGCTGATATCGCGCGCGCGTGTGCCAGCGGCAGTGCGCCGCGTCCTCGAGAATGGCAGCCAGGAGGCAGCAGCTAGCTTCGCCGAGGCGCATATCACGTGAGAGCAAAGAGAGAGAGAGGGGGAGAGGAGGAAGGGAGATGCTGCGGAGGGAGCGTGGTTTTCGGTGGAATTTGATATTTTGTGGTCGAGGGCGGCGGACCGGTGGGATATCGGACGGTTTATGCCTGCTTATGGCGGTGTTTCGTCTTTTGATGATGGTTGCTGCTGCGGTGGTAGGCGATGGTAGCGAACTAGCGGGGAAAAAAAACAATATATCTTGCAGAGCGATAGTATTGGCATAAAGGTTTTTTTTTTATTTATAGATTTATAATTTGAATTCTTTTCAAAATTTGTAAATATTTTGTAATTACACTGAAAAAAATGATATAATAGCAATATCAAAATAATTACTATGTTTTATAGTAAAAATTGCTATGTGTATAGAAAAATTAATAAACACAGGAATTTTTACTATAAAACATAGTAATTATTTTGATATTGAAAGTATGTTTCAAGGTTACTGTATATCATAGTAATTTTTATTAGATCATTTTTCTCAGTGTAATGAAATTTAGAAGATAGATAAGTAAAAGCCTCTAAAAAATAAATTGTATGAAAAACACAAAAAAAATGATAAATTAATTTTCAATTATAGACACTGTACATATAATTGTCACGCGATGGTTAAACAAGCTGCATGGCAGCTATATCGCTTTCAATTACAAATCGCCCGCATTGATAAGCAGCAGCAGCAGCAGCAGCAGCTCGCGCCGTTCTCACGCGGCGAATCCTACTCCATTCGCCTCCTGGCACTCGCCCACATTTTATTCCTCGGCGCGGGCGCGCTAACTTTTCAATTTAAACTTTTCGTTTATTAAAATCATCCGCAGCCTTCGCTTCGGCGCCGGCGGCTGTCTCTCTCAGAGTCTGCACACATACACACACCTTTCGGAATACTTTCTTCTCCTCCGATTCGTCGTTCTCGCTCGTTCACTCGCGCGGCCGGCAGATTGACTCGAACTCTCCCGCGAGAAGGAGGAGGAGGGAAACTCCTATAGGCGAAGGGAGAAAGAGAGAGAGGAAAGTGTCGCGAAAAGGCGCGGAAACGCGCGAGAGGAGAAGAAAGAGGGAGAGAGAGAGAGGAGGTTGGAGGGAAGGGCGAAAGGGGGGATTGCGATCAAAGCCATCTGTTGCATTGTCCCGGCAATTAGGAGGCGACAGCTGAGTCCCACCGTACTTACTTCCGAGCAGCGACTCTCAACCTAGCGCAGCAGCCGAGCTTGCGAGCTTGCGACGGCTGCAGGCCAAGTGCCGAATTCCTGTGTGCATGAATTTTTTTTTTCTTTCTCTATTTCACACGAGCGCGCGCGCTTTTGTTTAATCAAGCTTATAAAGCGAGATATTGGTTCTATGAATTTTCCTATTCGACGTGCATTGGAGAAGCATAAAAGTTTGCGAATTTGAAATACGAAAAATAAAGTTAAGCATTTTATGTTTCTATCACTTGATTGTGTATTTTACCAGATTGTGTTATTAAAATATTTTTGAAAACGCGTATAATAATATTTCTCGGGTTGCATGTTATAAGTAATCATTATAAAAGACAAGTAGTTATTAATTCACTGAAATGTTGATATTTTTTATTACGTTCGCGTTATGATTCTTAAAAAATATATTTCAAGATACAACAATGTAAGGATAACAATTACTTAGAGGCTGTTAATACAATAACTTCAACATTACACTCGCTCAAAAGGTAACTAGTGCACTTACCACTCATCAAACTTCACGTACGATAGATTACGTAGCTAGCAAGTTTGGAAAAATCACAAACGTAAAATAACGTAGTATGAGAAAATCCGACTCAACCTTTCGATCTTACAGTCTTATCCGCACGTATATATGTATAAAAGCGCGAGAGCTGAGCGTCACTGTGGGAAGTAACAGCTGGCTGAAGAGATATATAGCGGGATCGGCAGCGTGCGCGCAATGCTGCTCTCGCGCAGGGTCCCAGTTATAAATCTATAGCTTACACGATGTTTATATAAAATAGAGGGAGTGGTTGATATTTGAAGTTTTGTAAAGGTGTGCGTATTTAGAATTAATGTCAAATTTGTTTGCATAAAAACTAGTTCGTAAAGAGATAAATATTTTCTTTTCCTATTTTGACACAACTTGAACTTGAGTTTCTACGTCAAATGGATATTGAAAGTCTTGGACCGAATTTATATTGTGAATCTTAAGAAATGTGGTAGCTTAATTAAAAGTTAATTTATTTAAAGTCTATAATAAATTTCACTTAGAAATTTAGAAAAAAAAAGTTATTATTCACATATTATGATGAACTAGACTCATCGAAACATATAATTCCTAAATTGGCTTAATACATGCATTTTGAGTTATTTATTAAATAAAATGTTAGTTCTAACGTTTTGAATATTTCTACTGTAATGGTTGAATGCTCTGTGGCGCAATACGTGCAAAGCAGCAACATATTATACACGTCAGCACTGAACGAGACGCAGAAAATGTTGCAACGACTCGTCCAGGCGCACAAAACGCTGACAGTATAATAAAGACTCAAAGTTCGAAGGTACGACTCCCACTCCGGATTACGGGGAAAATCAGTTAACCGTATAAATACAGAAGCTTCTGCCTGGAGAAATAGACGATCGATCTTCGTTGGTTCGTCAGATGGTCACCTGGTGTCGTTTCGCTCATTCTCTAGCGTCGGCCGCTCTCACTACTAGCCCCCATTATACAGCTGAAAGCTTCCGTATTTGTACGGTTAAGGATGTTATGGCTATATCGTCCCTGTAGAAAGTTAGTTTTTAGCGTTAGAACTGCAATAAAGAATTATATGGAGTAGTTAACTATTTTTTCGTCCAGTATGACTGTGCAGAAATGCAATCCGAATATTGTATAAGCTTTAAAAATAAAGAATCGATGCAAAATTGACGAAGTTACATTATTTTATCAAAATCTTTAAAATATTCTGTACTATGCTTTTTTGCATGATAAAAAATAATGAAACTTTGTGCATTTTGCTCCGATTCCTGATTTTTAAAGCTTATAATATTCTGGTTTTATTTCCGTACAGACGTACTGGACGGAAAAATCGTTAAATATTAATTCCGTATAATTCTTTATCGCAGTTCTAACGCTAAAAACTAACTTTTGGCAAGAACGATATAGTCATAAAATCCATAATCTATGCTTCTCACTCTTCTTAATAAAGAAGAGTGAGAAATTAATAAATTTCGAGTGGGAGTTCGTGTCTTCGAACATTGAGTCGATTGAGTCCTACTATATTTCCCCGTATAACAATACAGTAATCCAATGATAAATATGTACGATATTTTCGAGATGCAATAAATTACAACTAAACTTGTGCCTTCGACCCATTCCTTTTCGACCTTACAGTCTTATCCGCACGTATACATGTATAAAAGCGCTTCCTTCGTACGCTTCCTTTTCGACCAAGTACAACAAAGCAAAAAGTTTCGCTCAACTCTTATACACAAAGCCCCTTGTAAATTTTTCATATCTAAACCGGCTGACACACCGGGACTGTAACCACTGACGCTGACGCGTCGCGCAAAGCTCGGAGACACGCGCGACTATGCAAAAGGCGCGCTATGATTGAACCTCTCTGCGCGCACGTGCGCGCTTTCGGAGCACAAAAAGCACACGCCCGCGAGGCGCGCAAAGATGGCTCACGGGGGGCTCTCGGCAAAGTTCAGGTATACGCGTAATTACCTGCTAGCGCCAGGTGGCCGCGATGCGCGCACCTCGATATATACAGGTATATGCTCACCCGTGTGTGTGTGTGAGAGCTCGTTCCGCGGCTTTTCCAAAGTATATAGTCAACCTTTGCACGTGCAGAGAGTGCGTGTGTTGTTCAGCTCGGCGTTTTCCTTTGGATGTAGGGTTTTCCATCCGCAGGGTGCACATGTGTATGTGTGTGTGTGTGGTTCTGAAGTGTTAACGATCTTTGTGCATAAGTTGCGTTAGATTGAGGAGATTTGATCGGTTGTACCTATATAGGTATAGCTTAGAAATCAGGGCCTAGCTCGTTTATAAGACCGCTTTACATTATTCTTTTTATTCCGCATTATTTATGAATTAGGGAATTTTATGTATAGTTGGAAGTTTTTGTTGTGAGTGTCACAATTAGAATTCTAGTTCTCAATATAATAGGGACTATAATTACATTGATTTAATTAATAAATATCCGCTGAGACATAACTACCATTCTGAAGATTCAGTCAACCACTATAACTGCATTGATCCATCCAAAATTTGGCAGTAACAATAGCAAGAAACACCTATTAATTTTGAATCAAATCCATTATACATTCATCTATACATACAGTCCCTTTTTCTCGCCCTCATCAGCTCGCCTCTCTCTTGTGTGCGCATTTTCCACTCCGACCCGTTGATGAAATCCCCTTCAAACGCCCGCCATCGACCGCTTGAAAGCAGAGTTTTCTCGCTGAAATCGAAACACAGCACACGCCGACGAGGCACGCACGCGCGCTTTACAGCCGGCGATGAAGCTTTAATAATACGCGCCCCCTATACCTATGTACCTGGGCGCACGCGTGCAGTATTCGCACGAAAAATGGTGATTGCTTTCTGGGCGCGCGCTTATACTGGCGAAAGCGCGCCGTTATTTACGATCGTCTACACCTCGCGCCAATACGAGAGACGTGAGAGGAACAAGGAGGTTTCGACAATTAAAGGTGTGGGTGCGGTGCTACCAATTCGGTGCAGCAGCGTCAAGGCGTGTTGGAAACAGCTGAATTTCTGAGTTTCGGGTGGTTGACTTTGCTAATTACTTTTTCGAAGAGGAAGAGCACAGTTTTATTTATTTATTTGTTACCAGTAATATTTACATTAGTAAATCCTATGGAAGTATACATAGATAGTAGTACATAGGCTGGCACATATAGACTTAAAACTGAAAACATAAACTTAAATAAAATTCCTCGAATTTTTATAATAACAATCGATAAACTATGAGCAATTGGAAACAAAAGAATTAGATTTAATAAATTTTTTTAATTTAGTGTTAATATTTTGCTTACTACTAGTTATTACTTTTAGATCATTTGGCAGGTTGTTAAAAATTTTTATAGCCACAACATAACTTTTTTTATCACTCACAGCCTTGTTCACTTTAGGTGGTTGAATTAATTTATATCTAGTGTTTAGCTCAGTTTTTGTATATTTTTCTCGCAACGTCTCATAGGATAAACACGCTAGGGTAATAACTTGTTTTACATTTAAAGGGTAATTTTCCCCCAAAAAAATTCTTATTTATTATTTTGATCAGCCTATTTTGGATTATTTGCACTGTATCTAAGATACTTTTCATTGATGAGCGGATTGTTGCCCGCATATTTAATTGACGATAAGAATGTACTTAATCTATTCCTGAAGAGGGAGATAAATAAAATCTCCTAAACGTCGAAGTAAATAATATGGTGTTTTTATTATTAAAGTAATTTAACAAAATAACCCATTCCATTGGTAGATAACTGGCCATTAGTTGCAAAAAACTCAAATCTTAAGGAAAACTCTACTATTAGCTGCTATCAACAACTCAAAACAACACTAGTTATTAATCACTAATATCTTCCTAGGTAGTTTATCTTCTCGGTACGTAAGCTCGTGGCGGGGGTCTCCTAAAATTTGATTTCGTCTACCGCAGCTGTACATCAGCGATAAAAGCTAGACACTTTTGCAATAAACTGTGACTTTCGGAGCCGCACGGTTGACAAGAGAATGTTCGTGAGGCTCCTTACACAGCATTCTGCACTTCCATCTTTGAAGTACCTGCAATCCTGGTAAAGATTTTCACAAGGGCGACTCGTATCCGAGGCTTCTTCTGCGCTTGTATACACACCCGTGACAGAAGTCCGCCGCTGAGTCTGGGAATCGAGCCCTAGAGTGAAGCTAAGTGTAGCAATGTCCGGCGAACTACCCAAGATCTTCCGTGAGGACGCAGAGGAGTTCAATGGAATTCAGAATTCAATGAAATTAGGTTTGATGCTTCTTTTCCGGGTTATAAATTTCCCGATAAAATAAGGCCAAAGGTTGAATCCTCAGTTCAGCTTAGATCCCCTCTTGAATTCATTTCTCCTCTACAGTGTGTCAGCTTTTGACTTGTACTGTTTTTCCGTAGATCGTGAAGAAGTCAACAAACTTGAAATGGTCTTTTCTCTTCTAACCTCTGGAAGTGAATTTTATCAAGTTTTGACATCATCCAAAAACCAAAATAATATTTTTTTTAGTTATAATAATATTATACTATTATTCAAGTTGGCGAACAATTTCCTGGAATTCATTATTTTTAGAATGTCTGTGGTTGATTTACTCTCAGTAACTCTTGATCGGGTTTACCTTTGAGTACTTGTTTTTGTTTACTATCAACATTTTTCTTAGTCGTGGATTGAGCCCTAAGGAAAATTTTGAAATTCAGTAAACAATAGGTATACTTAAGTACTCAATTACCTATCTTGGCATTCTCAATGTATTCCGGACATGCATTCAGTTTTATCTCTGTAGATTATTATTGTCATCATATTTGAGTTTCTGGTAACCGAATATTAGTAAAAAACTGTATATCATAGATCATAATTCAGACATATCTAACTCAAGATCCAAAACTATTTAATATAATCCGTCGGTATCTGGGATCAAGGTATATGGAAGTACAGTCGCTTTCTTTGTTCCTGCTCACCTTGATCGCAGTAGCTGTACAGATTTTTAGACGGCGCCACTTCACGATATTCAAGATATAAAACGGAATTCTTCACAGAGTCAGTTAATTCTATAAAAATTAAAAGTCACATTTTAGATGCCAGATACCTCTCGAGAATTTTACTCGTTTGCTTTACTCGTCAACCTTCAGCACGCCTAGATATCAGAAACTCTAACAACCAGAATTTAAAGTTCCCGCTTTATACTACATTTAGTTCCAGAAATACCCGTCGATCTAAGCCTTTTAGGAGAAAGGAGAACGTCTGACTTTACTCATTGTCCTGCAGACCGCCGTTGACGGATGATCGGGTTCCGGCGTAGATCGGATTTTACATCGTTTTTCGCAGTCTACCCTACAAAATGTGAATAAACGTGTAAAAATTAGTTAAAAATAACTAGTGCGGTTGAAATTTTTGAGGATACACATGTATATTCGTTAGTTTCTTTTCCAAACCTTGACCCCAACCTATCTTTTGGGGTACCTACTTAGTAAACTTCATACGGTGAAGATGAAAGTGTAAATCGCTGTAAACATTCACTTTGCAGCCATACGGCTTCGCGAATCGTAGTCTGTAGCAAAGTCTGTAGTTGCTACCGCGACTGTACACACAGCAGCGATAGAAGTTAAGACGGTTACGAACTATGACTTGCGAAGCCCTACAGCTGCGAAGTGAATGTTTACAAGGCTCCTTACAGCGATTTACACTTCTTCGCCGTACGTACGCTCGCCGTGGGGAGTCCGTGAAATTTGGCACTGTCTACCGCTGCTGTACGTAGTTGTTGTAGAAGACATAATATTGCTTGTAAATTTTTAATATTTTCAACATTTTTAACATATTTATTTTCTAGAATCATGGTACGATCTAGTTCCAACAGATATACAGATAAGTCCTTCTCAATAAGTTTGGAGAATTACGTCAACCTTTCCTTGTGGCTTAAAAAAAATGCTAATCGTCCGCCAAATTATGTAATTAAAAAGGCTACTATAGCCGCGCAAATAAACGAGTATTACATACTTCGTAAGATTACCAGAGAAGCATTTGGCACCAAAGGTGACATGCCGAATGTATGTCTGAGAAACCTAAGAGACTTCCTACTGAAAAATTGGACGAAAATTAAGAACGGGCCTCATTGTTTTCTCAACCGTAATTACGCGTTTATGACGTGGTTAGAAGAGTAAGTCTATAGATATCGTGTTGATAGTGACTTTTTTATGGCAAAATTTTAAATGTATATTATCTTTTTTTAGTTTTCCGTCAACGGTTATGCCATCACGAGCAACATGGAGCGATCCTTGCCAGTCCAAGTTCCAAGAAATTTTCAAGAGTTTATTTACGGAGGTGGCAGAAAATGACCACGATACTTTGGAGGCCGGAACAAAGGCAATAAAAAACATATTGAGGAGTAAGCAATTTAAAATTGCAGCAGAAAATCCCCAGTCGTACGTAGAACAGCTAAATCCCAAAGATCGGGCAAGACTGCGATCATTTATTCGATACTATGTGTAAGTATATTTCCCCTTACTAATATATTTTTGGCGCTGTACATTCGTCTACCGCTGCTGTACTGATAATAGCGGTAGACACAGATTTGTCTCTTCTACTGCTACTGTATTTACAATTGTGGTATAAACGACATACATCTCTCTACTGATGCTTTTTCTACAACACCGGACGGAAGTAAAAATGTTGTCTCATCAAATGTTGGCGTTATTACATTATTAATTTGCAGAATTCTACGGTTGTCGTATATACTATTTGGGTAGAACTTGGTTCCTCACCTTTAATTGAATTTTCAGGACCGAAGCCATGGGGGAGGACTATTTGAACAAGGAACTCCAGATGGCGGCGGATCAGCGTAGAATAGCCCACCTCAAGCTACCATCTGAACCCGCCGATGATGAAGTCGGGAACGTCAACGGCGCTACTTTCGGCGAAGACGTCAGAGAGGACGTGGATGTTAAACACGTCTTCGACGTTGATGGTGACGACCGTTTTGCCGTCCCATCTCCTAGACGCGGAGCTGATGATGCTGCGACGCTTACTCGTTGGCAGCTAGAGACCTTGGCTACCCAACAACGGTTTCAAGAAAGTGTTAAAAGAGTGAGCAGAGCGTTGGAGACTCATCATTTGAGTATCCAACAGCACCTAACAGACCTTGGCGTGTGGGAGCAGCATCTGGCTCTAGTGAAAGGCCGCTTGGACGGGCAGCGTGTCAACTTGAACTTGCAGATGACGTACGTTGCGCAGCAGCTGGCTGATTTAACGGCGGCGCGTAAGCTCCAGGAGGAGCAGGTTCAGGACCGTGAAGCGTCATTAAATCAGCGAGAGCTGGCGCTAAATCAGCGAGAGGAGCAGCTCCGAGAACAGGAATCGTTGTACTACCGACGACTACAAAAATTGGTTTGACTGCTGCGACTGACGGCGATCACGAGCGTAAAAATGACGAACAAGTTAACGAAGATGGCCGATGGCGAGCGAGATGGCGCCACGATATCGAAATGTCTCAATACGTGGTCGGTCAGCGGGTGATCGTATGGTACAAGAGACTTTCCCCATGGCCTGCAAAGGTCGTAGCTGTAGGCGATAGAATTGTAACCGTCGATTGTGATTCCGATTCGAAGACTCTCATACTGTTCATATTAGAGACATGACGAAGATTTTTCCTTGGTGGGAAAATCCATCATATATTTAGAAGCTGAAATATCGAATTCAATGAGTAAATACAAACCATTACTATTGAAAACAGTGATTCCAAGATTAAAAAAAAAAGTTTTAAAAAAAACTATACAGAGTATAAAAAAAAGAAGTTGCAAGATAAGAACTTTTTTTTAATTTCAATACTTGTGCCCGCTTTGTGTATAAGTTTTCTCCCGAAATTTCATATCGGTTAATTATTCGAAGAGAAAACTTTGAAAACTAACTGACGTGACTTCGGTGTTCACTTAAATAATACTACTAACGTATACCTAATTTATATATATCTCAAGTGTTCGAATGTATTCTTTGGCAAGACGGAATAGACTAATTAATCAACACATTACCAATATGACCAAATCAAAAACCACCCGTCTCACCTGTATCTCGCCACCAACAGCCCCACAGCATAAAAAGCAGCTGCCGATAGTTTCTTACACACCTATATCCTATATCGGGGATAAATCGGGCGATCAATCGGCTAGATGGGCGCGTTCATGCTATCGTCATGCGCGCGGCTCTGGAGAGGCGCGCGCGCACCGCTGCTCCATTGTGCGCGCAACCCCGTTATCAGCGTGTCTACTCCAGCTCTTCATTGTTTGCCGCTCCCAGATACACGCGCACGTGCCCTCTCTCTTGCGCTTGGGATCATTGCGCGTGATAACGCGCATAATGGGAGAGAGAAAAGAGAGTGTAAGTACGCGCACAGAGTGGGATCGAGTACGGTTATAGCGCTTTTCCAAAAGACCCGTTCGTACGTACAATTTGTGCTTTTCATAACGAGGAAGGGTGAGGGGATGAAGTGAGGTCGAGTGCTGGGTTTTTATAAATGAAAGTATAGGTCCTTCGATGTCAACCGATTCGGTCACAATCGAGTGGTTCGCGAATAAAAAATAAAGTTTGATAAATCCATACGTTACGTTGAACAAAAGTGTTATAGAATCAAGTAGATCTGACTTGTTTCAAATAGGTATTACTTACTTTTAATTAAATTTTACTTGAAAAAAGCAAGATTTACTTGATTCTATAGTATATTTTCCGTTGTATGATTCAATAGTTTCAACCGCAAAATGATATAAATAATCGAGTGACGACTATTGAACGGAAGTAGGTTGGCATCGACAGCTCAGATCGTAATTACAAGTTACTGAACTTCCATAACATATGCCTCAATTCGACAACAATTTTGCTCCCCTCGCACGCAAACTTTCATATTCTAGTATGACACATCTGATTTAAGTCGCATTTATAAATGAATTATCGTAGTAAAGAGGAAATAAGTAATTTATAACTCATTTCAACCTCACGATTTAAAACTTTTACTATTAGACCCTCTTTACCATATACGTACACTGTAATTAATTATTATTCCTGTATACTATCCTATCTTCCATAACCATACCATAATTCTCAATTCCAAACCATCACAACGCCACAATATAATAATAAAAAAAAACAATAACCTTTCCCCACTCTTCTGATTCGCAGGCCCGTCTCGCGACAGAGTACCACCACGAGAATCCGACGTCAACGGCACGGAGAGCCGGGGTTCCTCATCCCCGTCGCCCTCCTCGTCGCCAGGCTCGCACTACCACCAACCGCTAAAACTCACCTCCCAGCAGCAGCAGCAGCCATCGGCCCGTTCGCCGGACAGTGACGACCAACAGCAGCAGCATCAGGGTCCACCGCTGCAGTCGTTGAAGACGGAGGTAGAGGATGCCAGCCATCGTCAGGACGAGGGGTCCAAGTGCAGCGAGGCGAACGGCGCCGGGGCTAACAGCGGCAGATGCATCAGCGGCATATTCGCGGCGCACGGCAAGCTCAAGAGGCTGCTCGGCACCTTAGTGCAGTTCGCCATGGACATATCCCCCGATACCGGCGACACGGTGCGCACGCTCGTTCTGGGACTCCTGGTGAGTTCCCGTTTAAGATGATGTTACCGTTGGTGTAGGTTATTACGATGTAGAGGAAAGGTAGAATATTTAGTCGAAAAATACTTGAATTTATTTTTATAAATAAAACTTTTATATGTAAAAATGTTGTTTAATTTCCAAGTGAAGCAAATCGATATAGATCAGCTGATTATTATTTACTAAGAAATTTCATTTTCCGTAACATAAATCATTTAAAAACTCCTCGAAACTTAGCACTCTTTCTCTGCAGCAAATGAGGTAATCCATGTGAAACGCTTGTTTTTTGTCCATCCGTTTAGAGTGGGTCGATGTCAGCAGAAGAATTCCACTCAGCGCTGCAAGAGGCGACGAACTTCCCCCTACGCGGATTTGTACTTCCGTACCTGAAGCACACGCTGCCGTCACTGCAGCGGGATCTGAGCGCGGCCGCTCGAGCGGATAATCAAGTGAGTAAGAAAAAAATCAAACAAAGCGCTAATGAAGTTACCCTTATCGAATACGCGAACGCTTTCCTATACGTACTTTGAATTGGTGAATAACAAAGGAAATCACTTAGCGCATTGAATGTTTAATTTTAAAGAGAATTCTTCCAAAATTAATTAAAAATTCAGGAATTGTACGATGTGGCTATGAGCAAGTTGTTGTAGTTCTAAATATACTTATAATCTTTTCCGAAAATTGAATTCGTTCTAAAAAGATTAAATGTTCAAGACCACAATGAAAATTACTACTTACATTTCCACATTAAACCTATACATATATACTCTAATTGTAGAGTATATTCTCATTGTTAAATGAGAACCACAATGAAAGCCAACCGCGGTTTAATATCCCACGTAAAAGGTATATTATAGAATTCAAACGCTAAAGCTGAAACCAAAATAAAAAAACTCCTCCCAATAACCGAAACTCGTCTTTATTACACCCCCACTAACATCGTCCCAATAATCCTCATTAAACTCATAAAGCCGCACGAAATCCCGAGGCAGTCGACGACCGCGAGCCGAACAATCGCGATTTATCGTCGATAAAATATATATGTACTTCGTCTTTTTTTCCGCACGCGCGCGGCTGAAGAAGCTGCTGCATCGAGCTTAAAGCGCGCGACGGGCCGCGGATATAAAACGGAGCAAGCGCGGATGTTTTATTACGGCCGTTGGCCATAAATCAAGCGCTGCTGCAGCGCTTCGCAGAAACAATGCGCGTCCCGCGTATAATACGGCCGCAAGTATGAAGAGCCTAATTTCGTAATCTCGCCGGTTTAATTTGTCGGCCAGTCGAGCGACATTTTTAGGGAGTGAAATTGGTCAACAATGGGGTCGTTGGTGGTTACTAATTAGGGGGTTTGGAGAGTGAAATTATTGGGTGTGGTGGTGCTTGCGGGAGTTTGATCATATTTGGAAATAGCTGCTGATTGATGCGTCAGCTTTCTATAAAGTGTCTTCTTTCGTGTAATATAATATCGAATTAAATGTTCTTATTTAAATTCGGCACGAAATCGTAATATGGATTTTTATATGCGTTTAATCTTTAGTTTAATATAATTTTCTTTTAAAGAATCCGATTTGGCATTCTACCATATAGTACTTTGAAATTCGCCAATTTCGTATCGAAATATCGATTTCATTGAAACGTAACTAAAACCATACGTATTATACTTCCTATGAAAAGAATAAAAGTCATGTAAAAAAAGTGAAAAATTAAAATTCCAGCATAAAAATTTCAAAATATCCGGCCGAATTATTACATGAAAAAAAGTTTCGCCAAAAGTGGAGCATCAATCGAAATGATCAATGAAAATTCCTCATAAAATCCCTATTAAAAATCATTACCTCCACCGAGCATTACCCGCGCGCACAACTCCCACGGCAATTCCAACTTTTATCTGCAACCGCCGCATCACGATAACCACTGCGCAAGCGCGCAACAGAGTTTTCGAAAGCACCCTTTATCGATATATATACACACACACACACACATGCCATATACCCCTAAACCTCGCGTGTGTGTGTGTGTGTGTGTGTGTGTGTGTGTGTGTGTGTGTGTGTGTGTGTGTGTCTGTGTGTGTGTGTGTGTGTGTGTGTGTGTGTGTGTGTGTGTGTGTGTACACTTGTGCACGTTTTATCCCTTATCAAGCATTCCCATTCAAAGCTCTCTGAAAAAAAAAAACTACAACGGCAATCTCCGTATCGCGCGCGCATACCCTCCTCAAAATCCCTGCCTACATCTACATACAGCCACACGAACGCTCTGGCAAGATATAATCCAGAACTTTGCGCACACCTATATCAGCGGTGAACTCGCGGCCGCCGCCATAAATCCGCATTATATAAACTCGAGCGCGGGCGGGATGCCCGCGTATATACGCATTCGATGGCTGGGAGCGTGCGCGCTCGTTCGTTAATCGCCCGGTTAAAACGTGCCCGCGCGTAAATAGTCTCGGGAGTTTACCTATTACCCTTATTTCCGACGAACAGCTTTTGGAGCGCGTCACACGGGGGATGTATCTTTCGCCAGCTACGGGCTCGGCGAGGATATCGGAGCGCGCGGATATGGGGGCGAGAGGTTTGGGGGTTTAAAAATCGGAGAGTAAAAGTGGGGAGCCGTGTTTTCGTTCGATTTGTAGGGAAAATCGTTGTCGGAATGGTGATGTTTGTTGTTTTTTTAGCAATTTTTGATAAAATTATATGTTATAATTATTGTAGCATTACAATGTGTATATTTCATTTTATTAAAGCTAGTAACAAAATTAATACTTCTTTTGTAGAAAGAAAAACCAAAAGTTATTTTATATTGTTTTCATTGTGCGAATGCTATATTAATAATGAGAAAAGTTAAATAATAAAAAGATTTTTGGAACGTAATAAATTCAGCTTTTTCAGAAATAAAAGATGTAATATGAAATAGCTTTAGCAAAGGGTAGTTCAATTTCCCGAAAAATTTTAAATCGCCATACCTGCTGTAAAAGTAATTTTTCAAAAGCGGATGTTTTTGAAGTTTAAATTTTGAAAATTTGAAATGCACTGAACGATAACTTACTGATTTTCTCCATTTTTTATCACATTATTTAAACGAAAGAATTCGCAGGAATTTCAATAATGTTATACAGCTGGTAGCCATTATCAAAAATAAAATCAAGAATATCAATATTCGACCTAAATCCAAAATATTATTCTGTATTCCGGCTCTAAATCGAACAAAATACCTCAAATCTATTACACGCGCACCAGCTTTAAGATCAAATTCCATTTGCAAATTCATCCAAAAAAAAAAATCTTTTCCAAATACCTTTATACTTCCCCGCAGGCCTTGCACACTCTCCGAACTGCGTCCTGCGCGAACGCAGGAGAAAAATAATATCGGGATCGTCAGCTCGCGCCGAAATGACTAGGAAAGCTGGCGCTTGCGCTGGCGCTCTTTCCACTTAAATTGTACGTATATATCACTCCTGGGCGTCGGGAGCGGGGGGCGGCAACTCCCAGCTGTTGCCCAGCGGCGCGCAGCGACGGCTGCGAACGTCTCAGGAGGAGCCGAGCGAGCCGGGCTGTAACGAATTGCAAATTAATATAGCGAGCATTTACATTTTCCGCGACGACGCGATCGTCCGCGGCGCGGGACGTCTTGCCGAGGAGACGATGCTGTGAGTTAAGTAGGGTGCGCCCGAACGTTGAGGTGGATGAGTGCTGCAGGGGAAGTGAGGTGTGGCGCGGTTTGGTTTTTTTTTATAGGTTTGAAAGGCGGGAAACAGGTGTGGTGGATGAGGATGAGATGATTTTTTGTAGGATGGTGCGAGAGATTAAATTGATTCGATGGTTATATTATTTTGATTGCTTTTATGTTTTTTGAAGATTGCCATTATTGATGTAATTACACATTATATTGGAAAAAGTATGGTAATAAGTTCTTATGGTTTCTCAATTTTGATATAAAATAACCCTCGCCTTCGGCTCGGGTGACAATTTACATGCGATCTGGGACATTCTTTACTTTTACTCCCTAGGTGCATAATCTACTATTTTCTTCATATTATTATTACACTTTCAAAATGAATAGGTCAAACCTTGAAATAAATATTCCTATATTCACAAACAACACATACATTCCCTACTTTCCGTAACATTATAATATTTACATTTCTCATTCGTAACACTAAATATAACCTCTAGAGATTAACTATGCCAATATAGGAAAAAAATTTAAATATAACCAAACAAACAAAGCCATCCTCGTCACAAGAAATCTTGAACCCTGAAAAGCCACCCCGACAACTATGCCATCACACGCAAACTACCGCGTCGCGAAAGTCGCGCGCCGGATAAGTATGTATCGATTAGTCGACGCGGGCGCGCGACGTTAATTGCAAGCGGCGCGCGTAACACGGCTCGCGCCTCGATATTGAATTAGAAGCGATAAATCGCGCTCTGGCAGGGCCCCCGAGAGAGAGAGAAAGCGCGGTATTAAGAAAGGAGGCAAGACGACGGCGAAGGCAGCCTGCACGCGCGCCGGTTGGGGCGATAAAGTACCTGCAGCCGGCGAATATTAAAAACGAAACTGATTGGCGCTGCAGCAGTAGGCGCCAAAGCTTTCGCGTGTATATAAGTGTAAAGGTATAGGTAAGAGGACGACGGGGTGGGAGGGAGAGCGAAAGCTCTTTTACGCCAACTTTTATATGAAAATTCCCCTATTGGAGGTGGACTTCGTTACGGGCGTCAAGGAGTTATTTCGTCCGCATTGGGCAGCAGCAGTGACGACGACGCGCGGCCTGCGTGGTATTGGCATCGAGTGGAATTGACTTTGAATCCTTTGTCGGCTCGGTTTATTTTGTTGATCAATACGGGGGAGGTCTTTTATTATTTTGGTTAGAGGTTCTGTTGGTTTTTAGATTTTTTTTTTGCATTTTTTTTATATATGTGTTGAAAAATAATTTAGGGCTTCACAATACCAAGACAATACGTGATTTAACGAATGTATTATCTTGATCTTGAAAAATATTGTTAGATAATAGTCTTGTCTTGGTCTTGAAAAAAATATCGGAATAAAAAGTATTTTCTTGTCTTGGTATCGGTCTTGGTCTTGGCATGAGATATTATCTAATTCACTCGATACAACTTTAAACTTTGAAATGATCTATTTTTATTTAATTTCTAACTTATTTGTTTTTTAATTGAAATCCTCGTAAAAATTGCATAAAGTAAATTTTAAATATATTATTGATTTTAAATATATATTCAATCATATTTCAAATGGTTACTGATACAAGAAACATTTTCGAAATTTGTGCATTGTCATTTTTGTTTATGCGTAACAGTTCTCGCGCGCAACAGATAGCACTGCTAACAGACTAACGTATTTACTGTAGCAATCAAGATAAGCAAAACGCGCTCGATCCTTGTCGCATAAGTATCTAGAAATACATACTGATACAAGTTATATAACATTAGGAAATTAGTATGGCAATTGAAAGTGAAAAGTTTTTTGAGGCGGGCAAAAACGAGAAGACTAAATATACGATCTATTTTGATATTAAGCGCGTTAAAGATGGAAAGGAAGCTACGTGTCGTTTGTGTATATCGAGAAAAGTAATCAAAATGAAAAATTGGAATACGAGCGGGGTTAGAAAACATATGAAAATTCATCATAACATGGAATTTGAAAAAATGTTTTCATAAAAATTAGAAAGCTCGAAGAAAATATCAGAACCTACAAATCGAACAACAGCTAGTGCTCGTTTTAAAGTAAGTAGAATATATATTTCTGAAAGATACCGTTAATTTTCATCATATTTCGTTTTATTATGTATCTATATTATTGATGAAACATTATCAATGTTGATACACTGAAAAAAGTCGAAAAAATCGAATTTTTTTTTTCACGGAATTTTGTTTAATAATATCTCTAGAAACAAAAAACCAAAGCGTTTCACGTGAATTTTGTTGTATTTATTCTTTCGAAATTAAATAAAAATAATATTAACTGTAAAATCGCTAAATTCGCTAATTTTCTAATTTCTTTAATTTATTCTATATCTTTTTTTGCATTCTACTATTCGAGCATGAAGTATATAGTATTTTCTTCAATTTTTTTAATCTAAGAGTCATCTAGGCGGTATTTTCTATAAAGGGCGCGTTGTCGCATAACGGTGTCTCAGAACCCAAGGCCATAAACTAACAAGATAACAAGATACGTATTTTCTATAAAGAGTTTACTATATCTATGTTCGTGATAACAACACGGTTCATAAATGTAAACATTATATTTCAAAATACTCTCTGTTCAAGCAGAAGCTGTTTTAATTTTGAATTAAAATATATGTGCTTTGTAAATAAATAAATAGTTTATATGAAGTGTAAAAAATGCATTTAGTGTCAGGACGTTAGACAAAGCTTCTAACATTTCAATGTGTTCTTTTATAGAAAACGGATCTTTGAATGAGAAATACTTCACAGTAGCTTGATAGACTCGTATGGTTTCTTTTTTACATTTTTTTTTATTCTATAGATTAAACGATTATTTTATATGCTAATTGCATTTTCTCTAATCCTACAATTTACTTATATCTAATATATTTATTATAAATTCTAGATATTATTTACTACTGTAATACGAACATATGTATCGCACATAAAGTCGTCGTAATTTTGATCTTTACATCCATAAATTCCAGCTGCTCTAAAATCCGCTAACTGTTAGTAATAGAAAATTGAGTTATTGCCCAGTTAAGTACTACGAGCACTTTGAAAAAGAATAAAGAGTTAATTTGCTTTAACTACAAGCAAAAGTATTTAATGAGTAATAAAATATTACTTTATTAATAAGATTGCGATTCACAAATTATCGTATGGTAATGAATATATTACAAAATATTTGTTGTACAACATAAAGTAAAACAGATTAAAACTGACGAATCTTACATTTTACAGTAAATCAAAAAGTGTGTAAAAACTAATTATTAAATCATGCAAACTCCGAATGAACCTCTAACTTTTTGCTCAATCTTATTTCCGATCTTACAATCAATGAACGAACGTTCACATTATTTTTCAAAATCCAAACCTAAAAACAACAGAGAACTACAATTATTTGCTCATTTCTCACCCATACCATCGAAATAACGCAATCACTCCCCCCTATCAATCCATATACCTATATGTACACAAGTGTCCTTTGCGTTTGCACGCGCATCACTCAGCTGCCAAAAAAAACCCGCCTTCCCCACACCGTCCACTCTCCCCCCACCCCACCCATATCCTCCCGCGCTCGCAAACACACATGTGACCCGGCCGCCGCGCGCGTGTGTCGTCAAACTCGGCGAACGAGCGGCACAGGTGTTCCAGCGCACGTGTGCGCACTCCCCTCTTTTATACACACACACACACACCCACACGTGCAAGCGCTTGTGTAAGTACTTATATATATTTATACACGTATGTATTATACGTTCGGATATATGATGTTGGCAGACGTGCGCGCAGTATCTGCGCTCGAACGAGTCGGCGGTGCTGGAGGCGGTGGGGCTGGGGGCCGCGGCACCGGTCGAGTCCGCCGAGGGCCTTCTCTTCGCCGAGCACGCGAGCCCGGCTGCCATGCCAGTGACGGCGGCGCATCATTACGCCCCGACGAGGCCCAATTCCGGGGCCGTTGTGACAACCACCAACACGGCTATGCACGCGCAGGGGCCTGCTGCGGTCCAGGCGCATCTCGGGTACGCCCCGGCTCATGGACAGAAGAGAAGAGCTTCCGATGCAATGTGAGTATATACCTTTTATACAGAAATTTGAATGTATATATGTTGGTGTAAACTTTAGTTGTTCATTTTTCGTTAAAAAAGAGGTAATCCAAATTAGTGAAAATAGTAAATTATTTAAATATATGAGTTTTATAATCGCATTCGTTTCAAATTTATGAAAGTGTAGTAATAAATGTGATAAAAATGTAACACGACGGGAAGAGATCGACATTATTGGAATTGGGATTTTTTTTTCTCTTGCACCCAGTACTTTTCTAGAATCACAAAATTTATATTATAAGAAAGGAAATGTTTGTCATGAGCTTTAACGTATAGAAACGAAATATTCAAATACATTTTAAAAAACAGATGTCAGAATAGCATAGTAAGAAGATTCACTTGAGTAAATAAAGGAATAGAAAATTATTATTGGCCAAGCTGTACAAATCGCAGGCGTAGCTACGTAAACTTCAATATTTATTAATTATTCATTGGGTGTACAAAAGAAAAAAGCTACTTGAATATTTCATGCATTATCAAATTGTTTATATCACCTATTTGTTTGATCCAAATTCATAAATGAACGTGTCATCAAGAAATAAATAAGAGATTTCTTTGATCTTGCTTTTTAAATAATAATTTTTTTTAAATATTAGTCAATAAATAAAGTTTATTTTATGTTATGAAAATATGAGGCAATATTATTTTATATAGAAACATTTTATTGTGGTTTACAACATTGTCATATATAAAGTGTCAGTAGCATAAATGAAGCCCGTTTTTGATTAAAAAGTTATTCTAAAAACCTGGTGCATGTTTGCGGTCACACACAAGAGACACTGCTGGTATTGCGAGAGAGAGAGAAAGAGAGTGACGAGTTGATGAGTAGAATAACCCATTAACATCGACACTACTCTATTTCATTGTCAGATATTGTGAATCGCCACTATATATGAAAATTTTAATTCTACACCACTATTTCTGCTCCCTGTATTGTGCGCTTCGCAACTTATTAAAACTTTTCATTGATTTATTTTGTGCGTGCACATTTTCCTGCTATCGAAATTTACTTTTAATTATTGTTTTCCTAAAATAGAATACTAACGTTTGTTACGGCGAATAATTATTGTTTCATATCTTTTAATATGAAAGACAGTATTCATTTAAAATTTAATTGAGAAATCAGGAAATTCGCCCCCAGCAAAACAGTCGTGCCATAAATTCCAAAAGCATTCCGTCTTAATTAAGAACATCAAACATCCGCGGTGCATTTACTCCTTCACTCGGCCGTTGCATTCGCATTACACTTTATGCAACGTTGTAAATAAATTCACGTAGGCCCTGAGAAAAGCTCCTTTAATGTATATTTTAGCTTTACTGCTCGCGCGAATAATGCTTTCTTTATTAAGGCAGTATCATTTTATTTTTTCACTATAAATTATCTAAATCATTAATAACTTTGAATAGCGTAAATATTCTACAAATTACAATGAAGTAACTAAGTATTCAATATTTATTAACATATATATTCTGGATTGTTGAATTGTTAATTTAAAAATACGTTCAAGCTTGTGAAAATTACTACACTATTACCGAAATTACTGTGCTGATCAGTTTATTAAATAATAATAAACATTTCTTGACAAAAACTATCAAACTTTCTGCTATTTCATCACAATTATTTATTAAATATCAATTATTAAATACTAACTCATTCCCTATTAAAACTTGTAATAGTTGAAAATGGCTTCAATTCACACCAAATCTGCCTAAAAATTTAGAAATGTGAGTGTTTGAGAATTTTTTCGAACCCGTATAAAGGAATAATTTTATATTTTTAATCCAATTCCTCGTCTGGAGATTGATAACTCTTATTAAGTACTTGTGCTCCATGCATATTCGGATGTTCTTAAATTACTTTCACTAAAAGATCTAGCAAGCTTTCCCTTCGATAACGTCTTCGAAGCTCAAAAAATACTCATAGTTAGGTTCAGATAGCGCTCGAGGAATCATTAACTATTCACCACCATCGTATTAACAGAATAGGTCGGTGAAATTTACGACTGCAAGACTATTATGAAGAAACATATTTAATCGTCTTCGATATTTGTTGAATATAATTTCGAATAGAAAAACAAATGTAGCTGAGACATGTCCAATAGTCAAAACAGAAATGAGAATTTTGAGAATCAACAATGAGTCTTCGATTAGAGAAAGTTTCTCATCTTTATTTATTGGTGTTTTAGCATAATGCTGACTTATACCACTTTGTACAATTCTATATATTATCTTCTGTAACTTTGGGATAAAAGGGGAATTGTAATCTAAAAAGAAAACTAGTTCCCTGTAACCAAAAGCACACTCTGATATCTTTATTGCCGATTGATACTTCGGGTTCTTTATTAAAAAACCGAGCACCGACTTTTCAGGCATGACACATATTTGGTCTTTGTTTGAATAGATCTTGTCTATACACTCTTCATAGTTGCTTCGTACCAATGAATTTTTCATTATAGTCGCAATTTTGTTTAAGTATGGATTGTCGCTGGTGTATCTTGGTATGTAATTATAACGGGTATGAATAGAAAATTTCGACTCATATATTTCCTCGAATGTATTAAAAGGTATGGTTACAAATGCTAGTTGAGTTTCAATAAGGGAAGAATAAATTTCATTAGAATAGTAAAGACTTAAAAATCCAAAATATACCGAAAAAATTTTTTGCATTAACGTTTCTGGCCTAATTGAATACGAACCCCCAATTAATTGCTGTATAATGTTGAAAGTATTCCAGTATCGGCTGTTATTACGTAAAATCTTGTTCACAGTACTGCCAATTTTTATTACGATCAAGAGAATGCCTACATGTATAAGAGTCTTATACGCATTAAACAGTTTGAGAACTCTTAGTTTAGGAACAACTGCTACTATTTTCTGATAGCCATCTAGCATATGCAATCCGGTTAAACCTAGTCTGTTTGAACCAGTCTCTACTCGTTGAAAATTGATATATCCACCTTTATTTTCATATACTACAGAAAAATTTAAGACTGTATTTAATTTTTGTAAAGCTATTGACATTACTGGTACTACCGATCTATCGGTAAAGTCATCAATTTTTAAATTTCCAAAATAGTCTTTAGTAATATCAGAAATGTGATTATCAACACCAACGAGTTGGTACCTATTTACATCAATTAATTTGTCCGGAAAAATTTCAATATTTTGATTAAAAATGTCATTGTATTTTTTATTGATAAATGGATTGTAATGATAAATTACAGGCTTGAGGCATTCTCTTTTTGTATTTACATCTATAAATGTTAAATCCAAGTATTTCAAGGCCCAAGTGTTTTCCATAATATTTTCAAAGTTAAATAAATGTATACCATTATGGAAATGAATAATTATACATTTTGGTCTTGGACTCATTCCACTAAATCTTTTCATGTAAAAATCAAGAGAATACTCTGTATCAGTCGCACATGTTAGGATAATATATATTACAGTATTCCTGGCTAACGTTCTATTTCAACACACCAGGACAAATGAAAGTACTGACCATCACAAAGCCTTCGCGTACGCAAAAACACGACATCATCACTGTATAATAATCTATCCCGATGAACTAACCCGATAACCTCAAGAGTGGCAGGACCGCATATCACCATCGTCTCGCGACTCTCTCAGTCATCGACACGCTCTGCTTTAAATATCAATTATTATGACTTTTCTTAACTCATGCACTATATTAAAACTTTTAACAGTTAATAAAGGCTTAACATTAATAGTTAACCCTTTGCGGCGCACATTTTTTAAAACAATATTTTTTGACCAAAATTGTTACTGGGTTTGTAGATTTTCAAATTTTGACTTCAGATTCGTAATTAGCGACCCCAAAAAACCCTTAGAAATACATTTTCATGATTCTAAGTATAACAGCAATTCCAAAGCCGATTTTTTTATGAAAAAATTGCCATTTTCTTACCCTTCTTGTTTATTATAAAAAAAATAGCAATACAAAAGTATAATTTTGTATTGGTATATGTTCATTGACATCTCAGACAGCTAAAAAAGCAAAAAACCCCATGTAAAACTTTAATTTTAAGTGCTATATACACAAAATCCCGATTTAGGTTAGGTAGTAAGTATACTTACTACCGCGCCGTAAAGGGTTAAAAAAAAGCTTAAATTCATAACAAATTTGCCTAAAAATTTAGGAATCTGAGGGTTTGACAATTTTATTCGAATTAAAAAAAAAAGTATAATTTTATATTCTTAATCCGATTTAAGGTCTGAAGGTGGAGGTTGATAACTCTTATTAAGTACTTGTGCTCCATGTGTATCCGAGTGCTCTTAAATTATTTGCAGTAAAAGGTATACCAAGCTTTCGCTTCGATAACATCTTCGAAGTCCAAAAAATACTCAGAATCGGGTTCAAATACCGCTTGAGGGCTCATTAACTATTCACCACCATTCTCTCAACAGAATTGATGATCAACGTTTACAATTGCAAAACCTAATATTATGAACTAACATATTTAATCGTCTTTGATATTTGTTGGGCATCATTTCGAATAGAAAAACAAATGTAGCCGAGACATGTCCAATAGTCAAAATAGAAATGAGAATCTTGAGAATCAACAGTGAGTCTTCGTTAAGAAAAAGTTCCTCATTTTTATTTATTGATATTTTAGCATAATGTTGACTTATACCACTTTGTACAATCCTATATATTATTTTCTGTAACTTTGGGATCAACGTAGAATTGTAATCTAAAATGAAAACTGCTGGTTTGTAACTAGTAGTGCCCTCTGATATCTTCATTGCCGATTGATACTTCGGATTCTTTATGAAAAAGTCTAGTATCGTCTTTTCAGGCATCACGCATATTTGATCTTTATTTGAATAGATCCTGTCTATACACTCTCCATATTCGCTGCGCTCCAATAAGCCATTCATTATTCTTATTTTTTATTACGATCAAAAGAATGCCTACATGTATGAGAGTCTTATTATACGCATTATACAGTTTGAGAACTCTTAGTTTAGGAACAACTGCTACTATTTTCTGATAGCCATCTAGCATATGCAATCCGGTTAAACCTACTCCGTTTGAGCCAATCTAGCGGTAAAACAGCATGTCGATAAAGCAATTAACTTGTCTGATTCTTGTTCATCCAAATAATGCTCAAAGTGTAGATTAAAATTTTGCGATCTGTTCTTGTATTTGTGTACCAAGGAATAATATATACGTTCTACTTCGACAAACCAGGACCTTGAGACCACTGACCGTCGCAAAACTTTCACTTCATCCTCGCAAAAACAAGACACCGCCGCACTGTATGTAATAATCTATCCCGATGAACTATAACCCGATCGCCTCGGGAGCTATAGCACCGCATATCATCATCGACTCGCGGCGGCTCTCTCAGTCATCGACATGCTCTGCAAGCTTGTATACACCACCACCCGCGCACACTCTTCTTATGCGGGAGCCGCAGCTGCGCGCGTGCCTCGCTCGTAAATTAAAGGCGGCGGGCATTATGAGCGCGCTCGTGCGGTGTCTTCGGCCCTATAATACATAGACGCGCTCGCTCGCTCGCTCGCGCGATAATTCAGAGAGGCGAGCTGCAGCGCGAAAGAGAGCAGATCGAGCGCCGCCAAGCCGCAGATGAAGTGCGGGGGCGGTCGTGGGAAAAATCTTGGCCGCCGGCCACTCTCTCTCTCGCAGGTGTTGCGCTGTTGCTTTTCTGCGAACGTTTATTATACGGCCAGTGTGCGGTACACGTATACCGTGTGCGCGAGTATTTTGCCACCGCTCGCGTATACAGTGTATATATAATGGCTGTTTAGATCAGCTCGAGGGAAATTCGAGATTGGAGGATGCATTGTGCGGTGTATGTGTATATAGGTACGGGCGCGCGCGCAAGTTGCATAGCCGAACGAACGATTAATCTCTGTTCTTGCGGGTTAATTGTGGTTTCGATGTTGCGGGTGCAGGGGGCTGTAGGGGGTGGGGCCGTTGTTTAGAAGGAAATTAGAGTTTACAAGGAAGGGGGAGGATGCGGGAAAAATGGGGAATTCATAGAGGGTGTCAGAGGACGTAAGTTACTGAAGTCGGAGTTTGGGTTGATTGAGTGACCGTTATAAATGTATAAAAACTAAATTTATCGAAAAAAAAATTTTTTCGATACTATTACAAAGGTTCTTGGATTTACTCCAAAGTTATAAGCACCGTTTTGTGATAACTATACTATTTGAGTGGGCGACCTTTACACACCTTTAATGGTTTTTTTGTCAGGCGGGGTATATATAACGACTTAATGATATTGTCAAGCAGATACTCAAGTTTCACTCCATTATTACCACTGCGGTATAGGTTTTCCCTCGTATGAGGCTTCCCTGCATCACAGGTGCTTGTGTATGCATGTAGAATAAGGTTGTATACATGCGGGAGCAGTAGAACTTTAGGATGTAGAGAAAACCATGAAGGTTGGGGTTCGGATCAAACAACCCTATGCCAATGTGATGGAGGTGTCCTGTAAAATAGATGTGCGGTGTATGTACGGGTGGATTAAGTAAATTAAAAACTTTCTGTTGATTTCTATGTGTTTTGAATTTTTTTGTTTTTTTTTTTATCAATACAAAATTTTTAATATTAGATATTATAGAGTATAAAGAATAATTTAAAGAGCACTTTTTTATAAAAAAAAATAGCATTAAACAATTGTTTTACAATTTATTTCATGCAGGGAAGATAAAATTGAAATTTAAAAAATTGTAATTTATCATGATTTTTTACTGTTCCTTTATATTTATATAAAAAGTTACGATAGTTGCGTGGAATACATCGAATTTATTTAAAACAAGCTACAACCGATTAAGAA
The DNA here is from genome assembly GCA_036365515.1 of Torymus aiolomorphi. Lineage (NCBI taxonomy): Eukaryota > Metazoa > Arthropoda > Insecta > Hymenoptera > Torymidae > Torymus > Torymus aiolomorphi. Next base: position 142,470,208 of record CM070877.1, read on the forward strand.
TCAATAATAATATATGCTTTCCGTATAACCAATCAGCATTCTTAATCACGCTGAAGCACGCGGAATCTCCATCGCGATCGACTTCTCCCTCCATCCAGCATCCAATCTCTCATTCCGTGTCGTGTATGCATACACATTGACCCTCGCGCGCGCATTTCCACCACGCGGTATACACTCTCATTCCTCGGGCTCGACTCCCTTGGATCACGCATACGTAATCACCGAGCTTCCACTACACCTACTCCGAGCTTCCGCGGTCTTCCGCACAGGCACATTCAGCCCCGCACACACACACGCAGGCAGTGCGGCGTGAGGCGACGAGGCGAAGGCGACAAAACGCTCAGTGCGAGTGAGAAAGGCTCTGCTGGCCGTGCCACATCGAATGGGCCACAGCATGGAGCGAGTGCGCCGTCCTCTCGATACGTCTGCCGCTGACGTTTCCATATATCACGCCGCTCGCTCGCTCGCTCGCACCCTTTCACTCTCTTTCTCTGGCGCGAGCGAGCGCGGGGCAGGTCGCCTCGAGTGCCTATCGGCACCCTGCTAATATGCCAGCCGCACGCCCGCAGGCCGCGCGGGGATTTGGAGCTGAAATATTTCGAGGAAGTGACTGTGCATGGGGAGGGGGTAGATGGAGAATACACACCTGTACGCGCGCTAGAAATTATTTCGTGTGGTATAGAGCGATGTTTTGCGCGGGATTTCTCGTGAATGGCACGCGCTCTCCTCGGCGCGCGTGTCGCCCGGAGCTGCGAAATATAATAAATCAAGATAGCAAGACTCAATTGTCACTCGTGTGTATTGTGTAATTGACAAGGTTGATGATGGAAATTCTCTGTCTCAGCGCTGTAGGGATGTGAAAAAAGGAAATATCAATGTGTATAAAACTTGAGGTCATTGTTTCTTTGATGGTAAAGCGATTGCGCTAATGTATAATTAACTAACAGTCATGATCACGCTAATGGCTTGAATGTGCATTGAAATTCCCCGTTATTAATTTTTTCATATAATTTCAGTATTATTTAGCAAGCTTTTTATTTAAAGCATAACGCAAACGCCTCTTCGTTACTGTTTCCGGCTCTGCATCTGACAATATAATGATTGGTGCTTTTTTCCAACAAAATTAATTTATTTCACTTGTTACTCGTTTAGTGCTACATCCGTTGGATATACGCTTTTTTACTTTAAAAGTTAATTTAAATCGCATTTTTGCAGTGTTATTTATTCTGACGTCCTCATTTAGAACATCTGTATATCTGCGAAGTTTATAAGGATCAAATTTTCATATCTTTGAATTCGTTATAAAGGACGAATCTATTTGCTCAAATGAAAATAAATGTTCAATTGCTAATGGTAATAAAGATATAAAGAATCCCTGGTAGAAATGGTAACCAGCCGTTCACCATCCGTTCACAAAATCGCAAAGGTTTGGCCAACCGTTTAACCAACGGTTGGTAATAATTACCGTTTATTTCATCATGGAATAAACCTTGCGGTTGGCCAATGAATGCTATAATTAGAAAAGTGATTTCTTGATACAAATAAATGGCTCATTAGCTTCGTAAATGGTGGCCGATGACGGAGTCTAGGTGCTGCGCGCCGTAGGTTGTGGCTTTAGGTGTTAGAACTCATCGAATGCATCGTCTAGGTGTTCAAGGTGACCAATTACGGAGTCTAGGTGGTGCGCTCCGTAGTGTTTTGCATCTAGGTTGTTAGATTTTGCTAGATCTCTGTATATATGTGTATATAATAGGGATTAAGAGGATGATTATTATCATGGAAGTAAAATAAAACGATTGTCTTTTGATTATTATATCGAAAATAACAGAGAATGGTTTATTGACAATCTTGACATATAAAACTACAATGCGGTCAGGATAAATATTCGGAATAAAGTACCTTCTATCGAAGGATGGCGAAGATATGCTCTGTCTCCCCGTAGCTGCGTCTCGTGGTCGACTCCTGGACCTAGTCGGATCCGCCCCGACTCCACTCTATTTGCTGTACCCCAGCAACTTCCTCGACGAAGATATAAAATTACTTATGTATTGAGGCATCCACCATTGCCTTCACCTTCACTGGTGATCCCTTCGCCCCGAGGAAGGAGATTGCGAGGTCAGATCCGAAGAGGTCAGGCACGCACGACGGTCACAGGCAGAGAGAGAGAGAAAGAGAGCGAACGTCGGCCGATGCCGTATTTATTTGGGCGCGTTTCTTAGGCCCTCTTGGCGTAAGGTACAGTTACTATATTAATCGAGGGCTCTATGCCCGCGATTATTCGAATATAGTAGCTTGCATGTTATAAGGTATTGGAACACATCGAATCCGTGGTTTAGGTCTTTGGGGTAGCTGATTACGGAGTCTAGGTGGTGTGCATCGTAAGTTCTTGGCTATAGGTGTTGGATCTCATCGAATACGTAGTCCAGGTATTCGGGGTAGCCGATAACGATATCTAGGTGGTGCGCTCCGTAGTTTTTTGCGTCTACGTGTTGGAATGCATTCCATGCGTGGTCTAGGTGGTTGGGGTAGCCGATGACGGTGTCTAGGTAATGCACTCCGTAGTTTTCCTCGTCCACCACGTTTGCGATGCGTTCCAACACCTGGAGCCAAAAAACTATGGAGCGCACCACCTAAACATCGTGATGAGCTCTCCTCAAGACCTAGACCATGCATTCGATGTGTTCCAACACCTAGATTCAAGAAACTACGGAGCGCACCACCTAGACATCGTTTTCGGCTACCTCGAACACCTGGGCCACGTATTCGATAAGATCCAACACCTGCAGTCAAGAACCTACGATGCGCACCACCTAGACTCAGTAATCGGCTACCCCAAAGACCTAGACTACGCATTCGATTTGTTCCAGCATCTAGATGCAAAAAACTACGGAGCGCACCACCTAGGCATCGGCATCGGCTACCCCGAACACATAGACAACGCATTCGATAAGATCCAACACCTACTGCCAAAAACCTACGGTGGGCACCACCTAGACTCCGTAATCGGTCACCCGGAACACCTAGACGACGCATTCGATAAGTTCCAACATCTAGAGCCACAAACCTACGGTGCGCACCACCTAGATTCCGTGATCGGCTACCCAGACTAAACCACACATGGAATGCATTCCAACACCTAGATGCAAAAAACTACGAAGTGCACCACCTAGACATCGTCATCGGCTACCCTGAACACCTGGGCCATGTATTAGATTCACCCTGAGATCTTAACGCATAAAACTACAGAGCGCACCACCTAGAGTCCATCATCGGTTACCCCGAAGACCTAGTCCACGCATTCGATGCTTTTAATTATCGATAGTTTACCATCCACTGGCCAACCTTTAGTCAATATTTTTGTTATTCGTTGGCTAAAAAGATTGTCCAACCGTTGCAGTTAAGCCATTTTGGTTGGGTTATTTTCTACTAGGGATAAGATAACCGTAATAGTTATTTTCAGTGTAGGTTCAGTGTAGGAGCGCGTAACCAGCTTTTTTCGAACAAAGTGCCCTCAATGGGTAATGACTGTGATGTCGACAAAGGAGCGCAGACTATGCTCCTTCGCCGAAATCACTATGATGTCGGTGGAGGAGTATACATTTTGGTTGATATAAAATAATGTGTAAATAGCTAGAGTATACGCTATACTGTTTTCAAATCAGTCTCTGTCCTTCTCTTCCCCTCTCTCCAGGCGCATGCGCCACGCACTCATACACCGACAGTACCGGCATAAATGTCTCCATCTCTCATTCTCTTCGCACGCAAGCGCCCCCTCACCACTCTAACATCAACAAAAGCCTATGTTGAAAGGTTTAGTTGAAAACTAAATATTACAAAATTTTGTAATTTATAAATAAACATGTATTCTTTAAATATTTATGCATTATTCTACAAAAGATCTCTCCCAATTATATCCACACATTTAAAAGAATCGGCGCGATAAAAATCTGGTTCCGCGCTCCAACACTGAAATTACATATTACGTACGTCAACCAGCCTCTACGTAATACCTTCACAGATTTTAGAATCTTTTTCTCAAAGCGGTTAATCAATATTGATTTTTGTAAATACGTCATGGATGTGTCATGCTATTTCAAAAAAATTCGGCTACATCGGCTGACCACTACCTACTCCATCGCGTGCAAATAATATAGTTGAATTAATTTGTAGATATAATATTACACAATATGTCATCAGTATTTTTGGTAAAGTTTTATAGAATTTATACGGGTGCTAATGGACTATCTGCTTATATGCTTAAAGACTCTAAACTATTATTACATTGCTATTATCACATTTTAAAGTAATTAACAAAAAACCTGTTATTTTGAAATTCCCCATGAATAAAACCACCTGATTTTATCGCTTTACCCCTACACTTAATTAAACCAGTACCACTTTACCCTTGCAATCTTCACCATCTACTAGACAAAGCCTCAACAGGTCGAAAATTAATCTCACCCCTCCTTACAGCTATTACGAGAACGGTGCAGCCTTCGACGACGGGCCACCATACAAGCGTTCAGCGAACCCATGGGCGCACCACCATCATCAGCACCATCCCCACGCTCACCCGCAGCATCAGCCTACCGGTCACCCGTCTCACCCGGGCCACCACCCGCATCAACCGCTTCCCCACCACCAGCAACAACAGCAGCAGCAGCATCCCGCGGACGTGTCGTACTGCTGGTACACGCATCCCCTGCACCCGAGCTCGGCGCACCATCCTAGCCACGGAGCTGCAGCCGCCGCGGCGTCACTGATCCCTAGCCTCGTGCAGATTGGCGCGAGCGGCAGCCAGCCGGGCTACGGGCCGCTGGCCCAGGCGGCAGCCCACCTGACGCACCAGCCGGCTGTCATAGCCGCGGCGCACGCCGCAGGTAAGGACCTTTTTACGACACACACACGCGCGAGTCGAGACGATCATTGTCCTAGGAATAGGATAATTGTCGAGCGGTCCAACAACTGTGCCGCCTCGTTAGCTGTATGTAGTACCTACTTCCGTTTTCCTCCTTTTTTAATTGAATGGAGCGAGGAGTCGTCGGTTGCCTTATGGTTGCCGCGGCGAGAGAAACTGCTGTGCTGTGATTTATGGGAGATTTCATGTTTCTGCGACTGCTGTGCGTGGAAATGACTGATTTTCCTTTTTTCTTGATTAATCATTGCCGACACGCGGATTGTCGTATTTCATATAGACGGAGGTAGTTGCCGATGCCACGTAATGACATTTCTCATCGACCGTCTGTCTTGTAATAGCTTTCGAAATTATCTATTTTAATTGTATAAGAGGCAGAAACGTATAAGAAAGTCTTTATTCATTCATTGTAAATTTCACTAAATTTTCTTCTATAAACACACGAAATCTTAAGATGATTTCTACAGCGAATTTATATTGTATTTTATTGGTATCTAGAGATAAAATCAACTGACTAAAAAAATATATAATTATATATTATTAGTATATTACATACCTAGGCCAGTAAAATAAGAAATGTCTCAGATCACATGTAATTGTCGGCCGAGGCGAAGCCATGGGATTAAATAGAAATTTTTATAAAATCCCATTTAATCCATATTATTCTATTAAAGATATGTTAGGTTTTATTATTATATTTATATTACTAATATACATTTGTTTATTAAAACCTTATATTCATGGTGACCCTGAAAACTTTAATCAAGCCAACTCTATAATTACACCAATTCACTTTCAACCAGAATGATATTTTTTATTTGCCTATGCAATTTTACGATCAATTCCAAATAAATTAGAAGGTGTTATTGCTTTATTAATTTCTATTTCAATCTTAATAATTATACCTATAAATTTTAATTATAATATTACGAAAAATTTACGTCGATTTAAAGTAGCGTTTCTTACTGAGAATATTACTACGAAAAATTTACGTAGAAAAGTCTTGATGTTTATTAACAAGGAAATAGTACATTCTCCGGGAAACAGACTTTCTCTTAAGTCGTCTAATCACAAATATTTTTCATTTTGTTAAAAAATGATGCTATTTTATTGCCTGTAAGTCTGCAGGTATTTATGATACGAAAACGAGCAAAAAAGTTTACAATAAAAGTAGACAAGAAAAGCTAAAATCCAAGCTTTTTTCATTAAAAAATATTAATTTCTGCCCTCCGGCCGGAAAGCGCCAACTTCCCGGCCGCTGCGCGAAACGAAGTTGCCGCTTTCCGGCGCCGTCGAGCAGAAAAATAGTATACACACCTTGGCCAATAAAAAAGAAAGCCTCAGATCACATGTTTGTCAACCTCGGCTTCGCCTCGGCCGACAATTACATGTGATCTGAGACATTTCTTATTTTACTGGCCTAGGTATGTAATATACTATTGCTCGGTAAATTATTAGCAATCAAAAATATTCTCAGAGAGAAAGCTTTGTATTTTAACGATTTTTCGGGTATAGGATTTTTAACAAAATTCTAAGGCTATCTTTGATTGCCTATGTTTTTTCGAGGAATTAATATTTGTTAACAAAACAAAGCTAAAATTTTAGCTTTTTCTGTCAACTTTTATAATCTTTTTTGCTCGTTTTCGTAACGTAAATACTTGCAAAGTGACAGACAATATGAGAGACATACTTTTTTAACAACATGAAGCATATCTGTGATTAGACGGCTCATATCTCAAGAAAAAAAAAACTATATGTATAATATGGAATTACAAACACTGGCCCCGAAGCCTTAGTTCAACTCCGGTTCCCGGAAGTGTGCACTTTTCTTTACCTTTTTCCTATATCTATCTTTCTATACTTACATTTTACAAACCATTTTATAAACACTATACCTAATCCCATAATTTCAAAAAGTTACTTATAAAACGATGCTTTCAATACTAACTCTCTATACTAATAACATCAATGAATCGACAGCAGCGACAGGCGGCGCGCCCACACAGAACGGCTCGGGCAGTCTCGACGACGAATGGAAGAACATCCACGTGATGCTGAACTGCATCCTCGGCATGGTGGAGAAGACGAAGCGTGCCCTGGCGATCCTCCAGAAGCGCGGCTGCACGAGTCCCGCCGCAGCCCCGGCAAACTTGCAAGCTCCGTCGACGAACGGACCCCAAGCGCAGCTTGGTAACGGGACGCAGGAGGCTGCTGCTCAGGACGGGACGTTCAAAAGGTTGTCCGGCGAGATCATCAGGGCTACCGAGGATCGTGTCGCCGAGGTCAAGAGGAAAGCTGGTGAGAAAATGGGGAAATTGTAGAGAGGGAGATGGTACAATTTTAAAGTCAAGGTTTGAACGAATGTTTGGTAGTTCGAAAACTATGAATGTAGAGAAATTTATGAATGTAGAGAGTAGAGAAATTTTTTAAGTAACGGAAGTTTAAACCGAATCAAATAGTGATCTTTTTAATGATGATTTTATAACTGTTTTATTATTTATTTAGTTTAATTCTAATACCTAAACAATACTTATAGGTATTGTTATTACCAAATCCACACCCGCATGAAAATATTATGAGATCCCATATAATATATTTTCATGCGGGTACAGCAAAAATTACTTTCTGCTTTCTAACTTTCTTCAACACACGTATATAAAAATCACTTGTATTAAAAAAAAGCATAAAAATTTTGCAGAGGAAGCCGTGCAGGAGGTGAAACGCGCCGCCGTCGCAGAAGTACAGCGCGCAGTGGCGGTCGCAGTGGCGGAGTCGCGGGCGAGCGAACGACTGCGCAGTCAGCGCTACCTCGACAGCTTGCCGATGAGCCAACAGCAGCATCAGCATCAGCAGCAGCAGCAACGAGTGCATCCAGCAACAGCAGCAGCCCAGCAGCAGCAGCATGCGAGACCAAGTCCGTTTTTGAGATTGGCCGTGGAGGCAAGGACAGCGTCGGGCACGTCGGGTACCGCCACCTCGTCGACGGGAGCGACGGAGGACGAGAAAGACGCGCACCTTGTGAGTGGAACAAGTGCGGTAAGTTTTTGGGTGTGGGACGGTAACAGCTCGGGATTTGGTTGGAAAAAGTTCGGGCTAAAAGCTGACTTTATTGTTGAAATTGTAGGTAGCTTATACCGACAAAAGGCTTTTGCAAAAGGATTTTATAAAATATATATATTCTTTTTTTTAACGAGCGCAATAAGTGTGGGGTAGGTTCACTGATTATTATTTTACGATGCATTATTATTTAATTGTTATGCATTCTAATTTGAATGAAAAAGATTAAATCTAAGTGGGTTTTCGAAACAAATTTTGACCTGTTATTATCATCTGGCTGATAATGTATGCGTCTGAAACAAACTTAACTAAATCATCAGCTAAAGCATGCTCCAGATTTAAAAAATTTCCCGTATGGAAAAAAGAAACGTAAGGCATCGTAATAAACCATATGAAACCGTAGCAAACCATAAAAAACCGTGTAAAACCGTAGAAAAGTGTTGGATTTCGGACAATTTGCCGTGTTAATTTCTACGGTTTTCCAAAATTTTATAGATTTTTGTACGATTTTGTACGGTTTCCTACATTTATTATTTGCACCCAAAAAATTTGTTATATATGCAAAAAATTTATGAATCGTAATAAAATGTATAAGAACATATAAAACCGCATTAATCCGTACATAAACGTGTAAGAAAACGTAGGAAATTGGTAAGATTCTTTAAAACTTACAGAAATATACGTTTTCCTCACACCGGGCCGAAAGTGCCTCATTCCCGCCCGGCTCCGAAACGGAAATATGGCATTTTCGGCCTCGATGTGAGGAAAAATAGTATACGCACCGCGGGAGTAAAATTGGACAGTCCACAGCTCGTGTAAATTTTACTCCCCCGGTGCGTAATATACTATTTTATACACTTTCTTACGTTTTCTTACGTTTTAGTTTTTACAGAAAAATTGAAGAAGATTTATAAATCGTATAAAAACGTATAAAACCGTACAAAAACGTACAAAAACGTACGAAACCGTAAAAAATTTGTCCGAAAACGAGCCTATACGGTTTCCTACAGTTTCTTACGGTTTTCTACGGTTTCGTATGGCTTCCGACATTTATTATTTCCATACGAGTTGCAAGAATGTTACTTTACCGTTATAAATAAAAAAACCGCAAAACTAAATCTAACTATATGAATCTCATGCGCAGAGCTGCTGGAACTGCGGTAGACCGGCGCTCGAGACATGCGGCGGCTGCGGCGTCGCGCGCTACTGCGGCGCCTTCTGCCAGCACCGCGACTGGGAGGCCGGTGGCCACCACGCCACTTGCTCTACCACCTCCTCATCATCACCGTCCCAACAACAGCAACAGCATCAACAACAGCAGCATCACGAGTCACGCGTCAGGTCTCCGACACCGAGTCCACCGCGTCCAGCGAGCAGCGAGCATCCCGACGCGGCCAAGGCTACGTCATCGTCGTTGTCGTCGTCGTCGTCATCGAGCAGCTCCGTTCTGCAGCGGCCAGTCGTCAAGTGACCAAAGGCCACGGACGCACGTGTACATAGTCGAGCGAAGGGTCTTCTGTAAAAATTATAGTCGAGGTGGGTCGTCGGTGTAACTCGGTTCGATCTGTGCAGGATTATTGTCGCGAGAAGTGTGGGGTAGCAAACGTGGGCGTTCGATTTTCTTTCAATTCAGTTTATAGTAGGTATACAGAAATTTTTTGCGTAAATGCAGGTGCTTTGGAATTCTCGATTGGGTTTTGTTGATGTATGAAATTATTTTTTTCAGAGATGTAATATACCAAGATTCCTGTAATAACATTTTGCATATTGATATTGTAATTACTTTGGCATGTGAAGATTTTTTTAAAGCGTTTTATTTGTCTTGACATGAGTTTCGCGAAAATCGACTTCTAAATTAAATAATTACAGAATGTATTATAATATGTGCTACGACTTTAGTAAACAATTCTTTCCAAAAGTAAATAATGCAAATGAAGTAAAATACTACTGAGAGTCTTTTCAGGAATCTTGTATATTTATAACATAATGGATGTTTTTCTATTATACTAATGTGAATCGGCATTCGTATAGATAATTATTATGCACTGGTCAACACCGATTTATCGATTTTATCCTAGTCAATTGATAGATTTAACAAGCGTAAATATCTTAATGTATTAAAGTTTCGTCGAATGATTCTTTTAACTTTCTTACAAAATTAATTAAGGTACACTTGCTATTGCATTTTTCAAGTTTTAAAGATTATCTATGTAGCACTAGGCTTTAAAGAAAAATAATTTATTTAATAAGAATCTTATTTTAATTTATTACAAATGTACAGAGATACAAAAATATAAAATTAATTAATAAGTGTTTTTTGTTTATGCATTCTTATTTAATTACAAATTGTTATGTAATTTACATTAATTTATAATTTATTAAACTTTTACTCTAAATATACGAAATATAAATATTACGTCCAACCAAATCGTAATTTTAAAATAAAATATACGAATGAGCTACCACTTTAACAAAACGAAAATAATTATATTAAATAGTTAAGTCTAGTCATTGAAAAGGCAAACACAAAAATCTGTTTGTGCGCCAACCTTCATTAGAATATTGTTTCTCAAATTGAAATTTTTACTGTATTAATCATTGTAATTTCTCTAAATCCAATAAAGATTTGCGTGTAAAAGATGCACAACAAATAATAAGAAAATGTGTTTATGAATTAAAATCAATATATTTCTTTTAAAACAAAAAATACAAATAGAAAATCATTTTTACAAATTATCGTTTATCTTTCGTCAAATCGTATTATACAATTTCATGTACAACAAGTGATTAAGTTATACCTGATAACTTAACACGAAAATTGTTAAAACTGTAACAAACTTATAGAATACACTATATGTAATATTCCGCAATAATTTTCATTGACTTAATAAAGTCTCACGACTTTTCTTTTTTTACACTACCAATTATATCAGCAAATAGAGCTTTTGTTTTTTCTTCTTTTCCTTGTGATTCAGCCCAATCCTTTTTACTTCTTGCAAATAATGGAACATTTAGTTTTGCAGAAATTAATTTACCAGCATTCGTTGAACGAAGACATTCTCCAACTTCAGCCAACTCTTCCATTATAATCTGTCTTTGATTAGGTTTAGCCCATGCCCATATTTTATCTAAACACCTGGAACCATGTGTAGTACTGGCAAGTTTTGCCCAGGTACCTCGAAGATTCTTAGCAAGTTTTTCGCGACTTTTTTCTCCTATAAACTGGCCATCCATAAAAGCATCCATAATTCTGCTTCCTTTTGGATCCTCAAGCAATTGACATAATTCTTCAGTATCTGTATTTAATAATGAATTAACTATTTTGATTGGTTTATTAAACTTTAACATTGCCTGTATCGATAAACTTCCATGTAAATTTAATGGTACTTTAGCTTTTGTTTCATTTTTATTTTTTATCTTTAGGTAATCTTCAAATGTTTTCAATGTAGCGACTAATGGAACTACATGATTCTGCTTTTCATTTGGTTCATCACAATGTAAAAGTTTCATCATAACACTTATAAAAGGTCCCTGTTTAACATGAAGTTTTTCACAGGCTTTAGCTAAACTAGCAAATATACCTGTATGACCTCTGTCAAGAATTACTTGTAAGTGTTCTGAAATCTCATCAAACATTTTTTCCATATCTTCTTTGATATGACAATGTTCAAACAGTCTTTGTACACAGAAATTAGCACCTTTCATTAATGACAATTTTTGTAAGTGGTTTTCAAAATACAGTTCATAAATAGAAGTATAATCTTTTGGATTTGAAACAGCCAGACAAACTTCTAACAATCTCATTGAGCATTCATTATTATAAATGTTTGATAAATTATTTTCATAATTTTTTGTAAAACATACAGTGTTGATTTGTTCAATAATTTTACTATTTAAATCTGGATCAACATCTTTCAAAGAATATAAAATTGACTGTGTCAAACCAGAAGTTAAATCATCATGATTGTATTCTTGGAACTGTGGAAACTTGTGCAGTCTTTTACAAGTTGAAATGAGTAATTCGGTATACTCATCTTTTACTTTTCTTCTAATATCCAAATTGGGTCCCATCTTCTTTTTATTATTGTCATCACTAAGATCGATAATACCGCCAAGGCATTCCATGACAGTTCTGAGTACATGATTGGCATATGTATCCCAAACAAATTCTTCTATATTATTAATTGCGTATTTACATAATTTCAAAGCAATTTCATTATATTTTTTTACTTGAGATTTCTTAACTTTTACAATATCATCTTTATCTGTCTCTCTCAAATTTCCCCTATGTGCACAAACACATATCAGCTTTTGCAATACATGAGAAGCAAACCTATCGCTACAAAATGGCCTAAGCACATTGTTAAAAGATTCTGCAAATCTCACAACTGTTTCAAATCCAGCATATTTTATTAAAGTATCTAACACTCTGGATCCAACCTGAAGAAAAAAAGAATTTAATTGGTATTTTTTTTTAAAGTTTTATTTATTTATTATTTCATTCTTCTACATGGAGAGCTCAATTTAACTATGATAGTAAAGGATCTCACGCTATAGAAGCATCAATTTTTGTTATACTTTACTAGCATAGTAGAGCAGTGCTACCATAGGAAGAGATACCCCCATGTGCCGAAAGCAGCAAGTTTATACCACGAGAGTATGGAATTCGTGCAACGGTGCTAAACACAACTCCTCAATTGCAAGAATCTCATACCACCATAGTATGAACCTCTTGCTATTGACGCTCGGCAGTTTCCAAGCTACACTGGTATGGTGGCATTACTCTCCACGCATGCATTGTTTACTCCTGTGGCAGTGAACTGTATGATGTATTAGCACGTAGTAACTTTATGCTGCCGTAGCTAAAATGAGCGCTCCGTGTATGCAGTTGTGTATATTTTTTATGTACACATACATTCATTATAATGTGCAAAATAGGTAAATGAAAGAAAGTTATTACAATTGTTTGTTATTTATCAAACTATTCAAATTTTTATAATTATTCGATAAGTGACGTAAATATAAATCAAAGAATTTACATGATAGTTAACGATGATGTGAACTTATTATTGTGAAGGTTATTAATTTTCATACCTGATTTTTTGCAAGGTCAATTTCCTTGCCAACAGTTTGCTCATATATATTGTCGACAAAAATTTGTTTATCCTCCATTGCTGGAAATTCAGTACGAATCACTTCTAAAACGTGAACCATATACTGGTATGTTTCTGAATCCACTTCACCCCCGTAATCCCGACGTCTGGCAAACTTTTTAGCCATTTGTGTAGCAGACCTCTTCTTTTTACGTTTCAGATTCTTTTGCGAATTATCTTCTTGAACTTCCATTGTTAATCAATTAATAAACAACAGTTTTAAACGACTACAGTACCACGCGGATACACAACCAAACTGTAAACACTACAAATCACTTAACCTAAAACTTTAAAGCACCTAACCTAACGTCATTTAAGCACGTGGTACTTCAGTACTTGTCTTATTGTCTATTCTACTTTACCGAGGTAAGTTAATTCTCTGATGGTAACAAAATTTGTGTAAAAATCAAAATTGGGGAATGCATAAAAATAAACGCATTTTTAAATCAATTTCAAATATTTTATTCAAGTATTAATAAACCTATATACAATTTTATAGTTAATTATATTAAACTAAAGAACGAGATCTTTTAATAACTACTGAAAACGTGCGCTATTTTACATGTTAATTTAATAAACAAGCATAGTGTAATTACAAAGTTCGATCCCATTAAATTCTGTATTAACAAAATAAATAATTTTGCAGAAAAACTTATATAATTGTACAATACTTTTTCATTTGGATCTTTCCTCAATGTATATTGAGGAAATGCTGAATTTTATTTGTCATTTTGAAATGTTACAAGTTTTAAAATTCCACGCAATGCACGTAAAATTCTAAATCACTTTTATATAGAACGATCACAAAAAAAATTAAAATTAAATTAGTAATGTTTGTTCAAAAATCGTAACTAGTTTACTTCCCATCAGGCTCCCAACTTACCTACGCTTATCACTTGTGTGGAGCGACGTCACGTTAACTAGCTCCAAAACAGTTTTTCACTTATAGGAAACTCTCACAAATACCCCATGCTGATAACCTATGTCAATCTTACTACAAAAGGCAGAAGAACTCTCTTCTAAAGGACAATCTTCTTAAAAATATTTCTACAAACAAAACTTATATTTTTTTATAACATATATATCTATGTGCATATCTGTAACAGCACACCATAAATGGAATTGTTAAATACATAGGAATAATAACATTTGTATAAAGAAAGGCTTTTTTGACATCTAAAATATTATTGTCAAGGATAACAGATTTCTTGCAACTTGTGCTTTCGTACAAAAGGCAAATTACGAATCAATCTATTTGGGAAAATCAGTTTTACAAGATCTTAAGAAAACTGTCCTTGTAAAAGCGCTTCTTTGGAACTCACTAGCCGTCACAATATCTCGCGCGATTAAAGTGAACATATAGGAAATAAATTTTCTTTCACAAACTTATGCTCTAGACGTAATTATAAAAGCTCAAATTCGAAGCAACTATAGGACGAGAACCTTTCGTTCTTCTAAATATCACGAAACTTTTCGTCGGTCGCGCGGTAATAGTCTAATTTCGTTTGATTATACAATTACAATTGCCTTAATACGAATTACGTGATAAATAGCGAGAGAAAATCAAACGCACTCTCTAACAATTCGCTGTAGCTTTAGAATAAAAACGTTTTATTCAGGATCCCTTAATCGTAGCTCTCTGTTCAAACGAACCATTTCCACTCACATCGGTAGAGGGACGTATAACCATACGCACATTCATCGATTTAAAAGCAGTATAGAATCAACAGAAATTTCTGTTCTGGTTCATTCGGCGTAGCAAATACTGTTGCAAGCTTGCTTTCGTATCAAAAACATATTCGAGGAGAAACTTGCGTGAGAAATCGAATTTTCCGCACGAATTAAAATACAATAGCTCATAAATCAGTGACAGAAATTGAATAATTAACCGGTACGCATCTTACATACACTTAAAATACAATGCACTTCGATTCACATATTAAATTTTCATTATTATACGCGACACCGGGTGATGTCCAACAGCGACGCCGCAATAACTTCACACAAAAAAAAACTTCAACCCGCAAGCTCGCGACAGCGTTCGTCAACAAATACGTGCGTTCTCCTCGTTCAACTGCAGTCTCTCTCTCCCTCTCTCACGCTGTATACATCATCGTTGCACGGAAGAACAAAGAGCGAGTTATACGTTCAGACGGCGCCGTACTCCTCGCTGGACGGAGACTCGTCGCTCGGCGGGAGTTTCGAGCTCCTCGCCGCGGCCCTGGCGGCCCGGTAATGATGGGACGGCCGGTGATGCGGCGTCGTGGGTGCCGGTCGTCGGGGCGGCGGGGGTGGATGCATCACACCGCCACCGCCGCCACCACCACCGCTGTAAGATGTGTCGTCGCCTTCCTCGCTGCTCGGCGACGGCGAGGGCGCCCGGTCCTCCTGCTCCTGCAGCAGCTGACGGAACTCCTGGATCGACTCGTTCAGCGACCAGAGCTGCGACAGCAGCGACAAGTCCAGCTGACGCAGTCCGAACTGAAAAGAGATTTACGAGCGTTAGTGATTTGAGGAAGAAAGATGTTTATGAATGTATCCTAAACGACGATAGTGAGTATTTTTTATTTTATATTTGTTATAGAAAATTTTTGGTTTTATATACGATGTTTTAAAAATAAGAGAATTTCCTAAATAAAATTGTAACGTTTTTGTTTTATCTTTCTAGGACACTGAGATCGACAAAGAAGTTTTAATTGTTTCGATCAAAATAATCCTATTGAATATAGTTCCCTCCGCTATTGATTTTAATAACATAATATTTATTACTATAAATTTTGAAAAAATATTCCTACGTGTTTGTAAATACAAATGAAGCCTACTTCAAATTAAAATCTCTCAAATATACCTTTTTGCGAGCAGTCAAAGTTTTATAAATTAGCTAATCATCATGAAATGTGCAATAATTTCATTTAATTGTATAACTAACTACTTGAATTAAGATTTGTAGTATTTATTCCATTGAGAATAATTAAATTTAACACTTTATACAAAAATTTATGAATATTCAATTGGTTACTGCGAAAAATTACGCTTTAAAACCCCTTATCTATATTAGAACTACTTCCAAGAAAAATTTTAAAACAGACTGTAAATTTCTGAAGTCTTTGAGTAGCTCAATTAGTTTTAAATACCGCCTTCTTTTTGCAGATCAATTATGTTTCTCTTTGCCTCTGTAAACAAAGGCTGATGAAAAAAAAATTCTATATTAAATATACTACATTATTTCTTAGCAGTAAGTTAATTTTCAACTTTTTAATGCATTTTTAGTTACTTCTATAATTACGTCTCTGTAATCTTCGCAACTCATTCTTTTTCAGTAATCTCAAAATTGCGAAACTCAAAGCTATTAAAGCCTTGACTTAAGCACAAGAATTTTAATTTGATGGTGCGAGAGTACTGAAATCTTCAAACAACCATTCATTGCCAATCTGTCAAAGGAATTTTCTATTATGCAATTTTAATTCGTCATAGATCTCAGTGAAAATTGGTCAACAATGATTGTTATTAATAAGTTATACATGACTGATTTAGCTATATAATTTAATGAAACTGCAAATTATCTCTATTTAAACATTTTTCTAACAACTAACTGCAAAACAGATAAAGAAATCGTACGAAAAAGTGACATTTTGTGCAAATTATAATACACTTTGATTTTAAGTACCAAAGAAGTTTCTATTTCTTTCGCAAAGAATGGGTTTTCAATTTTTTCGAAAGACTGTTGAAATTTTACAGCATGCCATTGTAACTCCCATATATCCCCTAAAACCATAACAAAGAAATTCGTGAAAGTTTTATGAAGATCGGCTCGATGGTTTTGTCGGCTTGTGGGAAGAAACCGTACACTGTACCACACGTGAACAGAAAGAAAAAAGGCCAATTTGCCGCGATGGGATTGCTGCCTTTTTCTAAAAACTCGAATTACACTTATATGCATCCTATATGACTCGTGTCATTTCCGAGAACGAAACAAAGAAATACGTGAAAGTCCGTAATTGCCAGGGTTTTGCAAAATCGAATGGCAAACAAACGATAACGCGCAAAAAGATGGCTCATATAATATATACGCACCTGCCCACGAGAGGTAGGTACATAAGTGTATGTGTTTTCCGGAAAATTCGAGCGATCTTGATGGAGACTATATATATATATATATATATGTGTGTGTGTGTGTGTGTGTGTGTGTGTGTGTGTGTGTGTGTGTGTGTGTGTGTGTGTGTGTGTGTGCGCGTGTGCGTGTGCGTGTGCGTGTGTATGTGTGTCCGTGTGTGTGTGTGTTTGTGTGTGTGTGTGTGTGCGTGCGTGCGTGCGTGCGTGCGTGTGTGTGTGTGTGTGTGTGTGCGTGCGTGCGTGTGTGTGTGTGTGTGTGTGTGTGTGTGTGTGCGCGTGCGCGTGTGCGTCTGCGTGTGCGTGTGCGTGTGTGTGTGTGTGTGTGTGTGTGTGTGTGTAGGCGTAGAGCAGCCCGTGTCTACAGTGCGTAGCGAAAGATTTTGTGAAAGTTTCATGAAAATCAGTGCAATAATTTTTGCGTGATTGAACAACAAACAAACTTTCACATTTATATATTAGTGCGGATATGTAGAGTGAACTAATTCGCCGGCTTCGCTCATGTAGATGGATTCCTTCACTCTAATTGTGAATCTCATTATCTGGTAATCTTTACTCTAAAAGAGTAACACATGTGTCTTAGGTACATTATTAGGAGAAAATCCAACTGTGATTGAAATTATTTTTTCTTTATTTTTCGCGCCCACTATTTCGATAGATTTTTACATTTTTACTCGAATAATATAATAATGAAAATATCAAAATAAGATCATCCATTATATAATTTCTAAATATTACAGCGTGTATTTGAATACTCTTTTTAACATAACAAGGACGATATAATCTTATATTTCTAAGTACGAGTCGTCGACCTGCACTACTTATCGCGAAACAACGCGATTGTGACAATAGAGAGAGAGAAAGAGAGAGTGTAAATTTGCGAGTTAAGCGTCGGTTTCTCTTGCCCTGTTACGCGGAACAATACACGGAGCGATTGACATAGCTTTTTACTTTCAATCGTATACATCTGAAAATTTTTGATACATGCGCGGAGTGAATTTTTTGATGAGAATTGCCGTGAAAGTTGCCGTAATTTCGAGCCTCATACAAGAAACTGTGGTTTAAAGTACCTTGACCGAATAATACATATATATATATATATATCAACGTGACTCAGTTCAACATACGTAGTAAATCGTAATGATTTCTACAAATTGTCAGATTGCCTTTTTTAATCATTTTATCACTTTTTTTATCATTAGTACACTTTTTAAAGCATCCGAGAACATTAATTAAAAATGTTTCCTCATGTTGTTAAAATTTATATATATATTTTTTAATTAAGAATATATATATATCATTTTTCTGACTTTCTTCTCTAAAACCCAACTATTATAAAATATATACTTTCATCAATATAAAACAGCTTTCAAAAGCCGTGAATATTAAACCTGCTGCAGTTAATCATATAGGTGGTTCACACTCAAACCGAAAGGGTCAAACCGCGCGCGCGGACCGTAAACGTGTAATTCACAGCCTCTAAATCAACAAGGCGCAAACGTCGAGAAGAAAAAAAAACAGAACGCGGTCGACTGAAATTTAACGTCCCTCGCCGTGCAGCCTAGTTAACATAATAAGCATCCCGCTCGCGGCCTAAACGCCGCGCGCTGTAAAACCTTATCGCGGATCCTCATCATCTTTTTCGTCCGTCGTGTAGAAACTCGTAAAAATCAACCGTGCGTGCACGCGGGGAAGATACACACAACACCTCGCGACGACAGACCACGCGTGTGTATATAAAAGTCAAGTCGCCATCATCATCTCGCCTCCTCCATAAAACTCCGCGCACGAAATGTATATACGAACGCTCCGGCGTTATAATTACATCGTCGGCGCTTATCAAAACTCCTCTCCGCGCGCGCGTCTTCGTTACACGCTGGACTAGGATTGAAAAGAAAAGAGAATCAACGCGGCGTGAAAAATAGAGAACGACCGAGAGGGAAGAAGTACGTGCGTGTGCTCCCCTTGAATCGCTTCTTTGAAATTACAGCGCAATCCTTGTCCTCGCCGAGCGCGCGCTCGCCTCGTGGGAAAGGATGTGGATGTGCAGGCGTAAAATGAAAATTAGAACGCGAGGGGACGGGGGGGAAGAAAATCATAATCGAGGAGGAAAAACGAGAACGAGAGCGAGGAAGGGAACGAGAATCTGCCCTGTGAGAGTCGGCGCGGTAATGTTATTGTGTGCGGTCCGCGGAGAGCGAGATTGATCGAGAGACAGAGAGGAATGCGAAATGAAGTGAGTCGAGAGATACATGTTTCGGTTTAATATTTATGAAGTGAATTATTAATGGCGAGCGGGGGGCTAGGGAAAACGAAAGTGCATTATATTTATACGTTTATTTTAGATATTATGGTTGATGCGATTTGCGCGTTTATCCGCGGGCTGGAAAATAGTGCGGCGATCGAGAAGAGGAAGTGCGATCGAAATTGTTGAGTTTGTACTTTCACAGTAAATAATTGAATTAAAACTCGATTAATAACTGTCATTAAGAATTTTGTAACTGTATAATCTGATGAAAGTGTTCGGCTATTAGAAGGAACTCAAATCCGGCACTAAAGAGTTCATTCTAAGGTAATAGCTAACGGGGTTTACATTGATTTTTAACGATTTAAAACAAATTTTATATTTTGTAAAAATAAATCCAAGAAATTTTGTTAATTTACCACGTTAGAATAAATTTGTGGCCTCTACAACATAATACAGAAATAAAATTTTCTGATTATACGAAGAAAAAAAGTGTTTCCGAGATCGTACATCATTAGGCGCGGTAGCTGTAATGTACTCTAAAAAACGAATGAAATATATGTATCATCATCCTAAATTACCAAAGTGCTCCGCACGCGGCTAAAAACCGGAGCTAAAAAAGCTGAATTCTAAACCGTAACGGTACTCGTATCAATAAGCGAATGCTTTTAATTATTAATTATATATATATATATACACACACACACACACACACACACACACACACACACACACACACACACACACACACACGCAGGGTCGTTTACAACTTTATTAATAAACTCGCGAGCGACGTAGTGGAAAAATAGGCTAAAATATATTGAAATTCGCAATTTATATATTAAAAAGGCCGCTCACACGCGGGCGACTTCTGCGAAGAGCCGGGCGCGTAAAAAACGTTTAATTAGCGAACGGGTTCCTAAGAAATTTCACTTCCTCGTCCGACCGCAGCAGCCGAGTAAATGTCATCGCCTTCCAGGGAAAATATTAGCCGATCGCGCGCGCCGGTAGCAGGAGCAGCAGTAGCCTAAGTGTTTTCGCGTCGTTAATAAATTCCCTAATTGCGCGCCAGTAGCGAAACGTTAGACTACATTTCACGCGCGAACCGCTTAAAAGGCCCCGTGGATGCCATTAATTTTTCAAGCCGCTGCTCATATAGCTATCCCGGCTATATGCATTTCCATCTCGTAAATTTTATCTTTGCGCTCGGTGTGTGTGTGTGTGTGTGTGTGTGTGTGTGTGTGTGTGTGTGTGTGTGTGTGTGTGTGTGTGTGTAGTAGATGCTATTTCGTTATAACGCTTTGATAAAAATGCTTTTGATCAATTTAGAAAGCAGTTTCGAAGTAGTCTGCTGCTCTCGATGTATATAAGCTACTTTGAAGATTTCCCAACGTTTTTGTAATAATTTTTTAATTTTTTTAAATCGTAGCATAGCATTAATCGTCAGAGGAATTTTGTAGGACGACGTATACATATAGAAACGGAGTATAGATTTAGTGAAGGGTCTATAATACGAAACCAGATATTACGTAAGTGCTACATCTAGAAACGGAAAGAACTGGAAGACGGGAAAAGGCGCACGAGGAGAAATAAAAGCACGCGAGCGAAGGAAAAATGAAGAAGCGATGGAAAGTCAGGCGAGCGAACGGACGGACGGACAAGTGGACGGACAGAGACAGACAGGGTAGAGGGGGCTTGAAAACGATAGGAAAAAAATAAACTCGCGGAGCGGAGAGGAAAGGAGAGAGAGAGAGAGAGAGAGAAGGAGAAGGAGAGGACACGAGCTGGCATAACGTCGGCGGAATGCCAAAGGCCCGAGGAATAAACAAGCGGGACGTGGAAGGCACACGAAGGAGGATGCAATGGACTAACGTCCTCCTCGCCGCAGTACATGCACAGCTATAACAGCGGAGGAAGAGAGTGGAATAGCACTGGTAGTAATATGTAAGAGTCGCTTTAACCTTCGGTGTTGAATTACATTAATGCGATTAAAGACCGGGAAAAATGCGAAAAACTCGCCGGGTCAATGTGTGTGTGTGTGTATGTGTGTGTGTGTATATACACACGCACACACACACACGTCTCGATGGTACAAAATATGCGGAGTATATTTAAATAATAAAAGAAGGATACGTTTAGAAACATTGCGAGGTATAATACAGGGAGTAATGTATTATATATAGTTAAGATGCTTTAGTAATGGTATGGTTGTAGTAATATGAGCGAAAATTCTCTGAAATGTTTTCAAATTTAATTATTTTGAAGTGTGGGGAAGTGACTTGTTTTTAATGGGCGTATATTAAATAACGATATGAAATGACAAATGAAAAATCTACAAAGTTCGTATAACACAGGGATAAAAATATAGTTTAAAGCCACTTAAGTTATTCTTTATACTGCGCATTACAGGCGTTAATATTCATTAAATATTAGTGTGATAAGAACTAAAATATTATTTCAATATATATCGAGCGCCAAGAGTATCATTTATTCATGCGATAAAAAAAAAAAAATACCCGAAGCGAAAGATAAATACATGACTAATGCTCTATACCCCTTTCAAAACTGCATCTTCACCAGGCATAAAAACCGAACTTTTATCAGATTAAAATCGCGATCGCGCGAGCCCGCAATCATTATATTACCAAATAATTTCCTCCAGCGCAAACCCCATAATGCTCCGTCGAATCCTGTTGCGGAACACAGCGCACGCGGGTAAACCAGCCAGCCTGCAGGAGAGCGAAGAAACATAGAGAGAAAGTGCGGGAGACAAAGAGAGCGAAGATCGAGAAAGAGACAGTACCCACACCGAGTTCGCTCGCTCGTTCGCGGGAGGGTCACGCCTGAGAGAGTGCAGCGTGGGAGCGGCTAATCCTTTTCTCTCTCTCTCTCTCTCTCTCTCTTTCTCTCCTATTCTACACAACTCGTCGTCGTCGTCGTTCGCATATCTTGGGGACCCGATCGCACCGCGATTCGTCCGACTTTGCGGGAAACTTATCCCGGGGAAGCTGCGATCGCCGCGCGTCCGCTAAAACCTCTGGCTCGTGACGAGTTTCCCTTTCCCTCTCGGTGCCAACGTCCGCGAGCGAGCGTCTCCTATACTTTTTTCTCTTCCTCTCTAGCTCCCGGCTATTTTTATTACGCCGCTCCGCGGCTACGACTTCCTCTTCCTACGATCGGCCCGCGATCTTCTCCCTGCTATATCGTTCTTTTGTCGCTGATGCTCCGCCTAGGTTATTATTGTGATTATCCGCGGATTGTATCGTGATTTTTGCCAACAGTCGCGAGAGATGGTTTTTCGCCCCGCCGGATGGAGACGACGGCCGCGATGAAATTAATATTCTCGCTGCGCAGTCATCTCCTTCCTTTTTTTTCCTGCGCGCAGAGACCGCTTCCTTTCCTCCTATATATATACATGCAGGCAACTCTACTGCCAGTGGCGATTACGTAAGGCATAATAGCGCGGTAGAGGATTTTTTGGAGAGAGAGCGAGAGAGACTATTATCGCAGGTGTTAGATAACACACCGTGGGCCTTTTTCATAGAACCATTGCGTATTATGTATATGCCGCAGGAAATCGTTCCCCCACTTGCGCGCCGGCTCTTTTCGCACGCGATGTATTCTGCGTGTAGGCAGCAGTTTAGTGGGTGGACGCGGATTATATTTTATTGAGCAGTTATTAATTGCTCGGCGCCACATTGTTGTCGCGGTTCCGATAACGTTTATGTTTGCAATATTTTCCGACAGCCCGATAAATCTCCACCTGTAATCGAGACATTGGCGTGCGTACATGTGTGACACTGCGCTCGAATCAAACTTTTTTTTTCCTGCCGACGACGACGACTTTCGCGCTGATTTACCGCCATTACTCGGAACTTACTGTGATGTCGCTCGTAAAGCATTTACGTAAACTTATTATTCCAAGTGGAATTGATTCACTAAGATAAAGTTATATTTACGGTCGTGCGGATAGTAAAGATTTTTCTTTGGCAATTAAATTTTATTATATTATTTATGTTTACCTTACCACAATTATGTAAAGCACTTGAATATATACAAGCCTTATCTAAAATCTATAACTATATAAAAGTTTCGCATGGCTTCGTTTTATAATCCTTTCTTTAACTGATAATAAAAGCACATTCTACTATCTGCAATAAAAATAAGTACTTAATTTATACCCTGTACTAAAGCTATGCGCTTATATACGCGAGCAACCTGACCGATATATATCTTGTATATAACGAAAGTTAAACATTATTATATACCGTATAACGCACGCTAAACAATAATAATTCCTGCTAAACGATTGGCAAAGAACTAGTTCTCATGACATCTATATACGAAATTTACCGAGAGCTCAGCATTCAACGATCACAGCACATTGCGGCGCGCGCGCACGACTCTCCCACGCCGAAAGCACGAGCATAATTACCCGACGCGTGCGTGTGTGTACCGCTCGCGAACAAATTGTTCTTTCAACATCCCAGCCATTTCAGGCCGCGACGCTGCAGAAATCGATACCGATCTGATCGACCCGCGGACGATGGAGTGTAAATATACCGATGCATCGCGGCCGCAAGTCGAATGAAACTGCGCGCGCGTGGGTCGACGAGTGTATAGTGCTGCGCACGCGCGATGCCTACATAATGATACTTCACCCTGACCTTACGGTACATGTACCTACACGCGTCCCGCCAGTTCGATCCGATTAAAACGATGGTAAATCGCGTTTTATTGTGGATTGCGTGCTGTTTTGCCGTGTATATATGTATAGTGTCGATGCGATCCAGTGGCTTGTAGTCGTGAATAATACGACACATATAAAAGCGATCGTGCTCTCGGGACTTTTTCAATTAGAGTGATACACGTGGAAGATTAAAAGCTCGTTTTTCATTCGTATATAAGATTAATTCGCTAATTTACATTTTCTTTTTTATACATATCAAACGCCATCCTCGTTGATGAGAATAATGGACGCAATAAAATTCAAACGTATAAAATAAATTTTGGTATATATATATATACAATTATTATATATAGCCAGAAGGTAATTTCAACACGTTCGCCATACCGCAGAACCACAAAAGCCTTTATAACTCGATAAATCATCATGGTAGCGATTAATGCAAATATTCGAGAGGCCGAAACAATGGCTCGATCGCCGCGCGCGATTCTTTTCCGCGGATCGCGGTGCGTCATATCTCGCCGCGATTTCCATGAATCAAAAATAGCGGGGGCAACGAAGCGATCAGTCGCTCGCTCTCTAACTCATCTGCATAAGCTGTAGAATCAAACGAGTTAATTCCGGCTCGCGTGCTATATATTACTATACACGCCCGCGTGCGCGCGCGGATCTCTTTCTCTTTTGGTATATCGATCGCGTGTACGATATCGATGGATCGGAGAGCCGCGATCTCGATTGGCGCGCCCACGGCTGCGTCATCGATATCGCTTCTAGGATGTTCCGTGGGTATTTATATTATATTATAGTGGATTTGGATTTTCGATTGTGATTTTCTGTACTGATTTTGGATGCACTGTTGGTACAGTTTCGATTGTCGGGAAGCAGATAAACGATCGGTATATATATGTTTATAAAATTAATCGGTAAATTTATTGCGATGCAAGAAACATTTTAGATTACTATTAGCTCGTTTTATAAATTTGAAACGGTTCAATAACTTAATTATATACTTCAAGGTGAATTATAATTTCACATAATATCAATAATAAGACGTAAGTAGCTTAGCACAGCTCAAAAAGCAGAATATATTTTTCAAATTTTTAACAAAGTAAAATATTATCAATACACAAATATTTCAATCTCTCGTCATTCCACTCGTAACGCAATAAACAAAAAAAATAAGAATCAACCATTGCACGTCGCCCAACCCTAAAATCCGCTATATATACAGTCATCTCGATAAACACAATCATTACAGGCGCATAAGCAGCGACTTATCGAAGGTGTAAACCAACAACGCGTCATTTCTCCTTACACACACGCGCGTGCGCATGCAGCCTCCCACTCGCGATATATGTTTCACCTCCGCACCTCAAGACGCTTGCACGCGAATCCTACATCCATACCGTGGCATATCCCTCCTCATCCTCCTCGCGGCCCATTTCAGAGCCATAATATAACGGCTCGCTAGCTGCTCGCTCGCCCGCTCTCGAGAGGAGATATCGCCGAGACGCGGAAGAGCGAAGCCGCGCGCGCGCCTCGAATCTCTGAGCTCACACTGCGGAGGAGTCTATATGCATGCGCATGCACCTACCTTTCTCTCTCTCTCATCGTCGCGCTTTCGAGGAAACTATTAGCTTTTCCTTTTTACAACCACACGGGCGCGCGCGCTTATAATTAATGCAGCGGCGTTTGAAAATACGCGCGGCGCATTAGTTACTTTAATGGGGCCCCCGGCGCATGCCGCGTAATTAGAAACTCGCGCGCGCGCGTATATGAGCGACTTTTTTTTCGGGGCTAGGGTGTCCGCGGCTCGCGGTGCCCGCTCGACGGCTGATAAGATTGCGATGTGTGTGTGTGTGTGTGTGTGTGAGCGTCGCTGTATGAATAAAAGATCGAGGTGGCCGAGACCAGGGTGTATATCTATCTGTGTCAACTACTGCGGGATATTTCGCACGTGTCATAATTATAACAGATTCTGGATTATTATTGGCAACAGGTGCGCGGGATCGCGAGATTTATCTATGTATATCGGTGGTTCGAGGTATTTTCTCATGGGTTGTAAGTAGCTCATATAGTGGGATTAAATTATATTCGAAACAAAAAAAAAGCTGTTTACGCACGTGCTTGCGCTGCTAATCCATTTTGCGGGCGGGACAGTTGTGCGGATTTTCGATTCTTTTGCGTGAAAAAAGAGGAAATAACATTTTAACGAGATACTGGAGAATTAATACGCGACTTGGTGCTGTTATTTTCAAGACGATCGAGATCTAATTTCGATTTTTTTCGTTATGGTTAATTCTGAAATACTGGACGGGTTAGCGAAAAAATATGGAGATTAATTAAGATTTACTATCGTATACTTGTATATATGAATATCGAATGATTCATATTGTGGTATATGAAGTCGTTATAGGAAATTTATTACGAAAACGTAATAATATATTTTCAGTTACCAAAACTTTAATCATGCAATATTGAATGATTAAACGAATGGAAGCTAATTAAGATGTATAATCTTATCACTCGCAACTACTGTACCAAGGGAAATTGAGTAAAAATTTCCGGTCTCGGTATAGAAAGCCTTGAGCCTCTATATCAATGAACATCTCTCCTAGCCCGTACATCTTAAAAATGCAAGATTAATCGCAAGCTATATTTATCTACTTACAGTTAATGAACGTGTACTTAGATATTCAAACATGCAACGTGATAAAGACAAAACAGTGCGTCCTTCAATATCAGCACTATTAATGTGCCACTTCAAATAATAATTACTTCGACATTTGTTAACGAAAATTATTATAAGAAATTGTAAATGCTATATAGATAAAGAACACGTGTTTGTCAATAATATAACTTTGTTTGATATCCGATGCTTAGCTATAGTAAACCAGTATAACAGTAATAAAGGCGTACGGCAATTTTTCCGCGGAAAGGAAAGTGCAAGACATCTGCGATTGAACGTTTTTACCGCAATTAGTCACTATTTATCATTGCGATCGCCGCAGAGAGCTTTCTAAACGCGCGCAAAAGTAATAAACAATTAGAAAGAGCGAGAGAGAACAGCGCTGTAAACTTTAATGACGCCGTATTATCGCCCTGTCCATGTTGACAATTTTCACAGTCGAACACACCTATCCGCAAAAATTCAGATACGGATGGGTGTAATAAAAACGTGATAGAAAATCTACTATTGCTATCTGCGCGCTCGGTGCCGATAGCGGCTGCGCTATCGCTCCCCCCATTGTTTCGAAGTGTTACGGTGTTTGAACGGGCTATAATGGCGTTGCACGTAGTAGACCTAAAAAAAATCGATCCGCCTCTGAAACTTAACGATCAATCTGTATCTTATCGTCCGAATCGTCGTATTATCCTTGAAAATGACCTAAGTATTTTGCTTTCGAGCCTTTCTACGAAATAATCAATGTTTGTTTCATAAAATCTACTCGGAATTGATTTTGTGAAATTAAGGTGTAGAATGATGAAAATTTAATTATCGTATATAGTTCCATTGTGTCAAATGAGTATACTAAGCGTTAAATCACTTTTATAACTAAATGTACATTTGATTATAAGATTGCCAAGCTTCGAATGAATGAATCATCTCTATAGACAAAAGCAAAAATGAGGGTACTGACTCAACACAATTTATAGATTCTTTAAATTTAGAAATACAAAAGTGACATAAGCCATCGTGCAAGAAAAGAAACAACTTTTTTAAAGTCCAAAAATACGTTAACTGACATATATATTTTTTAAGAATGACTCATTTTTACTTTTTGAAGGTTTCAGGTCAATATTTAGCATAGTATAAATAGAGTCGAGCTTCCAATTTACTTGGAGAAGAAAGTATTATAAATTAAGGACATAAAAAATGGATGAAATTTTTCATTAGATTCTTACTACACGAAATATGAATCATCAAATACTAAACAGCTATAAAAAACCGTTATTGCGCTTTTGAATGATATATTTTAGTATTAATAAAATCCAAACATAATCCAGATGCATATTAGTGTCACAACATTAAACGTGCGTACATCCGAGCGCGTCCCATTTTGCATAACCGGGTTATACGACAGTTTAAACTCGCGAGTTTATTGATGCCTTTTCAAATAGTTTCATTTTGTTATAGTCGCGATAAAGCACGATAGTGATAAATACTAGACAACAAAAACGTGAATAAACTACTCGGTGGCAGATCGTTCGTCCATAAAAATGTCCCGAGTTCCTACGTTTAGTATAGAATCTTACTGTTAAAATCGCTACCTCAACAATTGCAAAACAAAACCACAAGGTGTTTGCGTTAAAAATGACAAAGTTAGCTTCGAAAAAGCCATTTTCTCATGAAACTGCGGCAAAAAAAGCGACTCCTTCGAGTACCACGACCAGTCCGGCTCCATAACAATACCCATTACTCGTCCAGCAGAATTCCAATAACTTTCAATCTCACTCCAGAAGTACTAAACCATGTCACAACTCGTATAGCTCGCCTCGCTTTCCATAAAATCCCACCGCGCCGCCTTTTTCCCGGGACAAAAACTTTCCACACACGTCTCTCTCTCGATATCTCGATTTTCCAGCGATCCTCCTCCTACTACCGGGAAACTCTCGGTGCGGATCGGTTTCACGCGCGGATGGCACGAGCGAGCGTGTGTGTGTGTGTATACACAGAGGAAGTTGCGAGCGCCACTCTTACCCTCGCTGTATAACAGCGAGGAAAAAAAAACGCGCGAAACCGGCCCCCGCCGCGGTTTCGAAACGCGCGAGTATAGTACAGTGCACGGACAGTCGAGACACAGGTGCGCGCGGCGTTTTACAGAGTTTTTCGGCGCGTGCGGTTTACGCGGTGCTTTTTTTCAGCGGATTCGAGCGAGATATCGGGTTTTTGTGCGGGTTGCTCGACGTCCAACGGACAGATGGAGTTCCGGATATATATTGGTTGATAGAAGTTTTGTGTTAAAATGGATAGGTAATGTTTTCTATCGAAGGCAAAATATTTTAAATATTATAGCTCTAAAATCCGGAGATTTTTATTACATCAATTGATGTTGTAATTTGAAAGTTGTAATTTATCCGGTTTTGTTTTAATGGAGGTATCATTCATAAAAGTAGCATGATTTACTTTATTATAGTTATAAAAATCTCGTTGGTAACACGGCAGCAGCATGAAATAATACAAGCTATTATTCTCATTTTATCGTAAAAGCAAGTGTATCGTTGTTGCGTTTATTAGAAGAAAATTAGTCTACTTTTACTGAAATGCGTTTGTCTTTTTATAAGCTTAAATATATTTACTAAATAATCAAGTTTTACACAGTAGGTAAAACTTACTTTTTTCAGAAAATAGGTTAATGAGTTCTGATGGAAACTCTTAATGCTCAATTTTTACAGGAAATGCTATAATAGATTATAAGGTTGCTCGTAATATAATTACAATCAAGCTTTACTTTGTATTCTTTACGTTTCTGTGAAGAAGTCATCATTTACCCTTCCACAGGAACTAATTTTCTCTAATGATAGACAAACCATTTTATACCTTTAAGTGTACAAAAACTGAAGAAAATCTTAAATAATTACCCGTTATAGTTTTTATGTTTTATAATGAACATAAGTACACGGGAGAAATAAATGTATCACTTTTTCAAGCTGTCTACGCCTCTTCGTTTGAAATGAATAAAAACCAGTTCTTACACTCATTTCGAAATCCCAAGGGTCAATGATAAAATGAAAAAAGAGAAAGCTAACTACAGTGGCTATTGTCATTACGATCCCATTGTAGTTTGCGGTTATACGCTCCTTAATGACTGAGGTAACTTCATTTTTTTCATATCGCCAGCCATATCTTGATTAGTTAGAAGAGTCAATGTAATACGATTACATGCTCTTTTATGGTTTGAGCAACTTCATTCCTAATAGTATGCATAGCAACATGTTGGTCAACTGAAGGGTCAAAATAAGTATGAATTGTGAAATCAAAACAATGGTAATTTCTCAACTATTGACAGTATTGTCTAAATTGAAGTGTCGTTATGATAAATTGAAAAATTCGTTTAATTATCGATCAGGACATTTAATAAACTCGTTTAAATTTAATTACAGTTATATCTCGCGAATCATAACAGATTTTCTACACAAAAGATTGCTTGAAATATAACTCGTACACAAATAACTCAAAACATTATACATTTTTAATTATAAACTCGATTTTCTTAATCAACACAGATTCATTTCAATTATAAAATAAAAAAACATCAAATTCAACATTATACTTTGACTCTACCTAGACCTTTTTTCTTTCGCATCGCCAAAGAAACTGTTCCTCTATTACCCTGTCCCATCCCATATCAACAACACCCACACGACCTCACTCACCATTTCCCTCCTGAGTATCGCCAGCTGCGTGTCCAGCGTCGTGAGCTGTCTACCGGAGGGCGATGGCCTCGAGCCACCGCTCGACAGCGACGTCGTCGACGTCGGCGTCTTGGTGCCGCGCTGTGACGCCTTGCTCGAGGACCTGGCCGGCGGCGGTGGCGGGGGCGTCGCCGGCTCCATCACCAACCCCGCGCCGTTCAAATTGAAGCCGCTTAGGCTGCGCGGCAGCGGCGGCAGGCCCTGCAGCGACGACATCGCTATCCTCTCTATGATACTGAAAGACAAGAACAAAAAAAATTTAAACAGGGTCACCGGGTCAGCTGGTTGATAGCAGCTTTTCATTTCGGGTGTGTATTATATATACACGCGTTCGGGGACGTGTTTTTAGTATACGTATATATAATAAGTAATACATGCTGAGAGGTGCGATATAAATTGAGCTCTCGCGGGAAATCGCTTTGTCAGAGGCGCGCGCGCGCGCGTAAAAACGCTCTCGGAGAGTTGGGGAGAAAGCGATGGAGGGGGGAGGGGCATGCGAGGTATTCAGGGAGGTATTCCGCGTGTATAGCAGAGGGTGGGTATTGTTTGATGGTAACGGTGTATTTGTGCGCGCGCTTCGTCTGATTGTTATTCCCTGGTATTTTCTAATGAACAATTACAGAGGTACGAGCGAATGTGTAAGGCGCGTATGGTTGTAAATAGCGGTATATTTCGCGCATTTGTATATAAATATGTTATATTGGTGTATATAGCAGTGCGAATAAAATGGTTTATTGCGGTGGAAGCGAGATGCTGCATTTTAATTGAAAAAATTCGTTTTTTAATTTGGAATGGAAACTAGGTCGAAAAGTTCTTTCTGAATGGTATGGATAAGCTTTTGCTCTGTTGAATTTTTCATAACGATGAAAAGTTTTATTAATTATTAAACTAGACGTGTTGCTAACGTGATATTGGTTCTTCAAAATTAAAATATATAACAATAAAATAAGAATATAGGAAATTCCTACAACGGAAGAAAACATTAATTGTGACAATATAAGCTCTATTACAACGTTATTTTGAAGTTTTATTGACTTATATATACTTCGAGCGATCGATACTTATAATATAATAGAGCAGATCGTGAAAAAAAAATCAATCAACGTCAAAAACTCAGCGACTGCTCCACATTAGGCATTGTGCGTCGATAAATCACTTTCTAAACATCGGCTACAATCTCAACACTCGACAAAAACTAGTTCAAAAATTAATCAATACTTTACTATTAGCCGAGGCTATCATTTTCATAAAAACGCGCTGAACGGCAATTAGACAGTCATCATAGTCATTTTGTACTTAATTTATGAAAAGCCATACTATTCCTTGTTAAAAGTATTTTAAAATTAGTTACTGCAACGTTACAGAAATGCAACCTTTTGCAAATAGAAGCAGAAGATTTAGGATCCACTTCTAATTTTCACTTTACTCTCGTGCCAAAGCTTTTTTTCGCCAGTCCTAAAAAACATATAAGTGAGCCTTCGTACGACCGAAACGTTACTTCCGCCAAAACCGCAAAAAAGGTCCCTCGGGTCCTTACTCTACGTTTTGCCTCGAATCTCATACAAAGCCCGCGACCACACGACTGTTATTTTCCTCTATGCACGTGCGCAACAAACGCGCGTGCCCACGATCGTAATGGAGTCAAGCAGCTGGAGTGCACGACTCTTTGCGGTGGAAAAGTAATTAAAAAATTCCGTCAGACTTTGCTTGACCTTGCTCGCGGGTATATAATTGAATCTTGTTCCCCCGGCTGCAGCGCGCGAATTTCGGTTTTAATGAGGAATCATTTGTCGAGCGAGCTGGTTTATTTTTAGCGAGGACATAATCTATTCGGTTAATGTGCAATTTGCTGCTAAATTTTCTTTTTGTTTTGTTTTTAATAAATTTTAGTTTTGATTTTACTTTTCCTTGAATAACTTTTTAATATCGGTTATTTTTTTATTATTAACATTTTCTAAAATCCCTTATTACGATAATTAGCTATCAGAAATGTTTTACTTCTAAATCGATTTTTCCAAACCCCTCCGCTAAAAACAAAAATTTAAATCAAAAACAACCACGATGTTCGATGGAACGCGCACAACAACAAACCTCATTAAGCTCGGAAATGCCTTACAAAGCCGATATTTGTTCTTTTCCCGCCACGACACGCGCTATATAAACCACATTTCAGCGCGTATAACCATTAATTCCCGACAGCTCCCCGGTACAAGACATCCCGTATATACATTTGATCGAGGAAACTATCTCTCTCCCCCCGCGCGGTACAAATCCCGCAAATTAAACGACGCGCTAAACTCCCTGAAAGGCAACTTCCTGAAAAGCCCAACGCTAAAAGAAAAAAGGCCGCAGCTACAAGAGAGCAGAGCAACAAATCCCCTGGCCCGCGAGCGATCGCGAGCTTTCCCACGAAACATAAACAAAGAGACTCTCCGCTGTCATTTCCCCGAGCGCGGCGCAGCAGCAGACACACACACACACACACACGTGCTTTAACCGCTCGCGGGCGAAAGTCCCCCGAGCTCGCGCCGCGAAGCCCTATAATGCAGGCCGCGTGTGTATATCTCCTCCTCTCACCGCGCTGCCTACCTGGAAAAATCGAGGTCACCGAACTCCAGCTGGTTCTCCACTTCTTCGTCGGCGTCTCGTTCCCCCTCTATCTGCTGCTCCTGCTGATTCCCTTCTTCTTCGTCCTCCTCCGCGTGATCTTGCGGCTCGGTTGGATGGCTGAACCCGTTGACGACCACGACGGTCTCTTCGGCCGGTAATGTGATCTTCGTCGAGGAGTACCGAACCCCAGCTTCCAACCAGTCCTGCCGCTTTATGTTGTCGTGCTCTTCCTGGCTGGGGATTCGCGCACCTTGGACTTCGTCGATGACAACGACGGTGGCGCACTTTTCAGGTGTGAGCGGTGGCGATGGACTCCGGTTGTTATGCTCGATCGTCGCCTCGACGACGATCTGCTCCTCCTTGAACGTCACGTTGTGAGCCTTCTTCTTTTTCCGCTCGACGCTGCCCTCTACCTTCAGCTCCTTCGTCGGTGTGCTCGGCCCATCGCACTGGTCCTTGTCGCTGCCGCTGCCATTATTGGCACAGCTAAGACTACTGTTACTGCTGATGCTGCTGTTGCGACTGCTGCTTATGCTGTTGTTATTTATCACCAATGTACTGTTCTCCTTCTCTTTCCTCCTGGACGTGTCGTCGATCTTCGGCTGCTCGACATCCTTCGGATGATCCTTGCCGTTCACAACTCTGTTCACCTGCTCCTTACCAAAGTCTCTGGACACAGGTCTCTTCCTCTCGTCCTTGTCAATGGACGACCTGGGACTCTGATCCTCGGTGCTCTTCCTACTCTCCGCGGAGCCTCTCCTAGGCTGAACCTCCGGTGGCTTATTGTTACTCTCCACCGTCGGCTTGGCCAGGTGCGCCGAGTCGTAGACGATCGTCCTACCGCTGTTCCCGTTGCTCTCGGGCTTCTCCTGCTTCTGCTGCTCGTCCTGACGCCAGGGTCGCTGATTCGGCGGTGGAGGCGCCTGCCGCGTGGGACATGGCGGTCTGGGCGACTTTTTTAACGCCTCGGCGACGACCTGACGACTCGGTCGCGGTGGTACTGGTGGCGGATGCGCGCGCTGCGATGCTGCTAGCTGCATCCTGACGGTTTCTTTTTGTAAGATCTGCGTTATCGGGAGTCTGTTGAGACGTTTCCTTATTCGCGACTGTTATCTCGCGCTGTCGCGATAAATTGACGGCGAGCCGGCGAAAGTCACGGTACTTAGCGGCGATCGATAAGATAATATCCGGATCATCGGTTGCGATCGGTTGCGTAAGATACTTAGAGGCTGATTCGCCGATTGCTATTATTATTGCACCGATGTAGTGGCTGATAATATGTATTACCGCATTTGATTAACCGCTGATTCAGCGTTTTAGCGATAATACTGATTCACGCCTGAATTCAAATTGCAGAAATGAATCATTCGTCGTTGATTTGGTTGAATGCAGTAATTGTAAAAGCAGCTCTAAACAAAGAACGTCTCTCGCCTTTCTCCTTATATATCTGATTATATTATACCACTGAAAGCCGCAAATAGCTGGAGATATAAAATTTTTTGAGCTCACTTGTTCCTTGCGCAACAGTCACTTCTTTCTGCATAAAACTAACCGAACTATTAGTGTGGTTCTATTATTGGCACAAACTCCACTTTGATTTCGTCTCTTCCTTCTCAAAAACTCGTAATCGCACAAAACTATCATCAATAACTTTAACGCGCCTCCAGCACTTCCTATCTTCAAGAACCTCTTTTCTTTACCATCACCGTCAATAACAAGGAAATCGATGTTTACGATTCAATTATTGTCGTCCGCCGTCTGTAACCATTAGTCATGCATTCGCTTACAAGCCGCCGCGGCCGGGCCGAAGAAAGTAGTCTCGCCGGATTCTCCTTCGCGACCTTCTTTCCCTCTCGGTCTAATTCAGATTCTTAGGATATAGCGTCGCGCGCACACCCAGAAACCGGCGAATTTAGAGGTCGACAATTCCGATCAATGCCTATATTTTCTCAACGGACGCTTCCTCTCCGTGTACCACGCGAATACCCAATGAGCCAGCACGTATGTCTCTTTCGAGGTCGCGCGCTACTGGGTTTCGCGCCTATTCTCGCGCTTCCGTTTCCACCCACTTCTTTGTTCGGCTGCTCAATCGCCGGCGCACTGAAATTTTCGGCAGCCCGCGTCTTTTTGTTTTACGAGAGGCTATTATTTTTGCATTCGAGCAGAAGTCTCGAGAGAGTTTCGGTCGGTCGCGGTGAAGAAGAAAGAAGAACCAAGGGGGAAATCCTTGACGATGCAGAACGCGCGTAAGATTCGTATCTCTCGAAGGCTTTTTAGGGCGCAGTTTAAGAGGACGCCCGTAACGTTTTCCTCCTTCTCTTCCCTCACTCCGTGGCAGCAAAGCGTTTATTCCTCGGTGCAACCGTCGAACGTTATCTCTCTCACTCTGTAATTTTTCTTTTTTATTTTCGTTCGTGCCCGAGAATATCGAGGCGGTGACTCACCCGCTTGTTGTGTGAAATCACGAGCTCTTTGTTTACATTCGCGACGCCGATCGACGCGTAATAATCGCCGGCAATTTTGACATTCCACGTTACCACTGTCCACCTGCGCCCGTACAACAGCACACACGACCTGTTCACTTGTCGCGAGACTTGACACACCTGCTGCAGTCTCAGCTACTATACACCTTTCTAAACCTGCGCCCTGTAGTTTCGATTTTCCATCTCTCGGCCGCGTTCCACGCGGGCTACCGGTTTAAATTCATATACACACACACACACGACTCGTTTCGTAACAGCCAATGCATCGAACGCTGGGACCTCTCCTCTCGGTCACGCTCGTTTGTTGAAAATTAATTTCCAAAGGCTGCGCTGCTTTACTTCCTTCGTTCCACTCGGAGCCCGGCGGACGACGGACCGAGGAGAACCGGTTGTGGTTGCTGCCTCCTCGGTACCGATCTTTTTTCGGGAAGAAGGGAGGACGACGCGCCGAAGAGCAGCGACACGAAACTCGTTACGTAAAGCTCATCCTTGACGGCGGCGATGCTGCTGCTAATGCCGCGGGGAGCGCATTCCGCCGGGGTATCATTAAACGCGCGCACGCGGCAGCCGCTCGTCCCGGCAATGACAATTTCTGCGAGCGCCGGCTAGTGTCACGTGACTAGTGCAGCGTACAGAGATAGAGAGAGAGAGAGAGAGAGGGGGAAATTGAACTGGCAATACACGCCTCTCGCGCGCTGCGGTTTACGCTCGCCGGTGAGGACTTTTCGCTCTCTCGTTCGTTTTCCTGCGAGATAGATACACACACGCGTGTGTGTAGCGAGCGCGGAGAAGTTTAGTTTTCTTTATTTTTCTCTCCTCGCGGCTCTATAGCAGCTCGCGTGTTCTATCAAGAGAAACGCGAGAGCCTCCCGCGGAATTCGTTTATTAGTTCCTCTCCTCTCGCGGCGAGAGAGCTCGTTCCTCTTCTGATTAGATCCGCGAGCAGCTCTGTTCCGAGCAGAGGAATTATCCGCGTTTCCCCGCGCGCGCTCGCACACAGACACGAGAGCGTGCTGTCCGAGCGAATAAGAAGAAGAAGACTATTTTCCTTATCGGACGTTACGTAATTTCGCAGGGATTTATCAGCGTCTCGCTCGGATCCATCGTTTCGTAGCACAACATCGGAAAGTTTTGCACCTGCGGTGTGTATATATATATATATCGATCGAGCACACCCGTCGCGCAGCGGCACGTCAGTCTATATTCGCTGGAAGAAGAAAAAACACCACAGCTGCTTTTTTGTTTCTCAGCGTACAATGGAATGCAGCAATGGTTTTCGATACAATTACATATCATCAACGCGACACCCACATCATCGCTCGCGTCGCACAATGGCACACACACACACACTCACTTCACTTCTGCGAGGCTTCTCTGCTAAGCGTTTTTCCACCTCTTTTCTCTGTCTCGGTAACTACAGCCTCGCATCGGGCACAATAAAAGTGAGCGTCTCCCTCAACCACAACGACACTGTTCCAATGTACCTACTCACACACGCACACTAGCGTAGCACAGAACTTGCAAGACGTCCGCACGCCGCGCGAACTCTCGGCGCACTGTGTGTGCGAGCGCGCGCGCGCATATGTATCACTGCAGCGGCGGTGGCGGCTTATCGCTCCCCTCCCCCGTATAGGCCGAAAATATCCACGTGCGTGCGGAACGGCGCAGCGGTATCTGACCCGCGTTGTTGATGCTACAGCAAGGCAAGAATGTCGCCTCTATATATCTACGCGCAGTTGAGTAAGATCTACATGGGAACCGTTGACAGGTTCGATTACGCGCTGCTGACTTGTTGAGGCCGATCGTAATCGGGCGCGCGACTAAATGTGAATCACGGCGTGATTCTTTCGGTCACCTTGGGGCGCGGAACTTAAAAGCGCTCCTTTACAGCCGACGATCATTCGCCGCTAAACAATTACTTTAACAACTGCTGCGTATACACAGCAGCGGCAAGGTCTCGCCATATATATACGATACCTAAATCGTCGTTATACAGTGTTGCGTTACTAGCGCGAAAAGAGAAAAAAAAAACGGAGCACGCGGTAATTACATGAGCCGAGCTCGACTTTTCTCGGCTTTTACACTGCCCGCAGCCGGCGATTGTCAATGACCGATCGCACGCGCGATATATATATATCCCGTGCCGGAACTCGTTCTCCTCTGTCGCTCACTCCCTTCTCTATTCGCTCCTCCTTGGACTGTGTACGAAGAGAGGCGCAGGCATGCACGCACGCACGATTTTTGCGCTTTCTACATCTTCTCAATGGCGAGTGGGCGAGCGCAGGTGCGTGTACAACCTAAAAGACGCGAGAGCGCTCGGCAATTTATTTTTAAAGATCGGCCAGCCTGTCATCACACAGTGTATAACATGTGTGTCTGTGACTCACGCGCGATTCTTCTCTGCTCCGATACGTATCTCGAGGAACCTCGCTGTGTCGTGAGCGCTTCTTCGTCGCTTGTTTTTTGCTCTCCCGAACGAAGCGCGATAACGGATCGGCCGATCGATCGTCATCGATCACAACATTATCGATCTACGGCGCGGTTATTGCCTCCTCTGAAAAGAGAAACTGTAGTGTATATAAGATCATTCGTTGCCCCCTTCGTCGAAACAATCTATACATATATACCCGCGTTGTCTATATCGACTGCGACTGCTTGATTTCGGCTCGACAGTTGACCAAAACACAGCGCAAACAGGTTATCACGAATCCTCGAGAACCAGTTTGCTTTTGTGCGATGACACCCGACCAGGTATACTAAATAACGACGAATTTCATTAATCACGAGCACCTAGCGGTCGATAAAATCCAAAGCACGAGCGCAACCACAACACTCTGCTATGCTGTACGCAGGAACACAGAGAGTTCACCGCGGGCGCGCGCGTTCTCCGTCGTTCCTCTTTGTTCACGTTCGCGCGTTCTCCACCTCGCCAACCCTACACCCACAGACAGACAGATCCGACTTCAAAACAAACTCGGAAAACACCTCGTTCAAAAAGCCAGACAGCCCGCAACTGTCAATCGCGCGTGTCAGTCCAGCGCATGACAATTATGCGTCATAAGTATTACCATACACACACGCGTTATATACGCACTGGTCGACGCGCGCGCACGCTAGAGAGATATTAGTCTCACTCGTCGGAGCGAGCGACTCGGACTAAACTCTCGCTGCTGCTGCTGCTGCTGTTGCACGGGTCCCACAAACATCCTTTGAAAGAGAGGCCCGTGATACACGCCGGGGACTCGCGCGGCCGCTGGTCGGATATCAGGTAGTTGTGGTAGTCGCTCGCTCGCTCGTTCTGTACTCCCTCTACTCCCGAGAGGAGCCGCCGCCGCCGTCGCCGCCGCTTCGTGGGTGTAGTACGCTGAGGTGATCGTGCTTCGCTGGTGGTGGTAGTAGTGCTGAGCCTGGCTGTGTGTGCAGCGGCAGCGAGAGAGTCGCCCGACGAGCTGAGAGAGACGGAGCGAGGCGGTGTGGGTACATGTATATATATATGTATGCTGGGTATGATACGAGCTAGAGGTAACGCTGAGCGAGTAAGAGAGAGAGAGAGAGAGAACGAGTTGGGTTGGAGGGAGATGTGTGTCTGTGTGCATGTGGGGAGAGAGGAGTTTTGTGGTTGTAATGACTGTTTGAACTTGGCTAGCGTATATATATATACACGTACTATCTTTATCTATGGGTTTTGCTGCTTTTTCAGCGGGAATTTCGTTTTTTATTCAATTCGAGAGAAAGCGTAATGGCAAATAGCGCTCTAAAATTACTTAACGTTTTGCGAGTGTTTTAGCGGTGAATAATTTTTCACTTGAAATTTTTGGTTTGCGTTTTTAGGTGAATATTATTGAACGTCGTTATGGTTTTTATTAGGTTCTATATAATTATCACTAGATATGTGTATTTAGAAGAAATGGGATATTAGAGCTTTTTAGAGCACGAACTACAATTGAGGTAGTGCATTTACAAATGATAATAGATATAAATAATTTGCCGCACACGGTGAAATCATTTTCTAATTCTTTAATAGACTTTATATAACGATAGATATATATTTGTTTTACTTTCAAGGATTTGTGAATTCGTTATTTTTTGACACAAGATAACAAATCTTCTATCAAAATTTCCATTTTATACAATAACATAATTTTATAATTCTTCCTCGCTCATTTTTTCAATCATATATAAATGTTTATGAAATTAAAGTTAATATTGCAATAACTTCACTTACTTAGTCGATTAAATCGTCGTGTGCAGGGCATTTAAAGTTTGGATTTATAAAATGCACCTAATAAAT
The DNA here is from genome assembly GCA_036365515.1 of Torymus aiolomorphi. Taxonomy (NCBI): domain Eukaryota; kingdom Metazoa; phylum Arthropoda; class Insecta; order Hymenoptera; family Torymidae; genus Torymus; species Torymus aiolomorphi. The sequence continues at coordinate 142,510,176 of CM070877.1, forward strand.
ATAATAAAAATTTGAATATTATCTGTTATTATAATATTGCAAGAACAAGCCTATATTTATTTTTGAAACCACACATTTCGTTGGTTAAAATTTAAACCATCAGTTGAATCAAGATAATGCTATTACTAATGGCAAGCAATTTACCATGTTTTTGAAATGCCCATATGCGCTGACAAATGAGCTATTCCAAAGAAACTTCAAGACTCACTCGAGCGCATAGAAATATGGAATATAAAACAGTACTCATTGAAACAGGCAACGACGCTTAGAAAACAGAATGAGCCGGGAGGTAAGAAAAAGCGAAGCCAAGAACCAAAGATGCGCGAAGAAATGGAGAAGATGAGAATAATAGATAAAGAATAATGCATAGAGATGTTAGATAGGAAGAGAAATGAACGTAAAGAGCCATTCTCAAAGGGAAAAGCGAGAGAGAGAGAGAGAGAGAGAGAGAGAGAGAGAGAGAGAGGGGAAAAATGCAGAAAAATAGACGTACGAATGAGGAACGAAATAAATAGCCGTGGAAACGCATAAAAAACGCCGAGCGAAATAATAATGCAGCGCGTCAGGATTTGCATACTTTCTAATGAATGCACGCGGCGAGAGAGAGAGAGAGAGAGAGAGAGAGAGAGAGAGAGAGAGAGAGAAAGAGAGATAGACTTTAATGCAAACATTTAGTTAATAACGTTACTTTATTATAATAATGATAATTTCTCCCGTCTATCTGTTATTTTGCGATAATAATAGTAATCAAAATACATTTTAGAAATACGATATTTCGTATATGTACTGACTTTGCAAAGGGGAAGAGTTTTCGCGCTATCGGGCATTTTATATATAAATGCCTTTTAAAATTGCACAATTTCATTTTTATTTTCGAAATAAATCTCATATTCAACGACTCACGTCGAGAAAATTGACAAGACGCGAAATAAGCAAAAGGAAAAGTGTTGACTTGATACAAAAAAAAAGGTAAAAACAAATCATTATAATTCATGCGCATAAATATAACGGCGTGAGATATAATGACGGATGATGTAAGTAGATACAGCCGCAAAGGTCAAACGCGCGCGTTTTCACCGTTGACAAAAAAGAATCTGTGCCATTGTGTTTTGTGTGTGTATAATCGGCCAACGGAAAAATCCTAATGAACGTACTCGCTAATGACCATACGACCGGAGCCAGGTGAGAATCCATTAATTATCCATTAGCGGGTGCCGCATCAGTCATTGTCTTCTTTTGTTTATGTTTTGAAATATGAGGGCTTATTAGTAAAAATACCGCTGCAAATTAGATAAGATGGATATAATGCTGCATTTATAAATATCATAAATGATCGAAAGGATAATAAGTAACGTCGTTATATTCGAATTTTCGTATTAGAAAAAAAATTTATTGTCGTTGAAAATATTACCTTTGAACGTAATTTTCAGTTTCAGACGTATTGACTGTTCATTTAATATATCGCGAGGAAAAAACCTATAATTTTGCGAGCCAATACTTTACGAGTATTTCTGCGCACTGTTGACATTTCGTGAGTGTTGAAAGAGAACACAGCTCTGCCCTAAAGAAGCGAACTGCAATGATCACGAAACGTCGGCATCAAATAAAAGCGTTCACACGACTATAGAACCGAAAAACCATGTCACTTCGCTCGAGTCATCGTGAAAGTTCCATATTCATGACTCGCGGTTATTATTCATGTTCTTTGGGCTTTGTAAAAATTTCAGCTTATTTTCAAGATATACTATTGTCAGTATCAAAATGAAAAATATGTATGTAATGAAAATTGATTATTTTTTAAAATTATTTCTTTATATCATTTTGATTAATAATCAGAAAATATTAAAATTTTGAATCTTGCGTAATATCACTTATTGTTATAGATATTAAATTATAATTGTAATCAAAACCTAGGTTTGAAGCAAAATTACGTATTATTTGATTATCCACATAACTAGAACAAGTCACATGTGAAGCATTTCCAGCTGTATATAAATAAACGACAATACCTTAATTATCAGCCGAGTCCAATGAAAAATCTACCAGCCAGTTCGAGGTGCCGCGACAAATTTATCCATTCATTAAACCCAAAAGGCGACACCCCCAGCACCAAATACCGCGCAGAAACCTCCATTCTCGACCGAACACGTTCGTTCGCTCGCTCGCAAAAACGTCCGACTAAGCTGCAAAACGGACGGGACGCGGGCTATTATCTCATAACAGCGTCGTGCCCGCTCCCCTAAACTGCCTCGCTATACTTGCATACGCTCGAAGCATAACGTATAATATCGCATATGTATACGACTGCGCCGCGCGGCACGGCCGCGACACCTATTATACCTTCGCTCGCTTGGCTCCGCTCTGCTCGACCGCACGCGCATTAATATATCTCCCTCTCGCGCCGTTTCGCGCTTTTGTCCGAGCGCGCGCGCGCGGTCTCGAAAAAAAAGGAACACACTGCGCCGTCACGTTTCGCTCGCGTACACACACAGACACACGCGTGCACGTGTATATAAGTACGTGCTGTGCGTTTTTTTTTCTCTCGATTCGCGCGGCTGGCTCACTTTTTCAGCGCGCGCGTCCGCCTTCTTGCTTTTTCAGCGAGAAACGCGCACATCCGCCTCGATGAAAGAGCTCGCGCTGCGTGCGCAGTGATTTTCGGCGATGTCTTCATTTATACCAAAGCGCTCGCGCGATTGTGGTTTTCGAGGAGCGAAAAAGCTAGAGAGGAAATTGGGGGATTGATCGGCGTAATTACAGGGGAGGGGGAGAGGGAGAGTTTACGAGTGTTCGGAGTCGTTAAAATTTAACTAGTTCAAATGGATTTGGCGCGTTGGGCAATGCGATTTTACGGCGGTTTAATAAATATATATAGATGTGTCTAGGTTGGTTTGTATTAGATGGCAATTTTCACGCTTGATACAGTGTATAGGTTTATGGCTTTTATAATTAAGTTTCGTTGTAGCAACTAATACAGCCTTTTCTAATCACAAATTTATTTAAAAATATGCTTTTATTTATCAATTCCTAACATTTCAATAATAAGCACTCGGAGCTTATACGAGACGAAAATTCGTTGTTTAGTTTCTATAGTGTGTTAATATAAGTATACTCAAAAATGACCTAATGGTCGTTGTCGATTTTTAATCCACGCCTATATATAAACGCAATATATAACCGCGAAACATAATCGTAAATTACCGGTATCGAAACGAAAAGCTCGGCACACCAGCACCTTCAATTAAAATAAATTATAATTTCCGTGAGAAATTTCGATTCACACGGCTCGGTGCACTCTCTCTCTCTCTCTCGCACGCGCCACACACATACATAAACGTGCGCCTAGCCCGCGCGAGCTCGCAAAGGGAAAATAAATTAGCCACAGCTAGCGCGCGAAAGAGAGACAAGCCTCTCCCGAAGTTTACAAATTTCAAAAACAATGAGTGACTTGAGGCGCGAACAAGCTTTGCGATCGCTATACTTATACACACGACTGACAAAGAACACGAGGGGAGCTTTCCTCGGAGGCGCGGGAGACACTTCGTTTTATAATAATTAATTCGTTCCGTACGCGTCGCGTGAAGAAAAAGTAATCTCCGCGCGAATAAATCAAGCTCCTTTCTATTTAACGCGTCCCGTGCCGCGTAATCGGTCGATATAGGTAATTGATAATTTATTCGCGAATCGTGACTACTTTCCCGATACTCATACTCTAACACAAACACTCTATATATATCCATATACATAAAATGCGCATACGATCTCTCGAGATTGCAAAATTTGCGGGCGCGCGCGACGATGAAAAACACGACGACAATCGGCGTGTCATAAATCGATGGCAAAAAAGGCACACACACGTCGCTCGGTCGCATTCACACGACTTATACTATATGCGCCGTATAACAGAGCCGCAGAGATTTCCGTCTCTCTCCCTCTCGATCTCTTTGTGCAGGGTTCGCGCGTCGATCGGTTTAAGGTTATCGCGTGTGTTAACCCTCTCGGCCGAAATTCGCGCTGCGCACAATAGGGGAAATCGCGTGCGATCTCTCAGCGGTCGCGGTGTGTGTCTGTCAACGTCGATCTCGAGACGACGACGTGTGTGCACGCGCGGAGAGCTGACGTGATTTGCGCAAGAGCAGCGCTGCTACGGGAGACCCTTTTTTCCATTGCCCAATCCCGAGGAGTTGCGCTGCATATAATGCTTAGGCTCTCTGTCTCGGTGGTCTCGTGTGTGCGGCGGATGTGTTGAGATTTGGATCTGTAGTGGCGGGATGCAGTTTTCGGGATATAGTAAGTACATATAGAGATTCGTGTTATGTACCGTTTGTAAACGGTTGGCTCAGTTTTTTTTTTAATACGTTTTACGTGTTTTATGGTAAAATATCTCGTGTAAATTGAGAAAAATGACTGTGTGGTCATATATTATACTTATATTATTTATATATAAGTATTTATTATTGGTTTAGAACTACCTCTATTATAATGAAGAAATGAACGATGTAAAAAATTAAAAGACTATAATGATTTTACATGATTAATGATTATGTAGTATAACAGCGACCTAGGTCAATCTTCAATTAGTATAATGTAATTATATTAGGAAAGTGCAGTGAATTGAAGTGTTAAAAGCCAATATTAACACATCGATAATAGATGGAATAACTCTCAGAGGTTAACGTAATATCTGACTAAGCAAAGATGTATTATGCTTTCTAATTATTCAATAATTTTAAGTATCATTTAACATCTGAAATCAAAACCAACACGTTGAGTGTTAGAGAATCAGATTCAGTTTCACTTTCCAGCTTATTTTACGTAAAGTTTCAGTTGTAAGTGTGGTGAAACTTGCGCATAAAATACATGTAAGAAAATCTTGCAAAACTTGGTAATTCATGTAAAAATCGAAAGTATGGGTCATACATGAAAAATATATCGGAATTGGGCATACATCAGAAATATATTGACAATGTATGGTGTAAAGCCATTTCTAAATTCCATGACCATTTCTCTAAATTAGCTAAATCTAAGTTCAAATTTAAAAAATTTGAATATTTAAAAAGTATTGGCAATTCTTTCCATATGATACCAATTTTTTATAAGAAAAATATGATATACATATTGGCAACCAAAATAGCAATATTATTGGTAATGCTGTTAGTAACATTCAAGGTGTTTTTCTTTAAAATTTGCACCAATTCTTATACCAAGATCTCATATGTGCAAATCCGCGGACTACAGACAACAACTGGGGTACAAAAACGGAAACAATTTTTTTTGAGGGCACACCTACCACATAAGGTTTTTTCGGTTCTTTGGGGGTCCCCCAACATGAAAATACTCGTGAACACTCATTATCCATTGCCAAACTTTTTTACCGACGAAATCAATTTTTCTTATGGAAATATAACATGGGAAAAATGGACGAAAAGTAGTCATTGATGATTAACCAATAGCAAACTATTGAAGAGGCCAAACCAAATTTCATAAAAAAGCGATTAAAGTTGAAGAATAGAACTTTAATTTGAGATGAGAATCGTTAAAATCGGTCGATTCTGTGCAAAGCTATGTGAAGTTGAAAATGGCGAAAAATGACAAAAATTTGAAGAATTACGTGGGTTTGAAAAAAATCACTCATTTTCGTCATTATTCGCCATTTTCAAATTCATCTAGCTTTGCACAGAATCGACCGATTTTAACGATTCTCATCTCAAATTAAAGTTCTATTCTTCAACTTTAATCGCTTTTTTGTGGAATTTGGTTTGGCCTCTTCAATAGTTTGCTATTGGTTAATCATCAATGACTACTTTTCGGCCATTTTTCCCATGTTAAATTTCCATAAGAAAAATTGATTTCGTCGGCAAAAAAGTTTGGCAATGGATAATGAGTGTTCACGAGTATTTTCATGTTGGGAGATCCCCAAAGAACTGAAAAAACCTTATGTGGTAGCTGTGCCCTCAAAAAAAATTTTTTCCGTTTTTGTACCCCAGTTGTTGTCTGTAGTCCGTGGATTTGCACATATAACAAAAAAAAAACACTGTTCATGAATATTGAAAAAAATTCCCAAAGTCCCAATCAATGTCGTCAAAGTCAGGAAAAAGTCTATAGTTAATTAGTTACATGGTTTGGTACGTCATTCGCTGCTTGAACAATAATTTAAGGAGTGCAATCAAGGCGTTTTTTCTGTTGAGTCTACATTTTAAATTGCGTATTAAAATAAAATGATGTACAGTAGTTAATATATTTATAAAAACTGTCAGATCAATAAATTTTATAGCAGGGTCTTTTACGTTCGTATTGTCGTAAGGTAAGTAATCAAATTTCGTTAAATTTTCGTACGAAATAAAAGTTTTGTGAACCTTGAGGCACTTTGCTTAATTGAAATACATTTACGTGTTTAACTTTTTTGAGTTTGTTTAATTTTAATTTCTTCTTTGTGCTTCAAGTCTAGTTAATTAATATTTAAAGAAGTAATTGAAGAACTTTTACTGTTCAAACGTCTTTTGTCTGCAATGGGCCGTAGACGCATTAACTGAGTTTGTGTTGTTTTGAGAGCGCGGGTATAGACGTGAAGGGATCGTTAGCTGTTTTAGAGATAGAAACGAGATTTTCTGACGATTGAGAAAGTTTTTCAGTTAGCTTATCATTGTCAGGTCTCTGAATGTCTGAACTTAAAATGATCCCCATCAGTATGTGTAAGCCAATGGTATTTCTCTCGGAATTTTCCTCAGTTTGTTGTCTACTTTCAGTGTTCGGGCAAAGTTTTACAAAGACTTTTAGCACTAATACTTGGATAAAATATATGTAGTGCTATGTTTTATCATGTAATGCAGGATGGAAAAAACAACATTTAGGATTATGAGCAAAGCATATACATTTCATAAAAGGAACAACAATCATGGAAGACAACAGGAAACTCAACAGACCAAAGTATTTACCTATTGAGTCAGTTTTTTCCAAGATTGACAAACAGGCAGAAAACAATAGCGAGTCGACAAAATTAAAAAGAATAGAGGATGCACCGGGAAAACCGATACAACAATTGAACTGTTATCGCATGTCTTATGGTGACCTGAACTACTTAGGATCAAACAAGGCTATATTTTACTCTGACAGAGGGATAAGAGGTAAATAAATTTTCAACAACACCATGTATCCTCTGGAACAACAGACTAATTAAATACAAGGACCTTGTAGTCATTGACGATATAGTATTTACATCTTCCTGTAAATGCGACTCGTCCAATCAATGCAAGGAGATGTTTCCTCATTACAGAGTAACTTGCGCCGTTGATCTTATTTGCCCAGCTAGATTGAACAACTTCGAGAAACTAATATATGCTAGGGACAGGAATGCCCCCTCAGAGACATTCACATCAGCAAGATCAATGTTAGTCAGATATTGATGAAGTCAACAGAAATATAGGAAAAAATCAGAATTTAAATTATTTTATATATAAAAAACTTATCAACTGATGAGAATTTTTCCATCGGTCTTACAGTCTTATAAATTAAATTAAAATATTAATTATTTTAAAATAATATGTCTAGGTGGCGCGCTCCGTAGTTTTTTGCATCTAGGTGTTGGAACACATCAACACATCGAATGTGTGGTCTAGGTCTTTGGGGTAGCCGATTATGGAGCCTAGATGGTGCGCACTGTAGGTTCTTGGCAGTAGGTGTTGGATCTCATCGAATACGTGGTCCAGGTGTTCGGGGTAGCCGATGACGATGTCTAGGTGGTGCGCTCCGTAGTTTTTTGCGTCTACGTGTCGGAATGCATTCCATGCGTGGTCTAGGTGGTCGGGGTAGCCGATGATGGTGTCTAGGTAATACGCTCCGTAGTTTTCCTCGTCCACCACGTTTGCAATGCGTTCCAACACCTGGAGCCAAAAAACTATGGAGCGCACCACCTAAACATCATGATCAACTCTCTCAAAGACTTAGACCATGCATTCGATGTGTTCCAACACCTAGATGCAAGAAACTACGGAGCGCACCACCTAGACATCGTTTTCGGCTAGAAATGTTAGACGGGTAGAATACAAGCGATGGTAAATAGTAGTTGGAGATCTTTCCTTTATAAAATATCGTGGTAGACTGAAGTAATAATTTAATTTTATCCGATAAAATTATTTTTTGAACCAGCCGACTTTGGTTTGATAGTCGCAAACATTAATTTTCAATTTCGAGGCCGTTGAGATTTTGTGTAAGACAAAGTTGCTATTATCAAATGATGTTAAATATTTTCCATTTTTTACATTGTCTTTTTGCAAAACTAAAATACCAATTACGTGTTATTTTTTATTACCAAAAACGACCGTAAACGATTTATGCAGATCAGGCTAGAGGGCTTCTACGAATCAGGCCCTGATCGGACTAGAGTGGTACACTAGATCAAACTCAGATCAGACTAAAGGTTTTCTGCAGGTTCGGCCAAACAAACCTGGCTGAGGAAGTCCGGACAATTTTGAATAATTTTACAGTTAAAATTTCTCTGTAAATGAATTTTCTACTCCATTTTGTCGTTACGATTTTTATAAGGGCATTAAAAAGTTATACAAGCAAAAGATAAATCAAGCTTAAGGCAAAATAGTGTCAATGTATTGGCGACGGTTTCTCGCTTTTACAATATAGAGGAACTTTCAAGAATAAATTAGAAATCATGAAAAACAAAAATTGTATGTGTGCAAAATGAGCGTTTTTTTTGCAAATTTATGTAAATATTTTGACCATTTTTTGTCATTTTTCCCGATTTTCAAATGCACGTAACTTTGCACAGGATGGCCAATTTTAACGACTCTTAGCTTAAATTTAAGCCCTATTTTAATTTTTTCTTGTGGAAAATTTGTTGGCGCCTTCCGAAGCTTAAGGGGATGCCATACTCGTACCATTACCGACCGAGCAATTCACACAGTTTTAAGCTGATTATAAAAAAAGTACGTCGAATCATAAAAAATCAAGAGAACACTCTTCTGTGTTTTTTAACGTTCTATCACCCAGTCAAAGTTTGGAGTCGAAATATCAAGTTGTTTTTGCAAAAACTTTGAACAAAGCAAAATTTAATTTCGTTCAAAGTTTTTGAAAAAACGGGTTGATATTTCGACTCCAAACTTTGACTGGATGATAGAACGTTAAAAAACACAGAAGAGTGTTCTCTTGATTTTTTGTGATTCGACGTATTTTATTTTTAATCAGCTTGAAACTGTGTGAATTGCTCGGTCGGTAATAGTACGAGTAAGGCATCCCCTTAATATTGGTCGTTGATCAACAGTGATCGTTTTTCGTTCATTTTTCCCATTTGAAATTTCCATAAGAAAAATTGATGTGCAGTTAGAATTGTGTCACAAGTCCGTTTTGCTATGTCAATTCCGTCTCCTATAAAACAACTAAAAATTTATTGCAGAGGTGTGCCTCAACCTTTTTTTCGGTGTTTTTACGACCAAGGTAATGGAAATTTTTTCTAGAATCTCGCATATTTAAAAAAATTGAAAGAAATCGTAAGTTAAGGCGATGGTTCAGTTGGTAGAGTGTTGGTCTAGTAACCAAAAGGTCGCTGGTTTTAACCCAGCCTCTGTCGAGCTTACATGGTGAAACCACAGTTCACACCTTTATAAACTGTAAGTCCCATCACTAACTTTACCCTCGTCCACTAAATCTCTATTATACCTCCCCGTACGACGCAACAGTCTACCACACGTGGCATTAGCTCTCATTTACCTCCCCCTCTCTCTCTCGCGCTCCCATAATGTCATTCACGGTCAAAAGTCAAATCACCCTACATATACCACGCTGCACAGGCCTCTCGCAGACACAGAGTATAAGTGCCTCTGCACTCGTTCTCTTTATACGCCGCCATCACTGCATGCGCGCGGGGAAAAATGGCCCTCTATCTCTCGACGTACGGCGGGCGTTGCGCAAGACATTATAAGCGGCGCGAGCGAGCGAGCACGCGGTGCATTTTAACGATTGCCGTGCAGGCAGCACGCGGCCGAGCCTTAGCTCTATGGCTCGCCAATTCGAACGCCGCGCGAGTTCACCGCGCGCGCGAGTGAACGTCGAGCGCGTTGAAAATCGTGCGCGCCGAGCTGCAGAGTTGAGTTGTTAGCTTGGATGTGTATATATGATGTTGTTAGTGTAGAGAGAGAGAGAGAGAGAGAGAGAGAGAGAGAGAGAGAGAGAGAGAGAGAGAGAGAGAGAGAGAGAGAGAGAGAGAGAGAGAGAGAGAGAGAGAGAGAGAGAGAGAGAGAGAGAGAGAGAGAGAGAGAGAGAGAGAGAGAGAGAGAGAAGTCGAAAAAGGAGCTAGGATGCGGGATTTCTGGGCCTCGTAATGAGGAGTTTAGAGGTGGGATTATTTTAGGCGGTTAGAGAGCGTAGAAGTGGTTTGGGGCCGCAGAATCTCTGTTTTTTTCCTCTCTTGTTCTTTTGAGGATGCGGTTTTCGTAGTTTTGGAAGGAATTGGAACGGTGGTTACACTGAAACGCTGAGATTTTAAACTTTCAGGTTGCGGTAGACAATAAACTTTTGGAAATTCAAGTTGTTTAAAGATGAAAAATGTTAAGTGCACCTTTCTCTAATTCGTGGTTTTATTTGTGATCAATATTAGCTCAAAGACAATTATAGAATATATCTTCGTAAAAATGATTAAAATAATTTAGTAAAATTGAAAAAGAAACATTTTTTTTTGTTTTTCTAAAATATTTTCACTGAAACACGTCCTACATAGTTTGGTGAAAAATTTGTGTTTGACGATAGCAACGTTTTACACAGAAACTATCAAATTACATTTTCATTATTTTCAATAAGGATATACTATATTTTAAACATATACCTTTAACATTTCTTAACTATTTTCTATAGCTATAAATAAATGAATTTCTTGACCATCATCATCGGCTGATAGTATACATTTCTTAACTACTTTTCTACATTATAATAAATATTTTTAAGTACATCTACATACCCAGGCGTGTATATATTACCCATAAAAACTCAATAAATGGACCATTAAAGAAATAAACCAGCAATTTCGCAATAAATTGATTTAAACACGGTATTTAGAGGCTATCCATTTCGCTCTATTACCAAAAATTACACCGCAGCCCCCCATTCTCTACTTGCCGAATATAATTACTCGTTTTCCCGCCCGTTGCAAAACTCGCACCGCCGCCGTGCACTCTTTCGAAAAAAATTCAGCTCACGCCGCCGGTAGAAAACTAGAAAACTTCTCGTTTGTCAAATAAAAAAAAAAGAAAAAGGGGGAGGGAGGAAACAACGTCGCCAACCTGCCATTAGGCCCAGACGCCGTTCGTTCTCGCGCGCGCTCGCCCCGAATCGGAAAAAGTGTCAATTTGAAAGTAACGCGAAAGGTTTTTCCTGCACCTCGACTACATATATATATACACATTAATGTATACCTTTCGAAAACACACATCCATGATTGAGCCGGGCTGTCTTTGACAATTGCCTCTCGCGCGCGCGAATTATCGTCCGCCTCTCAGAGTTCTTTGTTACCGCTCCGGCGTATAGACAATAAACGCTGCAAGAGCTTTCCACCGGCGTCTTTCACTGTGCTGCGGCCAATACGAATGTATCCCGGTCTCGTATATACAGGTATACATACACACACATATATACTAGTAAATGTATGAGTGAGCGTATATAAGAGAGGTCGTTGCGATATACAAAGGCCCGAATGGAGAGATTCGAATGGCTAAACGCGCGTTCCTAATTATGAGATAATGGGCGAGTGTGTCCTCCGATTGCGCAAATCAGCGCGCGCGTATTTTATTTGCGTCAGCTGCGCAGATGAAGTTGTTTATTGGCTGTGCGTGCGCGTGCGCGTGCTGTATACGGACGAGCGTAATGGATGTTTATTGAAAATGGAATGCTCGCCCGCTGAGCGAATAATTATTTATGGTTCGCTAACGAAGGCTGGAGAAATTTTGATGCCGAGACAGTTGGGGAATGAGAAACCTTAGAGTAATTGTAAATCACGCGCTCGTTACTCGAATAGATTGTAAGCGGATTCAATGAGCAATAAAATAAGAAAGGTATATATACATATACAAATTGGAATAATCATGGTCTGGGTAGGGGATATAAGTGAATTGAAAAGCTATGGAACGTTGCTAACAAGTAGTTTTATATGTGTATATACCTACATTTTATTCAATTATTCAGTTATTATTTATTTCAAAGTTACTTTCCCAACAATGTGAAGAAAACGAAAAATTGTTTTCATTGTCTATATACAGCTATGATATTGTGCAATTTGTCGATGCATTTTTTATTTTCTTTTTTAACGTTACCGACGCTTGCAAGTTTAGGAATTTAAAAGTTTCGAGTAAACCAGTATTTGAGAGTAACAATTAGACCGAATAAATTTAATATTCACCTTCGATCTTATCCGAAATTACTACCTGCACCTGCGGTCTCGCTGAGAAAGTAAAAGTCGAACGACACGTTATAAACAACGAAGTTATTATTTAGAAAATTCCTCGATTGTGCAATTGCTTGTTCTTATGTTCATTCATTTGTAACCTGTTTCATACAAGAGGCAGACATATTTATAACAGTACGTATATTTTTCATGCGCATTTTGCAATATTAAATTCTTCAAAGTCCGCGAGTAAGAAATTATTATTTATTAGTATACGTTTCGTACATTAGTCTCGTTCACGCACAATTAACCTCGAGTAAGAATATAATTAAATGAGTTAAAGTCTTTATCAATATGCAATTATTTTCGTTATTAATTCATTTACGTTTTCATAACTGTAAAAAAATATTTCTTTCACGAGTTCTTAGCTTGGCCGTTTATTTAAAAATGTATTTCCAGGACATAAAAATTTTAGAAATTGTTTGATGTGATGCAACAGACGAGTTTAATTGCATAGATAATGGAACTTGACTCAATATCACTCATTCAATCACAAACTCCAAATTCATTTTTTACCCAATACCTATGTTCAATTTTTCATCTTAATGTACAGTAGAACAAACTTCTCATTAGAGAAATCGAAGCGACTAGAGTAATCTTTCAAATTTTTACCGAAGTTTCACTTCCCCGTGGCCGTTTAAACATGCATAAAAGAGATATACTCGTGTTTTGACATGGTAGACATCTAACTAATCTCATGGAAAATCGTTTCTACAAGAAGTAAAACACGCGGCGCGCAACGCAAGTACCTAAACACACACACACACACACACACACACACACACACACACACACACACACACACACACACACGCATACACACGTATCCCGGTATGTACCACGCGAAGACTTTAAAACACATGTCCACGTGCTCCAGTGCTTCGCTCCCGAAAGTGTGCGTGCTGTCCGTACAGACGTCGGGTAATGTATATACTACTTGTTCGCGTGTGTAGTTAGTTACGCCTCTAATACGCGAAAACAAAAAGATAACCGAAAAGTTACGTAAGAGGGTGCCCATATATACTCTCCTACACTTATATCCAACAGCCATTAATAATTCGCGCGCGAACGCTCGAAAGCGGGCCCCGGTGCCATGCCTGCAATTCAAATTATCCGCGGCTCGTGCTCGCAATGGGTCACGTGTGTCTATATAGTAGGGCAGCGTATAGACACGGCATAAGTTCCGCGTTCACGAGGCTTATCATCGGGGGCGAGCAGCGAGAGACTATGTGAGTTTGCGGAAACAGTACAGCGGGAGAGAGAGAGAGACAATTTTGCGATCGCGCTCGCTTTTGTCTCGGCTCTGCGTTGAATTGCCGCGGCGGTTCATTTGAGGGGGAAATTGCCGAATGGTCGTTGCAAAATGCCCGTCTAATCGTTTGGAAATGATAAGGGCGATTAATTTGCAGGGGAAGGGTTCAAAAAATGTGTACAGTGTTTTATGTTACATCTCTTTTATTCAGACCCTTCGGAAAATTATCAATGATAATACTTTTTCTAGAGATAGAGAATTATTTGTAGTTTATTGTTGCATGGTTCTTATTAAGAAATTAGAATAAAATTGATGGTGATAAAATAAAATTTCTGTACCTGCGAGAAAATCACGTTGTTCTTTATTTACAAACGCTTTTGACAGTACAAAAATTTAATTTTTTCCATAGTTCAAGATGTATGTAAACTATATTACATAAGAAAGCATAATGTACCATAGAAACATATACTGACGTTTCACTTATCCATACAAAATATACTTGTATGAAATTTCAAGTGGGTTGTATTATACTTGACGTGCGCGGGTTGCATAACAAATTTGACTAACATTAATGCATATAACTACACAAAATATTCTAAGAAAATGTTTATTTTTCAAATCCGTTTATTATTTTTCAAGCATGAAATTTGTATAAATTATATACATATAGTTTTAAAATTTTTCTAAAAGGTTTGTGAAAAATGCGTGTTTAACTTGTTAGTACACATAGGTACAATTTAATATTAAATAAATATTTCCCAACGATTCAACTATTAAAAAGTACAATTAGCACTAGGTAACTAAAATAAAGACCTTTATCCCTGCAACGTCTTTAAGCCACAAAGGAATACATACAAATAGTGTTAATTGCTTATACAAGCTTGCGCTCAGGTTTTTTTTAATTAGTATATTCCTTTTGCCAATACTAAATATTCGGCATGGTGTGGTTTGTGCACATAAGAATTATGCACATATTTATTGTGCACACTTTAGCATTGGAGTATACACATAGATATAGATATACACCAATGCTAAAGTGTGCACAATAAATATGTGCATAATTCTTATGTGCACAAACCACACCATGCCAAATATTCTTATCAAATCAATAGTATACCAAATTTTTTTATTAATATCAACTGTACACAAACAAGAAAATTATAATACATAATCGATTACATATTGTGTGTTAAACAATTTTTACCTCGATAATTAAGAAAATTCAATTACAGAACGACGGTGACATTAAAGAGACGCTCTTATCGACAATCGACAGTTTCTCAACACTGCACAAAAAAAAGAAAATTCAAAAGCTCGCCGCACGAAGCTCCGCACGATAATTAATGCCGGCATCGTCCTCGATGACGTGTACGTGTGTTCATGTGGATGTATATATATCGCACCGGGAGATCGCGGCGCGCGCGCACTTACCGCTGACCTTCTAACGCGGCCGCTGGGTGCTGACACCTGGACGTCGTCTGCCGCCGTTAATCCCGACGATGTCGCTGTTGCTACGACTGCTGCTACGGTCAATGATCTACTCCTTGAACTTCCACTCCTGGCGGCACATCGGGCAGAGGAGGCTCGCCTGCTGCGAGTTCAGCCACTTCATGATGCAGTGGATGTGGAAGCAATGCGAGCACTGGCCCCACACTTGAAACACAATACGGCGAAGATGTCACGAAAAAGAAAAAAACAACAACAACAACGGGCTCGCACGGCCACTCCTCGTATCAACAAATTAACTACCAAACAACGCGTAATAAAAAGCGAGAACAGAGCGAAAGAGAGCGGAAATCGTGGCGGCGGCGTGCGCCAGCGGCTTCGCTCTCGCCGGAACACTGCGCGCTGCGAGGTTCCACGAGGGTGAGGCCAAAACAATCCACGCGCCGATCGATATCGCGCGCGCGCACACGCTGCTGCTGCTCTCTCTTTCTACCCCAGCGGTATAGCCTACATTGCGCAGATGCGGGAACACGCGCGCCCCGAAAGCCGGTAGGTGGATAGGTATACATACGTGCTGCAGCTGCCACAGTGTGACACGGCATATGTATATCTGTATATAGAAGCGTTGGTGTGCGCCGAATTTCTCTCCATGTGTAGCCGATAAACGCGATTCGTCCGGTCGCGACTCGCTCGGCGGTTAGTATGTGCTGCAGGAGGAGCAGCGCGACGCGCCGTGCATGCAGCGCGCGCGGGGATGAAAAAGTTGCGAAAGTGGAGCGCGCGATGAGATCGATTTTAGGCGCGGGAAGAACGTGCGAAAAGATGAGGGGTGAGAGAAATAGGGGCTGATCGATGGGGACAGTTTTTCATTCAAAGTCTTCCAGGGAAGTGATTTGAAGGGGGAGGGTTGGTTCGTTCGTTATTGAAGAACGCGTTGATGAAATTTTTAGATTTTGAATTGGTGAGAACGATAGTTGGTTGATTTTTGGTGGAGGGTGGTTTGCGTTTGCGAAAATTAAATAAAGAATTATATTAAAATTAAACAATCGCATGTAGACAAATCATCGCGTGTCGGTTATGCAATTAACAATGCAATCGCTAGTGCGAAAAAATAGCTTTAAAAAATGTTGAAATTGATTAATATTCATAATAATTGCTTTTTCTCACCGGCGCACGTTAACCCTCAAACACCGAAGTGAAATTCGGTTACGTAACGGACGACTCTTTGTGCCTGTCAGATTCCTCACAGTGTTTCTCAAATTATAAGACAGATTTATCATGTGGATTCATATATGGTGAACAAAAAATTATTAGTAAAAGATAACTTCCATGAATATATTAGAAGGATTTTCGAATGGAATATTAACATTATTCATGAACCTTTGATTTTTAATAGAGAAATATGGAGAAAAAGGCGCTTTACAAGTATGAGTATGAATGCAACTACCAATCGATAAAACGATGTTTTACCAACCAATAGAATAATGTAATTATTTGAATGATATTACGATTTATGACGTATTATGTGAATCTAAAATATATATCTATGTCAGTTACATGTTGTAACTGACAGACGTTAGATTTTAATTGTTTAACATTTTAATAATATATTCGGAACATTATATGGACAAAAGATATTTGTGAATGATGCGCAATCATTTTACGGTAATACGGCTGAAACTGCATGATAATCTTGATCAAGATGTTTCTTACGTGAAAAAATTATGAAATTTTGTAAGGTATTATCTTACAGTTGCCACAATCTTTCTAATAAGTTAAAAGTGGTGGATTGAAACTCTGTACGACGTGATATATGGCAAAGCATGAGTAATATTTTTAAGAAATGACTTGATTATTCAAATGCATAAATGTGTAATTTATTTTATGTTTCAAGAGAATATTAAACTCTGCGTGAAATGTTTTATAATTCTGTTAAATTATAGGCAAACTCGTAAGATCTCCATTACAGATCAAAATATTATTGTTTACTTCTGAAATTCATTAAGAAAACGGAGATTTTTTTCAGCTATTGTGATACTCCGATTAAAATGCATCCATTATATCTTTACGAAATTACGATAATTTTGTAAATCGAAAAAAGAAGAAATAATACATTCTTGCACAATACCGCAATATTATTCTCAGGATGTTACAATGCGTTTACGGCGTTTAATTAGTAATGTTTCATTATGTTTCATTACAAGCCCCGGAGCGCCTCCTGATTTTCACTCCGATACGCACTCCTAATTAATACATCTCGCTCCTCATCACCTGCACGCTTAACCGACAATCCTTTTAAATTATCTAACGCGTTAATCCCGGCCAAATCAATCATCTCCTCGCGAGAGCAAACGAACCCCGAAGAAAAGAGCGAGTTAAATGCAGACGCGGGCACCTCGACAGATCGAAAACGTTGCATCTACAACGGAACCCGTACACATATACGCATCACCCGCTTCATTCTGTTACGTAAACGCTCGACTCGAACGGAAAGAAAAGAAAAAAAAAGAAAAGAAGCAAACAAGTATGAGGCAGTGTATATATACCTAAGGGGCAGTCATCGCCGGGCATCTTGCAGTCCGGGCAGCTCGCGTCGAAGGGCATGCGGCAAATACCGCAATTGTCGTCGTTCGCGATCCAGCGCCAGGTGGCGACGCCTCTCCAGCCTGCGAATAAAGTGCGCCGGTGTAATCTCAGCAGAAGGTAGCAATTTACTTTACCAGCTAAGCTGATAATGCGTTCCCCTGAATGGAGCGGCTTATCGCGCGCGCACTGGGCCCTTTCTACATATGTGTGTTCTGTCTGTTCTAAACAACTTCTCTCTATGTCTGTCTCTGTCTTACATAAACGGAACAGATCTATCTGTCTTTGTCGGGAACACACAGAACACACAGAACACACATATGTAGAAAGGCCCCTGATGTTCTTGTCGTGCACGGGAATTTATACTTTGTTTGGTGCCAGAATTAATATGTGATTTTATTTATTTAACTAATATGAAAAATTTAAGTTTCGTATTGAGCGGTTGAAAAGATAAAATAAACGTGAATATATAATCATTTATGTTTTTAATAATATTTATATAATAGAACAAAAAACATTGAATAAAATATTTTTGGACATAATAAATTTTGATAATGAGTATACATTGGAAAAAGAAGAAATTGTGAAAAAAAAAGTTTAATTTATGAACAGTATTACAAACATCTTCGGATAAAAAAGAAACAGCAGGTGTTTTCATGAGTGACAGTAATGACGCTTATTTACGATCTTAACCTCAAAAGTTCTTTGTAGTAGAATTGGCTTGCAAAGTACTTGTGAAATACTTAATGTAATAATCATGTTAAAAGTAAAATTTGTAACTGATATTGTAATGATGTAGTTCTATGAAACTATCTCGTTATTTAAAATATTTAAATGCATGTACAACAAAGTCACCTTTATATAATGTATGTAGATAGTTCTTTGAAAAAATTAATTTTACATCAGTATTTTTTAAGTACGAAATTAATAAGAATATTACTGTTTGCACCATAGTCAAAACACTAAGCCAATAATAACAACTTTATAGCTAACGTTAACAATCATTTTCATGAACATAACCAACAAAACATTTTATAAATTTGAGTGACATATGATTTGCTATCTATTATTTATATATAAATAATATTTTCATCAGATAATTAACGAGAATTCGACTGTATCAGTATCAAAATAAATAGGTTACAACTAGACTTACTATTTATTGTAACTTTCATATCTCCGTGAATTTCTTCTACTTATGAAGCATTTGTAATGGAAAAATTTAACAAATTATACGTTTGTTTCACGTAAATATATCATTCGCCGGCAAGTAAAAACCACAGATTTCTTTTTTCGAAGGACATAAAACACGCATTGGTGCACTCTGGGTGCGTTTGTTTTACCACTGTGCGCAGCTCGGAGAAAGCGCGCGCGGCTGCTACCGGCTGTCGTGTGCTGCATAGTGGCGCCGCCAAATTCGAAATTTTTTCCGCAGAAGAATATATCTATACATACAGAATAATTTTGGACATATTTTGGGTGTAAAAAATCTGGATATAAGAGTTATGTAAATAATTTTTGTAATACTTACTTTAGTGTTAACAGTCATTCAGTTCAGATAAAAAAAAAAGCTGTGACATTTGTATTAGAATATTTAGATGAAAATTTTAAATGTTATTGTTACGTTTCCTTATTTACTAATATTTTTTGTTGCAGTTAGGGCAGCATTATACATGTAAGTTTTATGATATTTTAAAAAAAGATCAATGGGATGAAAGCTTGACGACATTTTAATAACACAAATAGAAATTTCTTCCTCATTACTCTTAACTCCTTTTTTAAGTTTTATATTTTCGTCAAGAGACTACTTTAAACGTATCTTTAGTTAAGAGAAAAATTATATCGTTTAACACAGATGGTCTAATATATAAATGCTTCTTTACATCATGGATAAAGTTTAATTATTGTTTTAAACATTATGTAGCAAACGTGAACTATTTTACATTTAGTGAACATGTCAAAGTACTGTCGCGGTATACAGAGAATTCCTACTAATTACAATCATAATTGGAATATTTATATTATACCTTTGAACAAGTTTATTAAATCATGCACAATATCGCGTCTATATTTGACATAGATTAGCCGATTTGAAACTAATTTTAAACAACTCCTAACCCGTACCAAATAAAATTCCTACAAAAAATTCATCCTCGTCACGCGCAAGCAAATATAATAAGGAAGACGCGATCGATAGGCGCGAATAAAGAAGCCGGCGACCCGTATCAAATAACGCATTAGCCGAAAAATGCTTTCACGGGTTTTCCCCGCAGCCCTAAATCAGCCCCCACGGCAATCCCTGACAGAGAACAAAGGAGCAAGCTGGTTGTCTCTCATCGCGCTTATACACCTCTTCTCTCGCATAAGTATAAGTGTATATGTATATATAACATCCGACGCGTCGTGGGAATGTCCCTCGCGTCGTTTAGCTCTGGTCTTTTTCCCCTCCCAAGACAACACACACGCATATATAGGTAGTAGTAGGCGACGCATCGACAAGGGTTGATTCCTCCGAGCGAAAACAATCGAGCTTCCTCTCCGCTCTTTCCCACTCGGCGAATAATGCGCGCGCGTTACACACGTATAAGCGCGCGGGCGCCCGGGAGAAGAGAGGGAGACGCAGAACAGAGAGACGGACACACAGAGAAGGCACGAGAAGTCTACCTCTCTCTCCCTCGAGAGAGAGAGAGAGAGAGAGAGAGAGAGAGAGAGAGAGAGAGAAAGAGACACAGAGCGCGAGCAACATAAATCAATAATCCACTCTCGTAAATGCAAACAAACGAAAAAGCACGAGTCGCGCCCGCTCCCCCACCGAAAAAACGCGCGCGCATGCAGGAGAGAAGCTCCCTCCCAACCAACCAACCACCACCGCCGCCGTGTCCTGTCCTGCAGCGCGCGTACATGCGCATTCAGCGGACTAACTTTGGATTCTAGAAGTGTCGCCGAGGCGCCGCCGCCACCGCCGTATAATGGAGCGACGTTTAATACAAGTCTCGTCGTTAAAAGGGACGGGAGAGACAGAGGGAGAGGAGAGAAGAGGACGCGCGAAATCTGCGCGCGTCGCTCCGTGAAAAACGAGCCTTGTGCTCTCCGCAGGCGCGCGCAAAGAGGAGGGAAGAGGAGAGAGACCCTTTTACACTGAGCCGCCGCGACGGTAATTGCTTTGATACGCCTTGTTATCTGTCGCTTTAATGGCGTTAAAGCGAGCTCGGGCGCGCGCGCTCGAGTGCAGCCGCTCCCTCTCTCTCGCCAAGCTTAATCGGATTTTGATTGATGGCCGGGGGGGAAATTGGAGCCGAGAGGATTGCGCTTTTGTGTTGCCTTATACACTAGACTCCGCGACGCGTGGTTGCAGCATGTATAGGATCGAGAAAGTGCTTTTTGGATGATTATTGATAAAAGAGATTTTGACAATAACACATACCAGCAGCCCGCGCTGCTCGTTGCCGACTCGCGTTGATTCGCCTTTTGGTATTGATTATGTACTCTTGCGCGTGTATGTATATGCAAGCGCACGAGTAGAGCTGCCGCACGCAATGATACTTGATATACATGTACGATGCTCCGAAATGCACTTCGGAGCGCGAGTCGCATTTAAATGAGCTTCCGATTATTAAAATTGATGGAAATATATCATTTTTTGGTTTTAGTATCGCATTTGTTGTTGACAAGGGTATGACGTAAAAAGTATGTAAGCGTAATTATATTTGTTCTGTTCAATGTAGCAGCTACACAAAAGCCTTCAAATTAAACGAATGAACTGTAATTGGGGTAAACTAATGAGTATTATTATAGTATTATCTCCGTTGAATACATTTATTACGCCACAGTAGCCAAAGTTATATTACGTAAACTTTTGAATATGCTAAACTGTCATACAATTTCCTAGCATTCTAAAAACTACTTTTTGATTCTTTGTCATTTTGAATATGCGCACGGCGTACGTTGCTATGACATACAATCGCCACAAAGGCGTATATAAATTTCAAATAAAGCATATATATAAGTAACAGACGCACATTACGCGCAAAAAGCAAAGTCCTTCAAACCGTCTCGGAAAAACCCAACGAGCGTGACCCTTCCCATCCGGCCCGCACGAAAAAAAAAACACCCAACCGTCCGAAAAGTACAACGCATATCGGGACCACCTGGTGTCATTATTATACCGGCGTCCCCGCATGCGCGAATCCTTCGCGCAAGCCAACCCCTCGAAAAAGCGCATCAACGCTCAGTATTATAGGCAGCGTGCAAGGGGCATCGCTCTGGCGACTTGTGTATATATATATATATATACGTATATGTATATACATGTTACATGCACAGTAAGTGCGCGCGCGCGCGTGCGAGTTTCTTCGCGCGACTTCTCTCCGCCACCAGAGAGCGCGTATTATCGCCGCTGCTTCTCACGTACTTACATACATACATGCGCAACCTGCTGCTGCTGTTGCTGCTGCTGCGCTGCTCCGAAACGTACGGCATGCGCGCGCCAGCTGCTGCTGCGTAGTAGTGCGTGACATACACATATACACACGTATACAGACGGGTAAAGACCGCGACCACGGGCGTGAGTAAAAAGCGTTGGTGTGCGAGAGAGTGCGCACACGTTCACCGGGAGAGAAGTGTAGAGAGCGACGGCGAGAGAGACTGCCGGAGAGCGTAGTAAAAAAGAGACCGGACTCGTAGTGGCGCGCCGCCAGCCGCCAAGAGAAGTTACAACGGGAGAAAAACGTCGGTGAGAGAGATAGAGTGGAAGACAGCGAGGTAGGTACCGAGTGCATACGTACTTTGTCAGTGCGCGCCAAAGAAGAGACAGGGTGAGACAAAGGCCAGCGGGGATACAGACGCGAATGTCCTCGCGAACGGCAGCCGCAGCTGCGTCTACCAGGAGATGCTGAACTAGGCCGCTGCTGTAGCCGAGAGCGCGTAAGTCCACGCGTGCGAGAGTGACAGAGACGGAGTGAGCGGAGGGAGAGAGAGAGAGAGAGAGCGAGAGGCCGGCGCGAGAGAGATCGGATGCCGCTCGTGCAAGAGGTAGTACATGGTAGCAGGCATATATGTACCTATATACGGTCCAGACATCGCGGCCTTCGCGCGCGCGAAAAAGTGCCCGCGCTCGAGAGAGAGAGAAAGAGCGAGGCCAAGGTATAACCTTTACCGCGCGGCGCGCCGCCGAAAAAATGTGCGCGCCTTCCGTGCCGCTGGTGCTTGTTCGCGCGCTCCAGAGCAGCAGGCAGCAGCAGCCCGTGATGGGCGGCCCTGTACCTATATTCCGCGCAATCTCGTGCGCGGGCTCATAGTTGGCGCTTTGCCCGCGTTCGAAGAGTCGAGAAAACGGGCCCTTTCGGTGTATTGCGAATTACTTATATATTCAAAAGTGGAACGTTTCGCGTACGCGCTGAAGGCTTCGAGGGTCGGCTTTTATATACTTACTCGGTATGTTGTTTTGGTAGGCACTATATATTATAAAGGGGTCGGATAAGTAGCTGGAGTTTCGTGAGGCGGTAAAATAAGAATGTGTGTGGGATGCGTGACATAAGAGTGCAGGAAAAGTTATTGAGTTCAAATTTAATGTGTTGTGAGAAATAATGTTAAGGTTGTGTTTGGTTGGAAAGATTAATAACTTTTTTTTTGTAGAATTTTAGTGTGTGAGTTGCAATTGAGTAATGACAGAAATTGACAGATTGTTTTTTATCTTGCAGAACGTTGATTAATGTGAATTTGTCTCTGATCAATTCACCTGATGCTGCACCATGGTTGGCTTTCTCGAAGAGGATAAGGGACTGTTCCCTCTTCAAAGCATTTCTTCCATAGTGCAGATCTTCCAGAACCAACTGGAAAACAGTATAGAGCCAGATCTTGCTTTGCTTTCCATTGTGGTTGGAGCTATTGAGAATTCTCTAACATGCAATCGAAACTTTGTAACTGAAGAAGCAGCTGCTTACGATGAACCAAAACTTCCACCTGTGGATTTCCAAACAGCTGAAGCAATGTACACAAAGTTCCATTCAATCATCAAGGGCGCTGTAGATCTTTCAGTTTACAATACTAAATATGCTACAAGGGAATTGGTGAAAAGAGTGTCAGACATTATTTGGAATTCATTAACAAGAAGTTACTACAAAGATCGTGCACATCTACAAAGTTTGTACAGTTATTTGACGTCTAATAAACTGGACTGTTTTGGAGTAGCATTTGCAGTTGTCGCTGGATGTCAAGTTTTGGGGTTTAATGATGTACATCTTGCAATGTCAGAAGATCATGCTTGGGTTGTTTTTGGACAAAATGGAGAAGAAACAGCAGAAGTAACCTGGCATGGTAAGTTTTTCAAAATTCAACCTCATATAAAATAGCTCTACTTATAATCATAATATTAATATTTATATTACTGAAAGAATGTTGTTCCTTTTTTTCAATATAATTTTTTATTTTTAATTGTGGAATGTCATCTGTGATTCTTAATAACTTTATAAATAATGAATATTCAAGATAATATAGAAAAGTTGTTAAGAAAGAATTAGGATAATAACATGAATTTCAAATATAAATAGGAAAAGGAAATGAAGATAAACGTGGTCAACCTGTCGATGCTGGAATAGCATCGAGATCATGGTTATACTTAAATGGACATGCAGTTGTTTGTGACCGAGCAATGGAAGTTGCAACAATAGTGTCTGCTATAAATCCTAGTTTCAGTGCAACAGCAGATGCCGTGGAAGTTGCTTTATTACAACAAGAACTCCTTTGGTTATTATATGACTTGGGACACCTGACAAAGTATCCTATGGCTCTTGGCAATCTTGGAGAGTTAGAAGAAGTAGCGCCAACGCCAGGGAGGCCTCCTGCAATAACTCTCTTCCAGGTATAAAAAATATTTCTTTACAAAATTTTGTGAATGATAGGAATTATATTTCTAATTCAAACAATTTTATTTATAGGAAGCTATACGATCGGCAAGAAAGTATTATGATAATGCACATATTTATCCTTACACCTACCAAGGAGGATATCTTTATCGGCATGGATTACATCCAAATGCACTTGCATCATGGGCTGATGCTTCTGATTCTTTGAGAAAGTAAGTAGCCTGTCAATATGTTAAGTTTTAAAAAGAGTAATAAAATAGACGAATGCAATCGTATTTGATAAAATGTTTTAGTACTTTAAATATACTTATTAACATTTCAAATTATGTTCAACAGATATGACTATTCTCGAGATGATGGTGAAATATACAAAGAGCTACTAGAAATAGCCAATGAACTCATTCCACATACAGTGAGAGCAGATGAACATCTATTAAGACAACCAAGGTGTTTTGCATATTTGCTGCGATTTTATGATGGTATTTGTCAATGGGAAGAAGGCGCAAATACACCAGTTTTACATATTGGTTGGGCAAGACCCCTTGTCAACACTATCTCCAAATTTGATGCAAGCATTCGTGCTCAAGTTATTATCGATTGTTACGAAGAAGAATCTAAAGTTTCAGAGGGAAGTTCTGATGAAACTTTCAACAATAACAACAACAACAATAATAATAATTACTACAAAACGAAGGTTTAAAACACACAAATTTTAGATAAAATAACTTCCAACTTTTAATTTAGTATTATAAGTTAAGATATTAATTAAATTTATTTTTCTTTAGGAAAGATGCAGTGCAACACGTGATCTGATTAAGAGTCTAGAATCGAAAGTACCTGAGGATCTAGAACCTATGCATCCAAGTATCCAGGCCCTTGCTGCAGCCTGTGGTGAAAAGATTCTTAATAGGGATTATTTACTGCAAGGTGATGGTGAGCCGTTTGTTGCGCCAGCAGATACCATGCTTGAATTACCATTGTCAGCATCTTCAGTATGTGGTATTTCGACGCCATCGACTTCACAAGATAGCCTCGACGATGGTTTGAGTGAATTAGAGTTAGAGCTGGACTCAGATGAAAATGAAAGTCCACGAATCACGCTCTACAGTCAGAAGATGAAGGGCCTCAAGGATTTGCTGCTTGCCGAGAAACTCAACACACATGCGGTATCACTGCAGTTAACAGCTCAAAGTCAGGTACAAATAGGTAAAAAATCAAGGGGTGTCGAAAAGAATGAGGAAGTTGTCGGTGTTAACCACAGGCCTAAAAGGTCGAGAAGAGAATAATCTTTAATGAAAGCTGGAATTTGGCGATCGATCTTATTTCCGGCTTCTCGAAAACGGCGCTCGATTAAAGCACCGTGCACAAGTTGCGTCGATTCTCATTGAACGACTTGCTTTTAAAATGGGACAGAATTTGATAAGTCATTGAACATGTCTTTAAAAAAAAGCAATGAATTATTTTATTGTTGACAACATTCTTTTTTAGAGATATGATACGATATTTGATCGTATCATACATATATATATATTTATATTTAAAGCAATATTTGTTATAATATAACAAATATTTTATTACTTTAGTTACTAATAATTTTGTTACATAATAATTTTATTATTTTGTTCAATATTTTTATTTTGATAGAATCAAGAAAACAGTTGCTAAAAATGTATATAAATATATCTATTTCAGATTACTTTATATTTGTCCATTATGTATAATCAACTTGTCGTATTTTAAAAGCATGTCCTGTCATTTTACTCCATTTCATTATTGTGGGGATTATAATGGCGTCATGACAAAAACAATTGTATAATGGTAAAGAAGAATGCAAAAGCATTATTGTTGTCTTTTTATTGATGCGACATAGATATCCAAACGAAATGGATAAACGCTGAGGCAACAAAATTTGTAGAAAGTACAAAACAAACAAAAAATTTATCTTATATTGTAGTCAAACGTTGCGGGCATTCGTGCTTATTATGTTTTTTTAATTGCTTCCAAAACATTTGTCGAGGTAAGATTTCAGTAAAATGTTATACCAAAAAAATGTTATTGAGGATTAGTATTTAGATCTGATTACAAGTTGTTTTACTTTTTTTAAATTTTTCCAATAACTCATAATACATACTATAAAATGTAAATTCTATACTACAATTTTAAATATTTTTAAAAGATTTTAAAGTTAAATTTCTTTTGAAACAGACTTTAAAAAGAACGTTTTACTCTGATCTTCACTCAGCATTGACTTGACTGAGATTTTCGTGTTCGCACGATTATTAATTTTGCATAATGCAAATAAATATTTTTTATTACATATTATATACCTATATCTAATGTCTCGTTGCACTTTGCTTATTTATTAAAGAAAGTTTTTCTTCTCAACTCTACATATATATCTCTTGCACTATCGATTGCGATTGACTAGTTGCCGTTAATGTTTTTTACATTTAAACCATTATGAGAAGTAGTTAAAAATTTTCTATTAGGAAAACGCTTTTATAATCTAGTTAGTGAACCACAACATTCCGCTCCTTTTTTAGGTGGTATAGAAACAATTAAGTTTTACTATTAGAAATTATGCCTTAGGCATGAAATGCTCGCTTATTTTTATAATTATTTATTTTTATCGACTTTTAAATCTTAAAATTGTACTATAAGTTTTTCTATTCGAATAGGATCTTCGATGTTGCTCAAAATAACTATCACAGATTGATAGCAATAACACTATTTTACGTAGTCCAAATGTATTTACTTATTTTTTCTCATTGAAACAGATCCCATTTAATTATTTTAATAGCACAATTCTTCACTTCATGATTTTTATTGTTACTTATGTTCTTACATAATTGCATTATTGCATTAAAACATTATTGCAATGAAAACTTATTTAAATGAAATCTTCAATAATCTGTATCTGTTTCGATGTGTATATGAAAATTTGTTTTTATATTTGAATGACTTAATGATTCTGCCTTAGGCAATTATTCTCTTAAAATATTTTTTTTATGCAATATTATACATTTTCGGATTCTCACAATTTCATTCACTTTTTCAAGTGAAAACCTAACAAAGGCAATGTCTTTCCTGTAATCGCTATAGATGGCATATTCTCATTTGTGATGCTTGCCACTTTCTTAATAATCTTTACCTGTTCATACTGTTGTGCGAAACATTCAGTTTTTCTGCTCGATACCTCGAACAATCACACGAATACGTAAACGCACCTCGACGATAGATAACGTCGTGGCCAATAATCGAAGGGAACTTCGTCAATGTTTTGATGGATTGTTATTGTAGAGTAGGTTCGTTAAGGGTAAATAAATAAATGATCGATTACGATGATGAAAATTTGTGAGAAAGGATGAGAAAATGTAATAAGTGGGTTTCGCACTGGAGAATTTTGATAAAAGAATTTGGAGTAATAAGTTTAAATTTTTTGTTGTTGTAACAAAATCATATGTACAGTTATGTACTAAAAGAAGAAAATTTAACTTTACCATTTATAAAAAGTACACCAAGTACTGGATATACCTTTGTATTTTACTTAAATATGTTACTTGGTCAGCTTACTTATTTTTATTATATTTAAGCTATAATCAACTAAACTCAGTTATACATAAATAAGTAAACTAATTAACTACCTATTAACAATAATTAAATAAACAGTGCATGAATAGTTTGATCTAATAGTAATTAGGAATAAAACTTTTGATGTAAAATTTGGATTAGTATAATAAATAAAACTACTGTGTGTTAATCTAAAAGACAAATGTAGTAACATATGTGTCATCATATAACTATCAGATTTTATAATGTCTTAAAATGGTAAAGCTAAGTTACTTTTAAAAAAGTAAGCAATTAATTAATCACCAGCAAGAAAAGATTTAAATTTACTATTTACAACTTAAATCTCATATTCAACCTCTGCGCATGAAACCTTACAGAATGGAAAATACAGTCCGAATGTATCATTGACAGTCGCGTAAAAAAATAAAGGGCGCTATCATACTGTGATGCTGAATATACTATATAATAACCACACTTGGTATATTGATAACTATAATAATAAGAAATTGATATTCAATCCAGTGTGCAAATGAACATAATACTATTTACATTACATCAGGTGAAATATTCAAGTTTTATTTAATTGCATAAACTTGATGCTTTAAACTGTATGATTAAATGAAATTCAATCTAATAGTTGGTTTTTCACAAAATCTGCTATTCTATTTGATAAAAATTTTACATAAAATCATTTTTTCCAAAAGTATCTTCAGTACAACTAAGAATTTCACCTTATGTTTTTTCGCAGAACGTGTTTTCGCGTGTATTATTAAAGCCATACAAACTATCATATTCAATAATAAAAGACCTTGATCGTTGAAAGATACTCCCCAGGAATGCTGAAGCACTTAAAAATTTCATCTTTCTTTAAGTTACTTTTTTATGAAATTGACAATTAATGTCAAAAACAGAATATCACTAAAATATATATATAAAATTGTAATTGATCATTGCTTACAATTGCCTAACATTTTTCAGTGGCCTTCTTGTTCATTAATAACCTTAATATTAAAATTGTAGAAATTAGTAAATGTAAATTAGTATAAATTAGAATAAGTAAAAACAAAATATTAATTAAACAGATATAAGGTAGTATCATAGAAAGTTTGCATATGATATGTTATAAAATTTTAAACGAGTTTATGTATTTAGTTTTGTAATGTAGTCTTAAAATACTTTTAAAAAATTGTTTATTTAAAAACATTTAATTATGTTTAAAATGCCATTTTTAATACAAAAAAAGAATTCAAATCTCATCTGATTTGAAGTAGTGTGTGTTATTCTACTTGATTGTAAAAACATCGTTATACGAAACTTTTTCAAAAAAATATTAAGAATGACTTGCCAACTTCTTAGAATGTAAAATATTAAAATTGACTTTTTCTTACAGGTTAAGATTAAACCTTAAACCTTTAAAAAATTGTCTCGCTAAAAGTATACATTAAGTATTTAGCATATTTTGGATCTCTAAACCTCGCAGAAAGTGTAAGCATTAACATTTATTTTAATTTAGTCGTGTTTTTATTAAATGATTTACCTTTATATAGGTGACTTTTTAATATTTTGTTTAAAGAGAATTCGGATGCATATGGCATTTTAATTTGAGTACTGGCCCAATATAAGAATAGATGAAAAAAAGAACTTGTAAGAAACTTGAGATTTTTGTGCTTTGTGCGTTTTTGTTTTACTTATTACATAGGATTTTATCGTGTACTGCGAACCACGCGTGCTCAATTGATTGATCATAATGCGACTTTGCGATCGTTGCCTCTATTTGGAGAATTTTTTTTCTCTGTCTTGCCATAATTATTATCAACGTTGAAACGAAAACTGTTTACGTTCTATAAAAGAGTTCAATAGAATGAATTTTTTCTCAGACTATACGACGCTCCTTTTCGTACTGAAAATTTGTTCTAAACTACATCAAATAAACATCACATATAGTTTTAATCGTGGATAATTGCGTATAATTTTGAATGTCTGAGAAAGTTTGTGCTATGTGTTGTGCTTTAATAAGTGAATTCTTGTAATTATGTGGATCATTTGATGAATTAGCGCTAACATAAGTATTTAAAAGCTTAATATCTTTTATAATTATGAAATATTTTATTTGTCTCAAAAAGGTAAAATATTAATTAGTCAATACAATTATTATATGTATATTTGTAAAAGTAAAATTTTGTAGTTCAAAATTAGTAATATGTAGAGAAAATTTTAATATATTGAAAAAATTACTTTTATATTTACATTAATTTTAAACATTCAATTTGAAGCGAAATTTTAGTCAATGACATTTAATTTATTAAAAAAAGTTTATTTAAAGAATATATTAATGATATCCAAAATTAATCCTTTTTATATCAGAGAAATACATATAAATATATATATATTTTTACAATGTATTCGATTAAAAAGTAATAAAAAAGCATAATAATATATTAACAATTTTGTTAGTATATAAGTTTTTGAATTTTTCATGGCGTCGTATTTACGTCGCAATTATAGAACAGGGGCTTTAGTGTAGTGAATAGAACGAAAGCGATTATCTTAGGAAAATCAGTATTTTTGTATTATCGTTCTCGTTTGTGTGAAAAATCTAGCAGCCGTCGCGTAGATCTTAACTTTTGATTCTCGATTGGAGAGAACAGATTAATTAATCGTTGATACGAGATTTAAAGTAAGGATTTGAAAAGGAACCAAGTGAAATAATAATGTTTTTAATTATATTTTGTAATTTTCTAATAAAAATGTACGAAATCTCATCGAAAATAACGTGTAGTATTACAACTTGCAATCACATTATGTATTACTTTTATTGAATTCCGCAGATTTATCAAAACATAAATGTGTCCAAAATGTATGTACAATTATTTTATGTTTACACGTAATTGATAAAAAAAAAACTGTGTTGATTTTGCAAGAGAAAATCGAATTGTTCCTAGTATTGATATTAAGAAAGAAAAACACAACGTTTTTCGGTTCCACTTGGTTCCATACTTTTTGGGCATCGTGGTAAGGATTAATGTATGATAAAATTTGTAAAAAGGCGTTGAATATAATGTAGTCATACTAATCTTCATCTATGTCTCGCTCTCATTCTTTTGTATAAAGGTATCTTTAATCATTTGTTGGCAAACATGGAAAGGCTCTTTTAAACCGATGTTAACGATTTTATTAATGAGAAGGAAAAAAGTAGCTGCTACAATGTTCATACTATTTAAGCAATTTATTATTTTACACGAACATCAGAAACTATGCTACTTTTATGTAACTAACAATTAACATACCATACTGCAAAATCGCATAATAAATTCGTGCCATTTGTATTTCTCGAAAAACAAAAAAAATAAAGAGATCTCTGCGACATTAGAAGCTTTTCAAGCTCAAGATACATTGATTATATTGCTAATTAAGAACACGCGTTGTTCTTGACGCACAAAGTTTATCTGGTTGTGTAGTATGTAGTAAGCCCAATATGGCCGAAATTCACGATAAAGACACTCTGCTGTATATCTGTTGAGCTCGAAGACTGAATCATCTTGGGAGAAGTTTATTACAGTATCACCCTTGATGAAAAATTTTCAATTTAAGTATATATACTAAAAATTTAAAAGATGATTTTAATCATGTGTATTTAATACTAAATACAAATTTGTATTTAAAAATTAAAAAGATAATTTTCCCATGATAAAAACAAAAATTATTTTTCAAAACGTCGAGTACGAACTTAATGACTTGAGGTTTAAAATATATAATCATAAGTTAATTCAAGAATGTAATATTGAAACAATTATTTAAATAATAATGTACGCATAGTCTCGTTGCCACGTGTATGAAAATTTTCTTCGAGCTCTTGTCAAAAATTACGTTAAACAATTAATCTGCAAAACATTAAAAAACAATCTACTTCCACGGGGGCATATTAAAGAAATCAAGCTGAAAGTTATAAGTCACAATATTAGTAAAATACCTACGTGATACTTATTAAGTATAAAAAATAAATTAAATTTTTTTTACAGTAGTACATAAGTACATCTATGTATTTAAAAATATTAAAAAATCTGTAATTATGTGATTGCAATGATGAACATGAAAAACACATGATCAAAAACTTTAAATCAATAACTGTTCATATTATAGATTGTTACATAAAATTTCAACTTTTAGATAAATTTCATTAAAGTTTTATTGATTCATGTTATTGATTCAAATTTCAAAAAGCGACTTTTTCCGTTCCTCCGCCTGTTTTAATCCAACGTAAGTTATTATACTCTTACGATTGAACTCATTTTCATTGCAGTTAGTTTATATTGAATTTATTTTTTTTGTAAATTTTATGCGAAAAAATCCTATTATATGTGTATACTATACAATGAAAACGAGTTTAATTAGTATATGTGAATTCAGAAGCAAGAATGTTAAATAACATGCAATGAAAATTTTTGTCATCGTGACTTCGCTCTGATTACCGTGACTGTTAGAAGAGCAAATTCACTAATTTACTCTAATCTTGTATTTGCGCGTTCGTTGAACATTGAAAATAGAGAGAATGTGAAACTAAAGTGAAAAAGAGAGCATAAGGGACCGAGAGATTTTCAGAGATATTTAAAAATATATAAATATATATATATATATATATATTAAAAGAACCCCCGAAGTTGCTTCCCTATAATAAATAAAGAGCCATGAGTTTAATAATAACTTCATGTGCATTTTTCCGTTTATAGGAAGGTGCTGAAGACACGTTTGAACAGGCTCGAGTAGAGTGTAAACGCAGTTATATTGTTGACTGAGAGAACAGTGATTTGTAAAGGCATCTTAAAAATGTCTTGTTTTTTTGTGAATTATAATAAACTATTTTATTCTACATATTAGTAGTACATTTTCTCATATATATTGCCAATTAAATCTCTTTTCTTTTATATTTTGATTACTTTACTTGTAATTATTTCATCTAACAGTGAGAGTATAAATGGCTTCTGGATTACCGAATTGATTAAAACTCCATAGAAGGGTTTTTTTAATCAAAAAAAGATTCATGCCTCTGCGCACAATAATAGGAAAAAATGATTAAAAGTATATTAACAAAATCTTTATTAAATTTCTATTATTATTCCTTTTAAAAACTCATAATTTATAAACAAATTAATATTTCTGAATGTTTAAAAATGAAATTAAAGCGGTTTCTTCTGTACTTTAATCATCTCTTTTGTTCATTTTCGTATAACATAAATATTTGAAAAATGATAATAAATGAAAAAGCATCATTTTTAACAAAAATGCACATTTTTTAAAAATCAACTAGCTGATGTTGGTATATAAGAAAGTAGGATCCATTGGCACAAACGTCGAGGTACGCGCATCTTTTTTCTGGACCAAAGAACCGTTCTATACACTTTCAACCAATTTTGTAACTGGAGTTAGTTCAACAGAATATTCTAAATTACGGATTGAGTTTAGAAGAGTTAATACAATTTCCAAGTGAAACAAAGGTATGTTTTATTAAGTACATAAGCCGGAGTATTAAAAGGTGGTCACCTTGCTTCAAACTGGTATACAAGTATCTGGTCTCAAGGTTACGACTGGATACTTGTTTTCTGTTCTTTGCCACGACAATAAATCGCGTATGGAGCTCAAGAAGGCGTAAGACTTTTTCGCTTGATTGGAGTTGAATCCTCGCTCGTCTCGCGTCGTGTGTGTTACTTCTCTCGTATAACATCATGTGACTTTTATGCTATTTCAACGTTAAATAGTGAACTATTTTTGTGAAGAAATTTGTGAAAAACATTTTTAAAACAAGTAAGGTTTATAATGTATCTGAAGTACCTATAATAATTTTATTATTAAAAGTAATAATCGTTTGTTATTTCAAATTAACGGTTTTTTAGGGTAAGTTTGATCATAAAATTATTTTTATAAAAGGTTAACCTAGAATGATAAGAGATTGAAAATTATCTTAATAATTTGTCTTTATTGCAATGTTTTACAATTTTCGCTATATCGCACTTAAAATATAAAACGTGTAATAAATTACAGAACGGTTACATCTTATATAAAGTAATAATGCTTACAAAGTACATGTAATATTTGGTCATTTTTGCTTTTATAATAATATATAATATATATCTATGCATAATCAAATATAGCTAACAACTCGTGTTTGTCTCTTTTCGTTATAACAACTCACTCACTCTGTAGAAAAAATCATCTAGCGTCCTTACTTACGATGGTAACACTCTATATTTAATAGTTGGAACTGTTGTTTATCTCATCATATTTTACAGTGCACACAACGCTTACAATGATCAACGGGAATTCACATTAATACTGCATTTACACGCGACAAAGAAAAATACAAAACAATAAATTGGTTTACAGACGTCAAGATGCAAGCCCAGAAGCGAATTCCGCTAAAAAACGTGATACGAAAATAAGGTAAAACAACAAAAAGAGGGATTTCATCCCTAATAATTACAAAAACTAATTACAACGTTAACACCAAGTAAGTATTCAAAAAAATTACATAAATCTAAATTAGAATTAACGTGCATAGTATCGAATTTGATTAAAAAAATATTTTAAATCTTCACTTAAATAAATCTTAATTTTGTTAAGTCAAATTAGAAAATAAGTTTTAAAACGAGGAAGTATGAAAACGTGAATGAAATTTAATTTACAAGAAAATCAATGATAGTAGATCATAAACCACTCGGTGAAACGTTTAATGTGTTGCGTCGCTGCGTGATTCTCGTCCTGTAGTCGACGATTCTCGTCCCGTAAACGACGAACCTCGTCCTCCAATGAGAGTCTACGGCGCGTCTCGCGGGCTACGCGCATCTCTAAACTCGATAGGTGACTCTGCAGGTCTGTGATCGAAGTTCTGTAACAAGGACAATTTTTTCTTACTCACATTCTGCAAAGTGTAGCTTTATTTCTTTCTCTACTGTTCAATATATGAATAATCAAGTCAACTATTTTGTTAAACACTTATAAGAATTTGTCTGATGCAAATAAATATTCATATCAACTCGGAAACCTTTTCATCATTAGAATTTTTGTAATATTTTGAGACAAATTCTGTCAAATACATCTTACAATAATTTCTTACTTATGATTAATGGTTTTTCATGTGATTGCCTTAAGAACGATTTAAAAACTTACGGAATTGTGTTTGATCCTTCCATAAGTCTATCTTCTGACCATTCTTGATTATGTTTAGATGTTCTATTATTTGATTCATCTTGGTGATTCGTATTCCAAGAATCTGCATCTATCTCTGAACTTTTTACATCTTTATTAGTCATATTACTCGTAGGCTTCGTTATTTGTTGAGGTGTTTTTGTTACACGAGGGGATAGTCTGCAATATTTGTAATAAATAATAAATAACGAAATAAAAAATTATTAAAATTATAATTCAAAACAAATATAAAGAAAAATAAATTAATAAAAAAGGTTATCACTGAGAGTAACACGATTTTTACTTCTTTTAAGGTTTTAGATGCGTTGTAAAATTAAATATTATAAATAAAAATTATGTAAACAAAATTTCTTGATTGATATTTTATCAATGTCACATAAATTTAAATTAACTGTTTAAAGAGGAATTTTTGAATGGAAAGAGGTTCAGGGTTTAAAGGGAAATATTGCTTTACAAAATGGGATTCAATCAATCTGCAAGATTACTCATTATTAATTATAGGTATCGCTGTCCTTTAAAGAAAACTTTATTAATAATTACAAATTTTAAATTGTACAGTTAATTTTGCAAGCATCCAAATATTATAAAATGTACCTAAATCAATGATGCATTATAAATTGTCGGTAGCGCCATGTAGTCAAAAGACAATACATATTTAAATTAAAATTGATAAAAAAAATTGAATTCATTTTTAAAAATCGAAATTATGTTTAATATTTATATAAAGTGAACTGTAACAAGTTTAATATATTTTTTGAATATTTGATACCAGTAATGTATTCTTTAAAAATTTCTTCGGGTTTTTTTTAATATAAACAAACATGATAAATGATGTTTATTTATCAACAAATCATATAAAACTTAAACGATGGTTAATTTTTAATCTTACATGACTACTTAAGATGTAATTTATATTCTACAATTAAACGAACTCCGATAAAACAAAAGAAAAGGAAGTATCACTTCTGAAGTCAATTATATTACTATATCACTGATATCGTAAAGTATACTAATAGACATACCTTTCTTTAATATTTGTGAAAATTGTTTTTAATAATTTTTATTTTTTTGTAACTAGTGCAAAAATATTATTTATAAAAATTTAATTCTTTATTATAATTTATTAACTTTTTATAAAGACGATGCCATTGCTTAATTGACATGAAACATGAAAAATTAAAAATAAAATAAAGACGATGAATTTATCCATCATTTTTACCATTTTGTGCAATTTTGGTTTATAAAATTTATTTATTCATACTGAACGAATAACAAATTGATTAGCTTGATCAACATTTTATAAAATGATACAAAATCTACCATAAGTCAAAGAAAAACAACACTAATAATATATTGAGACCTAATCGGTTTAAATCTGTCTCCTAATTACAAATCCAAATATTTTCTTTGAATTTTATTAATAACTGATCTTAGTGTTTTTGTCATGAAAATAACGAATATGTAATCTATAGAAATCGTGCCTTGCGTTTACATAACCACAGTCGAAACTTTATCTATTCTTTCATGATTTATTTACCTTTCTTCTTTCGTCATTTTGTTTTCACTAGGCGCAGGACTTGATGCCGTGCTAGCATTTGAAATAACTGTTGCAGGTCTTGCCATTGTTAAAATAACTTCAGATCCAGGATTTCCATTTTCCTGTGAGCCATTAGGCAATACACTCAATGTAGACGAGCTATTTCCACAGAGATTTTCGCGTGATCTACATCTATTTTGAATTTCCAATAAATTATTGTTTACTTTATTCGAATTTTGATTATTCTTCGAATTCTGATTACTAATTGCATGACCATCATCTGCTATGTAATCAGGATTAATAAGTTTCATGAGATCTTCTTGTAAAGTACTGGAAGTTAGATTTGCAGAATTTCTATGTGAGTTCCTAGCACCAGATTTAGGTCTTGGACTTTGATTACGAGATCCAGTACTTGATGGAGTTAAATTACCAGCTCGATGTTTATTCGCCCTTCTAAGTCTGCAAGTATTGTAATGAAAATTAATTGATTTCGTTGTAATCAAGTTATATAATTCTTTATTATTTTTAAAATAAAAAATAAGATACAATTATACTTGTTCATTCCCTAAAATTACATACTAAAACTTATTTCAATACACATATATTTTTATTCCAACTTTTACACTAAGCAAACAATTTATCATTATTTATATTTTAAAAATTTTCGTTAATTTTATAATTTTTTTCAACACAATGATTTTTCTAAATATATTTAGAAAAATTGTATTCACATAACTGATCAATATGAATCATTAAAAAAATGTTTGCGATTGTAAACACAACTGTCTGTTAGCATCTTAAATTTGTTGTGATTTTAAAGCAGATAATAATATAGTATAACAAGTATGTAGAGCATGTTTTGATTTTATATTTATATTTTAACTTTTTTATTTCGGAAAAATTTTAAACTTATTCAACATTTTATTTGTAACAGTGTCCTTATCAAAGCGTTTATCTCACATCAATAAAAGAGAGATTTATGCATACCTAGGCGAAACACTTCCCGAACCATTGGATAATTCATCCTCACTCGGTAAAGTGGAAATATCGGTTGCATTGCCATCAGAAATTCTAACCTCTGGCGGCAAACTTGACGCAAAGTCCTTAGGCCTGTATTCAATACTAACTTTATGTGGCACAGGTCTCTCGGACATAGTCGTTTTAAGGCACGTTACTTTCTCGCCTACTTTGAATTCTTGAGGTTGTTGCACCTCGTGTTCGTCTTTACGGTCGCTATTTAAATCTAAATGCTGAAGTAAATCTGTATCATATTTGCTTCTTCGCCTTTCGTATATATCTTCATTGTTAACTTTATTTTCGTCATAAACATCATAGGATTTAGAACTGCGATCGGCTTTACTTTCAGTATGCATTGTCGAAGATTGTTCATACTCAGTATAGCGAACTAGATTATTGTTGCTACCTGATTTTGGAAGACTGTAAGCCACGTTCTGTACAATTGGCAGCGAATTTGATACTGTCAGTTTTTGGTGTCCTGAAAATGAGATGTAGATGTATATTAATGAATTAGACAAAATAATGTTATTGCATAAACTAATTCTAATAATAAACTATTATTTAATTGGAAAAAAGTACTTGAACATTTTTAGATAGGGTAAAAGCACCAGTTGTCGGTTATTTAATTTAGTTGCCGGCCACTTTTTCGGTGATCGTGAAGGAAATAACCTCTGCTTTACTTTATAATTTATTAGTTTAGTAAATTTTATTTTTGTGTAACTGTTATAACGAAAATGTCCGAGCGTATGGCCAACCACTAGTGCCTCCACCCTATTACAGGGAATTTAGAAACAATTTTGTAAGAAATATACAAAAAAAGACATTTTGAATTGAGATTTGCATATTTCACACAGAAAATTCAATATCTACCTTCATTTTTATGTAGTTCTCGCTGAGAAGCGTAAATGTTTTCCTGTTTTGTTTCATACTTTTCCTTTTGCAATTTCACATAGCTAGTTGTTATATGATCCTGATTTCGATGAGCATTGTCGAGCCTCTGATAATTATCGTATCTAATGCTCTCTTGAATTGTCCTAGGTGAAACATAATTACTCTCCTTAAGATCGTGATTATGTAGGTGATTGTGATGTCTAATATTGTCATAATTTTTTCCAGTGGCGTAATGAGACTCCTTATCCTTTTTTGGCGTACAAGAACTAACTTTATTAGGTGTGTTGCTTTGATAATTTTGTCTAGCTGGTAGAGGTGGTGGTGTACCATCTCTACGATGTGCTGTATCTTGATCTTGTGGTTCAAGTAATTCATACCTAGAAATCATTCATATGATTTATTTAATGAGTAAAATATTAGACTAATCAAAACATAGATTAATTGTAAGGGTATAGGTACGAGTTCGATAAGTATTACGTCAAAAACTTCAACAAATTAATTGAAAAACTAAGAAATCTTTTTATCACAATAACATTTTTCAAAAATGTATAATCACTTATCATATTCATTTGAAAATTTGTAATTTAATCATAGTTTAATTTAATAAAAGATATTAGTTTGAAAAAAAAGTAAAGAAAATCCGAAATCAAAATTTTTTTATTTTTATTTTCATCTTTATTTTCAATGAGTATTTATATTTTGTTGATACATGCAACATTAATGCTTTTATTTATTTATTTTTTTTTTTTTTACAACACAGGTACTGTTGTCACATTAATAAGAACATAACGAACTTGGCAATGGCAAGGTTCGCCGTCGGCGTCGTTCAACGATAAGCGGTTCCGCAAACTAATCGTAACGCACGCAAACTCACCATCGATCGTCAGTGCTACTGTGTCCGCTGCTGCTGCTGGTCATGGTACCTTCTATGGGAAACCGCGGATCGTTGAACGACCTGGAGCTCGAGCCCGTTCCATAGCCCGAGCTGTTACTGGATCGCGGAGGACTAAAAGACCGATCGTACCTCCTTTGATGTGGCATGGCTGTCTGTTGGCTCGGCGTATTGTCCGGATTAGTTAAGTTCTCGTAATCTCCCTCGTAGTTATTCGATAAATACTGGCAGTTTTGGAGCGTGCAGCCTCTGCAAATTAAACATATTAGTTATTGTTTAAAACTTATTTAAAAACATTTATAAAAAGTTGATAAAAACAATGTAACATACATTTTTTTATTACAAGTTACAACATTCAAAGCAAATACTATCTATATGAGAAACAATAAAAAAACGGTATAATCCCATTACCTTCTAGGAGTGCCGTCGTTCGTGGGCGGAATCACGGTTACCGTGACCTGGGCGCTCGTCTTCAGGAGATCGACCATCTGATCGTGGCTGAGCGTCGACACGGCCACTTTGCAAATCTCGACTAATCGCGAGCCTTGTCGGAGACCCGCCTGCCAGGACGAACCCATGCTCTCAACCTGCGTAACCACCCCGTCCGGTTGGACGTGAAACCCAAGCTGACCGAGGCCGTTCCTTTTGAGAGAGAGCTCGGAGGCGGGCGCACCCTGGGTCACAGAGCGCAGACGAGCCACGATCTCCATCAGCTCATCGCGATCGCCGTAATCGCCGCGCACGTGGATAGTTATGCACTCGCCTTGATGATGATACAAGCGTAGGCTGAAATCGTAGTAGACAACACATGTTAATTTTATTCATTTTACATGATTTTAGAGTACACATAAGAACTTAATAAGGCTTTAAATAAAGGTAAGTCAAAAAGCAATTGACGTTTTTTCAACAGTAGTTTTCACTAATACAATCCAGACAAATACCATTAATATAATTAATAAAACTAAAAATTAAAATGAATAAAATATAGAGACCTATTAAACACATCATTATCGTCATTTAATAAATTATCGAAGATACGGCTCTATTAGGTGATTCAGCCGACTCTTGCCCGACAGCTTATCGATGTACACGTACCTGTTAGTCTGAGCGTGCCATCCTAAAACGCTGATGCAAGGCGTGACGAAGACAATCTGCCTCGAGTGCTCCTCGATTAAGACTATCGTGTCGATGCTTATGCCGAGATAGCAGTCCGTATTTTGATTGCTATCCTCGAGTATGACCTGCCAGCAAATAGCACCGCGCTGCGAGGCGTCGCACGAGAGCCGCGGCCGAGCGGCCGTCTTCTTTTTGCTACTGAACGACAGCATTGCTAAATAACGAGAAGGAGAAAAACAAAAGATTAGTTTCTATAGAATTGCTTAACTATTAATAAAAATTGATTATTAAATATGAAGAAAAAAAAATAAAGGTATACTCACAGAACTTCTGCCCGGATTCGACGAGAGTCGTGGACACGTAATTCGAGGCGAGATCCTTGAGGTACTCCTGCCTCGTGCGCGTCGCCATCGTGGCGAACTTCTCGGACCTGTGCGCTGCGTTCTCAGCGTTGATCGCCTTGGCCAGAATGAAGTCGGCGAAGTGTTTACCCTTGGCAAAAGTGGCACCCGCGGGCACGGGCGGGCCGAACACCGGCACCTCCTTGCTCCGCGACACCGCCACGGTGTACTGCGTGTTCTCCGTGCACGGATTTATGGCGCGCACGATCAGGAAGACGTGCTGGAACTGCGAGCGTATCCTGCGCGGGCTGAACGGCAGTGCGCCCGGCTCCTGTGAAAAATAGCAAGAGGTGTGAGAGTGGTGTGGGATACTTTGAGGTATGGCGCAGTTTTTAAATTCAACACGCGTTTCCGTGGGAGAAGACGGCGAGAGAATGGCCGTTGAGAGGCACGAACACTTTTGTTACGAAAGAACCGAGTATTTTTGGAACTTTCAGTTGAAAAGATTAAGAATTTAGCTTTATGCGTAACAGTGTTGGTCTTTTTGATTGAGGTAGGAAAAAGGAAAATTAAACGCGCTCCAGCGTACACGCCCACAATGGCCATTATGTAGGTGAGTGATGCCGCGAGCGAATGTGAAAATGTGTACCAATTTTCTTAATTGCATAAACGAAGTCAAACAATGTTAGAAAACGTTTAACGAGCCGAGAGCAGTGTGGAATATTTACCTGGAAGACAATGGTGACTATATCGTTGCCAATGTGCCGCTTTCTAAGTAGCTGCTGACGATTATTCGGTGTGAAAGGAAGCATCGTCGAGACGTGGAAGGTGACTTCCGCTCCGCGATGAGTTGCCGCGACCGCGTGAGTACCAGTCGAGTCTGTCCTCGTGTCCAGGCCCGCTTTGTATCCTTCGAATCCTCGTAGTCTTATTCTTTGGCCTGTTTTATTTGCAAAAGGGAGATAATGATTATATATCTATTATTTTCCTGCTTTTTTGCTTAAAAGTTGAGTTGTTTAAAAAAAAGTATACAACTTACCAATTGAATCTAAGAATTCAAGGAATGCTGGTCCAGCATGCTGGTTATTGTACATTTCCTCTTCAGTTCTCTGTCCGGTTCTGCAGTAGAGAACGCCGACCTTGTATCTGATGAAAAAATAAACGTTTTAATAGAATTATTTATTCAAATATTTCCTTATGTATAAATGAAATAAATTCTCTGAATCTCAAATCTTTTAAATAATTATAGAAAATAAAATAAATTCTTATACAAAAAGGTAATATTAATTAATAAGTTATTGACAATAAATTATTAATTACGTTGAAATAATTAAAAGTCTTAAAATTAACGCAGACCCTAAACTTCCCTGTAATTCACCATATCATTTGAATTACTTTAAAATAATACATAAAATTGAAGATACAAAAAATACATTCAGTAAAAGATTAATCTATCCTTATCGAATAATCACTCACTTATTGGACAACCCTTGCTCATCGAGCTTGCCGACGATTTCCTCGGCATTGGGGGTGCCCAGCCTCAAGCAGCTCATCTGCACCTCGGGCGCGACGAGCTCGAGGATCTCCCTCGTGGGTATCTTGTTGCCCTGGAGTTTGATGCCCGGCAACGCCTCCTCCGGTATCGTGCCCCTCAGAGTCAGTAGTTCGGACGTCCTCACGATGATCCTGTAGTGGGCACCCTCTCTACGTATGCTAATGGCCACGGGCCCGAGCTGCTCATCCATGCCGAACCAATTCTGATGATCCCGGCCACTGAAATAGCGCCGATAGTAGTGCGCGCCCTCGTCGATGCTCTCGATCGGCAGCGGGCGCTTCTGCATCGGACACGTGTTCTTCCACAGCGTCTCGCCGGCCGGCGGCTCCAGGACGCTTATGCCGTAGGCGAGGGGTGGCCGGTGGATACCGTTGCCCTGCGTGCGACGGGTTAGGCCGACCTCGCGCTCGCCCTCGCCGCCCGTCTCGTTGCGAAAGAACGGGCACGACTCAAGCAACTCGTTGCCTGCAGAGCAAAAGTTTTTATTGTTTTGATTTTAAACTAGTAATTTTATGTATTAGCTTTGTGTTTTTCGTGAAGTGATGATTGTTAATTTCGAAAGAATTTATGAAATATTTAACATTTGAAAAAACAAATTCTAATTTAAAATTGTGTATGTGTTGTTTTCCATCTGTTCAACATCTATTTATTAAACGGTGTGATCAGTAATATCAAGAAATTTAATAATCACTATTTACTGTTAGTCCAATCAAAAATCTATTCAAATTCTAATTTGTTAATTTATGTTTTATTACAATGTTTGTATCTATATCTGCAAAAAGTTTTATAAATTTAGGATAAAATCTAATAAAAAGATTAAATACATAGACCAAACAGAATAAATAAATAAATATTGCTTAGATAAATAAATAACATAATTAAAAAAGTCTGATAAACTAAAACAAGAGCGTATGAAAGTTAACGAATTTAAGTATTGTAATTCAGATTTCCTTTGTAACCAAAAATTAAGTGAAAATTGGCGCCAATATACCCGTGTAAAAGTCAATCAAGTGGCAAAAATTGGAACTAAGGATACTGACGGACGCTATACCGACTCAACAGGTAAGCCAGCAAATATCTATACATGAAACTAATTGAAGCTATTAATTTGGAAATTGAAAATTGAACTGATCCATTATTAATATTTTGTTTCCAAAAGCTTAAGTTCTGAATACTATAAATGGTTAATGGAAACATTAAATAATTTTTTGTAACTATAGTGAAGAAAGTGCATTAATAGTTTTAAAAAGTATTGAATTTTTTGAATAATTAATAATGGCGTATGAAATTTATTTCTCTTTTCCATTCAGTATCCCAAGTCAGCTCACAAGATTCGACAGTTTATAATTCCATGAAAACGAGCTTATATGACTCAGGCCAGATACACATTATATACATGCAAGCTCAACACTTATCGATAATCTATTATTTGAAATACCAGCCAAAT
This sequence comes from Torymus aiolomorphi, assembly GCA_036365515.1. Classification (NCBI taxonomy): domain Eukaryota; kingdom Metazoa; phylum Arthropoda; class Insecta; order Hymenoptera; family Torymidae; genus Torymus; species Torymus aiolomorphi. Next base: position 142,554,325 of record CM070877.1, read on the forward strand.
CAATGTGCGCTGCGCGCGCTTTATGTACTTTTTTTTATTAAATATGCAAAGAATAATTTATTCTTTATAAGCCGGAAACCTTTTTTTTAATTTTGATGCATCCTTAATAATTGATATAATACTGTAGTACATTTACTCTTAACGAATACAAAATTTTGAGGCTAGAAACTACAATTATAAGCTAATTATTCGAATATTTTTTTCTCGTGAATTATTAAATAAAGAATACAATCTGAACATAATATTGACAATATTTATTCTAATATTAACATAACTAATTCTTCTAAGATTAAAACATTGCTTATTGTTTTGAATTTCACCGTGCAATTCAATAACTAATCGCATTGTGTTTTGAAATACTTTTCTACTTCTGGCCATCACTCTAACAAATAATTAAAACATGTTATTTATTTTTTTAAGCTGCAACCAACATTAATTTGATTATATTATTTATTTAATACTTTTCACATTAATCATTTTCATTCCAATAAATATTCCAATAAATAATACCTAATTATCAAATAAAAATCCATATTTAATTTTAAATCCTCGCGCCTTTTATCCAAGAGTCAATCACAAATCAAATCTATAGAGGCTTCAATTCTTCCGGTCATCACTTCCTTAAGAAGGGATCATGGCGTCAATTACACAAAAATATTAAATGAAAAATTACCCTCACTAACTATATAAATCGTGATAAAATTAAGTTTAATAAGCAAAAATAATCAGCCTATCCGGACTTCAAAATCGAACTTTCCCCTTACCTTTGCCATCGCCTGCATCTTCCTCGGGCGCCTCATCGGGCGTGGACGCTCTGAGCGAGCTAGCAGCCGAGGCCCCGGTAGCCGTGTTCCGCCTCCTCGCCAGCAGAATGCCTCGCAGCTTGGCCGCGTATCCGAGGTTCGCCGTAAGACTCTGGCAGTCGTAATGTGCGAAGGCTCGCCTTCGATGCCGCTCCTCCACGTCGGCGGAGACAACGGGACTGGTGCAGGAGCCCGACGACGAGCCGGCGATCGCCCCGGACGCTTGCTCGTCCCCACCGGGGTTCGTCGAGCTCGTCGTCCGAGGCGGCTTTCCACCCCACAGTCGATTCAGCTTGAGTCGCAGCTTCGGACTGGAGCCACTGGGTCCGCACACCTCGTCGACATCCGGCGACGTCGCTCCTTGCTGCTGTTGATGATGCTCCCCGCTCGACTGGCCTTGCTGGTGGTGAATAATCTGTTGCTGCTGTAGCAGCTGATGCTGCTGATGGTGGTGATGCGACTGGCGCCGCATCAACAGCTCCGACGCGATGGGGCTGCGAATCGTTGGGCCGTTGCCTGGATCGCCTGGCCGAAAGTCCTGCAGCATAGCCAGCAGATTGTCGCTCATCGAGACTGACTGGGCGACTACGTCGATGCTACCTGTTGATACGCATCGGCGTCCAGCGTTGTCCACACAGAGAAAGAAGAGAGGCGAGATTTAGTCCGTGAACATTTTGCCAGGGGTACGTGGGAGGGGGAAGGTGCAGTGCGCAGGTATATATGTGTGATGGGTCTGAAGTTTGCAACGAAATAGAAAGATATTTGACTTTCCTTCAAGTTTGTATAATAACTAATATTAATTTTGCGCGTAGATTTGTGGTTTTAAAGTATCTAATAGCTTTATAACAAAGATTTAGATAACATTTCCATTGCTTAATAACTTTAATTAATTTTAAAAGATTATTTCGTTGTACTACTCCAACGATGAAAACTTCAGACCCATATATATATATGGGTGTGTATAAACGTGCAGTACGCGCGATCTCTCTCGAGGGTTCATTTAAGACAGGGCATAAGAGAGGGAGGGAAAGCTGTGCAACCTCTCGAGTGCCATAAGCTCCTTTTCCCTAAAGGACCTGGGCGTGTGCGTAAGCCCGGCAGGATTTGGAAGGCAATTTTGCTCGAAACGCGGCGAAACATCGAAGGGGCATTATGTACTTACGCTAACGAATTTCAATTTTGTATGCTTGTTTTGTTTATTTTGAATATTTTGGGAAATTTAAACTATTCTAAAAGCAACGATAGGTTTATGATTAATGAACACAAATGATGCGTATATATGAGCGGATTTTTACACTTTAACTTTGAACGATGAATAACTAACAATTTATTATGATTTTACCGCAAGTAATATATTAATTGTAAATGATTGAATTTTTTACTACTTTATGAACAAAAAATGTATATTGTGATTATGTGAAGAAATGAGCTACATTGCATTACCAATTCTATAAATAATATGATTCATATAATGAAAGTGAAATTTTAAACATCGATGGTGCAATCCTATGCAATAATGATTAATTATGAAAATACACTTTTTTTCTGTTCATTAATTTATTCATCTTACCGAGCATCACTCCCTCTGTTGCCGTAAGAAAATTAATAATGAAAAAAATAAACAATATTATTAAACTCGAGCAATTTTTTTAACGTACAAATTCATCATTATATATAACAAAAAAAAAATAAATAAATTGCAACGTAAAGGAAAAAAAAAACTAACACTAGAACGACTCTAATTATTACGTAATCCAATTTCATCTGTGCAACACTATATACCGCTACTAATCACCCTAAACTAAAAGGCAAGTACTGAGCCACCCAAACACCCGCAACGAAAACCCCTCTTACTTCAACTTATACACAACGAATGACGGTACCACCGACCTCTGCATCGTCCAGCATCACTCTAACCTCGTTTGCGGATTCACCGTCGGCTCAGGTGACTCAGTACTTGCACACCGTCGCGCGTCACGAATGAAATCATCGCGTATAGAAGGATACCCTGGTAGTGGTGGTAATAATGGCCGACGACACAATACATACCATGCGAGCCATACTCGCGGCGCAGCGGAGTGTCGGGGATGCGCGAGCCAGGGTCCGGACTGTGGGGCAGCTCCAGGCTCGAGTTGGACCGATGTAGTGCCAGGCTTCGGCCGACGCGGCTCCCCGGGCCGATGCTTCCTCCGCCGCCGCCGCCGCCGCTACCGTTTACCGGTAGGCTCGCGATCATCTCGTCATTCTGCAAGAATAAGGAAAAATTGTTCTTTTGTTAGAATACGTGAATAGGAAAGAAAGGTGATGGTAGTAGTTACATAATGTATATGTTTAGGTTTTCGTAAATTGTATTATGGTTTTGGGTTTATTTATAGAGATGTTTATATAAAAATTAATATAAATTTGCAAATCTGTAAATATTGATTTCAACTTTATACGCGATGTTAGAGTAAATACTGCATGTGAAAACATTTTTTAGATTAATAATTTTCATTTGTATTATTATACAAAATATAATACTATATAAATACTGTATTTGATGTAGTAAATAATTTCTTTAAGACTATGTAACTGTATTTCATTTGCAAAATTTAAATTTTAAATAAAACGTGAACGTTGGAATTGGATGCATCAACGATGAGTTATGGGGCTAGCGGGGGCGACAAACAGAGCTGTAAATTCTGTGGGGAGTAGCTGTGAAAAGTATATCTGTAAATATATCCTTATGAAAAAGTCCTTGAAATCGGTGAGTCACGCCAGGCGAGATTAGATTGTGCGCTATTTCAGGGTGACTCTGCAACAATAAGTATAATATCCACTACTGCGTCGGGGCTGTCGGTTCTAGCGTGTATATAAGGTGTTAAAATAAAATGTGGGACGCGATATCGAACGGGGCTACCAATATAAATTTAAACTTCATTGTAGTCTACTACACGCCTAAGGTTATGCAATCGAAACGAATTCAATTTAACAACTTACAAAGCAAACCATAGATAAGTAAAACGTGCGTGCAATCGCGCTACGGAAGAATATATAAGTCAAGTACATATACTTCAATACCCCGAAGATATAGACATTTATCTTATTTACCTATATCGGTTAAAAATAGATCCACCCAACTCGCGCGCGCGGAAATATTCCGGCTATACTTATTAAAATTCAGACACGACGTTAACTCATGCGACCGTATACAAATTCTTACACTATATAAATGCATTATATGCATTAAATGCAATCGATACACTTATCTCACTCTATTAGCTCGCGATGCGTCGCCGCGTTCGCGCGCAGACACTTATTATGCAGATGCGCGCGAACGAGGGACAAATTCCACGGGTCCCATCCGCCGATAAATATTTATCCGCGCGTTCTATAAATATTCATGCGCGCGACTCTGCGCCACGCCTGCGCGCGAGGCATCGCTCGTCGGCGAAAACGCAAAAGAAGGAGAAACGCCGAGAGAGCCTGAAATATAGATGGGGGAGAAAAAAAAAATGCCACCGCCTCCATCATCTTAGCTGCAAGTGAATTTAATTAAGACCGGCGTGAGATAGAGGCGTACTCGTATACGCAGCGGACACGCAGGTGTCGTCCCGCGGGAGGAGCGCTTACTGTGCATGCCCAGGACACATATAATCGTACACGAGCGAGCGCAAAAACTCCTCGGACTTTCGTTCACTCGCGCGGCCGTCCTCTGTATATCTTCCTTTTCTAATTACTCGACTCTTCATTAAGCAGAGCGAGTTCGATAACCTTGCGCACGCGTGCGATGCATCGGGAGACGGTATTTTGTGTGTGTATATGCAATATATGTACATGAGCATAGCCGGATGCGCTGCTGCCGGCGTTTACGTCACCGCTGAATTTCAAGGCGGCCTAATTGAATTACGTTCGATTATGGGGGGGACTCGCGAGGGAGATAGAGAGTGGCCGCGTATGCTAATGCGCGAGAGGCGACGACGACATGCGTTATTGTTTTATTGCCAACGACTGTGATGAGGAGAGGCGAGGTGTAGTGTATTACGTACATACGTGCGTGCGCGCGATTGTTGTGTGTGGCGGCTCTCCTCGCGTGATGGGCGCGATAATGACAGTCCGTCTCGTTTTCAATGGGGAGAGAGAGAGAGTGAGAGGGTAGACTTTTTGCGAGAAGAGAGGTTCCATTCTCGAAGAGGATGTGATGCGGCGAGGATACGCGCGCGGTGGTTAAGTGTGTAGTGTAGTGTTTGTTTTTGCTTTCATGGTAATTAGATGATTGTTGTGGTAAGAGAAAGTCTGAATAAGAATTTTATCAAGTTTTATGGATATCGTTGTGTAGATTATATGCTTGTGGATTTCTTTCAACGATAATTGAGACATTCAATGGAACGAGAATTGTTTTTGCCTAGATTATAAATAAGTCTGACAGTAGGTGAAGTAACCACGTGTATTATTATTACAATGTCCTAATTGTTACATATTTCAAGGTGAAGTTAATCTACATAAACGTCTGTAACTGTTACCGTGCTCCAATTAATTTTAAAAGAGAATTTTCAGAGATTTTTCTTTAAATTATCTAAAGTGGAAGTCGTTCGTAGTTTCTTATAATGAGTTTGAAGAATTCGGACGCTTATACGAACAATAATTATTAGGCTTTTTCGTTAGATTTTGCCAACCTTTCGGGTTTGTTTACTCACCTCTTCAGGTCATTGTAAACCATTTCGCTTTGGTATTTTTTATTTCGCTGCTATATGCAGTACGCACACAAATATGTCTTAATTAAGTTTTGACGAACCAAATGGCGACTTTCATTGACAATGTCCTGAAAAGGGGAGTAAACAAATAATAACGTTGGCAAAATCTAACGAAAAAGCCTGATAATTATTATTTATAAGCAAGCCCTTAGAAAACCCAAAACCCACTTATCAAAACTATATAGCCCCAGAACTTCGCGAGGCAACCCCACAAATATACAACACACATTCGCATAGCGAAGACCGCCGCGTGTTCTCATAGCCGCAGCATCCGATTCGTCACGGGAGAACCGCTGGCGCCGTCTGGACTCTCTCCGAGATCACGTTAATTAACTCCTCTGCCATGCTCTGCATATATACACACCAGTAGCCCCTTTACTCCCACGCATTGTCCAAGCGCGCGAAACCTGAGCCTCCAACGTTATACAGCGCTATTATACTCGCCTTGGCGACTCCCGTTCCCGCTCTCTGTGTGCGTTTCGCGCGCTCTTTTTGCTCAAAGAGCGCGTAGGCTTTTTGCGCGCAGTTGACGCCGCACAATTGGGCGTTTGACAAATTCAAGCGCTTGACGCGGTATATGTGCAGTATACGGTCTCGCAGCAGACGATTCAATTGTGGTGCCTCCTTTGGGCGTGTAAGCAAGGGATGGAAAAGTGGCGTGGAAAATTTGACCTATATTCTCGCGCGGCTCGGCTCTTTTGTATAATTTCATTTAATGTAAGAGGTTGAAGAACAAAGAGTTTACTGGAATTCAGGGGATATTAGTGTCTAACTGATTAGAGAGTGTTTGAGTTAATTTTTTTATAGGGTGCCATTTATCTGGTTAATGTAAGTTTTAGAAAACTTTAATGACGCATGAATTGTGATTTTCGGGAATTATAATATAACAGCCGACAAATTAAAACTAGTAGTATTGGAAAGTTGTACGGACAAAAATTTGATACCGAACAATCAATTTATACATATAGTTATTATGGTAGAAAATAAACTAACTTTGTTGGTTAGCATGTTAATCAAATGGAGGCATTTCTATATTTAAGATTAATATCGAAATTTAATTAAAACTATTTAAAACTATGTTTATATTTTAAAGCATCTATAATATAATATTTTCACATGTATACGATAGTTATTCTTCATCAATAATAGCAACATAACAATAGTGTGACGTTTTTAATTTAAAAATTGACAAACAGATCGTGAACCGTTGGTTAACATTTCTACCAGGGTATAGCTAAGTTTTTGTGTCATTCTACAAATTAACTTTGCAATTTTAAGTCACCAAAAAGATTACAAACTATTTAATAGAACACTTACATCTAAATAATTTTAACAATCTTCAACCGGCATTTCTGCACATAATTATTCAAATAAAGCTCATCGACATAGCCCTCTACAAGGTCCTGCGCAATAAATACCGCGGCGCGGTCCCCAATTAAATCCCATCGGCATCCTCTCTCGTGCCTCGCGACCAATCACCCTCTTCTCTCTCCCGCGGGGTCATTCACAGTACACCTCGACGCGTGAGTCACACACACACACCGCACGCTCGCTCTCCTTCGACTAATGCACCTAGAGTCCCATTAAAAAGCAGCCGCGGCGCGCTCACGCAAAACGAAAACGAATGCGAATTCCTCGCGCCGCGCGCTGAATAAAATTCCCCCCGTGCGCGCGCGCGCGCGCAGTTCGTTTCGACTCGTGCGCTCGAGCGGAAAACAGACGGCCGGTGAGGGAGAGAGCAGAAGATGCGTCACGTTGCGCGCATTCCGCGAATTCTCCGCGTGGGTGATGTCCGGAGCAGCAGCCCTTGCTGGGACTCGTCATGCGCCGCCGCGCTGGTTTTCCGAATGTTTTGAGAAACGCGAGCGACGGGGCGGGTGGTCTTGCCAGGAAGCCGGTATTATAGTTTTGTTGTTTGTGCGTGTATAGGAAACGCGACTGGGATTTCTATGATAGAGCTGTAGCAGAAGAAGAGAGGAACGTCTGCAGTGTGCGGAGGTGGAAGAGTTTTTCTTGGCGCGCGTCTGACTCTGATGTTTTATCGAATATTTCAGAGGCGACAGTCGAACACGGGTTTTCAGACGTGAATGAACAGACAGTCAATTAATATGTGTTGAATTCTACAGAAAATTACGTAAAAATTCAAAGTTGAAGCACACCTCCAATAACTGGTTTTTCCTATTCTATAGCAAAAATAATGCACGAAAAGTGTGTCGAACCATGGAAATCGGAATAGTGATTTTCAAGAAACTACATTTAATTTTTCTTATGGAAATTTAACATGGAAAAAATTGACGAAAAGTAGTCATTGATGATTAACCAATAGCAAGCTACTGAAGAGGTAAAAACAAATTTCACAAAAAAGCGATTAAAGTAAAAGAAAAGAGCTTTAATTTGAGACTAGAATCGTTAAAATCGGTTGATTCTGTGCCAAGCTACGTGAATTTGAAAATTGCGAAAAATGACCAAAAATGAGCGACTTTTCCCAAATCCATGTAATTCTTAAAATTTTGGTCATTTTTCGTCATTTTTCGATTTTAACGATTCTAGTCTCAAATTAAAGCTCTTTTCTTCTATTTTAATCGCTTTTTCGTGAAAATTTTTTTTGCCGCTTCAATAGCTTGCTATTGGTTAACCATCAATGACGACTTTTTGTCCATTTTTCCCATGTTAAATTTCCATAAGAAAACTTAAATGTAGCTTCCTGAAAAACACTATGCCGATTTGCTTGGTCCGACACGCTTTTCGTGCATTATTTTTGCTACAGAATAGGAAAAACCAGTTGTTGGAGGTGTGCTTCAACTTTGAATTTTTTACGATTTTTTGACCACAGTTAGGGGTAATTTTCTGTAGAATTCGACATATACGTTCTATATTTTCTCGTGAATGAAATTCGTAGACAGACATTTTTGTTCTATTTTTAGTAGGACAATGGGATTTGAATCTTTGTGAAGATTAAATTTAACTGTTTAAGTTTATGAATAGTATGCCGCTTTATTACAATGGCTGATGTACTTGACAAACAGTGTGGTCGAGAACAAATAGAAGAAAGAATATTCGTACCTACATAACATGAAATTTACATAAACAATTTCGTCATACAGTTATAGCGATTAATTTTAAGAGTTTTATGTCAAAGATACGTTATATCGTTAATTTTGTTTCATTTGATCAAACTCATTTTGTATAATAATAGAAAAACTCGTTTCTTGTTTCAATTTTTCATTACTTATTTTTTTATAAAAATAAAATTTATCAAAATAACGTTGACGAGTCTTTCACTATTTCTTTTGTTTATCTTATAGATCAGTTTCAATCCATCAAATATCACGGACATTTCTGCCCTTAACAAATATAAATATCTATAACGCTTGCCGTACAATACATACGAGCTTATCATACAGATTAGAAATTGATACTTATATATCAGTGCATATATAATTCCAGCACTTTGTGAAGAGTATCTACATATCGATAAATAATTGACCGTGCGGGAAGATAAATTTAATTGAAAGCTAATTTTAACGTATCTGTGTCAAAACGATAAACAAATCGGTGTCATAACTGATAATTGAATAATCTATTTAAATTTTTTTCTAAGTAACAGTTGATTACCAAACAATAATTAACAAAGGAAGTAATGGCCAAACTTGAAAATAAATTTTCGATATTAACTACCAAAAAAATCTACACGAGAGTAAAGCAAGTACTTGTAACAACAATTAAGAAATCGTAGTAGATGAATACAAACTTCCTTTACTCAATCAAAGTGCGCTTACTGCTATTCAAGTGAAAGACGAGCAGCTTCAACACCGACGACGGTAAGATAAATAACCCAAAGCCGCGCGTTTGATGAGCGATTCGATAAAGACGTAAACCGCGTGAGAGAAGCAATTCCAATCGCGGCGAAATGTTATTTCCCCGCTCAACAAGTAAACCAATGATGTAAATGAGCGGGTTCAATAATCTTTACGCGCACGCGTGTGTCCGATGTATCCTATTACCTCCAATGAAGTGTCGCAATCTTGCACGTATGTATATAACGTACGAATTCTGGAAGACGCAGAGAACGAGATAAGATCTTGAGAAGTCGTAGCGACGCGAGCGTGAAAACTTTCGCGGGAATTACTATACCTATTTATTGACGTTATACGACTGTACAAGCTGGTAAATCAGAAGCGAGGGGATTGTGCAAAGTTATGTAGAATTAACATGTTTTTTACCTGGGTAATGATTATTAAGGAGATTTTTCGGTGAACCGGCCAAGCGATTTTGTCTGGATGTAACGTGATACGCGAGTTCTAACACGCATGTTGGAAATGAAATATGTATGAATGCTCGGTATAGGTAAAAATTTATATCCTTCGGTGGAATAAGTTTATATCATCGTTTAAGCGTAGTGAAAGCTGAAAGCAAACCTAAATACCAACGAAGTTTCTGAAAATATGCAACAGTAGAAATTACATTGCCCGTGGAATTTTCCCGGTAAATTTATATAAAAAAATGACGTTTTTGTAATAGATTTTCTTGTTTTCAATTTATTAAACAGTTATATTATGTAAATTGGGATGATTGAGAAGAAAAAAATTGTACTCCAAATGGTAAATTATAGAGAAGTTATAAGAATTATTTGTAAGGAATTAAATCGAACTTTAAAATTCGTTTCACAACTTTCAACTATATAATGTTTCAATCAGACTTTCTAAAAAAAAACCAACACAAAATAAACTACTGTTACCCAAATTCACAACTAGCCACATGCATCTCAACGTTTACAAATTAAGAAATACTTAATCCAACTGAATAACCCGCACTGTTGCCCGCCCGCACTTCACATCACACGCATACTCCAACTTCCCGAAGCACTCAGCAAACAACGCACTATACTCTCTCCTCCGGACGCCGACTTATAGCACAACACACTGCATTATTACCGGCGAGAAAACGGACCTCCGTCTCGATGTAAATTAGGATCGATGATGCCTCTATACACATATACACACCAGCTTTGCCACTCTGCATGTATATATATATACACGCGTACACATCACACACATACTGTAACGTAACCACTGCGCCGGCCGGCCTACAAAAGCGAGCGTTTCGTGCGCGTGTGACTCAGTCCCGTGGAATGCGGCTTATGGCTATTTGGGCGGTCCCGGGAAGAGAAGGAGAGAAGAAGAGACGCCGAGGAGTGCGGAGGTGGGGACGAAGACTATATACCTACTCGAGTGTGGGACGCGCGCGCAAATCCATCTGCAGCGGCGGCGGCGGCGAGTGACCTTTCCGGCATTTCCGTAGCTCGTAAATCGGCGCTGCGTTTGCTTTCCAATATATCGGCTCCTGCTACCTTTTTTTTCTTGCTGAAGTATATAGGAGAATCGTTCTATGGTTATCGCCGCGGCGAGGGATTCTTTTTGGCGGTTGGTGGTGGTGATGATGATGATGATGGTCGCATGTTTTATGAATGTGCGACACTGGCGGTGAGGCGACGTGTGAGGCTGTATACTTATACGAGTTTATTTTCTAATCGTATGCGTGGTCGGTAGTGAAAAGGTAGATGGAGGCGGCGAGATTTCCATACGACCGTTTGAATAGGTCGCATTTTTGGTAGATTATTGTGAGTATGAATGGGGGTTTCAGGTTTTAACGTTACAACATGTTGTAAAATAATTATTAATGTTGTACGAATCGCAATAAACATTTAAAAGCGCGGTGTAATCAATAACATCTCGTTACTACTTTTGTGTGAAAGGATACGAGTTGCGTAATTTAATGTAGATGTATCTTATTAAACACGCTTGACTATAATGCTCTAGAGCCCGTATTAGTTTTCTATAATGAACAGGTGAGAAGGCGTTGCCCTCACTTTTTCTTTACCAGTAGCTATGGCCTACAAAGATTAATGCCATATTCCATTTCTTATAATACTTTTTTGTATATACCTACAGCGTGTAGATCAAATGCCTTTATTACTGCGTGATCAAAAATCATCATTTCAAGCAGCCTATTCAATTGTAACGGAATAGCTGCAGCAGAGATCTCGGCTAAGATCGTGATTGAATTTATAATTCAAAAAGAATGTACGTTATATATTTTAATAATCCGTTCTAAAATTGAGGGCCCGGAAGCAGAAAAGTTTATATAAATATTTTTCGCCGATTAAAGATTGACCAATGACTGAATTATCAAAATCGCTCAAAACTCAATTTTAAAAATACGTATGTGTAGAGAATTTTTTTTTGAGCGATTTCGAAAAATTAAGTCAATTATTTCGGCCATACAACTGACAACAAGAGCCGTATCGCCAACGAGGTTCATGAGATATATGTGTAAAAAATCTTCGTAATGAATGCTATAACTTCTCGAACCACTGTCATCGCCAACAAAGACCTTGACAAAACAGACGGCGTCTCAATCTAACATATACATTATACGCAACCCTCATCGACTAGTCGCAGCACGCAACCCTATACTATGCGCTGATCACTGCCCTCGCAATCCTCGTTATCTCTTGCCCATCTCTCAGCGCGCGCCTCGTACGCACTATACCTATATCTCCTGCGCCAGTGCGCACGATAGAAATCGAAAATATCAGCTCAGTGCTCGCACAAGCGGAACATCGACGACTGCGCGCGCGCGGCAGGATCTGTGTTTCGTTCCGCCAGCGATGAATTTCTCTCCCGGTACCGCGGTGTAACGATTATCCGCTCTCTCTCTCTCTCTCTCTCTCTCTCTCTCTCTCTCTCTCTCTCTCTCTCTCTCTATCTCTCTCTCTCTCTCTCTCTCTCTCGGGCTCGTTTGGCGTAATTCCGGCCTACTCGTATTGTATATTATAGGTGCAAGTTACATCGGAATCGAGAGTGAAAAGGCTATACGATAGCGTATACGCGCGGTTTTTTAGCGATAAGATGCTCTTGTGGTTGGTGGAAAACCAGTAGAGCGATGTATATAAGGTAGTTACGAGAGAGAGAGAGAGAGAGAGAGAGAGAGAGAGAGAGAGAGAGAGAGAGAGAGAGAGAGAGAGAGAGAGTGCGACAGGTTGAGCGCGAGATACGCAAAGGTGTAAGTATGCGGAATTGTTTTAGAGAGGGAATTGGGCCGCCGAGTTTTTTTTTCTTTGTGAATCGTTTCTAGTGTGGGAAAGTGGAATGGTTAAAGAGAAAAAGTAGACATTGCGCTTGATTTTCATTTTTCGTCAGTGTGCGGGTGTAGGTTGTCGGATAAAGATCGAATATTTTGAAAGTAAATTAATTTAAAAACAGCTAGGTTTAATATTTAATATTCCTGCATCTTACATACATAAATAACTGAAGTCAAAATCAAATAATGATACAGTGCAATCGTAAAATAATAAGTAGTCACAATTATAGATAAGATAATCGGAAATTATTTAAAAGTGGTCAAGCTGGATGAATTACGTAATCAGCGAGATAGTTAAAAAGTAAAGTTAAAGTAAAGTTATACCGTTTTGCGTTAAAAAAAAAAAAACAAAAAAAAGAATTTGAACCCGCATGCGATTAATCATAAATTGCGTTCCTAAACTGGCACACACTCGACGCAAAATATCCTGCGCGCAGGCCAAAGTCGGGAGGGATCTCTCCATCTATCGCTGGAACGGACGCCGGGAGGAGAGAAAGAGAGTGAGAAAGAGAGAGAAGGTCGAGGGCCTGAAATCCGGTCCCCGGCGCGCGCTCTTAACCGGAAGTCAGGCGTGTCCGCCCTAAAAGAGAAAAAGAGGAACGGTCGAGAGCGAGCGAGAAGGAGATATATCGCAGAAAGGGGAGAAGGAGACTCTGCAGACGACAAACTGGCCACGCGGCTATGTGGACGCAGATATCCTGTCGTCGTTAACTTAATCTCCGGCCTCTCTCGCGCGCATATTTCGCTCTACGCGCTCTTTTTAACGGAAAATTACGGTAGATGGTGATTTGAACAATTAGAAAAATTTACATTGTAACGTGGCAATGGTGAATTGCGCTTTTATGGGTTATAGACAAGGCGCTTATAGGCGTCGCGAGCCTATGAGTTACAAGAGTTGTTGGTGTTATCGCGTGGTTAGACTACTTTCAAAAATTAGCATAGCTATCGGAATTGTCGGAAACTGCCACAGCGAGTTTTGTTTAACAGTCGGTGAATATAGTTTTTATGCGGAATATGCTAATGTTTGATGACTCTGATAATGAAATTGATTCAATAAAGTAATAAAGCCTTTATATTAGAATAACGCGCGAATGTTCGCGTAAAAGTGGTATGAGTAACTTTTTAACAATGAAATTTGTTTTCTTATACAGTTGATTGTATAATGTTTATTCATTTTTACTGTATAATGCTCGAGTAAAATAAAATTTTTGTCAAATTTATTCAGGAACAGAATGAGAATGATAAGGAGAACAAAAAACTCTTACGAAAGGTTACCATTAAAAGGAACGACGAGTAGAATTAAATGGTTATTACTGCTATTATGTTGACGTAACTTTGAAACATATCATTTTATGTTCTTTCAGATTGAAGATAATTCTTTCTTAATTCATAGAAAAGTTTCATTTTGGGAATTAATTATATTATATGCGGAAATTTCAATAGTCGCAATTATGATTCCGAATGACGAATACGCTAAAAATTCACGTCATGGAACGCAGCGACAGGTCATAAATCGGAAAATTGAGCAGAATCTTTACGTAAGAAGTCTTTACATGAGACTTTTCTTATAGAGGACGGAAAAAAAGAGAAAGTCTCCTCATTTTTCAATAGATTGCATCAAGAGCATTAGTTACGAGGCTGAAATTTCAAGTGGGAAAAATAATTTCTCGAGACGTAGAAATGCGCTTGATTATTCCGGCTGAGAAGTGGCGCCTGAATATTGAGTAGCTATATTTATTATACATCCATAACCAATAACCGTCGATTGCATTAATACTCAATTTTTCAAGCAAATATTTCTCCGCTTGTGAATAAATTATTCTAGCTCTGGTGAAAAATGTGTTTTTATTTTGGGAATGAAATTATTTACATCTTTGTACGAGGCAAACACGTAGTCAATGTCGTACAAAAACATTTTTTAGATTAGTAATTATTAAAAATATTGATTCAACAACCTTATAATTAGAACTATAGTATTCCTATCAAAAAAAAACATCTAAGAACTCATATATTCGCAGAAAGTCTTGTTAAATTCTATCCATTACAATTCTAAAAAACCTTACAATAATCACATAATGACACTCACTCACTCACACACACACACACACACACACACACACACACACTCCGTGTAAAAAAAAGTCCCAACAAGCCTTCATCCTACATTCCCATCATCCCAGCCACTGCATTAAGCAAACACACCCACCCCATTCCTCGAAAGTCACCCCTCTAATATCCCTTACAATCACACATCCCAGGAACTCGCGCGCGCCTGCGGCCGACAATCCCGCCTTCAACACCGCGCGAATTCCCTAGGTACGTACTTACGTACATACGTTACGTACGTACACACTCGACTCAGTTCCCCAGATCCTCCGCGCACGCGCGCACGCACACACGCAAATCACTTGCACTGCTGCTGCTCCTTCTCTCTCCCTGGCCGCGATTTCCCGTTCGCGCGGCTCTTATCTGCCTCGAGCACAGCGCCTATGGGAATGCTCGCGCTCCGTGCAACCGCATTCAGGTGCGTATATGTATGCGTGTGTGTATATATACGTACAGGTGGGGGATTGTACGTGCGTGTACGAAGGAGGGATAGGAGGACGGTGCTCGCCAGCTTGTTCGGATATCTGCTTCGATAGGTTTCACGGATGACGGCGTGCGAGAGCCGCTGTCGACGTCGATGTCCTTGGTCTCAGAGGCGCATTTCGGATGGTGCCGGCGATGGTGCAGATTTGGACGATGAGGGAGGGAAATTTACCCGATTTTATGAAAGGTTTAGCAAAATTCAAACGCGCTTCGCGAGTACTATTTTGATTTTGAGGTTATTATAAACACTATTTTCATTATTATGATTTAGTTTTAATTAGTTTCAATAATAAGATAATTAGATACATTTTTAAGCATAAACAATAAAATGTTTTTATTCTATTTTAATGATTCAGTAGTTCTATAAACATTTGGGTTTCAAAATTCAAATCTAGCACATTTTCAATCTAAAAAAATTCAAATATTCGCGCTTTTTTTAAATATAATCAATCACATCGAGTCTTTAAATGAACCACTACTTCCGGCCATTATTTTTTTAAAGAGAGCCCTGGTAGAAGCGTTAACGACATGTTGGCTAATTGTTGGTTAATTTTGGAGTTAACGTCACACTAACATTATTTTGTTGCTAAAGATAAATATTCAATTTTCGTTCATAAGAACATATTCTATTGTCAATATTTGAACATGTGATTATAATTTTCGGTACTTTTAACAAGGTTTAAATATTGATTTTGGTCGAAAATTCTTCCATTTCATTAACACGTTAACCAACAAAAATGGCTAATTTTCTACCAGGGAGGATAGTTAGTTGGAAAATGTAACCAATTTTGTCGAGGATTAATTTGTTGCACACTGGTGTCAAAGGCTGGAAACGCATCACTCACAATATTTAAACGCGGTTGAGTGTACGACTATAGAGAATCCTGATGGGAAGTATTTGCATGAGTATCCAATTAATATTTAACGACGTAAACATTATAATTTGAATAGCGAGAGGTGAAGCGAGTCCTTCCATTTAATTAGCAAAATTGCTGGCAATTATACAAAGAACGTCTGCTGGAAGCGATGTCAAGTTCGTCGAGAGAGAATAACCATAGTCTCTTTGCCATTAAAAAAAAGCATTTAGAGACTTCTTTAACTACAACCGACCCAGCTACTGTAATATGACAACCACGCTAATAAATTAATTCACGAAAACCTACTCACATCATAAAATACTTAATGCACACCGACAATACTTTTGCTCGATCGGCACAGTTTGCACGCAAAAACAACTCGAAAATCCCGGCGCTTCTTCGTCCACAACGCGCATCGAACAACCATACACACAGTAGCCCCCTCCCTTCATATTATTGCCGAGACTCGCGAACTAGTTATGCAAATATAACACAGCGCGCGCGCGCATTCTTCGCGGCGATTCACGAGCAATTTGCGCGCTCACTGCTCACCGTCTATATATATATACGTGTATGTATGTACGCGACGCGCTTTTGTCCCTGCGCGTTTAACGAGCGCCGCGTGCGGCCAAGATTAGGCGCTCGTCCTTTTTGCGCTTTGAGACGTTGCGCAAGCTGCTGTGTACGAGTGCGATGTGAGCGCGGATTGATGTCCCCGGAGAAAGCGTATGTGTAGTGAGCGAGCGACAGTTTTGCTGCTCGTCTTTTGACGAGTTGTGTAAGTGTGGTGGGAGACAGAAAGAGAGGAGGATTGAAACGTTTGCGC
Source organism: Torymus aiolomorphi (assembly GCA_036365515.1). Classification (NCBI taxonomy): domain Eukaryota; kingdom Metazoa; phylum Arthropoda; class Insecta; order Hymenoptera; family Torymidae; genus Torymus; species Torymus aiolomorphi. Next base: position 142,571,276 of record CM070877.1, read on the forward strand.
ATCATGGTGGAAAAAGCAAGGAATTTTTGTGTATTATAGGACTGATTTGGAAACAATGCTGATGGTTGAAATAAAATGATTTTAGTGTTTTTTGTATGATGTGGAAAAATCCGAGATTTTGTTCTTGGAAAACAAAGGAGTAACAATAACATATATCTTTATTCTGCTCATTAAACTAATTTTCAAACTAGTGACGAAACAACATTTTCCTGGCATTAATTTTTCCTCTAACTATATAATATACTTGACATTATTTGTAAATTTCTCAGTATGCAATTTAAAACATTACTATCACTTGTGCAAGTTTACAGGTGTACCTGAAAGGGTACATATAGACGTGTGGGTTGTATTGTTTGACCAATTAGTGTATTTACGCTGCGAGAAATTGAATGAGAAAACCGTTTTTATCATTAATAAAGCTAGATTCACTTACTGCTTGTGAACAACCTGCGCACTCATAATTGCGTCTTTCTCCTGGCTCTTTTTACTATACGCATGAACAATAATTGCCATGCTTGTTATATACCCATGTCTAATGATTCAGTGTAATGGTATAACTGTACTTATTAGACTTTGGTTAACGTTATGCCTGTTTTGTTATTCAAATCTTCAAAACCATTTTCAGGATAAGAAATAACGATGAAAAATATCACACACGCTTTGTAATGCCAATACTTCTAAAGAAAATATTTTAACAAACGAAACGTCACACATTCAGCTCCTTCCCGATACAAACCACTTTGGGTTTCACGTGGAGCGTGATTCACTTCCACTGACGAAAAAAGCCGGCAGGCACCGTTCTCGCAAAGTAGGTCAACCCCATACACACACACACGCCGTACAGCAGCAGATACAAATACTAATTCAGCAGCTATTGCCTTATAGACGCGTAATCCGGCGAGAGACAAACGCTTCGGAAATTTGCGTGGATTACGCCACACCGCGCTACCGTAATAACGAAAGGGACGTTGTATATATAGACCCGCAAAAGCGCACAAAGACTCGGCGAGCGCGCGCGTAATCTCTGGAACCGAAGGCGCGCTATTGCAAAATCCATAAGCGCAGCTGTACATGAGTGTATATACATATATATATATATGTACAATGTGCAGTGCGCGCAAGACAAAACGATCTTGAGAAATGAAACATACTTTTATCACGGCGTCATGGGTGTATACGCTATATACGTATGGTGCCAGGTTTTGTAAAAGTCGTGCTATAATACGCTCGCGCGCAGACGACGTATAAACAAACTTTCCGCGAGAGCCACGCGCGGGGGACAGAGATATATATCCAGGCCTTTTGAACCTGCTGAGAGCGCATGCATCGTTGACGTTATATGGCACATGTATATTATATGTGTGTGTGTGTGTGGAAAAAAGGAGGGGGAACCCGATGTGGCGTTATATAGAGAGGGAGCGGGCGAGTTTATATATATATATGTGTGTGTGTGTATACAGGAAATCACGAGCGATTGTGTCCGTGTACGGGCTGTACATTTCAAGCCGAGCGGCGGCGGCGTTGCGCCTATATGGCGTCGCTCGTGATCTTTCTATATATCTCGTTCTCTCCTCGTTCACCGCTCTCTCGGCACGGATTTTGTGTGTCCTTTGTGCCCCACATAATTGCTTTCTCTTTGTCTTTGGGGATATACTTCATATTTTTTTTTTATTTTTTTTTTTTTCGTAAACTGATACGGGAAGCCGATCGTGCATGTCAGAGGTTTTTTTTTTTATACGATTCGGCATTTTATATATGTAGAAGTTTTGGGTATTTATCGTTCACGTTGTTTGCTGTTGAAGTACAATTAGGTAGGTGATTTTAGTCTAAGCGTTACTTTTACTTGTTGTTTTTATAAAATTAAGCCCAAATTTCCTCTCTTAAAAAAACGATGGCCGGATGTTGTGAAGCACTTAAAGAGTGATTTTGATTGGTCTGTAAGAAATAGGCGCGAAAATTCGCTACTTCCGCTATATTTGAATTTTTGAAATTGAATTTTCATTCTTAACTATTTAGAACTAAATAATTAAATCAAATTAGAATAAAAAGATTAATTTTGTCATGCTTTGAAAAATGATCTGATTATCCTATCATTTAAACCAATTAAAATGAAATCATAATGAAAAATTATATATTCATAACCTAAAAAACAAAATAGTACGCGCGCAGCGCGTTTGGATTTTGCTAGTGTACAAGAAATATTACAGTTTTAAGAGTATACACATTTGTTACATCTTTTTAAGTTTTAATGATACTTTGAACAATAAAAAGAAAAACCGTTTTCAACATCTCATATCCCCAGAGAATCGAGAATTATTTCAGAAAAATGATCACTCCGTCCTAATGCCACCAATTAAATGACGATACGATCGTTATTATCCCCTAAGGTGGCCATTACAAGTACACTCGCCCCACAATTTTTTTTTCACGCCAGTTTCGAAACCGTAATTCGTGTAATCATAAGCTAGAAAACACACACAACGAACGACTCCTCGAGAGCCGCCGTACTTACTAGCGCTCTCCATTTCTCGCAATCTCGCGCCTCGAATCAATCAAATGACAAGGCGAATTTCGTCACAGCTTATAAACAGTTCACACGAGTACAGCGCTCGCAGCGCTATAGCACATCAACGGATTCGATTAATCATCAACTTGCTCTCCCTCTCCCTCCTCTTTTTCACTCTCGTTATAATATCCATTTACTCTCGGCTCCGGTCGCCCGTAAAGTTCACTTCAACGACTTGGTCATGACACTCTGCTACTATATATACAACAGCAGCGCGCGCTTACTATACGCTACAACGCGAGCCCATTCAAGCGCGAAACTTTCGCGCTCGCGCTGTGTGTGCACGCGGGTGTGGCAAGCGCAAGGCTATACTCGCGCGCACTCGATCAACTTTTTCCGCTGCGGCACTTTTTAATTGCGCGACGTACGCGCGCGGGTAATGATAATGTTTAACGCGATTGCTCTCCTGGAAAAGCGCGCACGCGCGAACGTCGAGTTAATTGTACGCGTATATATATAATAGTGTGTGTCGCTTGATTTCTCGACGGTAGCGAGAGGCTCGCGCGAGTGTGGAAAATTCAGAGAAACGCGCGCGCGGCGAAACGCATTAGAGAGGTTTGTACGACATGACAGAAATGCGCGCGCTGTGGCCTTTTGGAAAAGATTTATAAGATTCTTGTAACGCGCGGTAACCGCGCGGTATGTATAGCTTTTTTAACCTTTTAATTAAGTGCTCGTTTGTCGCTATATTCAGAGCAGATTTCGCGAAAAAGCATAACACTTTAACTGTGTTTTTCCTTTAATCGCCGCTTAACGCGTGGCACGTTGTAAAGTCGTACCGATACCGTACGCAGCGTACGTCGCATCTCCTTTACAGCAAAAGCCATAAAGACCATACTTCACAATGCGTATATGCTCATTTGACGATAATCGTAAATTACTCACGCGAGTACATAATATTATATATGCAAAGGACACTTTGCGCAACACCTCCGGCCGCGTATTATCAACGAAAAACAGAAATATTACACTACGGTAATTCATACATAGTTGTCCGAGCAACATCGCGTATATATAGATTCACCGTTTCACCCTCCGCTGATACCGCTACCACTGCAGCGGATAGACAATACACATATTAACCATGAGCCGAAGAAGAAGAGGCGCCTAATTGCGCCGTAATAACTGCCGGCAATTAGGCTAACTGTGATGCACCCATATGCGCGGCGCGCTATAAACATCGCGAAATTTCCGTCGCAACGGGGCGGAAAAAAAAAATTAGTGCCACGCGAGTGCGTTAAAATGTACAGTTATATATACGCGCTCTCCGGCGCGTATAGGCGAACGCGAGGAAGAGGGAAAGATGGAATCAACGCGACCGCTTTGTGTCGTCGATGGCTATTATATACTCTCGCCGATATTATTTATTGCCTCCGTATAACGCTATATGCGCGCTGACACTAAATTACGGCTCTATACGGATGGCAGAAGCTTTTTTCTTTCTTTCCTCGACGGTCAGAATGCGAGAGATGTATTTCATTTGCGCGTGCGCGCGAATGCCTCTCGAGCGTGAAGATATTACGCGTGACTGTGATGTTAGAGCACCGTAATGCAGCGTGAGTCAGCGTGTGCGGTTTTTGTTATTTCTACGGCGATGCTTGAAAATGTCCGAGTTGTATACTTTTACGTCCAATTCGTTGTAAGTGTTGTCAAGTTTGAAATTTTATTACAAAGTGTGTGTGTGTGTTGTATATCTGTTTTTGCAGGCTTTCCAAATATAGCATGCGAACGCGATTGTATGTCTGTTGGAAAGTTGCAGTGAGGGAAAGGCAAACGAAAAAATAATAAAAAGAAAAACTTGAAAGTGAATCAGGTGACAATCGTGTACACTTAATTAATTGGATATGTCAAGACCGGGGGTACAGTTCGAGTTACACACGCGTACGCCGATGTTTACACTCAGCAAAGACAGCTAGCAATCGTCTATTAAGTAAGAGGTATGTCGGCCAGGCGATAGGTAGCGTCAGCTTTGCTTGCAGAGAATTGATTAGTCATTAACGGTGTCCTGACCCAAATATTACGAGCAATTTTAATGAAAACGGTACACACGCGTACGCATTCGCGAGATATAACTGCAAATAAACATATTATTTACTTTTAATATCAGTATAACAGTTCAACATTAAAATTATTTTATCCACAAAAGCAAAGCATATACACGTATAGAAAGAACTGATTCACCTGCACGCACGAGGCATTAAAATTCATTCGTCACAGCACCGTGACCGCGCCGACCGGATCACCTCCACATTTTGCGCGATTCACATTTAAATGCCCTTCGAAAGCGCGCACGCGCGAACAATCATCTACCCGCCATCCATCCGCACTTAAAAAAATTACCTCTCCCGCAAAAATGGAAAACTGCTAAAAGCACCACCACCACTACCCCATGTACACTACGCACCACGCCTTTGTCACTCCGATGTACTCCCACGAGGCGGTGCGCGTATTTCCGGCCGTACCATCCTCGCACCGAAACGCGGCACGGAAAATCGCGGCGCGTATATATGAATTATTGATAACCCGTTTTTTCCTAGGCTCATCATCGCGCGAACCTGCACGCACCGGAAGCGCCCAGCCGTGAGAAATCGCAAGCTCGTGCTCGCGAAGGTCGAACGCGCGTAACGAGTTAATTTTCCCACATGGGTTCTCTGCACTTTTCTCATTTGTATTCGAGAGGAGAACTCGCGCATAGTTGCGAAGAGAGAGAGGCGCGTGCACGGAGTGAAAAGAACAACGCGTGGAGGATGTTCGAAGGACGAAGCAGAAAATGCGAGAAAGAAAGAAGAGAGAGAGAGAGAGGAACGGAGTATATAAGTCTTGAAAGTATGTTGTGAGTGTGTGAAGAGGAGAAAATGATTTTGCGTAAGCGTGGATATACGTTTGTTGCGTATAATAGGAAGTTTTGGATACAATGTTGTCTCTGTATATATGAGGTGGATTTACAGACGTAGTGTAGTTTATAGTATTATATTGTTCATTAGGCCACGGGTGGAGAAAAAAAATTTATAGTTCTGCTCGTTAACACGCCCTTTCATTATTCTAACGGTGACAGTGTATATATGTATATATTGAGGGTTTCCATGTGTATATACCGACTTATCCGTATACTACCAATTAAATTCTTTACTGCGGCTCGTTAATAACTCGGGAAAGTTGAAAAAGGGACGACTTACCTGTAAAGAAAAAGAAAATAAATCATTGTAAGACATTTTAAATTGCGGTTTATGGGTGTGTTTAAAAAGTATATAAAAACTTGGCGGGAATCGGGTAATCCGTATAATCACTCTAATTTCGTTACAAAAACATATAAATTATTATTTTATATTTTTAACGATTAGAGTAATTAAATACACCGAAAAGTACCAAATTCTTAATGAGCGATGAAAAATTGGTCCTTAAATAAACGTTGTTGATTCGTAAAAATGTATTTCTGGCTATGCAGTGCAAAAAATCTGATGAATGAAAAATGATACAACCGTGATGATATACACGTGTCAACGTTGTGTATATACGAATATATTCAAGGCACGAGAAGATGAAGCAAGAAGAAGAAAAAAAAAGACGAAATCAACGAAAAAGAGCCGGAGAAAGAGGTCGAGGATGTCATCGAGCCACGCCATAGCATTTGTTAACCCAAGCCCCATACATACCCACGTATATACTTTTAACCGAGCATTTCGCTACATTTTGCTCTTTTTTCTACGACCACGACACGTGTCTTTCATTTTCGCAAACAGACGGCGGATCAAACGTATCCTCTTCCTCTCTCCAACTGTCGGAAATAATCATTTACCTTACCCACACAGACTACTCTCATTGAAAAAATTCAAATCTCAAACTTGTAACGAACAAACGCAAAACCATTGCGTTCCCTAATCCATCAATCAATCGCCCCATCTCGTAAACCACCAAACGGCACATATACATAATATATAATTTTATACCACTCTAACCTCAAAATCACAACTTTGATATGATTTTTCGGCGCTCGTGGTATAAAATACCGTTCGAAACTAGTGCGTAAGTCGATTATTTAGGTGGTGTGACTTTTTCGCACTCGCTTCGCTCGTGCAAAAAGTCACACCAGCTAAATAATCGACTTCCCCACCCGTGTCGAAATGTACTATAACGCAAGCGCGTATATAGTAGACGGCGGGGGCCGTCCCCCGGGCGCGCGCGCTGACAGCGGGGATTAAAACGTGGCGGAATGAGCCGCGCCTGTATGTGCGAGCCCCCGACGAAAGTCGCACGCGGACTTCCGCTTTTCTACGAAGAGGCGTGCGCTATAAGCGATGGCGCGGGGGGGCCCGACCGGGACGTCGAACCCCGGTCGCTCGCTCGCTCACTCGTGTATATATATATATATATATATATGCGTAAGTATAATGAATGTGCGCCATGTGCGCTATGCGCGTATAGTCGTGGCGATCTGCCGGAATTGTTCGAGAATATGTATGTGTTTGTGTGCGTGTGAATTTGTATTAGGGATTGGGATAGTTTGTGGGGGAAATTGTATGGGAAATGCGTATTATTATAATTTTGGAGTGATTTTTGTGTGTGTCACCACATTCCAAATACACACTGTCAGATCAGCTTGATTGTCCGTGTATAGGGAAAACCGGGGCTAGTTCGCTGACTTTTCACATTTTATTTTTTTCTGCAAAACAGTATTAGTTAATTAACAAAACTATTTAGTGCGACGTTGGCTCAGTTGTTAGCATGCTAGTCATGGAAACAACGTCGTTCCAGAGGTCGTGGGTTCGATTCCCGGTGAAATCACTCGGATTTTTTTCGAGCTGTTTTTCGGCGGGAAAAATACCATGACACCGGCTGCTTTAAGGCGGGGTTTTCCCCGGGATTTCTCTTCAGTGGAATCCCGGGTTTTCCCTTGCTTTTGAGGTAGAAACAAGTTTCTAATTGCACGATTTTTGGTCAACCTGCCCCATAAGCGGGGTAACTTGGCCACGTGTCTGTGGTAAGTTCACTGATAATAAATCATTGAGTAAATAACGATATTATTATATTATGTAAAAGAATCACACATGAGAATGTGACATTGAACAGAAAATAAGCTATAATCAGCTAAAAACTATAAATTACCCAAAGTGTATAAATGGAGGTTTTATTAGATTTCCTTAGATTTTCTGGTATCAACATTCAAGAATTTTTATATATAAAAATAATGTTGTTAATTAGGTATTAAAATAGTAAAATGATTAGTTAAATAATCTGCCTGTTCTCAATAGGTCAGCCAACATGCCCCAAGCGAACACTAATTTAAAAATTCTCTTAATAATATTAAAAATTAAAAGATAAAAAAAAATACCAAGTGGTAAAATTGTAGAAAAGCAATCATTTTGCTCTACGTTAAGAATAGATTAACAAAATGTTTCAAAGAGTTACACGACATTTTTCAAAATGTAAAATTTTCACCAACATCTCAAAAAGTTATAAAACTTGCGTATTTCCAAAACATATGATGCTTTCCGACTAAAAATAAAAAACAAATATTCCCAATTCCATTTTACATTACTCGCATCAATAGCCTTGACCTCTGTTATTTCAATCACGAATTATTAGCATTTTTCCAACCTGCCCCGTATGCCAACTAGCCCCGGTCTCCCCTACGTTTAAATAATATCAAATTCATTTCCTGAAATCATTCTCTTTATGTATTATTATTAATATTATTATGCTCTTTATCATTCGCCTATACTTATTATAAATAAGTTATGTTTCTTATTATAAATTAAGTATATAACTCGTGTAATTTCTTATTATAATTTTAATATTTAAAAGCGATCCAGTATTACATCAGTTTTCCGAAATAGACTGCAGCAAACACCACAATACAAGCTTTAGATTCGCCGTATACTTAGCTGCTCGCGGCGCGGCAAACCAGTAGTATATTATATACCGTCGCGCTCGAATCCACAGGTGTGTGTACGAGCGCGCGCGCAGGAAGATCGCCACTACAAACACGTACATCTATTATACTATTACGGAGGTACAGTCGACCGACGAGCGATTCATGGCGTGGCACATACACTACCGGACTATACTCGCTGACCCTGATCTTCGCGGGAGAGTCTCAACGACTGTATATATAGGTGGGGGAATCCCCGCAACGCTGTAGATATCCATTGTCATTCCGCGACGTTTCGACCAGGTGTTAGGTACGACTTCACCCTCTCCTTCTCTTCTTTGTCGTCGCCACGTATATGAAGATCGCCGTTGTTGTTATTACTTCCGGCTGATGGTTCGGGAACGCGGATGACGGCCGTAGTGGGTGATGCGTGTGAATTGGAAGGTCGTAAAATTTTGCGCGCACGCGCGTCGAGCGAATTAATGAATGGGACTGAATGAATCGACTGTAAATCGCTTGTGTTGACGGCGAGCTTATTCGGGTCAATGGGGACGATATTAAATTTGAAGACAAAAGCGGCGATTATTTTACGATACTCGCGGAATTCGATTAAAGACGGTTTCTTCTTAATAACGAAATTTAATGGTAAAGTAAATTTTAGTAATTTAGAGTTATAATGTTCTTTCGATGCAAGTTGGTAGTGAGCGGAAGTTAAGATGGCTTCCGTAAGTTGATTCGGATTAATTTTCTTCATTAAAATGAAAATTTGACGTAGAGTAGAGTTAATTGAGAGTTATTAAGTGTAGATCATAATCTGAATAATAAAGTTTCCAAACAAATATAATATTAGTTCTGCCATTCAGAAACTACAATCGGCGCGGTAGCATTGCAGCGTGATGAATTAACATTGCGAGCGAGGTATTTGTGTGTTCTTAGTATAATAATATACACGAGAACTGACATTATCAGATAGCGGAATCCAAATACCGTAACAATTTCTCTAATCCTCAGCGGCTTACCAACGAAAATCTAAACTTCTGCTGCAATTAATACTTTCTTCAATTCCACCATATCAGGATTCATTTATATTATCGTATGTATATATATGCATACATAATGGGTCTGAAGTTTGCAACGTTGGAGTGCAACGAAATAAAAAAAATAATTCATTTTACTAAACATTTATGCTAATAATATTAATTTTGCATGTAGATTTTGTGTTTTATAGTATATAATAACTTTAAAACAAAGTTTTAGATAAAATTTCCATTGTTTAATAATTTTAATCAATCATAAAAAATTATTTTGTTGCATTCCAACGATGCAAACTTCAGACCCATCATACATATCATATACACTTAAAGTTTATCAATACAAACGCTTGAAATCAAAGGATAACAATTATTCTTCCAAAGCGACCAACACTCGAATGCCCAAGACTCATTAATCTTGTACGAAATTGAAAACGAAAGAAAATTTCACTTTCCCGCCACGCCTGCAACAAACATTCGAAACTCGCGCCGCTTAATGACTGCACCGCGTGTATTAATTACCCACCGATACATCGTTATAATGAGTTACGGCCGATTACGCTCGACGGCGAGTCGCGCCAGTTTCCCAACTTCTCCTCGCATAATCCAGCACAAATATATACGTCTCTACGATAAGTTCTCGACCTGCCAAATATGCCCGACGACGCGCCTATATAGCCGTAACACGAGACTTCGCAAAGTTCACTGACCACGCATTTCTGCCGATTATTTATACGTCTCTCTCTCTCTCTCTCTCTCCCCCGAAACTTTCTTCGCGTGTATTTTAGCTTGCGCGCGTATATAATATCTGGCGGCGCGCCAGTTGGCCTTTATGCCGGCTTATCTATCCGCGGCGCACTTTCGCTCTTTCTCCCGCTGTTTATACGAATTAAGGACGTTTTGCTCACTGTACTCGCATAAGCGGATGATGGGCGGGGAGGTGGCGGTCTTGCCAAGTAATTTACGAGCGCTTTGCGAGAGCTGCGGTTACGGCGGCCGAGTCTTTGACCCTGTGTGTATGTATGTATATGTGTGTGTGTGTGTGTGTGTGTGTGTGTGTGTGTGTGTGTGTGTGTGTGTGTGTGTGTGTGTGTGTGTGTGTGTGTGTGTGTGTGTGTGTGTGTGTGTGTGTGTGTGTGTGTGTGTGTGTGTGTGTGTGTGTGTGTGTGTGTGTGTGTGTGTGTGTGTGTGTGTGTGTGTGTGTGTGTGTGTGCACAGAGAGGACAAGCCGAATAATTTATTCAGCGAGCTTTCATTGTGCGCCGCTCGTCGCGTGCTTAATGTAATACGATCTCAATTAAAGTTCGTCGTGTACTTTGTCGCGGTGGATGCAAAGTTTGCAAACGCCGCCCGAGATGTATATGCCGGTGATTATAAGAGTTTATGGGGATTTAAAGTTGGCGTATAGGTGGTGAATTTTTACACAATTTTTCGCCGCGTAGTTGTGCGCAGTTTCTGGAAATTTTAAGAAATGGGCTGGGATTATTTCAACTTTAAGTCCAACAGTTACATATCTTATTTACAACTAAGACAATATATGTTTTAATATTACAATCGCGTTGAATAACTCTCTCTAGTTATTCCGACACTGATATAATTAAACATACTCTATATTTATAATTACAAAAAAAAAAAAAAAAATTCTCAAAGCTCCACGCGGCTAGCAAAATATACAAGTTACATCATCTCCCACTATCTTCCTTCAACACTGCAGAACCTCGCAAAAAGAGATACAAACACGTCGCGCCCAAGGAGGTCGTCGCGCGGCGTTCTCCAGCGCGCGCACATGCTACCTCCTGCCCTTTTTGCTCCCCTCGGCCACGACTCTCTAGAACGATGGGAACGTTACGCGAAGATGAGGCGCGCGCGCGCACACATATGTGCCAGCGCGGTGGGAGTAACACTGTAATGTATCGGACAGTCGGCGGAATGGCAAGCTTATAGTTGTATCTCTCTCACGCGCGCGCTGTAGCTTTTACGACTCGGCGGCTGCTCGTTGACCCTCTTTTTTCCACGAGCGCGCGTGGGGTTTCTTCGCGTGTGATAGTCTCCTATTATGGTTTTAACGAGAGGATAAGGAGAGAAAGACAGAGAGAGAGAGAGAGAGAGAGGGGGTAGAATTAATGGCGAACGTCGCGTGTGAGATGGTGCGCGGGTCGCGAATGTTAATCGTGTGTTATACATTGATTTCTCAAGGGAATAGGGACGACAGGGTGACTGGGGTTTATTGAAAACTGGGGTGAAGAGTGAATGTTGAAGCTGCTTAGCCCTTTTGCTGCAGGGGATGCTATACGGTAATTATATAAGAATTGATTCTCTTATAAGTATTATCTATAATATTCTACATAGAATTAAATATTCCTGATAAGTTTTATTTTCTTGACTTTAAAGAATGTTATAAAAAAACTTTATACCACTCTGACCTCAAAATCACAACTTTGGTATGATTTTTCGGCGCTCGTGGTATAAAATACCGTTCGAAACGAGTGCGGAATGTACTATAAAGAATATTTTAAAACTGCTTTAATTTTTACTTTTAAGGATAACATTTGATATTTGCAACGAAAAACGAACTGTATAAATATTGCTAATAATTGTATAAGAAGTGCGTTAATTATAAAAACAAATAATATCGCTTCAAACTGACTAAACAGCGAATAAATCGAAAACAGGATGTCTACACTCATAATGCCAACAATATAGTCGCACTATATATATATATTTTTTTTTTCGATAGAACGTATTTATAATATCACGTTTAACCGCAAGAATGTCGGTAAAGTTCGGTGCTCAAAACGACAATCTGGAACAGCGTCTACAAAGCTGCGAGAATTACAGCAACGGAAGCCGTTTTCCCGCGCAAGAAACCCAGAAACGCTAAGCATCCAGCAAAAAATAGGAAACCCACCGCAACAACAACAACAGTGGAGGCATCCAAAACGGGGCTACGCGGCTTCCTTAATTAGACCACTGCGGCGCACAACTATAACGCCGTCTCTCCACGCGCTTCACTTCCTCTCTTTCTCTCATTCCCAACGAGTGCGTTACTATAATCAATTTCTCCGCGGAACTAAGTATACGCGGCCCGCGAACTTTCACTCCGCACCTTGGAGGAGAAAAAAGTGCAGCGCATTGTAGGCGCGAGATCGATTCGCGAGCTGCGCGTGAATGCGCGGGAAAATGGCCATTCTTCGTTTGAGAATCGAGAGGATGCGCGCGTCGAGGCGTGGAGGAAAAAGAAAGAGTAGGGAAGAGACCGAAAGCAATTGTAATATTGTGTGGTGGCAGAACTTTGCAGTCGAGATATCTTTCTAAGCGTCATTCTCCTCCTCCTTCTGCGTTTCTATAAGGCATTTGGAGTCGTTTTGCGCTTGCCGGTCGGAGCGATGCGTTGGCTGCGATGGGTTAGGTAATTTCTCTGTACGAAGGAGGTGCTTTGAACTTTTTAATGATGTTACGTGCGTAGCTTATAGAGATAAGCGATATTGTTCGTTCGCAACGCGCGCGTGCGTGTATATTGAATTTATTGTTGGATTTTGAGATTCATTGAATTGTTGTAAAAATGCATTTTTATGGGCAAATAAATGCGCTTTCAGGTAATTGTTGCTTGGCGTTTTCTTTGATTTATGAACAGAAAAATTAATATACGCATGATTTATCGTCGTTAATTGTAATTATTGTGATGGCATATTCATATAGTTATATGTATATTTACGATGACTTAAATTAAAGACGATTAAAAATGACAAATCTTCAAAATATTTGTCTTTTATTCTAATTATAAACTCTTCACCCAAAACACTTTTAAGTGGTTCAATCATATATCAAAACATAATCTACGCATTTTGTCCTTCTCTTTTTTCTGACATACTTGCAGTTACTATTATCGTCTATTTTCGTCCATATAGCTTATGCAATAAATTTCTGCACACACATAACAGAACTAAAATGTGCATAACTTATTTTGCGAACACCCATAAGCGTTATTCATCATATAAATAGCAACCAGTTCTGTCTCTCACTCTCGGCTCATGCATATTTAGACGACCTTAAACGCGATTCCTTCTTCGCGCTTTCCACGACCGCAAGAGCCGCGAGTCGCTGTATATCTACACGCAACCGAGAGAACAAAAAAGAAGAAAAAAAACAACGCCGCCGTTGTTCTGAAGCAGAGAACGCGTTTGAACTTGAGATGGCTCTAATTTCGCTTGCAAATATACAACCGCGCGCGCCGTCTTCATGCATCTGGAGCAATAAGAATCTTAATGACACGGTCGTCTCTGCATAATCGCCATTCTATGCAACGACTCTTTTCGCCTCGTCCTGTGGCGTGCTTTCTCTGCGTATGCGCGTGCGCGTTTTGCCCTCTTTTAATGATACAAGGTGAAACCGGCCACCCCGCGTTTGAATATGAGATAGGCGCGTTAATTAATTAGTCGTAAGTATAGACTTTCTTTTATAATTTTTCAAATTATCATAATTGCGAGGATGACGGTTGTCGTGGTAAGTATGGTAATATATGTGTGCTGCTTCAGCAAGGTTTACAATTTCATGATTTCACAAATCGTTTGGTTTATGCATAATGACGGTTTATTAAATAGTAAAGTATAGAAAGAAAATTTCTTCGTTATCGTTGTGTTTCTATTGTCAAATAAAGGGGAAAATTTATGAATATCAATTCTTTAAGTCAAAATGAACAATGTATTTTTTTTTCTTTATTGAAAATCTAGCTTTTCGGGCGTTTTTCGTGTCTAAATTTACACCTGAAAGGAGAATTTACTGAAACGGGACTTGCAATCTTTTCGCACGTTATCGATGTCGCCGCTCGTATTCACTACAGCGTCGGCGTTATCTCTTCTTTGCGCTCCATATTTCGAATTTTTTACTTATAACTTCACTATATGACCAAGTTTCAATATTTTCTTACACGTGTACAGAAAAAAATATATTAAAAATACGTGGATATTTTGTTTATAATATACTTTGAATTACAGTTCAATATTGACATAATATACCAAGTGTTTAAAAAACTTTGTTCGTTTTGCTAAAACACATTGCAAAAGATACGAAATGTTTTATAACAGCAAAAAAGTTTAAAAATACGCCAGCAATAACTGAATTAATGTTTTATTTCAACTGAAAATGTTTCTTATACCGTTTTTTCTAATTTTAGAGATCATAACAATACAAGTTACTAGAATTTTATATACGTAATACTTTTCCACCCGTAGAATAATACCAAAATAGTCCACCAATCCAGCACTTCGTCGACTTTTTTTTCCAGCACCAAAGTTGATTTCTCTCCGTTTCCCACGTCACCACCTGGGCGTAAATTCGCGGAACCAACGTAACAATGAACATCGAAGCGCATCGCGAGAAACCCAAGCTGTCTCTCTTTCCCTCATGCTTTATTACCTCCATACGCGTAAACGCCCGCGCACTCGTCGTAGCGACGACGGGAAAACGCAAATTCCATTGTCGCGCTCGAAGAGCCGAAGAAGAGGTATATATACGCACGCGTTTTCGATTTCCCACAGCCTCGTAGGAAAGGAAGCGAAACGCGCGCGCGAAATAGAAGACGGACAGCTGCGCGCGCGTGCGAAAAGTCGTCTCCCGTTTAGGACGACCGCAAGTCGACTGTGTACACGCGCGTATATATTATACGAGCTTTACAGGCGCGCGGAAATTCAGCGACGCCCCTTCGGAAATCCGGTGAATTTTAACGCGGCGGTCGCGCTAATATTTTCATATAATGCGCGCGGCGGGGTAATAATTGCAAAGTGTTGCCAGTGTGCAAATGGAGCAGCAGCAACCGCGTCGTGGCTCGGTGAATTTGTAATTGGTAATGATGGACTGGGAAATTCTCAGCGGCCGCGCATTGTTCGACGCGACAGCGCGCGTTTTAATTAGTGCTTCGTCTCTCCTTCTTTTTTCTCCTTTTTAATTTGATTGTTCGATAATTATTTGAGTGAAACTCCAACGCGACGCGTGGGAAGTTGCAAATGCGCCGACAATTTGTTGCGCGATGCATATCTGCGCGTGATGGTCTGACTATATTAATCCTTAGAAACTTCGCGTCTTGGGCTTATAACGTCGGTGTAAGTTGTTTATCAAGTTCACAACTCTAATGCTATGTAATGCGCTCTTCGAAAGTAAATAGAAGCGAACAATTACCTACTGAATAAACATTAATTAATTCAGAATAGGTAACGTAAAAAAAAGGATAAGGGGCTTCGATTTTCGCGATCTCCCGGCGCAAATAAAGCGCCGATAATCGCGGTGAAACGCTTATCTATACGCAGCGCTCCGACTTCAAATATTGACTCGCGAAATCAGTATTGGAGCGAGAGAGTTCGAACAAGTTTTACGCCGTCGGCAACCGGAAATTTATGTGCTTGCCATGCAGTGAAGAATTTTTTTTCGTCTTTTTATTACCTACTTTAATTCATCTGGATGAAAATCTCCGTATGCGAATTCATAACTTTTTAATTTCTGTCCTCCGTACGTATATCACTGCAATGTTTTTAATTTTCAAAATTCGACATATTAAATTCTGCTTTGTTTTAGATTATACATTACAGAAAGAATAATTAGTTTTTCAATATAAAATAATTAATCTTTCTCATTCTACCAAAATTAATATTAGTTTCTAGGTTCTTTCAATTCCGTATGTATAAATCGATAGTTCAATCAAGTATAGTAACAAAATTCACAGCACTCCAATTACATCTTAGGCGAGACATTAAGACATTTTGTTGTACACAATCATTTACGAGCTCTTTAATCGAGTAAGCTCGAATTTCCAGTTGCGGTTGCGTAATTTCCCACCTGAATTCGCGAAATCATAATACACATCTACGTTGAAACACGACACTTCACACCTAACTGGAAATTCCATTAACGTTATCGCTCGATTTCATGTTCTTCAGCACAATGACGTATACATATATAAACGCGCTGAAAAGCATTCGTAACACAACACGGGCGAACCAAACACGCGTTTACGATCCATTTTGTCGTGCGGTAATGGCAAACTTCCGCGTGTTATTACTCATTTCGACTTCAAACTGCGAGGTGATGGGTCTCCCGAAATGCGCACGCATAGTGAAAACACATCTTATATACGATAACATTTACTTCAACCGTATATACGATAGCGTGCGAAACATCGCGATACGGTTGACCATCAAATTTACGTTACAAAGAGGCGAGATAGGTAAATTTACTTTTTTCTACGATGTACAACTGTAGGTATGTCGAAGCAAAATCGAAACGAATGCATATTTAGACGCGAGCTGTCGGCGCTCTTTCACGCAGATAAAACTCAGAACCGATTGCTGTATGTACATGTGTGTGTGCGTTATGCGTGTTTGCGCGTTTCTCAGTTTATAAGAGACACGGCCCGCCCACAGATAAGAAACAATGGAGGTACTATGCTCGCGAGTTAGCGCCCCGCTCGCAGGTATATAATACGAAAGCCGCGCGTCCGGACCCTTTTAATCATGTTGATTTATTAGATTTCAAAATTTGTCGACCGTGTAAACGCGCGTTTATATTTTTTCCCATCGTCGATTATAAACGCATGTGTGCGATTTGTGTGATAGTTATTTTGAAAAATTGAAATGAAGTGTATACCAAATTTTTTCGCACGTCAAAACAAGTTATAAATTTTAACACGGAAACGGCGTAAAATTGATCTACAATGTTTATTGAAAAAAAAAAAACCGTATATGATACTCGACTCATGCTGAGCAACGTGACTCATTTTTCGGCAATATGACAAAACGACAAAGCACGTGCGTGAACACAGTATATATTTTAAAATATTACTATTGACATTTTTCACAATGGCATCGATCTATCACATATTATTATTATATAATTTAAAAAAATGATTTGCGCATCCACAATCCCAATATTTTTGTGTATCTAAAAAAACAACTCAATCCACGGCACCTTAAACCCACTTTCCCATATCATCCTTTCAACCTGCACTTATCAGCCTTGTACAGGACACGTGGCACCGGTCGCCCAATCAGCGACTCCGCTCAGCGTTCGCAAATCTGCTCTCGTATATACATATATATACACGCACATACCGCTACCGCTGCATCAGCACAGCACGCACGCGCGCGTGCGTCCCCGGCGCAAGATTTGTGTGTCAGTGGATCAGCTTGCAACACGCGTGCGCGAACTTTTCTGGTCGTACCGGTTTTCGGGCAGCGAGTTTATCGGCGAGTACGCACGCACGCATATACTCGCGGGGTGAAAATACGCGTAGGTGCCCGCGCGACAGTCAGACTAAACAAAGGTAGCTATATATAAGAAGTGGCGCGCGCGTTTGGCGCTGACGAATGTGTATCGCTCGCGAGCACGAGAAGTTTATGCGATGCTGGGCGAGATATGCATGCGCGCGTGTGTATAATGTGGGAGGTGGGGGAAGATCGAAAGAGTTTACAGATGTGGAGCTGCGGGGTCGTGCATGTGGCCTGGTACGAGTATAGGTCCCTGATGATTTTTATTGTGTTTGGTTGGTGGACTTTTTCTTTTTTCTTTTACAGCAGAAGTAAGAAGTGCGATTAAAAGATATAAGAAGGCTTGAATGAGCGAGTTTTAAAAGTATAAAGTGGGTAACGTTGTAAATTTGACGTCGTTTGTTTTAAAGAGAGTTTTCATTTCAGAAGCTTGAAAATAAAAAAAAAAAAATTTGATAAATCGCGCGTATATACGAACTTTCTACATCACTTTTGTAATTTATTGGCGCATAAAAGTATTTACTGTCAGTCGGATAAATAATTTTATATTTTAGCGTTGTTTTATTATTTATTTATTATATCTGTAAATAATAATTTCCACGATTACTTTTTTACATTTCGCCGTGGAACCTACATTTCAACTTTCTAAAATCAATTTGAGAAATTCCGAAGACGCGTAATTGAAAGCTATGTTCACAGGCTTGCTCATTAAATACATATCATGTAATTCGCGCAGTTTCTCGCCGCGCGAAATCATGATCTAAGACGAATTTTCTTACGCAACTCTGGAGTAATGAGGTTTTCCAGAGATACGTGCGCTCGAAGAATATGAGGCTCATGAAATTCTGCGAAGGAAAATTTGCTTTGACGCTATGACTTATTTGGTTAGTGGTGTGCTCTAAATTATTCGTTAATTGACGAAAATTTAGCCAGTAATCGTCATCGCTGTTCGCAGTAATTTGCGAGTACACTTGTACAGTGCGCGTGATTTGGTTCAGCAGGCATCGTATGTGTAATATTTGGTTGGATGAGTATGATGTCACGTGTTCTCAAATTACAGATATACACGTTCGAAAAAAAGTAATAAACACTTTTACGAAATATAGGTAATTTTTCAATCCTCTTATTATTGTATAAGTAATTTTTCGTTTACTCACTACAGGACTCGATTATTTGCATGGTACGTATCGCGAATCATGAAAAAGTGGCTTACCTGTAACAAAGAAAAATAAATAAAACATTAGTTATACAAATATTTAATAAGAGATCGTTTAAAAAGACACGTTACATTGGAATATAAAGAAACAACATTAATCTTTTAAGGCATCCAATAATATTTTGTCCAATAAATTTAAAATTTAGTTCATTTATCTTATAAACACGTGTACAATAAAGTAAAATTATCAAATTATAAGCAGCGTAAAATATTATACACATCCATTAAAAGCCATCAGCCGCGAGTCATTTCAACCAACCAACTTCAAACACAGGATGCCTGGCAAAGAAAGAAATGAAAAAAGCATCCGCGCGCACATACGCCAGCCTATAAACGAATCGGAGAATGCCGGCCGGCTAATGGAGGCGCGCCCGCGGTTTAATTAAAACGAGTGCAGCGCGCGGGCGCGACAGATGTTACTGCTGCCCAGTCGACGCGGATCTCCACCGCGGCGGTGGCGGCAACGATTAGCATATTTATTAATGAATTCACATCCACGGTCCACGAGCCATCGCCGTCCTCGTCGTCGTTATCGTCGCGGGTGCCGCGTATATATATGCGCCTGCATATGTCGCGCGCGCTCGTGTGGCATATGTGCAGTGTATATAAGTAACCCCCAAGCTCGCGAGCGGGAGGCTTTTTTCGTGTTTAATTTAACGCCGACACGGTCGCCCGCGCTAATTGTGTGAGGGGGGAGAAAAAGAGTGAAAATTGGGAGGGCGAGAGAAAGTTGAACAGCCGGGACACGTGTAGAATGGGCGGAGAGTTGATGGCTGCTTTGTGCGAATGCGGAACACACGGGGAGTAGGGGGAGGAGAGGCGCGCCGCCGACGCGGATGTTTAATGGACGGCTTTTAGCGCGCGAGCGTGACAAGTTTGTAATTGAATTTGTAGTATTTTAGGGGTAATTGAGCTTTGGGGCGGGATTAAAAGGTTGAAATTCGGGATTAATGGGGTTCAATAAAATAAAGATTTTTAAAAACTAACGTGATATAACGGGGGTAGATGTGCTCTTCGGTTAGCTTTTCTGTGTGTCAAAGATATTTTTTGATAACGCTATGAAATTTGACTCTTAATTTCAATTCGAATACTCGGTATCGTAAGAATTAATTCTACGAAAATAATCTTAATTTCACAGATTTTTTTTTTCTAATTTACCATTGAATACCTGTTACACAAAAGTTAATAAAATCTTCAACAACCCTTTTTCTTAAAAATGCAAACCACAACACGACACTTAAATTTCCAGTTTCACTCGCACGAAAAATCTATATACCGAATCCCAAGCCTGAATCACAAACCCTGCACACAACACCCGCGGAGCTGCGGAGTAGCGTTATAGCGAGACAAAAACCGAATCAGCCGAATTCAACACTTTGTGCCCCCCCCTGCGCTCGCGCGAAACAAAAGCAAGATCGAAACGCAGCCACGCTCGCGCGCCAACGTTTTTTTGCCGAGCTTCCGAGCGAGCGCGTGACGACAAAGGGCGCGAAACCCAGTGGCTGACGCTGCGCAGCTTTGTAGAACGGGAGAAAAGGGCGGTAGCAGCGGTATAGGAGCGGCAAAAAGCGAGTCGTTAATCGGCGGTCAGCGCGGCATTACGTCGAAGCGATTAACGATCGGCTCTTGCGCGTTTAATGGCGTGCGATGGCTATACACACAGAACGCGCACTTACGAAGGGCTATTTAAATGGCGCGCATGCAGAGGCGTATACGAAATCGGGCTAGAGTCGCCGCAGTTTTAAAAGAATCAATTAGTGGGAGATTTCGAGGAGACGCGAAGTGCGTACACGTCGGAGCCTTGGAAAGAGTTGTGCTTTGGACTTTTGGAACGATTGTGAAGTGAGGATTCGGCTATATCGAGATTTCTTTCTGATTTATTCTCGTGATTTAATTGTCGAGTGGTTACGGCGAATGGCGGGAATACTCATAGGAGTATAAGGTTCGCGAAAACGCATGTATATGGCGGTTAATTATATTATTAAAAAATACCAGCTCGTTACTTCGTAGCATTGCGACTTTTGCAACTTGAAAATTGCGACATTCTTTTACGCAGTCACTTTTCTTGAAAATCATTTTCCAGCACGATGTAACTCACGAAGTTTATACTTCTGTTTTGCATAAAGAATCCACTGTATATATATGTGCCTTTAACGTTAATATTATTTAAATGTGCGATTACTCGACGTTATTATCTTAAATTACGAACATTGTACAAATCAGCTCGAGTTCCACTCGATTACGAAACTTCGCAGTCGCGATCCGCGCTTTTACGCAAAGCAGCAAAACGAAGCGATTTTTCCCGCGCACTTTCGTCACTTCGCAAAACGAGTATACGCGCACGCAAATCTCGCACCGCCAGATGTACAATTGGCATCGTCATCTCTTTCCACTTCGATATAATAGAACAATGCTCGCCCCCTTATATAAAAATCACGAGAGAACACGATATTTCAATTAGGCTCTTTACTCTGAGCCTCTCCCCCGCGCGAAACAAACGTGAAACCGCGAAAGGGACGAACACGTGTGTGGGCAGCAGCGCAAGTATGGTATCTTATATAATACACACACACCTTATGGAGATACGAGACTAGTCACACAGATCCGCATTAGTTTAGGATTACAAAACAAAGGCACTTAGTCAGCTTCGCTCTCATCATCACAGACACAGACGCGCGCATCACGCTCGAGTTCATCAGTCACGTCGTCGTCGCGACGCTTGTCGATGCGCGCGCGCGCACGACGACGAGAGAGGAAGTGGAAAAAAAGGCGCATCAGCGTCGCAGTCATCGGCAAGTTGGCGAATTAATAAGGCTTTGTATTGTAATGTGTCGCGCGCCCGAGGCCTTTTTCAATTAGCCGCGCGCAATGCGCGGAGAGGCCGTAAGGAGACTCTGCGCGCACCGACGAGATGGAAATTTATTGCCGCGCGCGGGGTTGCTTTTTGGTTTGCATAAGCAGCGCAGACGGCGAAATATTTGACATTTTTTTAAAAAGTGATATTTAAATAAGTGAATTATACAAGAGGAGTCGATATACCTGAGCGTATGAGTTTCGTGGTTAACATTTCGGATTGCAGTTTCAATGATTAATAGGTCTTTTTTTGCGATGTACAGGTTATACAAATAGGCATGGTAATAAATTTTAAATCATCGGTTGCATATATATGTACTTTGCATTGAATTGCCTATACGCTAACAAAACGCACTTCAATTAGCAAGACAAACAGACATGGTACATATATATACACACGAGAGTGCATATATAATTAATATTGCCCCAGACTTTTTGTTATATTGTTTCGGTTTCTTTTTTCTCTTGCAATTCGAAGAGCATATATCAGGCTTTGGCGCGTACGAGTTTACATGAGGCCAATTGCATTCAGCCTTCGCGCTGAGACTTGGTATAATCCGGAGTCGATAAATTGCACGTCCAGCCGCGTATATATATATACACCTTTGGAAGACAATGTAATGATATACAATAAAACACATCTCAAGTATAATTGCCACGGTCGCGTAGGTAGGTTCACTGCGCTAAAGAAATTCATTGAAGGTATATACAAAGTGGTCGTAGTAGTGCTCTTGATGAACGTACTTATAAAACTTTTATGGCCCCTTATGAGATTTAAACGGGGACCGTCAAGTACAAAATTATTTATCGTATCAATTGCGTTTGGAGGGAATTTGATTGCTATATAATATATAAGCGCAAAGAAAGCGATTACCTTTGTAATGCTGAATAACAATAAATTGAGTCATCTACATAAACCCAGTCCAAAGTTATTTATTCCTGTATTTATAACCGTGCACTCCGCGGTCGTAAAAATAAACATACATAATAACAAACCTTTGTACAACGTAAATCGTGACATAACTCTGATTTATGAAATACTTATTCATAAATTCCGCACACCACTGGCTTCCGCGGAATATTTTGAACATTTGCAAATTCATATATAGATCGTCGCATCTACCCGATGAACAAGTTCCCCAAGAAAGTACATAGGCTTTATTGTACGCCTATGCGTGATCGCGAACCGCGACGGCGACGTCGGGACGTATATAATACGCGCTACAGACGAGGTGAAACGTGGGAAGGGAAAAAGTGTGTAAGAACGCGCGGGGAGAGAAACCTGGTCGTATATATTCCGCGCGCGATCGCTCCGCTTTTACACTTTATTGGATTTCCATCCCCGCAGTTAACCGGGTGTTTATGGCTCTCGCGGCCATGCGCGAATTATTATTCGCAAAGGGCGGCCTTGCGCAACGTTTATGTACACAATTTAGCGAGGATTTAAAACGTAATAAATTCAAGTCTTTAGTCAACCGTATTAATTTATTATATACTGTAGAATTATTATTTAGTAATGGTAAATTTTAGTTCTTATCCTATCATATTTCTTTACAATAAAACTTAATGACTGGAGTCAGTTTTTTCTGGTCGGCTGGACCTTCAAATACTAAATCATCGGATTTAAAAGGCCGCTTTCTCCGGAAAATCACAGAGCGCACCGATGCTTCCACCAAACAACACACTTTCCTCCACGAAAATCCCCAATTAAACCACCACTACCACAATCCTATATACACCAGTAAGAGGAAAAAAAATCATAGAGTCTTCCACGACGCTATATCAAAGGCGGAAGAGAGCGCGTGCACCTCCTTCTTGTCTTTTCACAAGAGTCATCTCACGCGCCGTCTCTCCCGCCTCTCTCTCTCTCTCTCTCTCTCTCTCTCTCTCTCTCTCTCTCCGGGGCATTGTTATCCCCTCTGAGAAAAGCGCATCGCGCAGAGTCCAGTAGGCAGCTGTTGCCGCTCGCTATACTCTCGACTAACGGCATGCGCGACGCTGCCGCAGCAGCTTCCGCGAGAGAGAGAGAGAGAGAACGAGTAAGTGCCCCGGGGATGACGAGGAGGAGGAGGGCGATGCAAATGACGCATAATTAGCGGGCTCGGGGGAGTTGTCGAGTGTGGGGACACTGCAATAGGGGGATGCTGCGAGCGAGACGTGTGGGTGAATTTCATTGGGGAAAATTGGGTAGTGTATGTGTGTGGCTTTTGGAAGTAAAATTTTGATGGACTTTTTTGATTGTTAATGATGGTTTCTAAGTTTATGAATGAAATTAGTGTTACGTACTGATAGAAGATTTTTTTGTAGGAGTAAAAATTAGTCAACAAACTTATTCAATGGATGGCATTGAAATGAGTCATTTGATATTTCGTAACGTGAGGTAAAATGGAAGACTTAACGAGGAAACTTGAGGAACAGTTGATCATATTTTATGAATGAATTTCATTTCATTGTTTTTGTCGATAGAACTGCGCAGCAGATAAAAATGCCAAAGAATGTGTGTCGAAAAGCAGATATATATTTACAACTTCTATCATCAAGCTCGGTAATTTATGAACGCGCCGCGGCAGATATGTTCGGTTATCTTTGAAACGCATGCAGTCATTGCACGCTGTTTACATAACAGCAGTCGTACACACACACAGACACGCGACGACGCTTACACATATAGTGAATGAACGTATTACACGTACAACGCGCGCGGCATTTCGTTTATCAATGGCTTGCTCTTGAAAATAGTTCGCGTTCATAATGCGAGACAGCTGTTGCGCGCACATCAATCGCCGCTCAATTTA
The DNA here is from genome assembly GCA_036365515.1 of Torymus aiolomorphi. NCBI lineage: Eukaryota > Metazoa > Arthropoda > Insecta > Hymenoptera > Torymidae > Torymus > Torymus aiolomorphi. The sequence goes on from CM070877.1 coordinate 142,595,861, forward strand.
TTTGATTAATACATCAACGACGCGCCGACGCGCGCACGCGCAGCAACGGTATGTATTATATATCGCCGGCCCACGCTTAATTAATTTTGTTTGCGCAGAAATTAAGGGTCGTTCGTTTTTCGGATGGTCCATAATTCGGAAAAGCATATTTCTGATATGATCCATAATTCCGAAAAGCCAATTTTCTCAAGGTCAAGTATACTGAAAGGTTAAAATTCGGAATACCATTTATCCGATAGATAAAAGTTCGGAAAACTAAAATACAGATGGATCAAAATACTGAAAATCTTTGAATCTTTGGATAGGTCAAAAACCCGAAAGACAAATATTCTTATGTGTCAAAATATCGAATTTTTATTTGTAAATTCGGTATTTTGAATTTTCGGTATTTTGACACATATATTTGTCTTTCGGGTTTTTGACCTATCCAAAGATTCAAAGATTTTCAGTATTTTGATCCATCTATATTTTAGTTTTCCGAACTTTTATCTATCGGATAAATGGTATTCCGAATTTTAACCTTTCAGTATACTTGACCTTCAGAAAATTGGCTTTTCGGAATTATGGACCGTCCGACCATTCGAAAAATGAACGACCTTCGAATTTAAGAATGAAATGAAAAAACAAGAAGTCTGATTTAATTCAAAGTATAACAATTTTATACAGAAAAGGGAAAGTTCATTATCATAAGCGCAATTAATTTTCCACCGCACCACCCCCTCAGTCTTCGCGTTCCCACAAGCGAGCTTCTCTAGGCTGCCGCGTAAAAGGCAAGAACGGAAGACGCTACCTTCTGCTGCTATATACACACACACACACACACACACACGGCCGCATTCAAAGTCGCAAAGTCGTCGCTTACACACATCGCTTCTTATACACTTTCCGCGCGCCGCAGAAAAAGCCGGCCAGGAAGAAACGCCAGTTTGCTCCTCCTCGCGCGTAGGAATGTCGAAAGCCGAGAAGAAGGGAAAGAGAGAGAGAGGGAGAGAGAGAGAGAGAGAGAGAGAGACGAGGGGAAAAGCGTCGGGGCAATTCACACCGCGCTGCACGCGGCAACTAAGTTGGCATCGGTATTTTCTGTCACGTATATACACTTGTACGTGTGTCCCTCTCTCGTGTCTCTGCATTTGAATACAATGCGCGAGCGCCGGCTGTCTTTTCTCGGATGCGCGTCTCCTCGGGGGAGGCAAAGAGAAAGACGAGGGCCAGAGGGTCGAGGTTAAGTGGAGAGAGTGGGTGTAGTGCGTACGTATATGTATATGCGCGCAACTGCATTCGTTTCTTGCTATTATACACGCGGGTATTTCCGGACTAATTAGCCTAATTAAGGAAATACTTATCGCGCCGTTTAGCGTTTCGAATCTCTTTTTATGTTCCTTATGTACCGGAGGCTGCTGCTACTGCTGGCGCTCGCGAGAAGTTCATTCGTTCGCGTCTTCGCGATATGGCTTTGAGGGGGACGATGGGAGAGTGAAGTACGGCTTTCACGTTGCGCGCTTACGATGTGAAATGAGAGGCTTTAATTGTGGCGAAAGGAATGCGAGCATTATGCGCGAGCTGAGCCCCCCCCCCCGTACACTTAATAGAAATTATGTGGGAATTTAATAACGTATTCTTATGAGGCTAATTAACTATTATTTTATTCGGGAACGATTATTCGTCTTTACGCGCTGCATCTAAATGTAAAATAATTGTTCTTTTACGATCTTTACATTATCCTTTTTATTTGCTCAAGCACGCGGAAATTGCTGCGTAGTTTATGGAGTGTAGTGTTTCCCAAACACATCTGTAAACACACATTAAACAAAAAAAAAAAAAAAAAAAAAAAAAAAAAAAAAAAAAAACACTATAAAACGCGGGCTCTCATTTTTCATTAACGCGTGCGCCGCGCGCGATGCCAAGAAGCGTCAAATTTCAGCGATTCTCCTCGTCGTAATGAAAAGCAAACGAAGCTCCCCTGCCCCCCTCTCGACAATAATAATCCCCCGCTCCCTCATAAAACGGGCAAACGTGACGTTTACAGCATCCCGGAACAAGGCCCCGTTTACGACTCGCGCGCGCTCGAGGTGTCGTCGGCGTCGAGGGGTTACTACTATACACTAAAGCTGCTGGCACATCTGGCGCGACAACATATACACATCAGGCGCTTGTAGCCGAAAATCGGAGAGGTGTTTGTTCCTCCGTTCGTTCGGCAGCTACGGCCTCGGCATTCCGTAGATTCGCCTCGGCTTTTTTCTCCCTCCTGTATAGAGCGCGTCATCTGGCTAAGCGCGCGGTGCGAGTCTGTATACACCAAAGTCACACTTTTCTGCCGCAAGTGGACGGCGCTGCAAGAGAGAGGGAGAGTAGCGGAGAGAAAGAATGTGTGCAACGTTGAGAAATGAAGGGGAGGGTGAGGAGGAGCAAGAGTGAAGACCGACGAGAGCACGACCCTGGGACCGGAAGTTCCTCCTTGACCCGTCACTCACGCGCCTTTTTTTACTCGTAGAGAGCTGAGATATATAGATGAATATATATACATGCACGGCTCGGTTTCGCTCTTCTTTCTACGTACGATATACTTGCTTTTTTCGACGACGGTCTCGGTCATGTGTGCTACAGTTTTGTTCCCGTTTGCACATTTTTCTCGTCGTAGAGCTGGTTCCCCGCCGCCTACACGTGTGCCTGTATCGCTGACGTAACTCGCGTCGTGTTTCGTGACTATTTATACTTTATGTATCTTCACGATAAGGATTTTTAAAAACAAATTGATGATATATATATATAAAGAAGGTTCGGTACGATAGAAAAAGGGTTTGACAATTTAATACACTGAGAGAAATGTTGTAGGAAAATTTACTATAAACGTAAGAAAAATTACGATATTCGATAGGAACTTTGGGACAGACTCGATCGAATTATCATAAAAGTTACTACAATTTATAGTAAAAATTTCTATATATACATACACGGAGAAAAATTTATTTGTAAACTTTACTCTTTTTATAAGAAAATTTATTATTTTTATAGTAGCGCTGGGACACTCGTCATGTGGGATTTTTACTGTTTTAAATAGTAATTTTTATGATTTTCGTAGCAAATTTTACTTTTTAAATAATAATTTTTATTATTTTTGTAGTAAATTTTACTATTTGAAATAGTGAAATAGTACTTTATATGCCCGCTGCAAAAATAATAAAAATTACTATTTCAAATAGTAAAATTTGCTACAAAAATAATCAAAATTATTATTTAAAATTTAAATTTTAAAAGTAAAATTTGCTACAAAATCATAAAAATTACTATTTAAAACAGTCAAAATCCTACATGACGAGTGTGTCCCAGCGCTGCTATAAAAACAATAAATTTTCTTATAAAAAGAGTAAAGTTTACAAATAAATTTTACTCCGAGTAGTCAAAATTGCTCAACACATAGAAATTTGTACTATAAATTGTAGTAAATTTTATGAAAATTTGAATCTGTCCCACGGTTACTATGAATATAGTAATTTTTCCTAGCCAATTTTTCTCCGTGTAATACCTTGAACAATCTCTACCATATTATCGTAAAATTATACGAATTTCGTTCACAGAAATAGTACTGAATTAAATTCCATAATAGTCTGTTTACATTGAGCATTTTAATAACTACGCGTCTTCATAAATACAAAACAGCAACTAATGAATATAAACGACGGACGCAGCCCTATAGCCATATTCCGCGAGCGCTGCACTTCAATAAAAAAGTCTCGTAAAATAATACCCAAACAGTCGACGTTTATCGCCGGCGCGGATCGCCCGTGGGATTCTCCTGCCCGAGACAGCTACTATATACATATATACCGACCAACAACGGAAGGACGCGACTCGCCTCTCGATAAAGCGACGCTACCAACAACAGCAGCAGCAGCAGCAGCAGCAGCCCCAGCACCCGGAGGTAAATAACGATAAGCGCGATGTATAAAGGATAATAGACCGTACCGGCGCGCGCTGCAAATTGCAGCTAATTTGCGTCCGCGTGCATATACATATACAGCCTTCGCCTGTATATCCGGTTGACGTCGTGTTACGCGCGCGAAAGAGCCGCCCGGCAATCCCATTTCATCCTTATACTGCGACTAGGACTCGGGCGGAAACAGAGAGAGAGAACGTAGCTCGTGGCGGCGGCTCGCTTGATTTACGCGACGGTTATACGTGGATTTCCGCACTCTATTTTCGTCGCGCGGGAAAGCGGAGTGGGAAGGGTACAAGTGGATGGGGTTGGTGTACATGGACGTGCACGCGAAGACAATGGATTTTGATGGAAGTTGGGAGATGACGGGTGGAGTCTTGTACAGTCGTAAAGTTTAATTTGGGTATTGGTGGACGGTGATTGGATACATCGCGAAAGGGTTGGGAGTTGATGTTTTGTAAAATGATGAGGTGTGATTTGTATTTAATAAGCGTTGTTAATAATTAGCGAGTGCCTGCGTTGGGGGACAATGGGTGTCACGTTTTAGATGGCACGTTTATGATTCCGTGTTTTATGAGATTCTATAAAGTATATGACGCTATAACGAGTTAATAAATGTTCGTTGTAGATTTTTAGGTATAATCTCTCGCTGGTAAAATAAATTTTTATGAGTTAAAACATTCTTCATTGCTCAGTGCATATTTATGACAAACGTAATAAATCTTTTTCAGTTACAATAAGAACATAACAACATTTTTATGTACACTAAAACAAATGTATATTAATTGCACGCAAAAATTTTGATTAAATATATACACTGCAAGTCATGAAATTATAACACACTTAAAGATGTTGTTTATAGGAAAACAACCGACCATTCATAAATTACCAGTAGTGAAAAGAGTAGCTGAATCAAGGTATATCATTAAACTTGCGAAAAAAAATTGTTCATAAAACCTTTCCTACAACCCTTATACCCCGAACACAGCTCATGAAACACACCAGATAAAAAGAGTCACTAATATAAGAAACAATAACGACAACAGCCGGGAGCATCATCGTAGCGCAGTAGCTATAGCGCAGGAGCGGCGGGAGTCACGCAGGGCGGGCCATAATCACGCGAAAAAAGCCTGTCTCCCTCTCTCGAGACGCACGCCACTCCCACATAATAGCCGAGGCCATCTTTCTCCCCGCGGTGAAATTGCTTTAATCGCCGATCGCCAAAACGAACTAAACGATCAGCCAACTGCGAAACAGTAGCGGACGCGACTCTATATAGTTCTATAATAAAAAAGAAGGGAATCACGCGCGTGCAGCAGCACCCTCGAGGCTTTAATAATCCACGCGGCCGTTTAATGGCACATCGGCTGTATCCCTTCTCCCGAGAAATAGACTGCTACTCGTTTCTTCTTTCCGCTCGTACTAGGGCTATTTTTCCGCGGGGGTTGCCAGCTGCTGCTGCCACGCAGTTCTCTTTGCTATACTTGGCCCCCGGTGCTGTCCCACGGCAAAGGCGCTCTCGACCGCTTGTTTTCTGCGTTTCTTCCGTTTTTTCGTCTGTCCGAGAGGGACTCTCCGGAGTTCAGTGCTTTCGCTGCATTCATTTTTGCGTGTCCCTTTTGTTCGGGAGCGCGGAGTGTTTTTGCGCACGCGCCTCGAGCTGTTACGTCAGTGACGCGGCTACACCTAAAATATTAATGAACTTGACACAGTGAAGAGTTGTAGGTAAAGTTCAGTTGGAAAAGTAGCAGCTCTTCCTTGTGAATAAGGGAATCGTTTATGGATGGTATCCAGGTAAACAAATTTGATGTCTCATTATTTTTAAAAGTCGTCTTACAATAATTGATTGTTGATATATATTTACTGGCTGTTCTATTTTTCATTATATATTCTCCTCCTGTTACCGATAACATCCACCTCTTTATCACCTTTTCAGTTCAATTTTCTACCTGCTTTTCTCGCCTCGTTATCAGTTTCTCGTCTCCCTTCTTATTCCTCTCAGTATAATCACTCCAGTTTGCAGATCAAAGAAGTCTAGACCTGTATTATTATTTCCCCGTATCTCTCAATCGGTATTCCTTATTATCGTAAGACATCCATCTCACAATAAATTATCAAGTTATACAATTTTTTCTAAACATCCCATCAATAACAAATTATTTATATACCTTCCAATTCCAAACAATTAAAAGAAAACTTTTCAAAACCATATACACTTCTTCTCTCAGAAAGTTGTCACCCAATCCGCGAAAATCCTTCACTGCCATTCCCTATCGGCCTCAATCCGCGCTCACAACATCATCTGCGCCATTACTCCACTTACTTTACCACCTCCCTCCGGCCTCTCCTCAGCTCGATTGCATCTTCGCGCACCTCTCGCGGCGCGTGCGCGCATACATATCCCTCGTAAACAACGCGTGCCATATACATATACACACGATTGTGCTCCTGCACGCAGCCGATCTCCCTCGAGCCAAAGTCGCGCGCGCGTACAGTCGATTTTTCAAATGGCCCACTATATACTCGCTCTCTCTCCGCCTTATCTCATCTCGACGCGCGTGCGCTCGCGGGCGGAAGCCGAGCCAGCAAAACAGGTCCTCCAGAAGGAGGAGGAGAGCAGCAGCAACGACCCACTGATCTGCAACTCCGTACAGCAGCAGCAGCCACAGGCCTCGGCGCGCATTCGCCTGAGTCAGGCAAATTACGCCGGAGCCGAATCGGAGTTTAACATTCCGAGGCTCTGGTCTCTTTTAGCCCGAGGTTTTTTTCCTCCGCGGTCGTAGTGCGCTACACGCGGGTTCGGAAGGTTTTTGCCGAGTCTGGGATTTCGGCGGTGGGTTATACTTTTTTTTTGTTCTCGGGTTGAGAAACATATATCGTGGCATTGTTCCTGATTGTACCTGTGGCGTATAATTTTTATGAAAGGTACGCACGAAGAAGAGCCCCTTTTTTAGTACTTCTGTAACGAAAAGTATACTATATATAACACACTCACGAGAGCGGTGTACATTCCAAGCTCCTTACGCACCGCGCGCCGTTGCGCAAAATCCCACCGCGGATCGGCAGCAATTCGCGCATCTCCTCGCAAGAGTCATTCGGCAGTAGCGGCAAGCCTTCGTCGCCGTTCCGCTTGGCGGCGAGCGCAAAAAAAAAACGCGCAGAGAAAAGAAAGAAAGAGAGATTCACGCTCCGACCAAAGACAGAGCGAAGAAGCCGCCGCGAGCGCGCCTTATCGAGGCCGCTTATCTCTGCGCGCCTCCTCCTTTCTGCGGGGCTGAAAGCGACGATATCGTAATGTCCCGAGACGCAACGTTTCACGTCCGGCTCGTTCCGCCGCCCGCGCGCGCCGCTCTCTATATGTACACATCCAATTTCGTGCGTTCTTTTGTGTCCGTGGCGCGTGTGCGTGCGTGCGTCGAGATTAGGAACGAGATGAAGAATGAAAGAGTATACTTGCCATGCATGGGATTCCTCCGCGGGCTTTGTGCGTGTGTGTGAGAGAGAGGGCGATGATTTTTGCTCGGCGAGGTTGCCAGTCAGCCAGTCAAAAAGAGAGAATGTAATGCTTTGGCGGATGGTTCTCGCGCGGTGCTGGAATTCTCATTCACAGTAGCGCGGCGAAAAGCCCCGGCGTCCCGCGAGTGCGCGTATAATCACTGAAAGTGGGATATGTCTACGAGCTCGATGAAGTGGCGGTTTTTTTCATCGTATTTTGTTGAGACAGTTGATAATTTTGAATGTTATTTAGTAAACTGTGTATAAATGGAGCTGCAGAACGAGCAGCTTTACACTATAAACAAGTTCGATTCCCGCTTTTATTTTGCGTCTCTATATACGTTACACACTGAGTCCAGAAATATACGGAGCAAGTAACCGGATGATCAAAAAACAAGTTCTCCTGAAATAGCCCATCCATTTCCGCTCGTGCGCGTGTATATACATACACTTGCCCTTACAGTATATACGCGAGCAAAACATTTTTGCCGCATTCCGCGAAACGGACGTCATTGGAGCGCGCCGCATACTTAACCTCTCCGCGGCGATCGGCAAATACTGCTGCCCGATGCAATAAACGAAAAGTTAACGAACTCGCACTCGCGGTAAAGTATGCACTCCGGTCTTCCATATCTTTATACGAAAAAGAAAAGAGATAATCGAATGGCCATTGATAATCCCGATTGCTGACGGGCACACTCACCAGTAGCCGTAGCTGGAGCTGCTGCTACATACTTTTTATGGCTCAGCGCCAGATCATTAGACAAAATCCACAGGAGAGCGGCGTAGAGACGCGACGCGCGGCGTGCACTTTACTTCGGGCGAGGCGTAATTAGATTCTCCGCGAGGCAAGGCGGCAGGGATTGCGCACGTGCGCGCGCTAGTCCGAGTTACGCGTATGTGCATTATCGTTGTATGCGCTAGTAGTAGGCTATACGTTACTGCTGCTGCCCTGACTTTCGCGTCATCGAGTGCACGGGGAATTTCGCGCGGCGGAATTTGCGTGGGTGCTCGGCAGGCTTTCGACCGTTGACGGATACTGTGGCTCTTGTGTAGCCGAAATGTTTGCCCTTTAATATTTATAAATTTGTTTGGAAGTTAAGTTTGATGTTTTTGCATGTAATCTATAATTTGTTAGAACTTTGTAATTTGAAATTTACTGTAAGTAAATTTATCTTTTTAAATGAAAGTAATTTTCATGATTAGTCGTGTAGACGATTTTTCCTTATATGTCGAGTATACTGTTACGTTGATTATAGTATTGTCTACAAAACTATATGCGCAAAAGCAGGAAATACCTTTTCGAAATTAGCGTAACGATACGAATTAAAATATCCACGTATAGTAGAAAGAAAGAGTTTGAATTGTATGTTGACTCGTTACTGTTGCGTTCATAATGAGTTTACTCGCGGAAAGCTAATATACGTAACTTTCTGCTTTACTAGAAGCAAAAGTAGACGTATAGTACAACAAATTTGATGCTTCTGTAATTTTTAAAATAAAATTTTTTTTTTCCACAAAACAGAATTACATAACTAACATTATCTTAAAAGGTTTAAAACTTAATGTATTTTAGCTAAATTAGTGATAAAGCCGTTTATTCTTTTTCCTGTATTTTAACGTCGAACTGGCTCTAGCTATCTATAGACCACGAACGAGGCATAGCTTCGCGAGCGCGGAGAACGCAAAAGGTTACATCACGCCGGGAGAGGATGTATACCTATACTACACCCGTGGCGACATTTAAATATTCATTTTGCGCCGTGGTGGTGAGTCATTTAGCCGCCGCGGTATAAATGAATAGCGTTGTCGTTCGCTCTTACAAAATATTCAAGCGCTCAATGTCACCTCGCCGCCGACGATTCATGAATGAAAAATAAATAATCGTCATGTAGGAGCAGGCCATTGAGGCGCCGGCGGTGCGATGTACGTCCGAGCCTCCAAAATTTTTCTACAATGCAAATGAGTCGATATGTACTTATACGTACGCACGCTCGAAAGTTTGAATAGTTGGGTGTGCGATCGCGATCGTACTTTCGAAATTTTTTCATTCTGACTTGCAGAATAAAGGTTTGACAATTTATGCGTGAATATGTTTCAGTCGTAAATATGTGCCATTTCTCTTTATTAATAATCAATATTATTTATTAGGTGTGCTACATATTGCTAGCAAATTTGGATTCTTCTTACAACGTTGAGAGAGTAAGCAAATCATTACTCTATATTAATGCTCATTATTATTATACTTTAGTATATGAGGATATAAATGCACTGAGAAAAAAGTTTACTGAAAATTATTAATAATTTTGTAAAAATTACTATACTTTCTGGGAAAGCCACCACAAACTATAAAAACTCAAAAGATTGCCATACTTTAAAAGAAATTTTGCTAGAAAGATAGGAAAAATTACTATAAGTACACGGAAAAAAAGTTTCCAGTAAAAATTACTCCTTCGATGACTAAAATTTAGTATACTGTATAGGAAACCGGAGAAATACTCGAAATGTATTGAATTTTAGAATCCACTTTACCAAATTTTAATATTTCGGAAACTAAAGCGGAAATTTACAAATTAAAAAATTTTTTTCGCAATCTATATTACCGACGTTATATTTCAGATTGTGAATGTACATTAAGTAGAAGAAATAAATAATTTTTTGTATTTGAAAAAAAACGCAGAGAGCTGGGATCGAACCCGAGCCCGCCGCGCGAGAAGGTGCAGTCTTACCGCTACGCCAACGTGCACTTACACGAAAAACGTTTCGACTCGTCTACATATGCTAAGCTTGTGTAGTTCCACAATAGGGCAAATTCAACATCTTAATAAGTTAATTAACTATTTGTTTCACGAAGGATGTAGTACACGAGTTTCTAAATTAATAAATATTTGTAAAAATATGCAGGTTATATTTTATAATTAATTTTATAGAAGAGAAGGTGATAAGTAAATCTCTTTTGAGGTTATGGTGACTTGCTGATGTTGTCGGTAGCAGAAGGTCTCGTAATTTTTGGTAAAGTAATTTGTAGAAATTGCAACAATTCTTTCAAATTTTAGTAAACTAGCTCGTAAAAATTGCTACATCTTCTGTCAAATATTAGTGTTTTGAAAATTTAGTATAGTAAGTACTAAATTTTATATAAATAATGTAGCAAATTTTATAACCATATTTATTTATTTTTAAAAAGGTGTATACCATTAATTGCTAAAAATATATTAAATATCTTGAGAATTTGAGTATGTCCTCAGACTAGTAGAGAAAATAGTAATTTTTAATGGAAACTTTTTTTCCGTGTACTGTAAAATTTATTGTAAAGTATGGTAATTTTTTGGGGTTTTTACACGGAGAAAAATTTTATAATAAATTTTATTAACCAATGCCAATGTCGTTCTCTCTTTCTCTCGAGGAACGAAGATAATTAGCCGCGCGACACCGCGCTAATTGTTTCACTGACGTGGAAAGGTACGTTCGAGTGAATCGCTTTATCGGCGGGAACTGGTGGGATCTTTCGATATCAGGATATAAACATGTTGTTGCGCGCTCTTTTTTCCGAGCAGTTTATTGAATGGACTCTGGGAGATTAAAATCTGCTGATATAGGTGTTACCTCATACCGGGGGTTATCTATCTTATCTGACATACCGCGCCGTGAATTAACTGATACAGAGCGGTTTTGCACGAACAAAGGCTTTTGCTGATTGATAGCACGAGGAAGAATTTTCATGTTTTTTGTTCATTCTTACTTTGACGCTGGTTTCTTGAATGAAGAAACTAATCGATCGATAAAGCACTCGTGTGACTCAGAGGTCTTTGAAACGCAGTTGTCGTTAGAGGCGGAGCGTCAAAAGTCAAACAGAGTTGTGTGTGTGTGTGTGTGCGTGTGTGTGTGTGTGTGTGTGTGTGTGTGTGTGTGTGTGTGTGTGTGTGTGTGTGTGTGTGTGTGTGTGTGTGTGTGTGTGTGTGTGTGTGTGTGTGTGTGTGTGTGTGTGCGTGTGTGTGTATGCGGAAATGATCGGGAACATTTTACAGATTTTTTCGTAAGCTAAAATCATAATCATATTTTTTTTTTTTTTTTTTTTTGTAAAAAGGCATTACGTGTCCCATGTAATCCATACGATACAATATACGAAAAGAATGTTCAATTTTATTAAAAAAGATTTTGTGTCATAAAATGCGTATGACCGATATTTTTCGGATAATTAAACGCTTAACTTTGAATTAGTATAATGTAACGTAACAACACAAAGTCAAGGACGTTAAGAAAGCAGATCCAAAAGGAAGAAAACTCCCACGCTTCTGACCGAAAATATAGATACGGAGAACGAAGGAGAACCCTTGAAACTGCCGACGCACGAAAAATCACGAAGCCACACTCTCGGCGCGCACGGGAATCTCGGGCGCGCGTTCGCACACACACATATGCGCCGAGATACGAGGGGGCATGAGAGAGAAGGAAAGCACGACGGGCTGTATCCGCACCTGCGTGCCAATTACCATCGACGGCGATCCGGAGCAGCTGAAACCCGCGCGGTGCCCTGCGCGCAAAGAAAGAGAGAAAGAGAGAGGGAAAGAGAAGCACCTCGAGACTGCAAACAATTTAAGCGATTAACTCCTAGCCAGCACTGCCACGCGTTTTTACCTGACTGTGTGCGTGTGTATGTGTATGCCAAGGCGATTGACTCTTTTTCGCGGTTTTGTTGCGCGAAGTCACGGCTTGTTTAAATGAATGATTTATGCGACGAGTGAAGAAAGTTATCATGAAAAAAAAAATCATTGATTTACATGGAATGAGTTATAAATCAAATCTTTTGTTTTGACAATACGTGTGATGAATTATTCAAATAAATTATTTGTCGAGAGTGTTTGAAGGTTTCTAAACGGGGAAGTCCCACTTAGGTGATGCCTGTAATTGAATAGAGTATGTACTCAAATCCGGCACCCATATAACGATTTCAGTTATTGAGCTTATCTTTAAAAAAATAATTATGTCGAATTAATTTTTTGCCGTAAAATTATACGGTGTGATTGATATACAAATATGGGAAAATGTAATAGCGATTATGTCAGATTAAAGTTATTACTGTTTACACGTGTTAGAATAACGACGCAAGATACAATCATTTCTGGCAAATAAACGTAAAATTAGTACGTTCGGTCAATAGAATCGACTGTTTATCGAGCGGACAATAGTCGATGGCTATACGATAAAAGTCCTTTGTTGCACGATCGCAAACAAGAGAAAACGGGTAAATTTATTTCCGCCAAGTATGTGCCTATGTATCCCGGCAACGACTAGAAAATCCGGTTGGCATTGTGTTGTGCGAGCGATTCAAAGGGAACGAGCGTCCAAGAGTTGACCATATAAATTACATCGTTATTTCAAGCGTAATATGGTGTCAGTCACCAAAATTAAGACTGTCCCGAAAAGCCAAAGCCTCGTTAGCCGTTCCCTAAGCCAATTACGTTACGGAAAAAATATGGGGCCAAGCTGAATGTTGCTTTTGTGTGTAGACACACGATTTCTAACAGATTGTACGGGATGGAATATTGAAAGTAAAAACTTTGTGGGTTATGTTTACAACTGTGTATATCTTATGTGATTGCTGTTGTTGATTTGATTTATATATACTATGAGCCACACTTAAAAAAAAATCGCTATAAACATAGAACTATATTCATTGCGAGAAAAAGTTTTGGAAAAAAAATTACTATACTGTCTGATAAAGCTACCGCAGACTGTAAAAATCCAAAAAATTACTATACTTTACAGCAAATTTTACAATACTTATAGTACATTTTCCTATATTTCTAGCAAAATTTCTTATAAAGTGTGATTTTTTTCGGTTTTTACAATCTGTGTAGTGGCTTTACCAGAAAGTATAGTAATTTTTACTAAACCTTTTTCTCAGTGTGATTCTCGTACTAACCACAAAATTGTATAAAATTATTGAATTTAATTTGACTGTAAAACAAAATTGTTTAGAACTTACTGAGCGAAGAAGCGTTACTGACTATGACGACTTTAATACTCACCTGGAACAGAAAAAAGAAAATACAATAAGACATGTGCTAAATTAAACATTAATTTAAATTATGTAAAACTACTGCCAAATCTTTCCTGCACTGAGAAAAAAGTTTTAGAATTTTTACAATACTTATAGGAAAAATGACTATACTGTGCGGAGAATCCTACCACAAGATCGCACAAATGAGATATTTACTAAAATTCTAATAACTTTTACACTAAAAGTATGAAAAAATGACTAAAAAGTTAATAAAAATTATACAAAAGTAGAAAAAATTACTAAACAGCATGATAAAAATTAGATTTCATAAATTTTACAAATTTTAATATAAATTTTACCTAGAAAACTAGTAAATTTTATTATATTGGATAAAAAATTTTCCTGTACAGTATAGTAATTTAGGAGTACACACTGTACTGCGCATGCGCGTTACCATCAAAACAACATAACATAATCGCGTCGACTCGTTCTAACCTGCAATTTTGTTGAAGAAAACTTGCTTTAGATATAGTATAGATAAGTTTTTTTATTAATTACTTTGATCAACACTTAGATAATTATCCATATATTAATATCCAATTTGTTTTTAAAATTTGATAAGAATAATTCACTTTTATAAGTATTGTTATACTGTAACATATGTAGACGATTTGAATTAGATTATGTAAGTGTTCGTCAACGGCGCAAATGGTAAGAAGTTCGCTTGTTAATTCGGAGGCCCATGGGTTCGATTCCCCATTCCGGCAAGGTTTTTTTCATCGTTTAAATTTAATATTAGTTAATCATATCTGTTTATTCTTAATAAGGTCTTAATAAAACGAATAAAATCGGTGAAAAAAATTTTTTTCTGAAATTTTTCGTAAAAGTCTAAAAATTACTATACTGTTTTATAAAAACTATTAAACTGATATCTTGTGGTGAAATTCCCCTCCAGTATAGTAAATTTTCCTATAAAAATTATAAAAATTACACAAATTTTTTCTCAGTGTGACCCTCTATACAGATCGCTCGACCCGTAGCCAGGGCTTCGTATCCTTTCTCTCAAAAACCACTACAGAAAAAGCTACACTTTTCACACACGTGCACTCACGCATAAGAGAACGAGAGCACGAACCGCAGGTGCACGCTGTCGAAATGAGTGACCGAAGGCTCTCGCGCGCACACATATGTATATACGTATATACTCACACTATATACATAACAAAGGCACGAAAGGCTGAATCTACGTATATACTCGTGGCGCAGGCGCAGGACCCCATTCACCCGGCGAGCGAGCCGCGCCAGCCTGTGAGCGCGCGCGCACACACACCGGAATCTCGGTCCTTCGGGCAGCGAAACGCTCGCGAGAGCTCTCCTCGAGCGAAGCAAGCCACCGCGGCGGCGTTTCCGCCCGATTATGAAGGCCCAGAGAGAGGATGTATCGTGCATAAAGGTAGGTACGCATTTTTCTTCGCGCGCTGTGTTTTTCGTCACAGATTTTCGAAATGTTTACGAATAGAAACAGAGATATGCTAGATTTATCTACAACACAATCGGAGGCTTTTGTGTGTATGTGTGTGTGTGTGCGCGCGTGTGTGTCAGGATTGATGCGAAATATGAATTTGATCTATATGAAAAATCTTTTGTTTTCTGAATGATTTTGCTCCAATTGTAACTTGTAAATTGAGAAAAATCTCGGTCCACGAGGTCCGTCATCTAAATACACTGCACGCCTGTGCCGAGTCGTTCGCTGCTTCACGTTTTATAATTATACGTTTGCTAACATTTTCAGATGTTCGTTACACGTGAAAAATATTTCTACGTTTCTTTAAAAGTTTGAACCATTGTTCATTATATTATCGTTATTGAATGCTTATACAATGAGTGGCACACGGAGAAAAATGTTGTAGTAAAAATTGCCATGTCTGATTGTAAAAGCGAGACAGACTGAAATCCTCAACAAAATTGCCATAAATTTATATAATAATATTTACGATGTAGGAAAAATTTCAATATTTTTGGTATTTCGAGTCGATCCCACACTTATAATCAGACATTGTAATTTTTACTATATTATTTTTCTCCGTGCATGAAAAACCATCTAACACAGCTCCCAAGCCAGGCGCGAGAACATATAGAAGGTAAAGACCAAAACACAAAACTCGGCCGCGCATCGGAGGCAGAGAGTAAGTACGGAACTAAACAGGACAGGAAAAAAAGTTTGTCTTTGAACCCGGAGAGACCTCCTCCGCCTACTCCGCACTCTCGCGCCGGATTCTTACCGCGTGGTCGTCGCATACCTGAGATACAAGGCAGGAGGGAGAACCCAACAACGCGCGCGTCGCGCTGTACGTGTATATACGGGGGAGTGCATTGACTTCTCTCTCTTGCTCGCTCGGCGTGCGCAAGCGAGACCTCGTGCAGCGTGCGTATATGTGATAAACGCGCCGCCCGAGAGAGCCGCGGCTACTCAACTACCAAGCGTCGTCATCGCGGCGTCGTTGTTGTCGTGCCCGGCGCGCTACAGCTGCGAGCCGTAAGCGCGTGCGAATCGCGCAGAGGCTGCGTCGTGATGATCATTGTTGTGTGCGTGTATGTGTGTGTGTGTGAGTGTGTAGAAAAGTTTGAATTTTAATGATAAATGGTTAACGTGATTAAAAGCTCTATGTGAGGATTTGGTTGATTTTTCAGCAACGGCTACTACTTTGTTGATGTTTTTGTGCTTCCTCATGCTGGTAATTTATAATAATAAGCCTTATTATTAAATAATAAAAAATTGGAGAAATTTCACAATTATTTTTATTTGGCTAAGTCTGACGGAAAGTTTTTAACTTCAATGGAACGGAAACTTTGATAGGTTGACACCAGTGTGGGGATCGTCGACGAATGCGATCAAAACATAAACATAATCTACATTTATCCTGCAGGAACGGCTTGCTGTATAAAAAAAAACTACATAAATAATATTACAATGATGCTTTTATTTATACATCCGGTGAAATTTATTCATAAAACACTCTAAATATTTCAGCAGAATCTCATGTTCTATTCTGTTTTAGAAAAAATAGACTGTGTATCAAGAATTATATAATATTGAAAGAAATCTTCAGCATATTTTACATTTGTAAATTTATTACACTTTTTCAAAACTGAAAACGCCTCTCTATACTTGTTACATGCTGCGGTCACTTACAATCGATCAAAAACTTTAAATTGTATTGTATTCTCTATGTCCAGCAAATACTCGACACAATGTTAATTAAATGTCGGTACCTATATCGAGAATTCGCGGAAAATCTAATTTAGGTATTCTAATCCATAGTACAAAGCTCGTCGCTATAATTAACCTGAAAACCTCATCTAAAACTCATTAAACTTATATGGCACAGTAATTTTCAACATAACTTCAACTACTTGGCCTGATTGAATTTAAATAGCTTTTGCTCTACGAAATAGTTGTGAAGAATTCCTATAAGCAATGCGCATGCACACCGGCCCATTTAAAATTCCCAAAATATATCCCTTCCATATCCAAAGACACACATCCAAATCCAAAATGCAAATAGCACTTTTGTCTCAAAGCGGAAAAAAGAAGATATGAAGCATTCTCGAGCCTTCGCGTCCCTACATCCTCAGAGAAGCCTCTCGACCCTCTTCTCTTTTTCCCTCGACCTCAATGTGCTCTCTCTCTCTCCCTCGCACCTTCCTCCCACTTGCTGTCTTCCGATCATAGAAAAAAAAATAGCGAAGTGGCGACGAGAATCGCGACAGTGGATTAGACGAGTGAATATATCGAAAGTTCAACGAGCTATCGCGCCCTTGTCTCTATTTCTTTCTCCGCGTATATAACAGACCCCCCTGCGCGCTCATATGTATATACCTAGATACAGCGTCGAGTTTTCGCAAGCCCGTCCGCGCATGAGGCTGCGAATATGTAGAGACGACGTGGTGGCGACGCGCACCGGACGCGCAAGCCATTTATAGCGCGGAAACAGCTCTGCGCAGCGCCGAGCGCACGCGTACACTGAGAGAAATGTTGTAGTAAAATTTATTATAAACATAAGAAAAATTACTATATTTTGTAGGAACGGAGGGACAAATCGAAATTATAACAATTTTTGCTATGCAACATAGTAATTTTTATGAATGACCTTAAATTTCAAAAAATTAAATTTTTTCTCGTTCTTCCTGTTTTCAGAACTATTTTCAGACTCTAATCATACAATACTTAATGTGAAAATAAATTAAAATGAGAAATAAAAATATTTTTTTTACGAGCGTTGGGATCGAACCTGCAACCTTCACCGCGGCAATCGGACGCGCTAACCACTTACCCAAATAGGATTCTTGAGTGTAAAATTTTGGAACTTGTACATGTCAAACCATCGATTTCAAGAAAATTTCAGATAATATTAAATAATGACAATAAATAACTTTGATAACACAAAGAAACTTATCATTAATGTGCATAATATAAAAATAAAATAATTGAAGTAAGGTTTTGAATGTTTTGTAAACTTAAAAGCAAGACAAAGTGAAATTCCCGTAGAAACATAACCTCAATCAGACACGTGGACGCCTTGATCTGCGCAGAAAGTACTAATGTTGTAGCAATTTTTACTATGTTGGATAGCAAACTTTCTTATGGCCTGTAGCAATTTTTGAATGTGGCACTTTTTACTATGTTTATAGTAATTTTTAATACGCTACAAAATAAAATTTATACGCTACAAAATAAAATTTAAACGCTACAAAATAAAATTTATATTCTATTCTAATAAAAATTAAAAGCATATATTTTAAATTTTATTATATCACAGTTTTTGCTATGTGTATAGCAATTTTTCTTTTATTTCGTAATACTTTCTAATCAACAACTGTCATAAAAATTACAAGAAATTTTGTAATTATTCATACAATTATAATAAAAATGCAGCATAAAGTGTATTTGTCTCACCCTTCCTATACTTTATAGTAATTTTTATTACAGTTATAATAAAATTTACTACAACATTTTTCTCAGTGTATATAGATGCTTTTGCGCGAATTTGGCTCGTTACGAGAGAGAGAAACGTCGGGAGATTTCTCGGAAATTTGATTGAGCGCTGCCTCTGATCTCTCGGCGGATGTGGAGTTTACGAGCGTGAAGAGTAGAGCGCCATTTGCCTTTGGCTCCTGTTTTCGAAATGCGCGCGCGGTGCTCTTGTTTGGGTGATAGATAATCGTTCGACAAGGGAATGATTGGCTGAATCCTGTATTGATTTAATTAGTTATACTATACGCGGGTCAATAAGAGCGCGCTGAATCTGGCTATTCTGGCCAATGACAAAGCAATTTTTTTCCGGGTAGAGTAGCGGAGCAAATCTCTCGCGTGTGTGTTTCTACGTGCTGATATAATAGACAGTGCTTTTTTGTTGTATTAGGGTTTTATTGGACTGGAGAGTCAAACATTCCAGCAGCGTTAGATCACGGTAGCTACTTATACGGAAGTGGTCATCAAACGGGATTCTTCAATCGAGTATGGCCAATGTTGTCAAGAGTAAATAACAAAATCGCATTCACTTTACACACACACACACACACACACACACACACACATATATAATTTATTTTCAGCTAGTATATAAGTATAGCAATAATTTTACTTATACACTGAGAAAAGGATTTGTTTACTGTTAACATGGCATTGTAACTGTTAACATGCGTATGTTTAAATATGACCAAATATAGGCATTGTAACAGTTATAAGGCCATGTTAACAGTTAAGTTACCATGTTCTCATAAACAATTTCAATATGTTACCTAAGAACATTGATATTGTAATAGTTGCAATATGCTTATTATAGTAGTTTTTTAATCTAATGGCCAATTTTTTACCAGGATGATGTTGTTATTGTTTATCCTGATGAGGGACATAAACAATAAAAATGTTCGGAACGTTGGAGTAAAAACCTAAATGGAGTTTTTATTTCAAACCTTTTTGTTATATAACAAGATCATCCTGGTAGAAAATTGGCTATTAGATTTAAAAACTATAATTTACAAGAAGAACTTCTACCTTCGGCTACTTTCAAATCTGAATATGTCTATTAGTTAATATAGATATTGTAACTATTACAATATCACATTTTATCCTTAAACATGTCAAATAGTTATATCTCAAATAGATAAATATGTTAACAGTAACAATATTCTTCTCTCAGTGTAAATATGTATAGTTTGAACGGAAACAATAAAAATTTTCCAACAAAGGCGCGTGTGACAAGTCTCATTTTCTAGCTAATAATTTGATTTTTTATTATGTAATGCAATGTTTGAAAAACTAACATATTAAACAAAATGGAAACATATGTAGGTATACAGTCTTTATACTCAGGCTTTATATTACGCTTTTTTGCAAAAATTCATAAAGAATGCTTACGCTCCCGCGCGCACAATGCTTTTGCAAAGCGATTACATAAACAGAGATCTCGCCTTGCGATGAGGAATAGCTTCAACGCGGAGATCGCGTTACCGTACACAGCATATACCATGCGACTTCAGTAGAAATGTGAATGTGTGTATATATATTTTAGATGAGATAAAGCTTTTTTAAACATTCATTTATTAATTTATCTTTATTACGTAATGCAGACGATATTATATACACGTATGTAACTTCAAATATAGGATTCTAATTACGCAACTCCATTGTTCTGAGAAAAATTCATGTAAATTACGTTTGTGTCAATACAACACGTTCCAGTTACCGAGCATTAATATAATACATGTATCATTCAAAGCTGACGTCGCATTGCCCAATAATCACAGACCAAAATCAGCCCGACAGATTGATACGCACTACTACATACAGCATGCGCCACTTTTCATCGACAAAAAAAGCCGTATATACGAAACGAACTGTACGGCTCGATAAACGCGTCAACCCAACGCTACATAGAAAAGCCGCGAGAAAAAATTTACGGCTCTTTAAAAACGTCCTTATCGACGCTGCAGTCTCGTTCCACGAAGCCACACTTCGTATACACACACACACACACACACACACACACACACACACACACACACACACACACACACACACACACACACACACACAGCGGCGCGTCGACGCTTTTTCATCGGTTCCGAATGTCATTATACGGCCGCTTGTCTTGCTTGTGTGCCTCTCTCTCTCTCTCTCTCTCACTCACTCCCCGTCCTTGTTTCCCCTATGCGCGCGTGTGTATCTCCGGCCCGGGGCCTCTTTATCTCGCTTTAATTGCCGCGCAAGCGAGCAGATACGCGGCCGCATCCTCGTGATGGTATTATACACACCCGGAGCTAAACGAGAGACGCTGGCGCAGTCGCTGCCACCGCCACCGCTGTTGGGTTACATCCGGCCGCGCAGACTTGCGTGTGTGTGTATGTACGTGTATATGAGAGCCGCTTTCTGAGGCTGCTGCACAGCTGACCCTGAGAGACGCGCAAATCTATGTCTTTTTTTTCAGCGTCGCCGAGAAGATGCGTCGATGGGCTGGGACGGCTGGTGAGTATGTAGCAACATGCGATGTTGGCTTGATGCTCGGAGAATGCTTGTCTACCGTTTTTAGTATTTCGCAATACATAAAATTGATACGATAGAGATTTATAGATGCTTTACTGGAGATTTAATGAAATTAAAAAAGTACACGGAGAAAATTTTTTTTTTGTAAACTTTACTTTTTTTTATAAGAAAATATGCTATTTTTTTACAACATTGTTGGAACACACTTGTCATATAGGATTTCTACTTTTAAAATAGCAATTCTTATGATTTTTGTAGCAAAATTTACTTTTTGAAATAATACATTTTCTTATAAAGAAAGTAAAGTTTAAAAAAAAAATTTTTATCCGTGTATTATTATTTTTTCTCTTAATTACTGACATTTTTCGATTAACAATACTTATAGCTTTGAAAACATAAAACAAAGCATACCCATTGCAAACCTGAAATGTTTACGGCAGACGCGCTTGTCCAATTCATTGATTTTAATACGAATGAACATTTGCAGCGGCAAGTCAATTCAGGCAGTGGAACGTGCAATGCGCAACAATTTGAAAATTGCGCTTGTAAAGTCGATGCGCGATCGCGCTAATGCACTTGTCGCTGCTGGAAGAACATTATCACCGACTTCCTCGTCCAGCGAGTTGTCATTGTGCAGCGTGCAACCGCTGCGAGAGACAGAGCTCATTCACTCCTATCACGCGAAATAGAGGAAATTAAGAAGTCTTCGAAAACACGCGATTTCCGACGGGCGAGAGAAGGCATCTCACTCTCACTCTCACTCTTACAGCCGGAAATTGCTTCTTAAAAATGCAGATAGGAAGCGAAACAGAGCGAGAGAGAGAGAGAGAGAGAGAGAGAGAGAGAGAGAGAGAGAGAGAGAGAGAGAGAGAGAGAGAGAGAGAGAGCTAGAGAGAGAGAACTGGCTTAATCGGCACCGGATGTGGCGATTGACCTCCGAGCGATCGGGGCGCGTGTGTGAGTGAGAAAACGACAGACGTACACGGCCCTTTTCGAGTATCGCATGCCAGCGTCAATCTAAAGTCTGTGAACGAAAAAGCATTAGCGTCCTTCGATTGATAATTACACGCTGTTGGAAGTAATAGGGACAATTGAAAGGCAGTTTGGGTCGAGGGATCAAGGGTCAGCTTGGTCAGTTTGGGTCGAGGGATCAAGGGTCAGCTTGGTCAGTTTACCGCAAATAGTGAGATTCTGCGTGATTGTAGTCTTGAATAAATATACAAAAAAAATCTGCACAGCTGGGAAAATTAAGTTAATTTTGTATAAATTAGACTTTAATCACGTTAGATTAGTCTAAACGAATCACACTTTTGTTCATAAAACGCCTGATTGTTACTTCGATAACTTACTATTAAAATTTGTAGATCCTATCTTTATTCATTTCAATTTAAAATGATTCAAGGAATTCCTGAATATTTAGTTCACTCACTAACGGGATTATTAGTATATATATTGTACATAAAAGAAAGTCCCAAAAGTAACGTAAAAAGCCGAAAAATAACCGTGAACTGTAAAAACTTCACAACTCTTCATAATTTTATTCCTATTAATGTTATATATTATACAAACTACTACAATGTTTTAAAATAAAAAAATTTATTTGTCAGTTGTGTTTTTATTACTGATGCACATTATTAAAAATCTCAATAAATTACATTAGGCTACATGTTTCCGTTTGTGCGCCTGAACTGTATATTCCTGTACATTATACATGAAAAGTACAGAAATAGAATCAGACATACAAACTGAGACAGTGACATTAGTTTTCGAGTCATTTGGTATGTCCATTCATTGTTAGGCAAATGATTATTTCACTTCGCATCACGCAGGCAACTTCAGTTCTCGGTATTTCTCGGTTTGGTCATGGTGCATTCTGAAGTTGGCTGCGTAGTACAAAATTAAATAATTGTTTGTCAAAAGCCGATGGACAGTCCATTTATAAAAAAATAAGGTGATTGTCAACGAATAGGGTGACTACACCAGTATTGGAACAGTCACCAGTTAACGAACATTTTCTTTACATATATGAAAATATCAAGCTTTCTATGCATTGTTTATCTAACTGGACGATAATTTTCGAAACCTTGAAAATTTTTATTTCATTTTATATAAAGATTCTGCATGGCTTTGCGAGATAGAAACAGAAACAATAGAACACATCTGGATTTGCCACGAGACAAAGAAAGAGATAAGAGGAATGGGTAAGGGAAGTAGAAAACAGAGGGCTAATAGGAACTGAGGAAACGGTCAAAAGAAAACTAAGGGAAATTCTAGGAGGTGATCCGATCGACGAGTTATGTTCGTATAGTAGAGAATTCGAAAAAAAAGCTAAGTCGAAAACAGAAGGACGGGAAGCGGGGAGTAGGAACAGTAGCGAGGAATAGGGCAAAGAAACGGAAATGAAACGGAAAAAGATGTAGATTAGGATTTGCGTGCGTGATAAAATGTAACCTTGATGCAAAAAAACTGCGAAAATTTAAAAGGTAAATATTTCGGGGCGAAATAGAGTGTAAAAATGCATATAAGGTCGTAAAAGTCAAAAGTGAAACGAATGAGACTGTACATTTAATAGTGATACTCTTAATAATACTTATATTTATATACTTATATATCTATGTACACACAGGGGAAACTCAGACACAAACAGGGAAACTATTGTAAAAAGATTTTTGTAATCTATACATGGAAATAAATCATATCATATAAAGATTTTGCATAAAAGAAATTAGCTTGTTAAGAATAAAATAAAATATCACCGCTATTAAGTGTTTCTTCACTGGCGATGTATTCCTTGACTCGTGAAACGTATTTAGATACTAAGATTGCGTGTTCCTTTACTGGTTTTTAGAAGATATTTACAGATTTTCATTAAATACAATTTTTACTTTGATTCTTTATTCAAAATTTGCTCACCGACGTAAAGTTTGAATATTTTAGAATATAAATTTCAAAAGGGTTTTACTTTTAATCCATTTTTAAACCACTTAATTAAATAATAAAAGTTACAATTTCCTTATTCGTTTCTTCACTGGTGAGGTCACCCTATATCTCAAATCACGTTGTTAGTTTTTTTTTTAATTTAATATAATTTCACTAAGTTAATTTATTATTATAAGACATGCAGAAAATGGACGTTGGCACTTTGGCTCTTTCTCAAGATAAAATATGGAAAAATTCGAATTTTTTTACAAAGACCATTTAAATGAAAATATAATGATTCAGAGAAGATTTTATATAGATTAAAATGTGCAGGGAAATATTTCCCGTACGGCAAATGGAAAATAATTAATTTCACATTTTTTGTCTATGACATGCCACAGATAAATGAGTATACGTTACGGACTCCGGTTCTTGCTGTTACCGCTGATCTCTGGCGCTGCAGTCGCTCTTATATTCTGTCCAAGCCCACTTGCAAGGAGAAAATATCGGAACTATTAGTGGCGCCCCCTGTATCCCTCCCTTTGTCTCATACTGAATCTTCTAATCCCTATGGGATAGAAATACTCCGGAGCGCAGGTACTATCTCAGATATCCAACGGCATTCGTCAGCTTTCCTTCAAACGCACCAAAGCAGATCAGTTTCTCAGTTTTCAGTTTATAGTCGAACAAGAAGCACGTTTGACAACATGAACACCGTATGCTCTAGTCGCACCCTTGCCCTGGAATTCAAGATGATCCAGACTAACCCTATCGAGGGTTTCCTCGTGAATCTCAATAACAACAACCTCTACCTGTGGGACGTGGCGATCTTTGGACCTCCGGACACAATATACGAGGGTGGCTACTTCAAGGCCCACATGATGTTCCCTACGAACTACCCTTACAGCCCACCGCAATTACGCTTCGGCCATAAACTCTGGCACCCAAACGTCTACGAGACCGGTCAAATCTGTATCTCCATTCTCCATCCGTTGACGGACGATCCAAATAGCGGCGAGCTACCTTCTGAGTGCTGGAATCCTACGCAAAACGTGCGCTCAATCCTGCTATCTGTTATCTCGATGCTGAACGAGCCCAACATCAACAGTCCGGCAAACCTCGACGCGTCGACAATGTACCAGCGCTGAAAGAACGCGGGCGATGCCTGTAAGGAGTTCGAGGTGAGAGTCAAGCGCAGCGTCGAACACTCCAAATTGGAAGCTACAAAGGACGGCATCGTCGTGCCCACGACCGTCAAGGACTATACTGCTTCACAAAATTCACGATGGGAGCGAATGGCGAGGCCCATGCCGAGAGGGTCGTTGGAATACACGAAACAGTCACGACAGACGATGACTATTATAACGACGATTATCTCCTTGAAGACGAGGATGACGAAGACGACGAGGATGAAGGTCAGGCCGAGAGAGGCTGAGGGATGGGCCCAAGACGCACAGAACAATTTGGAAGTCACGAGATAAGCAGATGACAGAGACGCTAGAGACCCCGCAATTGAATAAGAAGCCAGAAATTCAGGCGTCTAACAAGCCGATGGCAATTAATATTAGTTTATAAGTCAAGTGGCTGTGAGGTTTGTGAAAATGGTTACTGTTCTTAATGTATATGAATCAAGTAAAAATAAATAAATAAGTAAATCTATTTTATAATGTTTAATTTTATGTCAACTTTTATTCCTTCAAAATATGCATAGAACCATTCGCTCACGCGCGCGAATTTAATTTTTCAGTGAATAAAATATACTTATTTTGATGCCATATGTCAAATGAGAAAATCTCCCAATACTCATTTAGTTTACTTATGTACTTGCAAAACTATAAGTTAGCACGGAATTTTTCATACAGTTGCATGTATTGTAGTTAAAATAACCTCTACTTTTTGAAAACTAGCGTTAATTAGCGAGCTATGCGCGCCACGTTTCGTCTTTTACTTGAATATTAATTCAAGAAAAATGCTTGAATTATATAAAGGATTTTCTTCAAAGCAATTTTTAAAAGAGTAAAATAAAAAATTAACAAAATGGTAGAAAAATAAAAAAAAAATCATTTATTTAAATTCAGGTAAACTTTTAAATGACACTTTCGATTTAAACATTCACAGAATTATTTATATTTCTTCTCTAAATTAATTTCAAATTAAAACTGTATCTTAATATTACTTCACCACAATTAGACGAGTTTTCAAACCATAACAGAAAAAAAATCAACGGCAAAATGACCATCCCTCAAAACTCCAGCAACTCTGAAAATACTTTCTCCCAGAAAAATTCTTAACTGCACACGCGCCCGCTACTTTGCTAATTAAGCGGCGCACGCGAAACGCTCAGTCCCGGCACTTGTGTGCGTATAACAATGGACTCGGAGAAAAAAAAACAACTCAATAGAATCTCCTCACAACCTTATGTCACTGTCACTGGATCTGCGCTCCCTCCATCTCGCGCATTCCTTTCCCTCTCTCCCCGGCACATTTATGCGCGCTCACGAGAAAGCGTTTGACGCAATTTCCGGCCAAAAAATCGCTCCGGCGCGCGTGCTTTCACATACAAAGGGAGGGTCCCGATCCTCGTACATGTGCCAGGGATGTGAAAGCATATAGACAGGGAGGGTATGTACGCGAGAAATTCGGAGGGCCCTCGTCCCTCGTTTGGGCGACGCGACGACTCATCCCCTCTCACTTGCTGTGTTCTTCGTATATAGCAGGAGGCTGCTTTTCTTGAATTGTTCGTGCACTCCGAGATGCCGAACGACGCGTGCGAGAGTATATGTTTCACAAAGGAGGACGCATGCGCATTCCTCGTACGCGAAGAAGCTCGTGCCTGACGGTGTGGGCCTCCGAACGAGTATATATTATGTGGAAAAATTGAATGAGGCAGGATGGAGATGGGGAGGCTCTCGCAGGAAAATTTTCTTTTGATGTCGTTCCGAATGCTCTCGTTTTTCATTTCTCATCGGTGTATGGTACTTTTGCAGGATTACTTTGTACCTTTCGAAAGAATCGAAGGTTTTTTTAGCTTTATATAAAATTATGGATATTTTCATTGTGACTTTAAAATAAATTATTAATGTGTAAAAGCCAAATTTTAGGAAAAGTAATAGATAGAAAATATGTGTTGCTGTATTTACATTACTGTAGTCGGATGACACTGTAATATAAATTTCGTTATTGGAGAAGTTATATTCCATTTATCTGACGCGTTGAAAGAAAACTGTCACGTACGTCCAATAATCTAATGGAATGAACCCACGCGCATCCCATGAGACCAGCACGTACGTTAATTACGGCGAGAAAAAGGTGGGAGTTTTCGTTTGAGCATGAAAATTTTTGATATCAAATATTAATGCGGGTCAGTATTCCATTTGATGTTTGAATAATGATATTCTTGTTGTTGCAAAAATAATTAAATTTTGTATTTAAAAAAAATGTGTAGAAACAATTCTCTTTTATTAACCCATTAACGATCAAATAACACAAATTTTTGCTGTGACATTGAGCTCACAGCTTTAAATGAAATCGCGATAAATTCTATTTCAGCTCCCCTCTACACAAACCGACCACTTAAAAAAGTAAAAAATGTCAATTTTGAACCATTTTTAGTATGAAAAAGTCATTTTTTCTTAAGAAATCTTTACGAAAAAATGACTTTTTAATACTAAAAACGGTTCAAAATTGACATTTTTTACTTTAAGTGATCGATTTGTCTAGAGGGGAGCCGAAAACATCTAGAAAATTTGGTCCTGTAAGCGATAGTTTTTCAAAACAAAATCAGGAAAAAATCGGGATTTTTTATGTAAATTTGCAAAAAAAAAATACACAAAAATTGACATTTTTTACTGTTTGATTAAAAGCTATGAGCTCAAAGTCACAGCAAAAATTGTCATTTGAGCGTTAACGGGGTGGCATAGTCCTACCATTACCGACCGAGCAATTGACACAGCTTAAAGCTTATTAAAAATAAAATACGTAGAATCACGAAAAATCAAGAGCATACTGCTCTGTGGTTTTGAACGTTCTATCATCCAGCAAAAGTTTGGAGTCGAAATATCAAATGGTTTTTGCAAAAACTTTGAATAAAACAAAATTCAGTTTCATTCAAAGTTTTTGCAAAAACCACTTGATATTTCGACTTCAAACTTTCACTGGATGATAGAACGTTTAAAACTACAGACCAGTGTGCTCTTGATTTGCTGTGATTATTCGTATTTTATTTTTAATAAGTTTGAAACTGTGTCAATTGGTCAGTCGGTAATGGTACGACTATGGCACCTCCTTAAGGGGATGCTTGAAACTGTGTGAATTGCTCGGTCGGTAATAGTACGAGTAAGGCATCCCCTTAATGGGTTAATGTTGACATTTTGAATTTCTGCGTAACAACAATAAAGTCGCGCTAATGGAAATTTTTTAAATAATTTAGCCCATACATAATTCAATGTTTCATTTCTCAACCACCATAAAGTTTTAAATTTATGCCTCAACCAATTGCAAAAACATTTCCGAAGGATCGCTTTATCTCCCCTCCAAACAGCACCAAAAAACCGATCTGCAGAAGGGCAAACTTAATTACCGCAACATCGACTTGAACACATCCCATATAGGCGCATTTTTTATCCACCTCGCTCGACACGCGTAACGTTACCTCTGGAGAGCGAGCTACATAAGAGGAACGTGCGACAGAGAGCGGACACGGGGAGGAACGGCCGAACGTCTCAATGCATTTTCAATTTCCTGCGCGCCGTCGCCGAGCCGCATGCAGCAGCGGACGTTTAGGGCCGCTTTCCCACGTGGGATTAACAGCCGGTCGGTGCTGAGAAGAGGGAGGAGAGGATAGCTGCCGCCGCCGGGTGTGCTTTGTTGGTTTTACAGCAAGAGAAAGAGAAGATACGGCGCAGAAGAGCCCAGCAGGTATATAGGTAGACGACGATGCGGTTGCTCCGGATATTTCTTACGCGCAGATCTAGATTTTCGTTGGCATTCTGTTTATGTTTGTCTCGGTACGCTTGGAGTGCCACCATTGGTACTTACTCGAGATAATGAACGTAATAACTGGAAAGGGGAAAAAGTGAGGATTAAGTTGAGGAGATTATTGGGATCAAGACGTCGTAAAATTTCGGGCTGATTTGACCTGTGTATACAAGAATGTGTCGGAATTGTTGGGAACTGCTAATTCGTGTCCCTCATTAATTGCTTCTCGGGTCCATCTTTATTAATCCCGTACAGACAGCAATTTGACAGCAGTCAAATACGAGGAAGTACACAAAGGAAAAGGATCATAAGAAAGGACAATTTATGAGGGAAAAGTGATTCATAATGACTTTGTGGCATAGTTATAGCACACAGGTGGCATAGGATGTTTTCCATCGTATTTTGTTCATTGAAAAATAAGTTGGATTCTACTTGAACCCAACTTTCTTAGTGCCAATTGCAATGTAAACATAACAAAGATGTGTGTGTGTGTGTGTGTCCAAAAGCAGGTTACAAAAACAACCGAATGACATAACGTTATATCCGCTGTGTACCTGAGCGGTAAAGGCAATCGCCTAGAGGCAGTCCAGCACATTCTTTCACGGCCCAAAAAATCTCCCACTCCGCTGGCAAATAACAGCGCGCGCGTCTATATATCCCACGCATTTCAAAATTTCCGTCCGCACCTCCTATTTCACATTCTCTCCACCCATAGGTACCGCTCGCGTATTTCGATTGCACCTCCTTTCTTTTTCTCAAAAACGATAGTTCGCGTTCCGCGTGCCACTATACTCTCACCCACACACAATGTGTATACTATACACACACACACGTACACACCACGTACACTAACTGTTACAGCGGCGTGTGTCTAACTGTAAAGCATCACCTACTACTCTCTCAGCCGCGAGTAAACTTATATATCGGAGGAGAATGGGAGGGGAGGAGGCCTCTCTTCTCTTTCTTCGGTACTATATACGCTCACGTATATATATACATATACACACTATGGTATAGTTACTATATACACACACAAGCGCGCGCGAGAGAGAAGAGGAACGTCACCTGGCATACGTGCGCGCGGTCGCTGCCTGCAGAGAGGGACGCGCACCGTGGAGCTCTCTTTTTTTTCTCTCTCTCTCTCTCTCTCTCTCCTCTCTCGCTTCCTTTCGTAAAGCGAGAGAGAAAGAAAGAGCAAGAGAGCCAGAGTCTATCGTCCTGCGCGCGCGCGAGCTTTTATTTACGCCTCGCGCGAGCGAGCGGCGACCGCGGCCGAGAGGGAACAAAGAACGAGTGGAGCGCGTACCGCAGGAGAGCAGGAGCCCTGCGCTGGTATACCTTATACCTATCCCACCTAGTAGCAGCCTCGTTCGATCTTTTTCTCCTTTCCGAACGAGCTGTGCTACATAGGCGCGTGGAGAGCTGCGATATCTCTCTATTGTCTGATGATGCTCGTTTTGTCGTTATTGCTGCTCTCGTTTGGGTGCGCGTCTAATTTGAGTTTACGTTATAACAAGCGGGATTTTAATCGTTATACTTATATGGACCAATTTTATACTTGTTTGCATTAGACGCAAGTAAAAATAAACCGATGCAGTTTTAACGATTTTTTTAAAATTAAAAAAATTTTTTTTTAAATATTTCGCATATTTTTTTACATAATTTACAATGATAAAAATAGTTTTTTTGCTCGAAAGCAATTTCAAAGTGCCAAATAAATATATCAAAGAAAGCTTTCTTTTCTGTGATACTTTTTTTGTTACAACTGTAATACAACATTTCAAGAAACTAAAACTCACTGTATCTTAAATGACAACAAACGTATTACAACGAAGCCTCCATTTTTCCCCATCACGAGATTCAAAAACGCATCAACGATCCAACTAACCGACATATCCTCCAAGCGCGCAGAAGGCCAGCAGCAGCCGTACTCTTGTAAATAACAAAAATCAGGGTCACTCGTGCACACCGCGTTACGCGCGCGCTCGTCCCGATGACTCGGAGCCCTGCTCTCCTCGCGCGCACACACATACACACACGTGCAAAACGAAAAAAATCGCCTCCACCAAGAGAGAGTATATAAGTTGGCCTGCGTCCCGCGAGTAACGGCACCTCTTTCGTTCCTCCATTCCTCTCTCTGTCTCTCTCCTCTCATGTGGATCCTCCAACGCTGCACGTGCAGTGCGCGCGCCGTTTCGAGAATCAGGCGACGACAACGACGAGGAGGAGGAGGTGGACGAGTGGGAATATTAAGCAGCTTCCGGGCATTTCTCTCTCTCTCTCTCTCTCTCTCTCTCTCTCTCTTGCAGGCGCGCAAGAGAGGATCTCGTGTACTTGTTTGCGCGTCTCGAGAGGTGGATATGCTCTTGGCTACTTGCGCGAACGAGCGCTCCTCTCGAAATATATACATATATGTGAAAAGGTGTTTTTTTTTTAAATGTGATGATTTGTTTAAGGTATCGTGTGTGCGTGTGTGTGTATGTGTGTCAACACGCTTATCAGAGTTCGAAAAGAATCGTTAGATTTTATGGGACAGTGTATAATTACGAGAATTATGAATTATGAATTACGAATTATGACGTCAGCTGTGGTGTGTCTTATTCAGAATCATGATGCCATAACTCGCGTAGATTTCTAATTAAGTATCGGACTCGTCGCCTCGCCTCATGAAGATCAAGTTGGTTTAGATATAATAATTTAATTAGCCGTACGACTGCTTCACTGTATACCTTTCTTGTTCACATTCCAGAAAGAAATTCAACAAAATAATCCTTCCAATTATTAAATGGAACGGAAAGAATCTTGCGTCGGAACGCTGCGCAAGTATTTTCCGGTTATAGCTCTTGCTCGCACGCGCATATAGAAAACCTTCTTTTTATTCATTCCAAAATCATCAAAAAATTGAAACTATGCAAACTAACCGCAAAAAAAAAGAATATATCGCTAACTGCAGC
The DNA here is from genome assembly GCA_036365515.1 of Torymus aiolomorphi. NCBI lineage: Eukaryota > Metazoa > Arthropoda > Insecta > Hymenoptera > Torymidae > Torymus > Torymus aiolomorphi. The sequence continues at coordinate 142,627,690 of CM070877.1, forward strand.
AGCAATGAAGTAAGACATCGCGGGCGAGGCCCCGACGTACGTGATTGGAAAAAGGCGGCTCTCGGTGTACGAGGTCTATGCGCGCTGCTCTTGCTGACTACGGCTGTGATCCTAATCCCTGAATCACAGTCGGGGCGATGACGAAGTCGTACATGAGCGCGCTCGTGTGGAGGTAAGTCGCGCGCTGTGAGCTGCGCTGCAGCAGCAGCAACAGCGAGCCGCTATAGCCTCATGCGGTGTGCACATTCTGGGTCACGCGTGGCTCGCGCGGAACACACTCGACTGCACCATGCAGCGCACGTGTGTATCGTTGTGCCTCTGTGTCCGTGTGTGTGTGTATGTATGTTCTCGAGAGCATGTAGGGCTCTCGGAATGATTTCGTTTTTTTTAGTCGATCGTCGCGGAACCTTTCAGACAGGGGAGAACAGTTTGAAAGACACACACACACGCACACGCACACGCGCGCGCTGGGTCACAGTTGGATACAAAACAATTGCAAATGCGACATTTGCTTATACTTAAGGTGGCTTGGGCAGTCTAGTAAACCTAAAGCTATCAACATTTTTTACAAAGATTCATTCACACATTACAATCTGCAAACTGATATAACAGGAAACAGGGTTCTTAACATAACGGAAAAAAATTTTTTTAGAAAATTTTCAATGTTGCAAAAGTAGATTTTGTTCATTAAAAAAAAATTCAATTGGTAATGATAATCTTTTTTGTTTTTCATTTAATTTTAATTTGGAAGGTCTCATTTTCTTCCTTGTTCAATTTTAGGGGGAGTCAACGATATCAAAATTGGAAAATTTTCAAAACCTGCGAAGTTATATCCAATTGTTTACAAAATTCAGTGTAAAATCTACAAACAATTGGATATAACTTCACAGGTTTTGAAAAATTTCCAATTTTGATATCGTTGACTCCCCCTAAAATTGAACAAGGAAGAAAATGAGACCTTCCAAATTAAAATTAAATGAAAAATAAAAAAGATTATCATTACCAATTGAATTTTTTTTTAATGAACAAAATCTACTTTTGCAACATTGAAAATTTTCTAAAAAAAATTTTTTCCGTTATGTTAAGAACCCTGTTTTCTGTCATATCAGTTTGCAGATTGTAATGAGTGAATGAATCTTTGTAAAAAATGTTGATAGTTTTAGGCCTACGAGACCGCCCAAGCCACCTTATAGTACATTTCGACACGGGTGGGGAAGTCGATTATTTAGCTTACACCACCTAAATAATCGACTTACGCACTAGTTTCGAACGGTATTTTATATCACGAGCGCCGAAAAATCATATCAAAGTTGTGATTTTGAGGTTAGAGTGGTATAAAAGCGTATTATGGGTGTGTGTTGCTTCGCGAAAGATCGATGTATATTTTCAAAACCTTTGTGTATACGTGTGCGCGCTAAAATATTTCTGACCTATACGACCTGCGATCGACGGATACATCTGGCTACTTTTTCTTCTTGGCAGGTCACAGGCTGCGGGCTTATTTGAGAGGCATGTGTGGACCAGGCTGACGACTGGTATTTATACGCGACTTTTGAGGAAAAGATTCTTCACGGACTTCTCCTGAAACGACAATAGCATGTACCTGCCGATTGTTATCGTTGCCGCAGCCGGTCGACAAACTTTGCTGCGATGAGCAGAGAGCAGCAGAAGAGAACGAACGTGTGGGTATTTTGGGTCGTTTTAGGAAATTTTGGTTAACAAAGATTTATTGGGCCTGCCATTGTTGCATTAGGACAAGCGCAATGGGACACATGCCATTTGCTACCAATATGTGAGGGGGTTATACTGTTGATTTTTGGTAAAAAGTTGGCAAATGTAACGTGAAAAACATTTTCTTTTATACAAAAAAGGAACATTAAATGAATTTCCATACAATTCTAAGTACTCCTTGGTCAATTATTATGGTTGGGGAGTAACATTTATTGCAGTATGACGCATAACCTATATATCTATCACAGAACAATACAACAGTCAATAATTTTTTACCCGTAATTATCATTCGACACTAATATAATCGTTAGTGACGAACCACTGCTGACTCACAACCGTTGTATGTACATTTCTGCACTTCCTTCGGTATCCTATATAGATTTGAGCAACAGCATCCGCGACTATTGCACAAAATCGTTTTTCGAACGCAACAATATAATCAACTGCGTTTTTTCCAAATGGAATTTCGTCACACCGGCGGCGGGAGGGGGGGGGGGGGCTGTCGAAAGAATGTCCGCCCCGACTAATCTCGCTTATGCTAATAACAATCGCGCCCGCATAATCGCCTCGAGAATAAAAAGTCTATAGCGAGCCCCGCTCTCTCTCTCTCTCTCTCTCTCTCTCTCTGGCTCTCTCGGAGCGTTTCTAATTTCCTGATAATAATACATCTGAAATTGAAATGAGCTGTTCCACCCGAACGACGACGCGCTTCTCAATCTTTTCCACGCGCGTGCGCACGCGTGCATATACCCCGCGCGCATATACATACATACATATTAACGGCTTCGCGAGGATGGTAACTCTCGAAGAGGCTATGAGGATGAGACTTTGTAAAGAGGCACCTCTCTTGCGTTTCTGTCTTTGTATCTCGCGAGTGAAAAAATAAAAGATTGAAAATACGTTTGTAAGCTGTTTATTCCTATTGTACGACACACACACACACACACACACACACACACACACACACACACACACACACACACACACACACACACACACACACACACACACATCTCCATTTAATTCGTCAGGCTTTTAAAAAAAGGATCGTATTAAATAAAGTAAAGTAAAAAAGAAAAACGAGCGCTGAGCAGACACATCCGTTGAATACAGCAGAGAACATCAGAGGAGAGCAACGAGTCGGCCGAACGCAGGTCGCGAGCCGCGCGCGTACCGGAAATAGGCGCAATAACGAACTCGATTGCCAGGCGCATACGTGCCCCGAATGACGATAATTCCCTATATCTCACAGCAGCAGCAGCGGCGGCAGCGAATCGCGGAACAAAAGCCGCGCCCGCTGACAAATGAGCTGTCCGCGCGCGCGCGCTTTTTCGCGCTCTCTCGCGAGCGTCGTTTTGGCGCGCAGCGCAGCGACGATGGGTAATTACCCGCGACCGGATGTATGCAGGAGCCGCGCGCGCAACGGTGGAAATAAAAAAGCGGGGGAGCGAGCGGTAATTATTTTCCGATGCGCCGCGGTGACGACGAGAGTTTGACGTATTGGCGTGGTTGGAGTGTATATGTATAGTGTTCGGTCGTTAGCGCGCAGGTGTGCAATTTAGTTTTCCGTTCGCAGTGGGTGTGTCGTACTTTTCTGTGATTTGAAAAGTGAAAGATTGCTCTGGCGGTCGATGGATTTTTTGTGAAAATTGATTTGTTATAATAATAGGCGAATAGCAAATGCGTAGAGGCATTCATTTCCTCCATTACAAACTCGTACAAAAATTTATCAGACCACAAAAGATTTCAACAATCCTTGAAATTCTTCAAAATCGTTTCGTCAATCTTCACAGCCCGTTACAACTGATACCAAGCGCGCAAAAACTAAATATCTTTTACCGTACTTCACAGGGTAAAAAAAAAGAAATTTCCTAAATTCCAGAAAGCTAGTCGGCGAGAACGAAACAGTGTTTTTGTCCTGAAGAAAACCACGACTTTCAGCGCGCTACGTTGCCTCAGAGACATAACGCCTCAGGAACTTTCACAAGCACGAGGAAACGCTCGCAGTATATAGCGAGCACACCTGCGCGCGTTTCAAAATAAATCCGACATAAGTCAGGAAAGCGACACATCCCGCGCAGGAGGTATTTTGACATCTGACTTCTTGTTGTTCGCACGCAAAGGAAATAGAGAAAGAGATTATACGTCGCCGCCGCCGTCGTCAGCGTTGTGTAAAAAAAGGCTCAACTGACGGCTCAATTTTTCTTTTACCAAATCGTCGTGTGTCTTTTCCGCGTTCGTTTTATAAATTCGAGCGTTCACCGTTCATTTGGGTGGCAAAAAGTTATTTTTATTCTGGAATATAATCGAATAATATTTTTAAAAATATAGCGTCGTCATTCGGTGCTATAAATAAATAGCTCATCTGTTTCAATAATGTTATATCAACCGATACCGCGAATGGTGCATCGTTAGATGATGTTAGGAAGAAAATTTGCTGGTTGCATAATCAAGAGCATTGTATAAGCGTCTAATTAATTATTCTATAGATGGAATATACGCTTTACGTAAGCCACTCTGATAATTTTGTAATTAATATTTTCATTCATCTATAGCCGTAAGTGATTCGCGTAATGATGTATTACTTGCTAATGATAGCAACTCGAGCGCAGAGGCGGGAAGTGTAATACGCTGATAAAACATTTGAAAAAAAAAAACATCTATTTTTAGTTATTTATTTATTATTGTTTTTGAAGCGTATAAGATAAAAACAGATTTGTGTTAAGAGATTGATTTACGGATAAAAGCAATGTACAAATAACATCGATATTTTAAAGCAAGATTTTTTTTTCTGTTTGAAGAAAGAATTTATTAGAATAAACAGCGCGTTTTCACGAAAGGAGAATTCTATAAATACTTTCAAAAAGATACGAATACTTGAAGGCATATAAATCAAAATGGAAAGTGGGCGGACTGTTCATTAATTTACATCGGAATGATTTTATTGTCGTGTATTTTTAAAATATAATTTCAAGATTCATCATTAAAAATGATTTTAACTTTCCACTTCAACAATTCAGAACTGCACACACACGTATTTATATACATGTTAAGCTGCGTCACATATACCATGCACCAAACATAATCCGACACGATCCTCGAGTCAACACAAATTTCTCTCATTCTCTGCGGCTTTTACCTCGTCGTCAAGCTAGCACCTACTTGGTGATCACCGCGTCGACCCTTCAAACCATCACCGATTTCTATGAGACCGTTAGAGCGAGAGAGATGCAAAGTATTACGAAATATCGCGTTGACTCACAGAAAGAGAGAGAGAGCGCTTATACCTATATACTGTCGCTGCGGCCACACATGCGTCCGCCGCCGCGTTTCCTCGTTTCTCGGGCGTTAACATTTTTTTTTCACAAGCCTAGACCTCGTTTTGTCCGAGTAGTAGACGTGTGACTCATCGGGGTCATAGAGCGTATAGTATTCGGCGGTCATACAACGTGGCGCGTTAACCGCGGATTAATTAAAACCGGTCGCCTCTCGAGTATTATATACATCGCTTCCTCGCTCGTCTATGATCATCATCGCCAAACGGTCAAGTCTCAATCTTTCCTCGCAATAATTCTCACCAGATCGCGTCCTGTGTGCTCTTTCCCTTGTTCTCTCTTTTAACGTACTCGGAACCCAGAACTCGAGTCTCTTCCACATACCCCGCACACCTGGCGTGCGCGCGCGTTCCTATACCTCTCGTGTTCGCGCGTGCATCTTCGCAGCGATGATTCACCCATCTCCTCTTTCCTCTCCTCTCCCCTCCTTCGCGCAAAACACGAGCCTCGCCTCGCTAAAGACAGAGCAAGAAATACATGATGCGCACACGTCAGGTTATTTTCAAAGTCGCGATGATGTTCACCTCCTTCCTCGTGCGCGCGCGCGTGGGAATCGACGCGTGATGTACCTACACACCACCATCACACGGCGGCGTGATAAACTCGTTTCTCGGTTTACGCCGTTGACATTTGGCCGCGACTTTCACGCCTCCGCGCGCGCGCATACTTAGCTCCCGCGTGTGTGACATGGAAATAAAATACACAGCGAGAAAAAGGAGGTGGTGGTGTATAAGGGGTGGAATGTGTTGTCGAGGGAGTATAAACAGAGCCATTAGCGGCAGCGGCTTGGGAATTATACGAGACCGACGTATGTATACTGTCGGGAAGGGTGAGTGAGTGTGCCTCGCTCGTATGCTTATTAGGATACAGGAAACGAGGGCGGCTTGTGTGTGTGTGTGTGTGTGTGTGTGTGTGTGTGTGTGTGTGTGTGTGTGTGTGTGTGTGTGTGTGTGTTTATGGCAAAGGAGAGCCAAGGTCGCGCTGTACGGGTCCTATACTATACGCGCTTTCGTGACTGGAATGCGAATGCCAACGCAAAAGTTATATGAGAATTGTAATACGCATGAGCTATAACGTTATTTTTACAATGGGCGTGTATAGAGGGCCACCCACACTCTTTTGTTCGGCTTTCAGGGCGTTTTCGAGCAATAATTTTCAGCGTTTGATCTAAAAATACGTAACGTAACCGTGAATCACGGCTATAAAGCTACGTAAACAGCTGCATTTACGAGCATCGCGCGTGCGCTATATCGCGAGCATCTACTTCCTGACTCACTTGTTACTATACTATATACATCCTTTCTGCGCATTTGAAAAATTAATATCGGCTAATAAAGCATTTCGTTTCCCCTGCTTCCCGTTCGCATTGCGGAAATGCTTTTCCCGGTGATGTATACACCAACACAATAAAGCGCGCAATATATCCAACGACGACAGCACTTGCGCTCCTCCTTCGTCTGTTTACTCGCGCATCCTTTCAGCACAACGCCATTACCCTTGAAAAAAAACGCAGTAAACATCATCGAACTTTCCGCGACGGCTGAGCTGCGCAACTGGGTCGCGGTAGAAGGAAAAGTCGTCGTCGTCGTCTCTGCTGCTAAGCGCGTGGGCTGCTGGCGTTGACAGTCGAGGCAAATGGACCAAGACGATGGGAAGATGGCGAGAAAATACGCTCCTTTCTTCCAGTTTCGCGTAACGTCGTTTTACATCGATTTTCACGCGGAGAGTACGACAATATCGCATTGGCCTACTTCTATATGCGCGCGGTACATATACTTACGCGGAGAAGAAGAGGCGCGAGGGTTTTATGGGCGCGGATGAGACGAATGATTTTATTGGGCCACGCGGTAGGTGTTTTAACAGCTCTGACCGATTTCGCATGGATATATGAGTTAGGGAAATTTCAGTGTGCTTGTTTGTCGTTTATCTTTTTCTAAGAGTGGCAACGGTTAGTGGTGTCGAAAGGAAGCCTCGAGCAGAGAAAATTGAAGGGAAAGCAGGAGATAAACGGCTTTTATTCGCTGTATTGATTCTTCGTGAAAAAGTGCCGGTAGTAAAATCTCGACGTTTTTATCGGCAGGAATCTTGGCGGAATATTCTAGGCAAACAAATAGATTCATCGTACTCGTGATTCTCGTATAGTAACGATTTTAATGTCAGCGCCTACGCCTGCGCGTAATGACAAACTATACCGACGTAAATTGTTTTCGTGCGACCGCTCAATGAAACAGAAAAACACCTCCATTTAACACAGAGATAACGCCACATTTTTTCTTTCCCAATGAATGAAACACTGTGCATCGTCAACAGACTTTATTGACAATATATATATATATATATATATACACACACATATACAGCGACTCATTCAACCGGACACCGACGCAGTCTTTTTCTCGAGAATAAACACAGACACCACGTACGCGCGTCGCCCGCATATATGCGAGCGCCCGCTCTGCACCGATTTAATGGGATACTTTTTCCTACATGCATATATATCTATAGACTTATATACAGCCCCCCCGAGAGAGGCGCGTCTGTTCAATATTTCCCCGATGCACACGCCTCGCGCGTCGCTGTTTACATTACACGGCGCTGCTGCTGCTCCTCCTCGTCGTCGGCGTATATACGACATGACTCACGCATGTATGTAGCAGCAGCAGCAGCTCATCTTTCTGGCGCGGATTCAGCCTTTTTTCCCCCCGATTTTTCGCTTACTAATGCCGGAAATGCGCATCCATTATAGAGGGAGAGAGGTGACGCGCGCGCGTTGCTCATACGTCCGATGAGAAAGGACACGCGCGTGCAATCGGTTTTTCCCAATGCAATTTTCTCACCGATTGAATCTACAGGAGTCTAGAGAGCGCGTATGTATGTATGTGTGTGCGATTCGAGGAACGAGAGCCTCCGAGTTCATTCAATTGTTTCAGATGCGAGAGCGAGCGCGCGTTATTACGGCGCAGCCGACCACGTCCGCGACACACTTTGACTCTCGGTGGCGTTGACCACTGAAGATTGAGCGAGCGAGCGAGCGTAAGTACGATGAGGCAATTGCAGAGTGGAGAGAGAGAGAGAGAGAGATGGAGAGAACGTGAGCGCATAATGAAGCTGTTTGACGGAGAACGGACGCGGAAAGGAGTTGTTGCGGGTGAAATCTTGCGGAGCCGCGTGCGCTTGTCAGTGAAATTTATCGAGGTGCACGTTTCATTGAGATTGCACTCGGTCGTTTTAGCGAAATTAAGTTTTCTCTTTGCATAATTTGAGAAGATAAAGAGAAAAAATTGTGTGGTATGTGGGGAATGAGGATACTGTTATGCAACAGGTAGTAATGTGCGCATAAACCGGCGTTTTTTAACTTAAAACTAATAAGATTTTATACCAGGTTTGCTTAAGGGGATGCCATACTCGTACCATTACCGACCGAGCAATTCACACAGTTTTAAGCTGATTATAAAAAAAGTACGTCGAATCATAAAAAATCAAGAGAACACTCTTCTGTGTTTTTTAACGTTCTATCACCCAATCAAAGTTTGGAGTCGGAATATCAAGCCGTTTTTTCAAAAACTTTGAACGAAATTAAATTTCGCTTTGTTCAAAGTTTTTGCAAAAACAACTTCATATTTCGACTCCAAACTTTGACTGGGTGATAGAACGTTAAAAAACACAGAAGAGTGTTCTCTTGATTTTTTATGATTCGACGTACTTTTTTTATAATCAGCTTAAAACTGTGTGAATTGCTCGGTCGGTAATGGTACGAGTATGGCATCCCCTTAAGCTTATTTAAATGGACTTCGACAGCGCCGATTTTTCCTCACACCCTCCAGGAAAAAGAAAAGCGCGACACCAACGACTACGGCAAAAAAAAACCAGTTCTCATTGACGCAAGCCTATAGTACTGTGCGCCGCGCTGTCAAAAGGCGAAAAAACAAGGCAACAATAACGAAAAATACGCGCGTTCTCGCGAAACCTTGCATAAACCACGCACACATCTTCCCTCGCGCGAAACGAGGTCGTTTCTAATTATTACGGTTATGACTTTCGGCCGTGCGCGCGCGCGCGTAACGCGAGGCTCGTGAGAATTTCTCACGTGTCAACGCGCGTGCGCCCCGCGCACACCACCGTCTTCGACATCGGTGTTGCGAAGGAGAAGCCGACTAATGAAGTCGATGGCGAAAATCGGACGTATAGGAGAGAAAGACGGAGGGAGAGGGGTCAATCAACGTCGCGAACCGCCGGCTCGATCGCGTTCATTCGAGACGACAGGGATGAGTAGGAGGCGGAGATTCGATGGATCCAGCGGTAATAACGAGTGCATGAACCGAGAGGTTAAACTGCCGATCGTGCGCACGCGACACGAACTGCCGATGATGAGGGCTCATTGAGGCGCTCGGGTGCGAATTATTGTTCTGAGGATTTGAGCCGGTGTTGATTGGTACTTTGTTAATGCTCAAATTGGTGTTTATTTTTATGGAGTCATGTATAGACTAACATTCTTAGACGCGATGTATGTGTGGTTTGCACACTTATTTCGTTATTGATTTAGAGATTCTCATGTATCTAAATATATATTAAGAAACGTAATATGCATAATTCATAAGGATTTTTCCTAACTTTTTTTTTTCATATGTATAAACCATGTTTAGCACTATGAGTAAAGCAGTTTTACGTTTCAAAAATTGGTCAACTCGGCAGTAAAAAAAAGCACTCATCGAGGTACCACTTGCCACATTCCAAGCTCCATTCCAGCTCTAACATCAGTGCATTATGCAAATCCTCCACGTTGCATAAGAAACACTGTACTTACGCACGCACTGCCGGCCTCCTCTTCCTCTCACTCTCGTGTTCTCTTCACGCCCGAAACAATTGACAAACCCCTAACTTAACCTCCGTCGGCGTGGCGCGGACAAAATAAATCCGCTCATTACTCTCTCTTTCTGCCCCTCAATTGAATCGAAATTGCGCAAACGTGCGAGCACGCGCGCTAATGTTCTTTCTTCTTATAAGAGGAGCACGCGCGTATACATTCGTGTGGAGCATTTTTCCCCTCTTGCGGTCCGGCGTTCTCGGGTTACCCCGGAGCGATCGTCTTGCAAGACTGTACACGCACGCTCGCAGCAGGGATTTCGACTTTGTCTCGGTCGCTGCAGGTATGCGAGAACCGCTGCTGTAGCGGCGGATCATGGGAAAAAGGTATATATGGCGCGAAAGGTGGTGGCGCAGGCTGTGCGACCGCCAGCGGCAGAGGATTTTTCCGTGTATTTTTCGGGGGCTGGGAGAGGAGAGAATGGTAGTGAAGGCGGAGATCGGTTATCTCGGTAAATGCCTGTGATCTCGTAAGGGTGAGCGCGCAGCAGCTGTTTCTAAGCGGTCTTTTTTTCCAACCCGATTTCTGATTTAGTTTATTTTTTTAGTTTTTTTTGGTATTAATTGCTCGCAGGGGTGAGTATGTGGGTTGTGTTTTTGGATAATCGAGATGTATATAGCTGTATGATCGGGAGAAACGAAGCGGATGTATAGGTATAGTGATCTCATATTAAGAATCGTCGGTAATATAGAATCTCAATGCCTTTAAAGCCAGAGGAATGCTACAATGAAATCCACTTACGGCTTTAAAACCTTTTAATCAGATATAGAAATATCACGTGACAGCTACGTGTAGTTTTTTCAAACTGATCATTTTACCCGTTCATTTGCTAATCCAGCTTAAGAAGCTTTTTTTGTGCCTTTTGTACCAGTTTCACTTCACATTACAGATTTACACAGTCGTTTAACGCGTCGATTTATCATTATTTTTTCACGCTTCAAGTACCGCGTAGATCGACTGTATAGACGTCTATTTCGAATTCACTATTAATGAGTCTAATTCAGGCCGAGAGATAGATACTTCGAATGAATTATAATTAGAGATTCAATGAACAATTTGTCGATTGCGTAAACGGGAGCCATTGTGTAAGTTTCTCATTAATAACTTCAGATTAAATTAGCAGACTTATGCTTAACCGAATCAAATGGCTCTCTCACATGTGCGCTTCAAATTTTCATAATCCCATTGTGGATCTTTTCAATTGCAATTAATTATGTGACATGGATAAATTAGGATAGGCGTAAACGAAGCGAGCGAAGCGCCATTGCTGTAGGCGAGGAGTTCGAAGAATAGAACTGATTGTGTCAGTCGTAAAATCGATATCTCGTATGTCATTTGTAGTGTTCTGTACTTATTATCAATTTGCAGAATATTAGTGATGATGCACGATTATTCAATGTTGTTAATAGAAAAAAAGTAAAAATTATCTGCTATCAATCGTTAAAATTTTTACTTCACACTTCAAAAACGATATCTTTTAATAAACATTTGATCCAATACGAATTATTACAGCTGAGTAAATAATAAATCTTAAAAAAAAAGAAGTTTTCAATGAATGTTTCACAAAATTTCATTGAGACAAATTGTAAACTACTTTATTTTTAGCAAGCTATTCAAGAAAAACATTTTCCCGGTTAATATCTGAACAGTGATACACCCACATGGTGTAAAATAATCGTAAACACCGACACACCTATACCCTTCAATCGCAGTATGTCTTTTCTACAGCAAACATCATTCTAGAAGGAAATATAAGCATCCCGATAATAAGTACACAACGAAATTTATGAATGACAAAAAACAAACGTGTAAAATACGAACGCTAACAATCATTGCAGTTCGTCACACATACACCGCTGTCAGTCAACATCGCGCGCCGTCGCGCGTGCGTCGATCTTTTCTTGGCACCGATTTTCCACGTTACCATGAAAATAAAAGCAGCGCAACCTCAAACCCACCTCCTCTAGCCTTGACTCCTTATAATCACAAGAAAAGAAAAAAAAAAACTGGAACTTACGCAAATGCCCGGCTAATTCCAGCACACGCGAGGCGAAATCTCCCGAATCACCGCCCGTTCGCGTTTCCCGTGTCTATAAACACGCGCGCGCGTTCCTCTCTCGACCAAACAAAAAATCCAAGAGAGAGAAAAACGAATCGCCGCTAAAAAGTCCAGATACGTGTATATATATGTGCGAGTTCGGCGTTGCGTCACTCTCTCGCGAGCGCGCGAGGCCTTTTTTCCAATTGTTACGCAGAGCTGTGCTGCCGTCCTTCGTGCGAACACACGTATATGCTCACACACGACTCTCGAGTCATCGTCACGGCGTGCGCTTGCGAGTCCGCAATGAAAGATTTCTCGAGTATATAAGGTATAGTAAGTACTGCGCGCAGCTGCAGCGATAACGGGGAAAAGAGAGAGGGAGAGAGAGAGAGAGAATTCGCCACAGATCTCGCGATCGTGTATGACGTGTCGCGCGCGTTCGCGATTGATAAAACGCGGCGCGCAGTTGAAGAAAGTTCTCGCGCGGTCTTACTGTATAGCGATAATTTCGACATTAGACGAGAGATAAAGAGCGCACATGAACTTATTTGGTGATTTTTGAGAGGAGATACACGTGAATGAATGGGTCGCGAATGCGGCGTGGAGTGTTTCTTAATTATTGTGTTGCACCTTCGCGTAACAAGCTGCTTGCGTCAGGTGAGCGCCCGTGAAATCGTATAATAATTGGACGGAGCACTAGTCAAAATAGGAGCGTTTTTCGGGAGATGGATTACGAAAAAGAGGAGCGTGAGGCGGTGTATTAATCGCGGAGCGGTCGGCCGTCAAGTTGTGAAAATATGTCGTGTATGTGTGTGACACGACGCTTATGAATATTATATGTACGTGATGCCTTTCCCGCGGTGTTTTAGGGTGTGCTAACGTTTTAATGCGATGAGCTCTATTAAGGTACATGGAGATACTTATATGTTGAAATTAATTAGTGTTAAACATGCCTGGGGACGAAATGTGCGCACGGTTTTGTGAGTGAAATTTCAAATGATTAATACAGTTGTAAAATAGTATATTTAGATATTTTTATTGATATAAGAGGTGAGTATCCAAAGAAAATAAAACGCTACGAGGAACTGGAGAAAACGTAAAACCAGCTTCCGTTCGTTTACTATATCCAGTATAAGTTATCACCTGCATTCCTGCCCTGTACAGGAAATTCGCGCGATTACGTGTAACGATTACGTTATTATTTTTAGCTACAACTTTTGCGAGAGTTAAGAATAGTAGCAGCGGAAAGTCGCTAATCCATCAGGAATGCAATAAATATATTAAATGTGAAAGTAATTGCCGTGGCAGCGTGTGCAACTACTTTTATATGTTAATGCCAGGGGACTTGATTAAAATAAATTTACATTTTTGATAATAGAATTGATATAGCGTGATTAATATGGTGCTTCTTTTACCACGATAAGATTATAAAAAAATATATAAACAGAAATGGTTAATTGATTAACCGTACAATAAGTATTAATTAATTATGCTCCGAACGAATCTACGATATTTTTTTTCCTCTCAATTAATTACGGTACAATGAATTGGCTAACACGCTTTCTTTCGAAAGAAAAGTAAATTAGTCCAATTCCGATTTTAAAAAAAGAGATACTTGCTTTGCGCGATAATCGTAAAATACCTTATCATCTGCAACAATAGTCGCTGTTTACATAACAGAAAATCAGGCAAAACGGAGCTCCGAGAGTTGTAAATAAAACTCCGAGCCAGTGGAACCTTTTAAATTTTCCCGGACACAACACGTACGCATGTTTACCTCACGATTATTCATAAACACGCGCGTCTGGTAATAAACAATCACCCTGCTTTTTACAACCGCGGCATCAGGCAACCACAAAAATCGAACCATTCACGTGCCAGCCAGACGTCAACAACTAAATACAAGCGCGAAAGCCGGTACAAAACAACTGCTTAGACCCGAGTCTCGAGCCAAATGAGCGTCGCAACAAACCCCCCCCCCCCCCCCCCGCAAATAAGTACCTATAAAAATAAATAAATCCTATATACACGAGCCCTTCGCTCGTTCGGAGCACGATATATACCCGACGACGAGCAGCTGGGGAGCGATAAATCAGCCGCCGCTCTCTCTCTCTCTCTCACTCTTCCGTACTCGGATATAACCATACATACTCACACACATAGTACAGCGTATCGCACATACACGCACAATGTGCAGATAGCAGCGAGTATAAGCATTGTAATCAAAGGAATGGCATCGCGGGAGTAGCGCGTATAGAGTCACTTACGTTTTCCGGTTGCGACGAGCGCCTCTGTCGCGGCACACAGAACAGCGGCACGCCGCTTTCCCGCTTCCTCTCCAATATAGCGGCTTCCTCGGCACACTCGTTGACGAAAAAAAAAAAAATAATCGAACTATTCGATTGCGGCGATAGCCTGCCAATATACCACGCGGACGTGGGCGTCCTCGCGCTGCAGGTATATACCGATCGCTGTATATATGCTATAACACTGACATCGATAGGATAGGCACACTATACGCACACTGTCGCTGCGCGGTTTGTTATCTCGTCGCCGCTCGCTACGGCGATGGCACACAACTCTTTCTCGTCGCGGACGTCGCCGTCGTTACGGGCTTCACTTCGATATATAAGTATGTAGAATGAACACAACTGGAGAAAGTGTAACACGCGGCCTGAGTAATACAGAGCTTCTCGATAAAGAGAAAAGTATAAGGATCGGCAACACCTCGCCTCTCCCTTTGTTTACCTCGGCGGTGTCCTTCGCATTTCCACGCGCAGGATTATTTCTCACTTATAGTGCAGGCATGCCGATATCGACTCGCGGCGTAGAGTCTCGTGTTATCACTCGCGATTCACCTCTGTAACGATATCCCCACACGTAGACACACTCACACACAGAAACCGCTATACAGTCGCGCGTCGCTTCGATTGAGGTTAGGTTCTTCTCTCCTCTTTATTTCTTTCTTCTCGGAGCATCTTTCCCTGCTGCTGCAGCGCGCCGAGAGAGGATAAGAGAGAGAGACGCGCTCGCACTCTCTTCGACACACTCACACGCGCGCTTGCACACCTGCGAGAGATGACGGGGGACGGCGACGCGCGCGCGAAGGGAGGGGAGCTGCAGAGCACACGTATTATATATGTGTATATGTATATATAGAGAGCACGAAGGGCGCGCACGCGGTACCTAGCAAGCGCGCGCGACGAGGCGGACGCTAACAGGTTGCGCTCCGCGAAAAGACTGATGCGGCAGCGGCAGCGCGCGAGACGCCGCGCAGAGAGCTGCTCGCGGGCTCGACTTCTCTCCTCCCCACTCTAGAGCCCCGCGTGTGTACGCGTGCGAGTAGAAAGCCCACGCGATCCCCCACTCTCTCTCTCTCTCGATTCTTGATGGTTAACGCAGAGCGCTCGCGCGCGCACACGATGCACAGTGGTTTCTGTTCTCCATCTCTCGTTCTTGCTGTTTTTCTTTCGAGAGAGGCGAGAGAGGGAGACGGAATGAGGGGGTCTCTTAGCTTTTCAATGGCGATGTGCGTGTGTGCGTTTGTGTGTATAGGGCGGCATGTGAGAATGACGGTTTTTTCGCGAGAATTCGAAAGAATTTTTGAGGTCTGCTGAGGGGAATTATGGTGAAAAGAAAACCGTTGGGTATAGAGGTTTCTCAAATATACTGCTGTGTGGTAGTGGAAGTTGCTTTGAAGAGATGAAATTGTTAATACATTTTAAAGTGTTAGGGAATTGTAAAAAGTATACTTTAGGTATAATAATATTTTGATTTGAATTTATTGTATCATAATCCACTACGTATTTGTTTTGAACTTGATAAAATGTGTAAAGTTTCTTTGATTAAAATCATAACAAATTGAAAAACTAAGAACAGTGGCCATTAAGAGTCTATTGTTAAACACATTTCAATAATAGATATGTTGAACTATTGAAAAATGCGTTATTATTCGATTTCAAAACGTCCGTATGTGTATCGAAATAATATTGCAACATAAAAGTAAAAAATATACATATTTTTTAGTAATTTTAAATATATTTTTTCATATAATAGCTATGCTTTTACAATATCTCATTAAGTAATAGTATTACATACTGTAGATAATATACTAAAATAGAACTTGAAAAACAAAAAACTAAAAAAGTCATAATATTTTAAAACGTTTTTATTTCCTTTAAAAACTAATTGTTAAAAATATTATCTGCAATTGTTAACGGCACGCAAGACAGCGTATTGTCGCAGTAAAATCGACTTAACAAATAAACTTACGTATTAAAACATACCGTACGCATAAAACAATTGTGTGAAAAACTATACCATGGTACATACTATACCACGATGCAGTGTAACTGGTTGCAACGCAGCAGGCGCTCCACGATTACTCGAAAATCTCTGTAAGAATTTTGTTCGTTTTTTAATAGAAATAGAAAGACAGTTTTTTTTTTCTAAATGAATCATGCAAATTTGCAAACACACTGTTCATGCTTTGAGACACCGTGACAGCTGCACCCGGACGCAGCAGGCGATTAGCGTCTGTTTCCATACGAGACAAGGCAAACGTCGCCATCAACCGTATATAGCTCGCAACGGAACTGTCTTTCACAGTTTCTGCACAACAAGCATCCGATCTCAGGACGATTACATTTTTCTCCCTCTCTCACTCTTTCGTCCATCCTTCCGAGCTCACCGTCTTCCTGTAATTTTACAACATTTATCATCCTCTTCCGCAACTCGGACTCGCCTGACCATATCGATGCAATTTTGCCTTTACAGTTTTTTTTTTGTTAAGATACGCACACTGAGGTGCTGATTGTTTGCACACAGCATTGTTCTATGTCTCTCTACCACTCTTGCGCGCATGCACCGTTAAGTACTAACTCATTATCTGCGATCTGATACGCGTCGTTTATAAAATCAGAAGTTGCGCAATCGCCAGGTCAAGCCTCGTAGCGCGTGCTAATTTCTAATTTTCATGGAAATTTCGCTGAATAAGCCATTTTTTTCATTATATATTCTTTACAATTCCCAGAATTCATTAGTGCATCGTTAAGGTGTGAATTTTCTTATCATTATCGCGAAGTTGGATTTCATAACGCTTGGTATGTTGTTATTATTGATACAATTTTCAGGCACTGCAGACGTTATTTTAATAATATGGTATTAATTGTAACATAAAACTTTACGTTCATTCATTAGGAATTATATAAAAAAAAGTACTTGTCCGATAAAAGCTAAAGGTATCTGAGAGCATGCGCGGGAAAAAGGAAACGAGATTAGTGTAAAAAAATGTGTTGACAGTATAGCAGAATAAAGGAATAACAATAATAATAATAATAATAATCAAACAAGGAAAAGAATAATTAAAAAAAAATAGAATAAATACTGCAAAAAAACGCTGCTAATTCATTGGCACGTTGCTTCCTTAAAATACACTAAAAAAATACTATATTTTAACATTTTTCATATACCTATAGCATATGCCAAATCGTGAAATATAATATTAAATTCGCCATGGCTTGCTTAACCGTATTGCATTTACTATATTTATATTGTATTAACTAAACTAGTATATTTATCATCAACATTTTATAGTTTAGTTAGTATTTTTGCTTCAAAATAAACTACTGTATGACAACCGTTCGCTCATATTCTATCACATATTATAAAGATCCTCTCGAGAACTTGACTCTGGGTCGATTACAACCCGCGCAAAAAATTGAAGACTGGCCAATATATTGCTCGGAATGTGGGCAATATATGGGATATGTCACTTCCCATACATGGCTGAAATTTCTCCAGATTGCTCTCCGTACTCTTTTCCCATATATGGGGGAACTTTTGGGGACTTCTATATGTATAATGTAGTTCCAAAGCCTCCACTAGGCGGCGCACGCCTGACGGCGTAACTCGTGGCTAAATATAGGACGTATGGGACACTTCAGTGCACTGTACAGGCTATCCATTTACCTGTACAGGCCCTGACTTTCGTCTTAATTGAATTTCTACTTGGGCTATTATCATTTATTTAAATGTTTCTTTAAGAGAGAAATATGCAGTTTGAAAATCTAACTGTAATCTATTAGTTACCTCAACTGAACGAGAAAAAAAAACAAAATTTTACTATACTATTCGGCTGAAAATTTTCTGATTCTTTTTATTTGTTTTAAACTAAAACAAAATTCTTCTCCAGTACTCCATATGGATATAACGGTTTAAATGTTACAGTTATTCTTAAAAATATGGTCACCGATCACAACTCATAATTCAATACGCGTCACTAAAAATACAGAAGAACAGAAAATTACAAACTGAGTGTTCGCTCAGAACCCTATACTCTTTAAACTTTACGAAAACGTCAGAAAAATAACACCTTATATAGCCATAATCAGCGTGCAAAAATAATGACAGGTTGGTCAAAATGCCAATCGCGACAATCTGCAGCGTCTCTTTCTCTCTCCTCCCGGCGAACAACCGACGGGTTCCAAATCGGCAACTGTTTCTGCATCGTCACACATCCGCCGCGATCCGATCGTCTTGGAATAACGCTCCACCGAGTCTCTTTACGCGCACGATGCGGGCGCATCGCGAGCGATGGGGGATTCTCGAGAATCATCGCGTGTGGCGTGTACATACATATCTGCGCCTAAGTGCAGTACGTCTTTTTTGTGCCCGCGGTTTTTAGGCCGCTCGACGTGCGCGGAGAAATTGGGCAGAGCGTAGAAAATTCCAGATCTGATCTGTGAGTTGTAGTTAATTTGTCGAGATTTTGGGGAGCTGGCGTGCATGCAGTCGTAATTGGCCTATGGAATTCGTGATTTCTCGTTTTTCTTGCGGCTGGGTTTAACTTAGGTTTATTACGCTATCGAGATAAATTAAGGACGGTTAATAGAATGAAGACGTGCTATAAATTTTGTATGGGGCTGGTACAGTGATAACGCTGGATTTGAATTAAAGATTTATTATTTTTGTTTTACGGTATAGGATTCTATTTCCTATCAGCCGGAAACCGTTCATGGTTAATGAATAACTGCAATATGTAATTATACCATAAATAATTGTAATTACTTTTTTTTCTTAAATCTTAAGCAAACTAATAAATTGAATAAAATTGAAAAAATCACGTATCGAGTGTCATTCTAAGTCTTTTTTCGAAAATCCAAATATTTTTCTACCGTATACGAAACGGTAATAATATCCTCTAGAGTACACACTTATATCTATTTCCATCCTCTGCGCGTTTACACTACATATACCTTCCCCTCCATTTCTTTATCTCTTTCTCTCCCTGTTTGTTTCTTTAGCCTTTTTTTGAGAGAGAAAAAAAGAGCGCTAGCTGGCACATGCAGGCGCGCATATATACCTGCGGTCTCGTGCTCATCGAGTATCATCATCCGTCGCAGAAAGAGACGACGGCGACGAGCGGATTCCATATTGACTGGCGCATGCTGCTACGGCAAGAGTAAGTAACAGAAACTGTACGGGAGAGGATAGACGCGAGCAGCGAGGTATATATATGAGTAACCGATACCGTCGTGCGCACGGAATATCGGGAAATATCGTAAGACGATACGAGGCGGCAGGAGATATACGCAAGCGAGTAAGAGAGTTATAGGGAGGGAGAGAGGGAGACAAAGGGAATGCAGTATCGGAGGTGGAAACGCTGGAAATTTTGAGGAAAGTGTGTATGGATAATACACAGGCAGTTGTGAATGGGGAAAGCGAGGGTAAACAGAGTGTGACGCTTAGGCAAATATTTAACGACTAGCCGGTTTTTTCGTTGTCGGACTCGTACGGTGGGGTATATATATATATGCTCGTTAACGCTATTGTTAGTGCGCCTCTCGACGTAACATGGGTTTGCTCATATATATATCTACGTGAATTGATTATTTTATTTTTCCCTTCGTGTCCGAGTGAAGGTCTTTATTATTTCAATTGCTTATTCAAGCAAGGCATTTTTCTTATACTTCTCAATTGAAATTTTGAGTTTATAAAATAGCTCTGTACTGCCCGCACCTCTTTTTATAACGTTTAGAATTATGGATTCCATTTTACATTCGTATACTCGTATTTGAGTTATCAAAATTCAAAATTACTCCCAAAACACTTTTAGAAGAAGATTAGCTTGAAGGATAGCGTAGGAATTAGTCACTGAATCTTGGAATTTGGTGTCGATTTTTGTCTTTTTAATTGTAACGGTTTTTATGAATTACATTACCAATAAAGTGATAGAAAATGAGATATGCCACAAATTGAAAAAATAAATTGTATAAATTAAAAAAAATAAATAACAAATTACTATTTCAATAATTAAACTAATTAAACTAAAATTTTGGATTAAAACTTTTTGAAAATCTAATTTATAGAAACCAAATCAATTTAAAAGATAAATACTCTACACAAAATGTTAAGTTTTTTCGATGACTGATTTCAAAAGCTTTTTGCGGCAGTCAAATCAGTCAATTTCAAATATGACTCAGTTGAAAATAATTACTCAATTTTGATAAATAATTGAACACAACTATTTTAAGCACACTAATCAAGTCATCAGATGTTCAAATGCATTAATATTAATTAATGCCTTTATGTAAAATTTAATTTAGGTAAAGATATTTTGTTGTTTTACTTTAAATAACTAAAACACAATTTTACTAATAATTCTCACAATTTGAAGTTTTATTTACTTGATTTCATAAACGAGCGAACATATTGGTTTTATTATAATCACAGATATATAGGTGAAACTTAATTAGTAGTTTCTGTTATGTCTCCCGCATAAAGAATTAAATACCACATAATTATTGTATGTACTAATAATTATAAATTTTTTAAATAAAAACAAGATAGACGCTTTCAAAATAAATACAAAACAATGCCCGAGAGACAATAGAATGAGAAAACTCAACGCATCCATCATGTATGATTAGAAAAATAGCTTATTGTTATTTTCATTCATCTCAACGTCAGGTAGTGGTGGACTCAAACCACGTGCGTAACGCGAAAAAAGAGTCACGGCTCGTAAAAAAAAGAGGTGAAAAACTCGAGAGAGAGAGAGAGAGAAAGAGAGAGAGAGAGAGAGAGAGAGAGAGAGAATGCACCTCTGTGCTTCATGTCACGCGAAATAGCCAAGCTAATTACTTCATAATTACGCTGGTCACCTGTGATGATCTCCGACTCGGCTTTGGTGCGAGTCACGAGCGGAGGTACCGTTTTTTCTTACCCGTTCGCGAAGATATTGTATACTGAAAAAAATAACAAGTATGGCCATCTCTAGCGCATTCAACGTTATAATATAGCCAGGCAACCTTTACCATATAAGCTTTATACCAAGCTCAAGAGAATTCCATTGGAATTTTATAACTGCGTATAGAACCGAATAGAAATTGCTTTTATTTAGAAAAACATTATGTAAAAATATCAGAAGTTAATAATTTTTATAAAATTCATCTTATGATCGAGTACTATTTTATTTAACTGATGATACAAAAGTTGTTTCATATATCACAATTTTACCAGAATACGGCTGGAAATGCAAATTTAACACTGACCCGAATTTTCAAATTTATAAAACTCTAACCATGGTTATACAGGACAGCTTTTTTGCTTTAAAATGTATTAGCTTACATGGCTCAGACGATCCATAAGAGCGGAGGCTTCCAGTTCAAGGAGGAGATCGAGTACAAGAACAGGCGCAACCACGGCGCGTACGTTGATAATGTCAGGCTTCCTGGCAGGGATTATCATGGCCGAGGATTCATTCAGGTATGTGTAAATATAGGAAAATCTCTTTAAAAAACTCACCAAGTACCGCAGTATAAAATGAAAAATTATTCTTTTGCACAGTTGACCTGGGGTTCGAACTACAAGGCCGCCTCGAAGGGTCTAGGCATGGGAGACAAGTTACTGAGGAATCCGCACCTCGTCGCCGAGGATGACAACCTCGCGATGTTGGTGAGCACCTGATACTGGGAGGCCAGGGTCAGGCCGATGCTCGCCGGCCACGACAACCAACGGGGCAATCAAATGCTCCCGTGGATAGAACCAGAGGGCCGCTACAGGTACCAGATCTACCTCAAGGTAGCCAAGGCCCTGGGCATCAGGAATCTGGCACGCGAGAATGGCTGCTGCAACTAGCGTGTGTGCGAATCGAGTGATCGATTATAATGTTACCGATACTGCTAAATTTAATCTCAATATAATATGCTGATTAATAGGTTCTGGATTACAATTTGTTTTACAGTAGGTTTTCATACTGTAACAGTATAACTTACTGTGATTATTGAATAATAGAAGGTTTGATAATTAAATAATTTGTATATCTATATAATATACCATGATAAATTATGTAACATTAGCGAAATACGTAAATAGATTTTATATATTTTGTATGCATTTTGGAAGCGTATACAATTTATTGCACATTGTAAAGCATTTCTTGAGAAATTACAATTTGAAAAAATGATTAAAAAAATATTAATCTCAAATATTTCTGAAATTTTTGGATCAATTCTTTTGTCCAAAGAACTCAGCCAAGAGATATCCGAAATTTGACACTAACAAAAAATCGCTGCCAAATCATTGTTCGATTTATTGTTCGATTAGATTAATTATTAATAACCCCAGTGGTGGTGTGGAAAAATGTTAATTTAAATTAAACATTTTTACTCTAGTTATCGTGCGAAAAAAAATCATTTCAAATTTATACATAATTTAAGAATCTCTTACACTAAAACCTGATATAATAAAACTACAAAACTAAAAAATTTTAATTTCAAATATCTCTTGAATTTATGAATGAATATTTCTGTCCAACGAACTCATCCAAAGACAAAAACTACCTCTCCACAAAATTTTAAAGTGATTAGATACAATTTACTCTAGTTATCGCCTATCATAGAAAAGTGAATTTTTTATAAAATAATTTTTTTCTCTTAAAATATTTTTTACAAATACTTGAAACAAATGACAAATGTTTTTGAGAAATTGTAGATTTATATATGAGACATTAGCAAACAAATTGTCATCTCGATAGCTTTTACCATATCGGAGATATAACCTCTAAATGAAAAATTAATAAAAAAATGATAATATACAAAATAAATATAGCTATCGACATTTGTTTTGTGTATAACTAACATTCATATATTTATTTCAATTTGATTTGATTGATTGATTAATACGCCACAACGAAAACATGATTTTTTTCTCAAAAACAAATGAAGATAATCTCTTGAAATTTTAACCCAGCATTGTCTCTAATAATTGAAATAAGTGGTTAAAATTTTGAGTATATAAATCAAATATTCTCTGACAAAACGCCAGTCAAAAATATTTAAAAAAAATTTTTTAACCTCAAACATCTTTGCTGGTGACAGTGGGATATTTTTAGGCAACGAACTCATTTTGAAGATATAAAAAATCTATATCTATGCCAAATTTCAGGACGATTAATTGATTTTTACTTTTGTCATCGTACGACAACGAAAACGCGATTTTTTTTTTAAATACATTTTTTCTCAAAAACAAATGAAGGTAATCTCTTGAAATTTTAACCCAATATTGTCTCTAATAAGTGTAATAAGTGGTTGAGTCAATTAATCAAATGGTTTCTGAAAAAACGGTACTTATTCGAAAATATTTTTAAAAAGTTTTTAATTTCAAATATCTTTTTTCATGATAGTTGATTTTTTGGGCAACGAACTCATTCAAAGACTATACAAAAACTACCTCTCCACAAAATTTAAAAGTGATTAGATAAAATTTACTCCAGTTATCGCATATCATAGAAAACACATTTTTTATAAAATAATTTTTGTCTTTAAAAATATTTGAAATAATTTTGACGGACACTAGACGAACTATGAGTAACAGCATTTATTTAAATTGCCAACGTTTCGGAAGTATTTTTCACTTCCTTCTTCAGGGCTTAAAAGTCAATGCGTCACATTATGTCGGTCTTATGTAATATCTAAAAATATTTGTTACAATACTTGATATTTTGACAAATTGTATAGATTTATATGAGACATTAGCAAAAAAATGTTCATCTCGGTAGTCTTTAACATTTCAAAGATATGACCTCTAAATGAAAAATCATGTTTTTATAGATAACTCATAAATAAATATAGCTATCAACATTATTTTTAAATTGTAGATAATTTTACGCTGATTCGAATGCATTATGAATAAACGCACGATATGAATGTTAAAAAAATGAATACCTTTTTAAAAATGAAAAATTTCTTTTTCAACAAGTGAAAAATTGATATAAAAAAAATCTATATTTTATTGATTACAATGTATTCTTAAATACGGATCCGACTTCAAAAGTGTTTTGATCGATTATTCATACTTTTTATGGATTATAATATACTTTTAGTGCGTGTTTTTGTATATTATTTCATACTTTGTAGTGTTTTTCGAAATCAGTTATTTTTTTTCCAAAAAAATTTTTTTATTTTAGACTTTTTAATTGTAACGACCGAGATTCATTTCATTAAGGGGGTGTTGTACTCATGTACTCTGTTTTACCGATAGAACACGGTAAATTCTATATTATTAAAATAAGTATATCGAATTACGTTTTGTAAGGAGATAGTTGCCCTACGCAACGTAATAATCTACTATCCTACACAGTTTTGAGCCGAAATATCAACGGCACCCTAAAAAATTTTTCGAACGAAATTTCGGTTATTTTTGTTCGAAAAATTTTTTAGGGTGCCGTGGATATTTCGGCTCAAAACTGCGTAGGATGGTAGATTATTACGTTGCGCAGGGCAACTATCTCCTTATAAGGCGAAATTCGATATATTTATTTTGATAGTATATAATTCACCGTGTTCCGTCGATAAAACAGAGTACATGAGTACAACACCCCTTAACATTGAAACATAGGTCACTCAATAATCAATAACAATGAGCACGGTGCAATAACAGACTACTTATTAAGTCACGGATAGGCGTGACCTAAGTACGGATTTAAGTCACGCAGTGCTATAAAATTAATAAGATACAGGTACGAATATCTGTTAATTTAAGAAAGGCTAAAAAAGCATTGCAATCGCCTGTATTCGAACGATTTTGTAAAATAACTAAAACATACAAAATATAATGTATAATTGTTTATCATTCCTCAGATCATTCATATAAACAACCATGCATTACTCACGCTACACGTTGTACTTATAATTTTCCATATGTAACCCCAGATGAAACTTTTGATAGAATGAAATAAGCCATAAGAAGAGTACAAAATAGATACAGCTATAGTTGTATTAATCAAAATGTTTAATTTTACATTCAAAAAGTTTTTCTGTATTGGATTGATTGCCAAGCTATAATAAAAAAATAGTATATAATGTTTATTTTAAAAGATATCACGTTCTCCAATTTAACAACATGTATGTGACAATTAAAATTTACTTTATGTAACTTTTTATAATTATTAATACAAATTATATATAGTACAATTTGTTTAGAGAATAAAGGAATCAACAGAGCAATGACTTGAAAGTAATTATCACTTAATTTTAAAATTTATTTAAATTCAAGTGTTTACAATAGATCTTACAACTACAATGATGTATTACAATTTCACATTTTATTATAAATAACGACTGATACCAATATTACATTTGTTCAAAATTTTTTATTATTTATTTCGCATACGATCGGATACATAATTAAAAAAGATAGACTACGAGATACAACAATAAACCTTTCACTGAAGCTATTTTAGTAAACTTTACTCATTGTTGAGCCACTGACTCTCTGTTGAGATTTTTTTACTCCGTGGTCATCAGGTCACAAAGACAGCTCTTTTGCCTTAGATGTTTGTAAGGCTCAATCAGGTACTCCATAACGGCCTCTGGCAGAGCTCGTAATGGCGGTCCCGTCTGGCCCCGATAGTTCTCATAGGGTCTTAGTGACCCCGGACGAACGCTGTATAAGGGTTACCACATGTGACCCTGACTATGACCTGACGTTCATTCCCGGATCCCCGCTTTACGGGGGGCCTTGTTACTTTGGCGTTATTATGCGGGTAATTTATGTCTAAAACAATTTAATGATGATTTCTTAATCATTTCGGGCGACTTTAGAGCTTCGCGCGCGATTAGTTATTAAATGGAGGAAATTAAGAAGAAATAACGCAAGTCCGGATAAACTGTCAGGGCCGCGTAGGCGCGCCGTTACTCGCCTTACTTCGGACCTTACGAAGTGCCGTGTTAGGATCTTGTTATTTTTCTAGGGCGTCGGTCAAGGCCCTAATATTGGCCCTAAGTCAATTTTCGTTTGAGACTTGTGTTGACCAAAAACGGTCCGTACGATCCTCTCAATCGCTGTTCTCGTGTCGTACGCAGCAGTTATTATAACTGTATCATTGGAACGACTAGATACAGATTTTTTATTTTTTACCAGACTTTTGAGGTATAGGCGACAGGGATTAAAATTGTCCTCTTTATATGTACATCTGACGCACGAGCTCAGTACGAAGAGCTTAAGATTGGATGCTTTCCGGAACAGTCTATCAAGTTCTTCATATGACATTTCATATTGTTCCACTATTAGAATGAGCCTCTTCAAACAAGGCAGATTGAACAGCAGCGGAATGAAATTTAGATCATATGCTTTGTCCGCGGAAATACACAAGTTGATGTGCTCAAGTTTCTGACAATTTTCGGCAATATCAACTATGAACTGGGTTTCGAGCCGTTCGTAATAAATTTTCAGAGTTAGCGATCGTAGATTTTTCAGTTTACTCAAATGCTGATGGTCGTATGTATTGCTGAGCGGATAGTATAATAGCTCGACGAGCGATTCGGCAAGTTTATCGGCTAATGTAGCGGTGAATTCGAAAAATGGACAACTTAATATATGCAGAATCTTCAGCTGATCAGGGTCGAGGTGATCGAAGTCGATGGCCGTGTGGCCGGTGAAAAAAATCCGTAGTCGACGCAGTTCCTTGTTCCTGTGTAAAAGTTCCCTCAAATCGTCGACATGTTGCACCGAGAAGAAATTTAAGTTCAGCGCCTCAAGGTTGCTGCAGGCGAACCAGTCCTCGGAATTCAGCGGTTGGCTTCCTGTGTTCAGACACTTCAGCTTGGGGCAGCACTCGACGATTCGCTTGATTGTTCCCACTTCAGAACTCCGCTGCCAGTCAATATTGTTCGGAAAGGTGATCTCCTCGAAGTAGCGGCCTCGTCGTTCTAGAATCTTCTCCAATATGTTATCGCTCTTCTCGGGGTTGTTGACATACCGGGGTGGAAAGGTATCCGTGTTCCTGATTATCAGATGTTTGGCGTACATGCACCAATTGGCTTCGCTGACATCACACCAGCGCTTACAAACGCTTTCGATGCCCACCCTGTCGCGGTAGGGCAGTTTATTGAATATTAAACCGAGACTGTCGTCGTCCAGGTTGTTGATGGTGAACGCACTCTTTACAGCAGCTGCGCTTGATGTGGGAATGCGATTTTCAGCTTCCATTGTCAGTATTTTTGTGTGGAGAGCCAAAAGTTTGATGTGAACCGTTTAGACCGGAGGCCAAGCCAAGAATGACTAGTGGTCCTCTGTGTTTTCAGGTAGTAGGCGGCCTACAGCGACCCCTAGAGGATTTTAACGCAGCGGCAGGCAAGAGAAAGTTACGTATCGTGCATGCCTGTGTCTCTCTTTTGCACGCCTACTCCATACTTTCTATTGGGCTCATTGGCGCGTCTGAGGTCTACACTGAGAGAAGCTAGGCACCTATATTGGGATTTGTCATTCGTATATCTAGCTAACTAAAATGCATACTAAAATATATCTATATATAGCTAACCAAGATGGCTCGACTTGGCCAACAGCCCCATTTAAATATACAGGTTAAGCACGGGCTAACTTGCGCCATCTTGGTTAGCTATATATATGGATGTCATATCCCAATACTGCCGTCGGAAGCAAGTTAAAAAAAAAGTTTAATTTTCAAAAATGATTAACTTAATAGAAAGCGGCAGGCTTTCATACTTTATATTGAAATTGCGGCGAAAGTGACATTTTGAAGTTACAGACCTTCTTGCTTACTGCGTCAGTATAGTCCGTGCAAATTAATGGCGTGTGCTTTTTGCAGCATGAGGGGACGTGCGCGCATAGGTCTATGCGGGATGCATTTGAGCATCGAGAGTAGGGCTGCCACCTTACCGGAATCCTGCCGGCTAGGCCGGAAATTTGATGTTTAGGCCGGTTTCCGGAATTGATCTCCGACCGGGCTATCAAAAGCCGGAAACCAGAGGATCATTCAAATTTGAAGAATGAAAATATTTTATTTTATTGAAAGTCGTAAATAATAACCATAAATTTAATTAACAAATGTATATTTATTACGTTATTTATTTATTTATAAAAAATACAATTTATTATCTACAATATAATTAATAATTTGTGATGTAGTTGCTCTAGCGGCATGAATATAGCGCACGTCTTCAAACCCAAGTAGGCGGGGGATATGAATATTAAGTACTTGAAGACGATCTTTGGAGGCAAAAGTGAAAAGATCTTGGGCGTTTTTTAGCATGGGGATATGAAGTCTACGCATATAAGAGAGTCATATGAAAAAATAATCCAAACGATTATTTAAACAATTTTTGAACCCAAGTAGGCGGGGGATATGAGGTCCACGCATGTAAGGGGTCATGTAGACATGAGAAAATAACAAAAAGGAGAATTTAACTAATTTTTAAACCCAAGTAGGCGGGGGATATGAGGTCCACGCATATAAAGGGAGTCATGTAGATATGAAAAAATAAACAAAGCGATTATTTAAACAATTTTTAAACCTTATTTTTGCTTATTGTTGCACATCTACGTAATTCCCTAATATGCGTGCACCTCGCGTCCCCCGGCTACTTGTGTTTAAAAATTATTTAAATAATCGTTTGCTTATTTTTTCCCATGACTCCCTTATATGCGTGGACCTCATATCTAGGGTTGCCATATTTTCAAGAAAAAAATAACGTATTTTCATTTTCCACATGTAAAAAGAAAACGTACATTGATATAAAAAAACGTACATACGTACTTCATGTACAGCAAGTGATTTAACTTTCGTTAAAAACTTCCCATACTAGGTATAAGTTTATAATCTGATGCTAAGGATTAGAAACAATGTTTGTAGGCTATGCAGTGCTAAATTTTTTTATTAAGTATTTCTTAAATTGTATTACATTTAAATTATTTACAAGAAAACTAGTAGGCGGGGATGCGAGTTCTACGCGTGGACGGGGGCGCGTCAGCCGTGCATTCATGGTAAAATAATTATTTGAATAATTCTTAACCCCAAACAGGCGGGGGATACAAGTTCCACTCGTATACGGGAGCGCATCAAACATGCAAACATGGCAAAATAATAATTTAAATAATTCTTAACCTCAAGTAGGCGAGGGAAGCGAGTACTACGATACGGGAGCGCATCGGACGTGCATAAATGGCAAAATAATTATTTAAATAATTCTTAAACCCAAGTAGGCGGGAGAAGCGAGTACTACGCGTATACGAGAGCGCAACGGACATGCGTAAATGGCAAAATAATTATTTAAATAATTCTTAACCCCAAATAGGCGGGGATGCGAGTTCCACGCGTATGCGGGAGCGCTTCAGACGTGTGTACATGGCAAAATAATTATTTTAATAATTCTTAACCCCAAATAGGCGGGGGATGCGAGGTCTACGCGTATACGGGAGCGCGTCAGACGTGTATACATAGCAAAATCATTATTTTAATAATTCTTAAGTCCAAGTAGGCGGGGGATGCGATTTCTACGCGTATACAGGAGCGCGTCAGATGTGCATATATGGCAAAATAATTATTTGAATAATTCTTAACCCCAAACAGGCGGGGGATGCAAGTTCGACTCGTATACGGGAGCGCATCAGACGTGCATACATGGCAAAATAATTATTTGAATAATTCTTAACACCAAACAGGCGGGGGATACAAGTTCCACTCGTATACGGGAGCGCATCAGACGTGCATACTTGGCAAAATAATTATTTGAATAATTCTTAACCCCAAGTAGGCGGAGGAAGCGAGTTCTAAGCGTATACGAGAGCGCGTTGGACGTGCATACATGGCAAAATAATTACTTAAATAATTCTTAACCCCAAGTAGGCGGGAGATGCGAGTTGTTAGACTTGTAAAAACGATTTTAAAACGTTTACACAGTACGAAATAAAGTATGAAATTTTAAATATTGGAAGTGAAAATTAATGATTGAGGAAGCTACGTACCAATCAATTAACAGCGGTTTTTTTACTTGAATACACGTCTGGCACGCTCCCGTATACGTGTCGAACTCGCCACCCCCACCTGCTTAGGGTTCAGAATTATTAAAATAATTATTTTTCCATGTATGCACGTCTAACGCGCTCCCGTATCGCGTAGAACTCGCATCGCCCGCCTGTTTGGGGTTAAGAATTATTCAAAATTTTATTTTGCCATGTATGCACATCTGAGGCGCTCCTGAATATGCGTAGATCTCGCATCCCCCGCCTGTTTGGGGTTAAGAATTATTCAAATAATTATTTTGCCATGTATAAACGTATGACGCTCTCCCATATACGCGTGGAACTCGCATCCCCCGCCTACTTGGGGTTAGGAATTATTTAAATAATTATTTTGCCACATATACACGTTTGTCGCGCTCCCGTATACATGCAGAACTCGCTTGCCCCGCCTATTTGCGGTTAATAATTATTAAAATAATTATTTTGCCATGTATAAACGTCTGACGCTCTCCCATATACGCGTGGAACTCGCATCCCCTGCTTACTTGGGGTTAGGAATTATTTAAATAATTATTTTGCCTTGTATGCACGTCTGACGCGCTCCCGTATATGCGTAGAACTCGCATCCCCCGCCTACGAAATGCCAAGTTGCTCCGTTGCTCGCGCAAACTTTTCTAACAATAAGAAAAAAGGAATGGAAAAGAAGTAAGTATGGTATTATACCTTGAACTCTGAAAATGTTGCAAACTTGTGACGGTATTATACTAAGTATTATAGAATAATACTCGCATGTATGATACCGAGATACTACACGCGCCCAACCGTGCTAAGACCAGAAAGAGAACGTTTTGTTAGAAAAGCTGAAAATAACGTACATTTGCGTACGTTATGTTTCTTTAAAAGTTTAACGTACATTAGTCCAAAATAACGTACAATACTTTATATTAACGTACGGGTGGCAACCCTAAATTGACTCATATCCCTCGGCTGCTTGGATTTAAAAATTGTTTAAATAATCGTTTTGTTTATTTTTTCATGTCTACATGACTCCCTTATATGCGTGAACCTCATATCCCCCGCCTACTTGGGTTTAAAAATTGTTTAAATAATCGTTTGGATTACTTTTTCATGTCTACATGACTCCCTTATATGCGTGGACTTCATATCCCCCGCCCACTTGGGTTTAAAAATGGTTTAAATAATTGTCTTGCATATTGTTTCACGTCTACGTAATTCCTTAATATGCGTGGATCTCATATCCCCCGCCTACTCGCCACCCCCCGCCACGGTCATCGATCGGCCGGAAACTACAAATGTAAAAGGTGGCAGCCCTATCCCCAGCTCATGTGAAACTAAGTAAATACATACAAAATAAGAAAGCGCAACTGCGGTGACCGTTTTACATTCCTTTTATCTATAATGCGGCTGCAGCGCAAAAGTGCATAAAATCTAATAGAACATTCTAGAAGTTATTTCGATGAGATTCGTTATTATGGTCGTCGTGACGTCAGATGCGATGTGATGTACTCTTGATGAATGAATAGATCTTCGACAACTAAGCTTCTGTTATTGTTGTCAGGCGCGTATTTATAAATACGCGCACGTGCGTATTCTTACGGTACTAATAGCGATGCACTGTATGAGTCAATTTATGCACCTCACAAGGTATTAAAATTGTTGATAAACGAAAACTGACAAAAAAAGCGAGGCTGAATCCCAAATCAATGTATAAAGTTTTTGTACCTCATACTAGCCAAGATACTTTATAAAATCATAAAATAAGGAATATGTTTATATTATTAGAATAATTGTATACTGTTTGTTAGTTAATATATTTTTAGAATAATAGCTTTTTGCTTGTCAATATAACTTGAGAAAGTAAAAAACTGTTTGTTTCTGTTAACATTTTGCAAACCGGACTGCTATTATATGTATATTCTAGAGATATTAACTTTAAGTGCTGGTTTTAAAGCGGATCCATCATTAACATTGACCTATAATGAATATTTTTATTTGTAAATAAATCATAAAACTTTAGTAAGATACGTGAGTCATGAAATTGGTAGATATTAACCCTTTGAAACCGGAATTTTTTCTGTCGGAGATAAAAATTCTTTTCCGGTCGTTTTTGATTCTATACATTACCAATATGAATTCTGATTTTTTTCAAATTTTTTGTTAGCATATATATAAAAAGCTACAGGTAAGTCAATGTCCACTGGGATTGACACGTATTGTTGTTTCGGTATATGATTTGTATAAATATATTCCAAAATAGTAATAAATTTTTTTAATATTTTAAGTCCTTCTGAATCTCAACATATTTTTTTGAATACCTAAACTAAATGTCTCACAGCATAGAAAAATTCTTAAAAGTACAAAAATTCAAATCTTGAAATTTTCAAAATTTGCAAAATTTAATCCTTAAAAAAACTAAAAAAATTTTAAAATAACTCAAAATAATTTTTTCTATTAGTTTTAACGTCTAAAATGACGATAGTATAGGTTTTGAGCTGATCTATTAGACGGATTCGTTTCCATGAATTTTTAAATTGTATGTCCATAGGAATGGACATTGGGTTACAAAGGGTTAACATTAGAATACTTAAACTTGAAAATTCGGTATAGCATAACTTACATGATATTCTCTTATCATCTTATCTTTGCTGTGTTTTTCACGTCACTACCAAACAAACAATAAATATCGCGCAGCTTCCACTGGTTCAAATTGCAACCTACGTTTAACATTTTTGATGGACAAAATAAGAAAACACTTATATCATACATTTAAAAAATAGATGCTTATAAAAATATACACTTCTCATTTCTTTAAAATTTACATTTTCATAGCCTGTTATAGACATAAGCCAACATACGGCTCTAACGCCGTTCGCATTAATTATTCAAGTATATTACCCTGCAAAAAGCTTGCATCGCAAAAGCTCAGACAAAGATTCATTGACGCCGCATCACATATGCTTTGCCTGTACTGTTAGTTCGTTGACTTCAACACGCGACGGCACGCCGAGGACGTAGATGACCGCGTCCGCAACATCTTCAGGTTCGAGCGCCGGGATCGGCTTAAACACTTCGCTGTCGTTCATCATCGGCGTCTTCACGAGGCCCGGGCTGACGCTCTGTAGGGAAACGTAAGATTTTTGTTAATACTTTTTTGTTTGAAAAGAAGGTTTAGAAAGTTTTAATTGTTCAGAGTTGGTATATTCTGTAAGTAATTACAAAATAAAATGCGTTATAAATTGATACTAGTGTATAGTGTAATGTTAATTTCATTAGAATTCTAAGTCGTTTTTTTCGTTGTGTCGTTTTACGTTGTTATGTAATGTAAAACGGATAAAAAATTTAACTTTTTGCACGTAAAATTATCAAGTTGGTAGCGATAAACTCTGGAATTCCCCTAGTTTCACAAAATTATACCTCTGGCATTTGTCATAATTTAGCGGTTTATGTGAGTACCGAAGAATTGATTCTCAATTTTGATTGGAAAGTAAAAATATTTATGTCGAAAATTCTTTGAATTTCTTACCATGACACGTATTTTACAATCTAGAAGTTCGTTCGTTAGCGTTTCCGATAGAGCTGTGACAGCGAATTTCGATGCTGGGTAAACATTGAATGGAACCATTGGTGGTGGCAGTCGATGTCCTAAAACACTAGAATTAAAACGTAGAATTAATAAGTTTTATTAATTGAAAAATTCGTTAATTATATGACAAATAAATCAATAAGATATTTTTGAAATGAACAAGGGTATACTAGTATTTTTTAATTAATTAATATCCAAAGATACAAAAATTGTTTAGAATAAGAGTAATTTACAGAGAAAGATTGTACCTATTTATGTTTATAATGTGAGCTTCTTTCTGATTTTCCTTCATTAATTTTATGGCTTGTTTTGAGCAATACAATAAGCCGAAAACATTGACTTTAAATACGCCTTCCAGCTCCTGAGTCGGAAGGTCTGTAATAAAATAAATTTTGGTAAAGGGTTTATACATTTTTTTATATATATTTATAAGTTAGTCTTAGCAACATACCTTCAATTTTTTTATGAATCACAGTGCCGGCATTGTTTACGAGGATATTCAACTGACCGAATTTGTTCTTTACCCAATTTAAAGACTCAATCACCTCATTTTCCTTAGTAATGTCGCACTGCCTCGCGTGAAATTCTCCTGGTCCTTTAACATCCTTCATGTTATTCTGTAACAGAGTTATCGTATTACAACAGTGTTTATGTTAACATATAATTACGTTATAAATTGGTATTTTCTACTGTAGCTCTTCTATATGTTTCCGTGTGCTCAGTATATTTTTTATTTAGGCAAACACAGATAAATCATTTAGCAGAAAAATAAATAAAATCGGAAAAAATGATGATTTTTCAAATTTTTTTGTTAGATTTTCTTTAAAAAATTTTACAATAATTATTTTTGGTTTATAGACAAAATTTTGTCATAAATTGAATGATAAACGCACTTAAAATATTTAAAAACACGAATCTTCACAAAAAACACATAAATTAGTGATGAAAATTATAATTTTCATGAGTCCGACAACTAAGTACATTAACATCGTTATACAATCAATTGTTTCACACACAGGCGTTGAGTAATTTCTCAAATATAGTCGCTAAATTCACAATTTTTTTCCTTATGATTATTGAATTAAAATAGTACTTTTCGACACTAGTGCGATAAAAATGATTCTTGATTTGATTTCTTTTATATATTTCATCCTTGTATGGATGGTTGCGCCCGAGCGAAGCGAGGGTGAAAAGGCCACACAAGAATAAAATCACTTTCTCGCTCATATATCGAACCGTATTTTTTGACATGACGTGTGTAAAGCTTGATTTAGCGCATGCTTTTTTATTCAAGTGTATGAGAAATCGAGCTTTACGCACGGAGGGTTAACAAAATTTGTTTGCCATTTTTACATTTAACTATACTTAATTTTGCACTTATAGCTATTCTTATAAATCCTCAAAGGAAAACATCCGAAAATGTATTCCTTCAGTTCTCATTCTTACAGTCATCACTAAAACAATTTGAACGAATTTTAACTAAAATTGGAAACTCTATCTTCATATTTCGTTCGTTATGAACGTTCAAAATTTCAAATACACCTACTTTTGAATGAAAATTTACACAAAATTAAAAAAAAAAAAAACATAATATCAATCAACTCATATTTTTCTCAAAAAAACATCTCGACTACACATAGAAAAAATTATTACTTCCATGGCATCTTTCCTTCTGGCAAATCCAATAGTAATTACGCCGCGTGCAACGAGC
This sequence comes from Torymus aiolomorphi, assembly GCA_036365515.1. Classification (NCBI taxonomy): domain Eukaryota; kingdom Metazoa; phylum Arthropoda; class Insecta; order Hymenoptera; family Torymidae; genus Torymus; species Torymus aiolomorphi. The sequence goes on from CM070877.1 coordinate 142,663,237, forward strand.
GCCTTCGCTGTCGCCAAGCCAATGCCCGACGATGCGCCTGTCACCACCGCCACTTTTCCACCCCAGCGTTCCATAATGCTTCACAGAAAAAAATTTTGAACTGCCGAGGTACAGAGACTCTCTGCCCCGATAAAGTACAATGCATTCGGGCTCCTAGAGTACAAACAGAGTTTGAACTACAAAATCACCAGCGTGTACTGCACTGTACTGCTACAGTCTAGCGCTTGATGCGTCTCGGTCCGGCGTTGGGACTCTGGGAGGTCAAAGCACTGATCTCCCGTAGTACAACTGTGTTTGTACAACTACAGGAGTTCAGTGCTTTAACCTCCCAGAGCCCCAACGCCGGACTGTAGCAGTACAGCGCAGAGCTGTACTATCGCAGTACAAATATTGAGCTGTGCTAGGTATAACGCTGGTGATTTTGTAGTTCAAATGTATTCTGTGCTATTGTAGCCTGATTTTTGTACCATAAAGCATCAATCTACAAGCTAATACAGTACAGTGATTATTTGTACTGTTACAGTTCCAAACGGTTGTACTTCCCTGGATTAAAATTTTTTTCTGTGTTCCTTGAGGCCGTCGTTGATGTCACTGTGACCAGGAAACATCTTTTTTTATTGTTCTTTAGATGCGCGAAAAGGATGAATAAAAGATGCGGTACCGATTGGTCATGAGTATGGATAGATTAATTACAGATTTCTTGGTTTGCTTTTGTAATCGCGTTGGGAGATATGATTGCCCGTTTGAAATTTCTGTGGTAGAGGACCATTTAATTTTAAGGATACAGAATTTGATAATAACCTTATTATGCATCTATATTTATCGCCATTGTTATATTTTTTGTAATTTATTCAGTGTGTGTACATAACAATATAACAATGTTTTTCATTCTTTTTTTTGTAAGCTCGTTTAAGAAAAATGTATGCTTAACTATTTAAACGGTGTGTATAATATGTGTATAATTAGGTAATGCATTGCGTGCAGATCGAAGATGACTTACACGAAATACTCTTATGATCGAGTAAAGATAAGTATTTTGAAAGACTTTAATAGAGGCATGCGCTTTATATTTTTAAAGAATTTGTGTATTTAATTAAACTTTTCAATGTTCTGAGCTCGAATAAAGCTACTTCTTATACTGTAGTAAAATATCGATTTATACTGTCTTAAATGTTTGCCATTTAGTGACTTTTAGTGGGATTAACTTTTATGATGTAAACGATGATTAAGTATAGCATCACCATAGATACTATGATAGTAATCGAAATTGCGTGAGAATCTGTCATTTCTTGTGAATCAAATATGTCATAGTACGAAACTGACTCTTATTTACGAGGCATATTAAGTCATAATGATATGCGATTTTATACTCATGGTTTGTTGTTATATAATAGAAGACGTTAATGGACAGGTACAATATTGTAATAAGAAGATTTCTTTTCATTTTGTCTTTTTATATAATTAAGTGTGATTGAGTTATTCAAGAAATATCAAAATTATCAAAAACATTTCGACATCTAATCTTTTGATGGTTTTTGATAAAGATTCTCATCTCAAATCTAAAATGTTCAAAATGCAAAATGACATTTTCAAAACACGTTGATATTTGACGATAAATAGTACAGCAAAACAATAAACTATTTTCTCTCATTATCTACATTTCCTCTCTGCTTTATCATTTTGCTATCCATAAATTTGCATGCATGGTTAATCAGTTCCTGGCGTTGCATAGCAATTTGTTAAGCGTCATAAAGATAAAGTGAAATTTTGAAAGTTTTTTAATAACTTTACTAAAGTTCATCTTCATCTACTATAAATATATCAATGTTTACCACTTATTAATTATTATGTCGTAAATTTTAAATGTTAATAACAGTTAATCACTGTTAAAAATTATTTATAACTATTTAGAACTGTTTAAAACTGTTTATAAGTGTTACAAAATGTATGATTTTGGACACATTTTTTCTAATTATAGTATACTTTGTAACAGTTTCAGAAAGTTTTTCATAGTTTTAAACATTTTCAAACAGTTTCAAATAATTTTAAATTTAATATATTTCATTATTAATAATTAATAAATTATTATTATTGATGGAAAAATTAATAATTAATAAATTATTATTATTATTATTATTAATTAATAATTATTTAATAGCCTCATTATTATAATCATGAGAATCAAGGAGCGCGGGAGCACTCCGAAGGCAAGTAACAGTCAAACAATGCAGAAGAAGCCTAAGGAGTGTTTAATTACACTAATAATTAATTATTACTATGTTAATAATAATAATTAATAAATATTTAAAAGTTATTAAATAATTTAATAACTCTTACAAACTGTTAAAAATTGTTGAAAAATGTTACAAACAGTTACAAACGATTAATAACGTCCAAAATCCTACATTTTGTAACATTTTTAAACAGTTTATAACTCTTTCTAACAGTTTTTAACATTTTTTAACAAAAATATTTTTGCTAGGGATCATATATGTACATTAAACTCATAATAAATATAAGATTTTAATTTAATACAGAAAAAATATATTAATCATACTCCTATAATATTAATTTTAATTCTTGGCTTTTTCATATAATAAAGCCTTACGTATAAATTAGATGCTCTGAAGTAGTTATTTGTGCAACACAGAACACCTTATATTTCAATAATCCATCCCACACGTATACTACATATATTTTTCACTTATTAAATTTGTGTTTTCATTTCTTCTCATTAAATGTTGTTTTTATAAAAACTTGCTTTTATCATTTTTAATGCCTACTTGCCTAAAACTTGAAATATAACCCTGCAATTTGTGAATTAATTATTTTAATCTGAACTCAATATTTAAAGAACGTTAAGTATATTACAAATCAAGAAATAAATTGTAGAAAAATCGCAAGTATTTGTAAACTAAAACACTCAACAAATCAGAAGAATAAACTATGAGGTAATAATGCTCGTGGTTTAAACTTTGTGATAGTAAAAAATGAACGTAAGACGAACCAAATTTTGGTGTAGACTATTATTACACCAAAATTTGGTTCGTCTTACGTCCATTTTATACTATCACAAAGAAGAATAAACGTTGAAATTTGGCTTATAAAAATAAATACATATCGAAGGGTTGCGGTTAAATCGTTCCATTAATTCTCGAAAACCTTTGATTTCGCAAAATGAGGTAAAGCGGACACATGCGATGGAAATCGAGTACCTTTTTAATATCGAATAACTTTTGTATAACGTCAAAATTTTTTTAATTTATCTATGCAGTTTTAACGGGTATTAATAAATAGGTAGAAAACTATAATTGTATCTTTTCTAATTTACCAAATTTTAATATCTTAATATCATAATAACAGTAATTCGCATTACGTCATTTTATGATACTAACAGAATTAGATTACCTTAATGGTCCTATAGAAATGCATTACAAATCTCTTAGGTATGTATGGGTAAATCTATAATACTTTGAACTAATGTGTTATTTTTTTTTTCAAGTAAGCTACTGATGCTATTAGCTTGTCGTGCTAGCAGAGAACCCAGCCTAAATCTAAAATCTGTAACGAAAACTAGAAAACATAAGCCCTGTAATTGGTATGTGTGCAAAGCACGGCGCAATGCCGGGATGCATAAAACTGTCTAAAAAAGTCGTTAACACGATTTCAGCCACCATATAAATTTATATAAGAGCATATGAGAGAAATTATTGTTTTTGTAAATGTTATTCTAATGTTTCTACTATTTGTCGGTAATTAATCTTTTGTAATATTGAATAGATTACTTTTATATTTTTTGTATTTAAATGTCAGTTATCAATCTATAATTATTTTTCTCTCAATAAATCCATTAGCTTTTCCCAATAGCTTTATACAAGTCAGCTAGGATGGTCTAAATCAGTTACAAAATAACGGTATTACATTTTTGTAAAGTTTTATTTAAAAATAATAAGTAACAATAATCTAAATAACATTACAAAACATTATTTATACGTTAAATTTACTGTGGAATTTTATAACGATTTTGGTCTCCATCCAATTCCGTTTTATATTCGGTTTCCGCATTATCTCCTTCTTTTACAGTTGTCGTAAAGAATTGTCGTTCTTCATTTGCTGGATTATGGATCATGTCAACCATAGGAATAGGATTCATTTTACGAGTTGCAAATTCAATTTTCTTTGTGAGAATAATTTCTAATGGCTTTTGAATGAAATTGATAACCCTACAATCTTTCGGACTACCAATTCTTCCAGTCCTACCACACCTGAAATGTATTAATAATTTATTTATTTAAAAACTTTGATATTTGTACAAATTCGTTAGTGTTGAACTATGTAAAGAACGAGTTTATATCTTAGATTGTAATACATATCAAAAAGAGTCATCCCATAGGAAAAACATCTGCAAATAATCGTGCAGAAATTTCTGAGAAATCTTGCAGAAGTATCTGTAAATAAATTGTACAGAAATAAAATTTTTCCAAAAACAATGCATATTTGTACAATAAAAATTAACTTTTTTTTCCAGCATAAAAAGTCAATGTAGGTAACTAAGAATGTTTTTACAAGTACTTCTGCAAGAATATCTACAAATTTTTTTCTTACGGAATTAATTTACCTATGGATGTACTCTGATGTAATTAATGGAAAGTCAAAATTGATGACATCCTTTGCTATAGTAGTATCAAGACCGCGTGCTCCTGCATCAGTTGTAGTCAAAATATTACACCTGCCACTTTGAAATTCATTAAATTTTGTACGCCTAATATCCATTGTCGTATGACCATGTAAATTTATACTTTTAATATTAAACTGTTCGAGAAATATTTTAGTAAAATCACATGTTTGAGAATTGTTGGAAAATATAATAATTGGAATTTTGTTTTTTATTTTAGGCTTAACCAGTTTTAGTAGAACCATTGGTTTCTGAGATCCACCAAGTCTAAAGAATTTTTGAGGAACTTTAACGAAATGTTCGAAACCTGTTGTTATTGGTAAAATTGAACTACTCTGAAAATTATTAATATTTTGTCAATAAAAAATAAATTTTAATATATACGATTACATTTGAATATTTGAAAAAGTAGGTACCTCTACAATTTCATTAAATGTTTCAGACAAATCTTGAGGAATTGTTGCAGAATTCAATGTTAATTGTGCTGCAGATGGGTAAACCTCATCAGGATTTCTAAATGCATCGATCTGAAATATTACGCATAATCAATTTATTTACTATTTGTTAGAAGTAACATCATTTATATTTTCAATGCTATACTTTCAATATAATTTTAATAGATATTTCTTAAATATATTTAACACTTTCAGTGTGGCTAATATATAAGAAAATTTCTAATTTACGAGCCGTATATGGGTTGCACTGCACTGAAAGTGTTAATGACTTTATGTTATAAATTCATAATGTATTATTAGATCTATTATTAAATAAAAAAAAACGTACACGTATTTTACGTAAGAAAGCTTTCACATAATTTTGAAATGTGCTATCAAGTAAAGTATCAGCTTCATCCAATACTACATGTCTAATTTCTTCTAATTTGTAAATGTTCATCTTTACTAATTTATGGATGACTCCTATTGTAGCAACTATAAGATCAACTTCCCCAACTGGTGGATTTCTTACTATCCTTTTAGTTTTTCCTCCAGTAAGGGTAACAATATTGATATCAAGACCTTTTGCCAATTTCTTTGCTTCTTTCTTAAATTTAAATGGCACTCTTAATATATTATATCAATAAAAACAAATAAAAATAAAATATTTATAGATACTTTAACTTACTGATATTTGAGTAGTCAGTTCTCTGCTTGGAGTTATAATAATACCCAATGGACTATTAAAACCTCTGTCACGTTGGGATTTCCAATTAAGTATTTTTTGTAACATTGGTAGTAGAAATGCATAAGTCTTACCACAACCCGTTTCTGCAGTCATCATTACATTATGACCTTCAAGTATTTTTGGTATCCCTAATATTTGTATTGGTGTAGGGCTATTTATATTATTTTCTTTGAGATTGTTTACTAATTCTTTATGTAAGTTCATATCTCTAAAACTTAACGTACTATATACCACTTCTTCATCAATTTCCTAGAATTAATTTGATAATCAATTTTAACATATTGATGTTAATATCATGTACAGATTATATTAAAATAAAATTTTTATCAATTTAAAGACGCATTGACAGAAAATACATTTATTATTGTAAAATCATCCTCTGGTTATTGATTAAATATTTAATTTAGCTATTGCATGGTTAATCGAATTAATAAAATAAAGGTTCTATAGCAAGATTCCTATTTCTCAATAATAAATAACCAAAGTTTAATCATAAAAACATTTTAAGAAATATTGAAAATGTAAGTAATTACACTTTTGAATGGATATATCGTAAAATAATCTCCTATCGAGTTTCTGCTTTGCCAGTTTCTGGAAGCCATAGGTATTGGTTCAAACCTTGGATAAGTATCACCTTTATAGAAATTGAGAGTGCGTGTTTTACATTTTATAATGAGCTGTTTCTTAGGTTTTTCCAAATGTACGTCTTTATCGTCTATTTTGTTTTCATCATAATTATGTTGTTCATCATCAGTGAAGTACTCTGATGCATCATTCTGTAAAATCAATTTTCTAATTTTTGTAATGTTCAAAATAATAAAAGGTATAATAATAAAAAATACAAACTGAATGTTTTGCTGAGTATCTTCTTAAATTAATAATAATGGATTCATCAAAAGTTTGAAAACAGAGCTTGCAAAAACGCGGCAACATCGTGGAATTTTTATTTAAAAGTTTATAACCTTTCAGCTAACATGGTTCTTAAATCCTATAAAATATGACGTGACAGTATAATATAATAAATTAGATATTAACATACGATATTAATTTTCAATATTACCTTAAAAATATTAAATTCAATGCTGTATAATTATACATAAAATATATATAATTAAAAAAGTGACTAAATTTTTGTCGACGTTTCGGCACTTCAGTAACATACACGCACAATACACACGTTTTTCTAACCTTTTCAAAGGATTCGGTTTACTCAGTCGGTAACTCGGTAATTAATAGAATGAAAAGTGCGCATGCGCAAAATGTGAAACATATTTACGCGGGATTTATGAGTTAGGAGGTTGTGGAATTATGAATTTCAATTTCTAACGATTGAATTATTTAGATAAAAAAAACTAATACCTTTTTTTTAGTTTAAACTTAAAAAAAGTACTCAATAAATAATTACGTAAAAACGTTTTATAAAGAGTAAAAGTTCTCATTAAAAAAATGTTTTCACGGTATTTAATAAGTATCAAACCTTCGAATTTATAAGAAATAATTATGTAAAAATATATAAAAGAAATAATAAAATGATAAAAAAAAACACGATTTTACTGTATACATAATACATATATTTACTTAAAATTATACAATTATGTTACAAAACATATTATTTCTTATACATTAATAATATTATGGCAAGAACCTTCACGATGGTGTCGATTCATTTTTCTTTCATAAGAATCTATAGCGTAACAAATGATTAATAAAGTATTCATCCGGTAGAAAATACAAATATATATTCAAATAAATATAACTGTTTTCGCATTTGCGTATAAACGCTTACGTATATTTCTGTTTACAATTCCATTAAACATTTATTATTTGAAAATAATATTTATTAATGTATTAGTATACACCTTGAATAACCTTTTTAGTATTAAAATTTCGCTTATTTATACAATCTTCACAAAATTCCCTCACTTCTCTGTCACGTTTTCTAAAATGTCATGGTTATATTATTTCTAACGTATAAAATATTATTGCTGCTTTGACAGGCAAGTAACAATTTTTAACACCTACAATGTCGTCATATACGTATGTTATATTTTCTTTATGGTACATCGGTTATTTGATAATCGACGTTTATTTCTAGTAACTCTCGTGGAAGTATTTTTGCACTTGTTCCACTCATTTTCCGTGGACATCGTCGTAATTAATTTAACAATTTAACAAACGCTTTAAATACACTGCATATATCTCAAATATGAAATTGAAACATTTTTATTTATAAAAATCCTTTAGTACGTACTTTACCATCAAAAACATTTATTAAAAATTAATTTGTACTCAAAACCTCCGCTTAAATAACCCATTTTCACGTGACCTGCGACATCACGAAACTCCACAAACATATTCCCAAAAATACTTCCACTAGACTAAAAAAGAAAAAATTTATCGGCACTGCTCAATGGCATCCGCAACTCTTCACAACCATGTTCTTGTACTTCTTGAGAATGACATTGCTCTCGTCCAGGAAGTACAATACAGAAATCGGCGACAGCTTCGTGGGCGCGCAGCACGGTTTCGGCACCTTTCCAGGGTTCACCAGGTGCACGAGGGTCTGTACGATCGCGTGGTTCGTCGCGTTCATATGGGCGTTGAGTGGAAAATTGCACTCGCCACTGCAGTAATAAGCGTCGTAGCCGTCGGGCGCGATGATCCAGTCGTGCCACTTGAGGTCGCGGAACGACACGTACAGCGTCTGTATCTTGCAGGTGCGCGAGTTGAACTGCTGGGGATCGGTATAGGGATTGCTGCGGTAATCGAGGCTGCTGATCTCGGCCTTCTTCTTGCGCTTGCCGGCGTTGGTATCTCGTTTGTAGCGCTGCTGCTGCTGCTGCTGTTGCTGCCTCCGCTCCTTCAACCCCGAGCTCTTGAGGAAGGCGACCATGAACGGCTGCCGCTCGACGCCGCCTTTGAATCCCACGATACCGATGTCCTCGGGCTTCATCTCGTGCACGTGGCGATCGGCCGGGTGCACGGAGAGGTAAAGCCCTCGGTTACCCGAGGGATTCTGCACCCAGTACTGCAAAGCCTCGCTAATATTGAGAGTGAGCCAGCCCTCGCGGCCGCTCGTCGCGTTCACCGCGCTGATGTACTGGAGCTCGCGCTCGCCGTCCTCGAGCCGGAGCACCCGATACGCGGTGAGCGTGAACGCGCCTCTATTCTTGTTCGACTTGACGCTATCGAGGCTCCTGTATAACCGGAGCTCCGCGTTGATGATGTGCTCGTTCTCCGGTACCTCCGTCACGTCGAACCAGAGCCTCTTACCGCGCTCGTGCCGCACACTCGGCACATGATGATTGTGCGCGGCGAAGGTCATTATTACGTCGCTCTGATCGATTGCCCGCAGATCCTGGCCGGTGAGGTCGAACTCCGAGTTGGCCGCCTGGTTCTTCTTCTGCTCCTCGTCCAGGGCGTTCTTGTAGATGTCGATGAGGAACTTGGGCGCCGATCGCTTAACTTGGGGCGCGCCGCCGCCGCCACCGCCAGTGCTGCCGGGTTTGTGCTTGGGCGGCCGATCGGGCAGTCCGAGCAGGTTGAGAATCTCGTGCTCGACGGCGCGCTTCTCCTCCCGGCTGATCGCGTGCACGACCGTCTGGTCGAAGCCGTTGTCGATGTACAGGCCGCTCATGCGCTCGGCAAGGCCATCGCGGAGGAGCGCCAGACAGAGCAGAAACAGCAGCGCCTGGAGCAGCTGCCACCGGGCGGCCGACATTCTCTTTCTCTCGGTTCTTCTCTGCGTGCGAGAGTTAATCTGTAAAAGCAGGTTGACGGTGATTAAGATAACGAGGTAATTGCCCGATCTTAGAGCGGTTTATATATATATACTCACCAGAATGAGCGATGCTGTCCAGCGAGACACCACCAGCAGATTTGTTCTGACAACAAGCGCACACGCGTGTGCGCTCGGGGCACCTTGGTACCGAGTGCGTGCGCGTTAGAAGCGCAGTTTTCCCTCTCACAGACTGCACTGGACGCGATCGTCGGCGTCGTAGTAGTAATATTAGCTGCTGCGAATAACAAGTGTTTCATGGAAAACACCGACGGCGACAGGTTGCGCGCGCGTCATATGGTCCGTTCACTCTGCGTATATTATATATCTCCGTCTCTCCTCTCACCTCGTCTCTTCTTCTGGCATAGCGCCTGCGGCTGCTGAATATCACATCCTCGTATACGTGCAAGGGAGAGGAAGAGGATAAAGAAAATGAAAGTTATTGGAAAAAACTATGGAGGAGAGCGTTTTCGTGTACTGTGCCGCTGCGGTTACTGGCGGAGGCCGACTGCGCGTGGCTCGGATGGAGGGACCTCGGCGAGGTCTGCTGTGTACTACCTCTCCTCGTCCTCCCTGCATTCCTTCGCCTTTCCGCGGGTCCGCGCAGGCACGGCGCCTCTCTTTCGAGATGTCTTTCTCTCTCTCTCGCGAGCGCGAGCGCGCGGGCGCACGGTTGCGAGCGAGAGGAGAGCTAGAGAGGCTATCTCGGGTTCTCCCACTTTTCGAATATTAGACACAAGCGTGCGGCCGCCGCCTTCTGAGGTCTTAAGGATGGTGGACACTAGTGACGGGGGGAGGAGAGGACGCCTTTTTTCAGGAAAGATGAGATGTTGTTGGTTAAGAGCTGAGCGGGGAGATGTATAAGATTGCAAAATGATGAGAGATTGCAAATGGATTAGTTTTTCACGAAACGTTGTTTTTACATTTTTTTTAAAGGATTGTTATTGTTCGAAGTATTGACAAAAAAATGTTTTAAGTATGTCTTTCGATGAATAATATTTTATTTTACTTCGATAGCAATTTTTTAGAAAGTTCTCTTCTTAATTACAATTCTACATAATACTTATCAACAAAATAATTGCAATTAAAATGACGCGATTTCTTTACTACCAGAATCGAAACTCTACACTTTATAATGTGTAAAATCTAATGCTTGCAATTGACTATAGACTTTTATTCATTAAATTTTTCAATCAAACGGCGCAAACATTTTGGAAAAGCAAAAATTTTAAATAAAGTGGAAATACGACATAAGTAAGCGGCGCTTACGAATGTGCGGAGTGAACGGAAGAAGTCTCATAGACCTGGAACGTCTCGTTAACGAACAGGTCAGTTTTACATCTCTATCCTTGTCTCCTTCTCCCACGCCACCCAGGTAGCCAAAAGGAGAGAGTCACCGAATTATACAGCCAGGTGTGTTTTAAGTCGACTCTGCATTGTTAGCTGTTTGTGAATGGAAACTAAGGCTACAATGGCATACAAGGTTACCGTTTGTCAAGTGGTACTTAATTGAATTTACTGTTTGTTTCATTCATTTTATCAGAGATACGCGGAAAATCAATCTTATATTTATTTTATTATTTGAAATAAATCTAAAAGACTTGTTTGCAAAAACATTCTTTTTTTAAAAGCGTTATGTTGCATAATGGATACTCATTTCACGAAATATACAGGAAGGGTAAAAATGGTATATAACTTGTATTCTTATTTATTATGCGCACGAAAATAATTACAGATACGTAGCGTGTAAGCATGTACTTGTGATATAATTTTGTAATGAAATTCTTGAGTATGTCTGGTATAGCGTATATAGATGAGTTTCCGTTCACAGTCACAACATCGAATTCGGAGAATTTGAGATTGACAAAATTTACTACGAATTGCTGTAGTACTATCAATACACATTTCTATTTCATGAATGAGTAAACAAACTATTTATAGCGTTGTAATATTCAACTTTTTCAATTTTTTCGCAGAATTATTATTGTGAATTTCTGAATATTTTTATGTACGGCCATTATTAATTCCTATTTTTAATGATTATGGAATCTAACAAAAAATAACAACATATAATGACAATACCTATATTTGATTTTATATTCTTATTACTCATTCTTGTTTTTTCATAAATTTACTTGTCGTCAACTTTTGCTTGTTTGAACATATTCTCATAACTATCAGATCAATATCAATAAATAATAGAACAATATAATTTTAAATGTAATTCATTTTTTATTCGTATATTTTAATCATTTACAATACACAAATGTCTATATGTATAATGTATATTTGAAACATTGAGAAAAATAGAAGTGCAGATTATGATAACGTTAGATATTTCGGATATTTTTAATAAGAATCTGATAAAATCCTTCAAAACTAAATTACATATAAGGTATATTTTTTCTATAACTTTAACTTTTCCATACTATGGAGGCCGGTCCAAAGTAATAACATTGAAAAAATGATGAAAGTTAAAATTTTCTTATCTGCGTAAATGTAATAATTTTGACCTTTTATAAACATTTGAATGTTTATGATTACTGTAATTCTTAAAAATTATACAAAATAATAAGCTTCGAGTTGAAATTTAACAAGTTATGCTTCGTTTTAGTTTTTGTTTCTACTGTTCAGTAGAGAAATATATTCAGACTTTCACGTTGCTTAAATAATACAAAAATTTAATAGAACTTTTACTTTTATGTATTTTTTATGCATATTCTATTCCATGTAAATATTTCTGTTTTCCGCATAAATAGTTATCTTTGATGTCTTCTACGAGACACAGAATCACGTATTTAACGCTGCAATTTATAGTATATAACCAAAATGTTAAAACATTAGGACTGGATATATAATTATATTTTTCTTCGAACGAAATTATTTAAGAAATATGCTTAATATTAAAGTCAACTATATAATTTTTATTAATTTCACATTTTGAAGAATAAAGATTTAAATAAAATAAGCTACACAGCTTTGTCTCGTTCTCCGCTTACCTTATTATTATTTATTTAAACATTAATTTTCATCAAATCAAAAATATTCATCATAATCTGAAATTATACTCGCATCCCCACTCTAGGAATTCCAAAACACGTGACTCGTGCCGGCTAGCAAATTTATATAAACCTCGCGAGCTACGCTGCTCATTGTAGTCGATCCAGATTTAGCAGCGCGGTAAGTTCTTCGAATTAATATACCCGTTTCCATAAGTACTAGTTATTAGTGAAATAGTGTTGAATAAAGTGCCTCAGTGATAATAATGAAGTATAATCATTTAATTTAATTATTGAGGCCAAGTGAAGTAATTTTTTTCATTAAATTTAATTATTAATAAGATATTGTGAAATTTCATTCGAACAAAAAATTTTTACTTCATATTTAACATTAAATTCGTGAAGATAGGGAATTGTTAATTATTTAAAAAAGAAATTACATTAGGCCAGCTTAAATTATATACATATTAATAATTTTTATCCAACTGTGCAGGGTAAATGTCAGCCTGAGCGAGTTTGATGGTTCACAATGGCGCTTGGTAGCAGAGTATGGTAAGTTTCATCATTATTTTTTTTTTCAAATAAATCTATGTAAATCCACAGATTAAAATATTAAATGTGGCTTATATTTTTCAGTCAACATCAACATACATGGTAGTGTCTGGTATCAAGCTTATTGTGGCTGATCAAACTCGACCGGACCGACATTTGGGTAAGATAATCAGATATTATTGTTTCTATTAAAAAAAAAAATTTATTTGTGAAATTTTTACGCAGATACGCTTATTAATTTATAAATTTATTTTATTATTTATATTTTCAGTGTCATCTGGAAATTCACCGTAAAACATTGTTGATGTATGTCTGGTCGACTGCTTACCTACCTTAGTTTATTAAGTTTAGCTTTAGAATGTATGACATGGCCTTCACCACAGGTAAATAAATTTCTTGAATACTTTTACAGTTTTACATACAATGTATATCATTTGATATTAAATATTTTTCTATATTTAAATTAATTTTTGTTCTATGAAGTAATTTTAAATATGATGGCGAAATATATATGATTATTGATAATAGTTATAGTTTCTAACGACGTTATATTATTCAATTTAAAGCGTAACTTATTTGGTATTATTATAAACAATGTACTTATCTATTTACAGGCCGTGAACAGCGCAAGAACGTGTTTCCACTCACACCAGTTTGATACAAGTGTTCGAGTCCTTTTTTTGGGATGCACGTGATTGCGCTAATGGATTAACTTTTAGTCTTAGCTGTGTGTAAATATTTAATTTTTAATACTTATAAAATCGCTGCATTTTTTTATTATTACAAATATTTTAATTTAGAATAAGTTATAGATCTATTAGTTTAGAATCAGTTTGGATCTTCCAGTATTATTGTATAATATTACCAGTCCTAAAATTGCGAGACTGTAAATATTTAGATATGGGACGCCGAAATTGTCGACTAACTTAACTGATCAGTTTATCTTTTTTGTATACATATAAATTTAGTCTAGACTATTTTGGTAAGGTACTATAATGTTTAAACGTTTGCACGTTTTGCGAATTTTATAGAATGTGTTTTATTGTTCAGTAATTTTGAAAAATTCAAATTTTTAATACGACGCGTATAGTGAAAAAAATATAATAGTGAATCGTATATAATAAGATCGCACGGATTGTCAAATTTTATTATAAAAAGATTTTCCGAAACAGATGATAATAATAAAGTTATAATTTTTACGACATGTATTAATATTTTTAATTGTCCTTTCTATCTATCTTTTCAATATTTTTCCTATTCCATATTCAAGAAATTATTAATCATATAATATAATAAAAAAAAAAGGAATTTAAAGTAAAATTATAAAATATTTAAATAAAAATTAAAAATTAGTTTAAAAATTTAGTATTCTTTGTAACAAATATGTACTAAATGAAAAGAAATCATCAATATTGATTATAGTAATTGATAGAAATTTTTATTTAATTTTTAAATAACCCTTTTTTGACGTTTTACAATTTTACCCGCTTATTTTATATAATGCAATTGGGACGTGCAACTTCTGTGAAATACTTTTTGCGTACGCGGGATAGCTTGATTGAGCGTCGCAGCGAAAAGAAAGACAAAGAAATCTAGAGGAAGATTTTGTCACAGGTTCAAGAGCCATGTAGGAGGAAAATAATGAAATATATAATATTAAAGACTATAATTATTTTGTAAAATTATTTATTTCGTCCGGACTTCAAGTAATTTCTATTGTTTTGTCATTCTTTTTTCCTAGATAGTTAAAATAATAAAAAAAAACATTCTTTTGAATGTGATCAGGTCGTCATACTTACACACATACACATTCATATATCACACACTCACCGATCACTAAGTGCAGATATTATGTTTATAATCATAATATATTGGATTTTTATCCGTTATAGGTAAGTAAATATGTTAGAAATAAAGGCACCAATTTTATAATTCAATTTACTTTATTCTTAACGTTTTATAAAATGTACAAAAGCACGTGTAAAGTGAAAAATTAACACCGTCGTCTATACACTCGTATTTTTATTTTATTTTCTATCTCTTTTATTTTTATAAGCTCTTCAAGTTCATAAACTTGCGAGTCACTATACTATACATGTACGTGACAAAGTACATAGTCAAAATATACAAGCTTTATTTTCTACTTTATTTCAAATGTCCTAATTATTGATAAAAATTGCATGATGCCTTATTTAATCTTACATAACTTATTCTATTTATAACTATAGATATACATATATAAAAAAAATAATCACGATATTGCTGGTGAAAAAACTATATGTATAATTTTGCAATCAACAATTAGGACATTTACTTTATATCGCTTTTTTTACTTTCCTTTTTTGAGACATTTTTTTCTTGTAAATTAATGTTCAAGCGTCTATCTCATATTGTAAATATACGTTTCTTATGAATTAAGTTTCTTAATTCAATATTTTACGCTCTCTTCTTTCATGTATATGAATATATTTTAAAGATAGATGCGCAGGTCAGACTTAATTTTATCTTCTTGTAGATGATGAAGACATATATGGAAATGTAAGAAATTACAACGCTGTTACGCGTAATTCGATTGGTACTTTAAGTAAACGTATAAAAAAGTTTTAAATAACTTGATCTCTTATGCGTTTAAACTATCCTATTTTACTAGAAACCCTATAAAAATATTAACAATTTGTGCATCTTTATTAAATTTAAGTAAAGAAATGTAGCAGAATCAACTTTTTAATGTGCTATATAGCGTAACTTATCGTAATACGAGTATAATTGTATTTTACGTGTATTTGATACGTTTAAATATAATTTTCGTATCTCATCATATTATTGCATAACAAATAGATTATCTTTAAATGCTATAAAAATCTGTCCGCCTTGAAGACGATTTATTTTAAATGACAATAAATTATGCACAAAATCTCAATATACAAATTTTTACTTAAAACTGGAATTAAACTATAATAATTGTATTTACACTACAAATTACTTATATGATTCTAAATGCTCGAGAGGCTTTCCCTTGAAATATTTGGCGTACATGTAAACATTTTTAAGGCACTACTTATTTACAAATTTATCTCCGAAATTATATTTTTGAGTAACTTTTTCTTTAGCTATTTTAAATCGCTCTAAAACAATAAATTATATTAGACTTATAATCATCGCAATAAACTTATGTTTTAGAGAAATTTACATGTTCTATTCTATGAAGAATTATATATTTTTTTTTAAACAAATAGTTCTACCATATATTGAAAATATTTTATAATTACGTGTACTTATAAAATATTTCAACATATTGCAGTGGAAGCAGAAGAATTTACGTTGGAATTGATACATTTATAAAACAACATAAATTTAATTTTGTTAAAGTAGTAAATTATTTGGAAAGATTTTTTATTATGTTAAATATTTTAAAGTTATATTTCTTGTTAAACACATGCGCCATAACTACGCGGGAAAGTCGCGTCTCGGCGTGCGCGCCGTAAAAAATATGGGCGCACCTACGAAAATTGGACGGACGTACCTGTGATTGGGGATTGATGCTTAAAGAATTTAAAGGAAGGCAAAGATACAGACAGAAGGTTAATGTGTTAAAGCACAGAAAGGAAAGAAGATTGCGAATCCCCAAAAACTTCGCAAATCATGAATTCTTGCAAATCTTGTAAAAAGATGCGCTGAACTCGCAGTGCACGATTACCACTAAAATATCATCTAAGTTGTTAGAAGAAAACCATATAACTATAATACATTGTAGATGCCGCTTGTCTCGCACTTTGAATAATAATAATACGTGCGAGCATATTTTTATATCACATTGAGCGACTCCTCGATAATAATAATTGAAAGTCCTGGCAGTGATCGATAACGTATATAATAGAATTTCGTAGAAAAAAAAAGGTTTTGTATAAATAATATGCATGTATATCTAGTTTTATGTGTATATATATATATAACTTTACTTAACAAATTAGTTGTAAATATAAAATAATATTTCTAAATAATATATTCATGGAACGCACATCAATATTCAAGCGATGCGAACTAATTAATTATACATTTTCATGGGTATATTTATACTGACGACTGATTTCGATGACGATATTGATGATGAGATAACGAAAAATAAGAAGCAAAAAAATAATAAATAAATATAATAAAGGCTTGGAATCTTACAGAGAGGGTCTATTAATGACTACTCTTGCTAAATAAAATTGGTAAATGTTTCGTAAGTAGAAAAAAAAAAGAAATTAAAACAAAGCTCTATGATGAAGCAGCAAATTTCTCATATAAAAAAATAAACGCGATTCGCAACAGCAGTTTATGCTACAGACTGTCTCTTCAAAATTCCAAGAGACAAAATATACAAATTGAGGAAAAACTCGGAAGAACCGTTTCTGGCGGGAACGCGAATCTAAGATGTTAGTTTATTCTATGTTACGGTTGTTATTATAATAACAGTTTAGTAGGAGATCATTATAACAGACGCTTCGGAGTATATTTCGCTACCGTCTATCGATTCTGCATTTGAATCGATAGTTCGAATACGTATTACAAAAAAAAGATTTATACAACTTCCTCGGCCGTCCGTACGAATCTTAACAGAAATAAACACCATCGTCAAGCAATTGTATAAAATATTCTCCTTAATAGTTCGACTTCACTCTTATGTTCAATTATTTACCAACCGCTCGCAAGTTGGTACATTCGTAATGCGCGCGTCCACACGTCGGTTTACTATACATCATGGTCTATATAGACAAGTATATATATATTTCTTATAACGGATGATAAAGAGTAGAAAACGGTGGTAAAAAAAAGAAAAAAAAAGTTTGTCAAAAAATCACATAGCGGTTTCCAAAGGTTGGCTCTTACTTCGGCCGGCCGTCGAGAGCTGCGTTAGCTCTGTCGGCTCGTTCGGCATAAATGCGTCAAAATTCGTCTCGAGGATGGCCTCGCTCTTCGATCGCAACGGCCTATCCTCATCGAGGTTGGTCTCAAGGAGCGCCTCGCTGCGCGGTCGATCCTCGTAGTAGTAGTGGTTGTTGTTACTGCTGCCGTTGTGCTGATGATGATTGTGGTGATGATGATGAGGATGGGGCAGAGTTGCAGCGCTGTGACTGCTGTAGTATTCGGGCACCGGCTCCGAGGCAGGTGTCACCGGTGTCGTCGTGTCGTAGTGGTGTCCGTTTACGTTGTCGTACTCCAGCGACGAGTTGTTTGTGCGCAGATCACGCTTCAACTCGCTTATGGAGTCGCTCGTGCCGAGGCTCGAGTTGAGTGGTAAGGTGGAGACGTTGTGTAGGTAGCCCGAGGATACGTCCACGTGCTCGCTGCTCGGGGTCGCGATTTCCTGCAGGAAGAGTGGGTTGTATAAGTACCAAATCTACAATCTTTGGTAATTAATAGGAGGAATGTATACTTCTTTTATTTAAAAAAAAAAAAAAAAAAAAATGAGTAACATAAATATATTTTCTACTTAAAGTACGGAAGTTTATGTTACAATGTATAATATTTAAAAATTTTAAATATGAAATCATTGTTATCCTTAAAAATAAATCGATTTCTTTAATTACCTCGGGCGCTGCAACGCTGTTAGCTTCAGATTGCCAAGCGCTGTTGTTACGAGATGTAAAGGTCGAGTGATTTCGGAAGCCCTCATTTCGATAGGTGAGGTCATAAGCTGGATTGTCCCCGGTGAACTTGGGGGCAACGCCGCTGGCGCTCGCACCGGGGGAATAGCGTGGGTTGTGCGCTTCGTAGACGTCGTAGCAGTGGTTGTCCTCGAGTGACGAGTTCAGCTGGGACTTGTCCATCGAGTCCAGACTACCGCCGTTCGACATCTTTTTGTAATCAAGGGAACGCGAGTTCAGAGTGTCCGTAGACTGCTTTGTCTGAAAATGGTGAGATTTCCGTCTTAGTATCCGGTTGTTGTTGAAGGAATTGTCAGAAAGAAATATGGGTTCTTTACACCTGGTATGCAAAACACTTTCTTATCTTATTGCAAAATGTATTTTTAAAAAATGAATTAAAATGTCGAAGGAGAAGATTTTATTTTTTACTAATAACCCATTTTTCTGTCTAGGTTTAAAATATTACAAACTTTGGTTGTTGTATATTGAATGCTTGTTGGGAAATTTAAATAAATTCAATTTCTTTGTTTTATTAGACTTTGTAAATTATATTTAATTAAATATTTAAAACAAGTATTCAAACACATTCTCTAGACAGTAATAAACAATAGCGATGACAACACAAAAGCATAATTGTTGTAATTCGCCTAGACAAGAAAAAAATGCATATAATATAAGTAAGTTGAATAATCAACTGCGAACAACTGAAAGCTGAATAATAAATATGGACGACGGTAACGCATGACGAAAAAGAAAGCGTACATATGGAGAACGAAAAATTGTCGATTTGTGCTCTAACCTGCATCGGTGGTACCAGAACCACTCTTTTTTCCTTCTTTGGCTGCTTTCGTGATTTATAGGCAGATTAGTGATGGACAAAGAAGAGAGTTTCGAAGAAAAGGTTGCTTTTTAATAATTTAAATGCTATTGGCTAATCTTTTGAGTCAAGAAAAACTTATATCTTATTTTACTTTAAAAACCTTTTCAACATTATTTTAATGTTATGGTAGAATGCAAAGTAGTATTGACGTTTTTATTGTTATTAAACAAAACATTTTGATTCAGGACAATTTAAAAAATTTTCATTGACCCAAAAGTTTGAGTGGATTTGTAAGTGAAATTATACAAGAGAAAACTGTTAAACAAGATTTATTTTGATTTTCAGTAAGCTGGTGCTTTAACTATTAACGTTCTAAAAGCAATGTATAAGAAAAAAAATCTTAAAAATAATTATTATGGTATGTGAGGTTTGTTTCGAATATAGCTTTTATAAGATTGATGAATTTTTTAATTGTTTCTAACAGTTGAGCATATATGCAAAGCTGGAGCAAAAAGCGCGAATGAAATGTTTAACAGAATTCTCATCATTGAAATTTTCATTACAAAAAACTGTGAAGTATACAATGTAAAAATGACAAGGAAATAAGAGAAAATGAAACTTACGGGTATAGGTTTTCTTCTTTGGTAAGCCAGCTCTGAAAAGCCGGATGTGGAACCTACTGAGCGTAGTGAATGAAGCGATTGTCGAATTGAATTTCGTCTTTCGAGCCTTTCTACGTGGCGCTTCTTCGACTTTGAAACCCAGAGAACGATAGCTGCAGCTAATAAAGCCAAAGCCACCGCTATTGCACTAAGAACCCCGACCGCGACTATGTCCTTTCTCCATGAAAGTGGATCAATGAAAATTCTTGGATCTGTGAACGGGTAATAACAAATTTATTTAATAATTGTAACAAATTGATTATGATTCTAGTTTTATTTGCAGAAATCAGAAAGCTTACCTATTTCACAAATAAATGGATTTGGTTGACCACAATGATCAATTTCAATTTTTTGATACGTAAACATGGTACATTGATCTACTTTCTCAAGTTGTTGAATCCAGACACGCTCGGAGTAATCAAAGCGATCCTGTTGCTTTCGTAAAAATTTCCAAAGCTCAATGTAATCGCCCATTACAAAAGGCATAGATGCATTTGCAGACTGTCAAAGTAACATAAAAATTGTAAAATAACACGACAAACTGATACTTGTAAACGTTAATTGTTTGTATCTAAAAGAAATTCTTACTCTGCAAAATTCTCGGGCAGAGAAGTAATCCATCGGCGCGCCGATGTAAATGTAACAGGTATCGCCTACTAGATCCCAAGCGGGAGGACATTTGCCAGTCAGAACTGACTGATTGTTCATGTGGTACGGTTGGAATTCTACTTGCAAAAGTTCCGGTGAATCGCCTCGATCGCGGATTCGGCCAGCGACCGCGAGAGTCTCGTTGTAGCCCCAGTAGTTGTGACGGGCGTCTACGCTCGATCTCCACATTTCCAGTTGGCTGCAAGCAAGTAAAACTATTAGTTTCTTGATACTAATGTGGAGCGCAACTCAAACGGACGAAAAAACGAAGCTGATCAGCGAAGCACATATAAATGACATAAAAAGCGAAACACAAAGATAAAATATAGAATTACGTAGGTATTCTCGGAAGGGGTAAACTGAGGGTATCTGAGCAAATTGGATCTTAATTTTTTGTTAAAAATGGAAAATTGATTAAATTCTTTCGTTACACTGAATTCTTATTGTAAACAAAATTTTAGTGTGCATTTAAGTATTCTGTTAATATTAGGTGCCTTTGATAAATCTTTGAAAAATTCTTAGAGTCAATGACGTATTATTATATGAACTTGTTAAAAAGAAAATTTTATGGTTTACGCGAATCGTTAAAGTACACTTTCAAAAGTTTTTATATTAATGTTATATTAAAATTGTTAACATTTCGTGCAGTTGATGTGCTCGTAATGAACTATTTGATTGTAAAAAATTACAAAAATTTAATAGTTCTTAATATATATTATAGAGTCGAGAGGTTTGTAAGATATTTAAGACGATAATATTTTATATTGTGCTTTAAATATATTCCAAACAAACAAAAGTGTGCGATATTTATTGTAAGTAAATCCCCTTGTTACTCGTACATAATAAGACATAGTGAAAAAAATATCACTTTGCTGAACACCACTTGGCTGTGAAAAAGCAGCGCATGTAAAACGAAAAAGCACGACGGTTCGTGACAGTCGTGTACTTACTTAGTGTACCATTCTGCATCGACCACGCTGATATTTATAATAACGTGCATGCGCATTCGTAATATGAAAGGAAAAACAATTTGATAAATTAAGAGAAAGACTCTGAGGAAATACTTAAAAATAAAATGGGAATCTAGTAAATCTGTAGGAGACAACTCTATGACAACGTTCTGTTTTGTTAATTAAAATAATGAAATGCATCATCTATTAATCACAAGATGCATCTGATGATATTTTATACTCACAGTGATCTGTTGATTGTCAACATCTCATAATCGTTGTCAGGGTTGAAGAAAATATTATCCACGTATTGCTGACCAGGAGTTCCAGCAACTATTGTACTTCTACCTTCGCGATCTACTGCGTAATTTCTAAATAAAAATTTTAAAATTATCATTCATTTTCATTAACATATTTATAATCATTTTTTTATAAATATATGATAAATTTACTTGTAAAACCCGTTATGAGAAGTACTCTGGTATATTGGAAGCCGGACCCTTTCAAATCCAGATATCTCCAACAGATGTTTACCCAAATTAGCATGTAAATAATTAAGGGTCATATTACTGACTACTTGTTTTAAAACAATATTGTTGTCGTATGATGCATTATTTTTCGTGAAATAATTCCTGAATATTGTAACTTCTTGATAAGGGCTGCTTTGTCGACCTTCAACGTACCTTAAAATACAAATATTTATATATTTATTTCATGCATTCATAAAAAGTTTGTTATTATTTATCAGAATCAATAGTAAAACCTACAATGCTGGTGTATCGTAATTTTCTGCAAAAAGATTATTATGGATCCAACCTTTAAGGGAAGTTGCTGAACCGCGTGAATCAGCTCTAATGCTAAGACCTCCTTGATTTTTCATAACCAAGTTATTCTATAAAAATTTTAAAAATATATTATATATGTATCACACAATAAAATAATTTACATTGACAATGCATAACTAACGAAATACGTACTCTGAAATAAATGGATTGAGTATTTTGAACGTCCAATGAAACGGCGGACTTGCAAGTACTGAAGTTTCCATACAGCTTTTCGCAGTTATCTACAAACTGATTTCTTTCAAGAGTAATAACAGCATTGACTTCTCCTGCACTCGAGTATTTAACGGCACCTTCTTGACACTTTGAAATAATGGAGTATGAAATATTATGTTGCACATCGCGGTCTGTAAAATAATAATTAAAATCATAAATAGTCTATAATTATGAAATGATAATTATGAAAAATAAATATTTGGAAAAAACTTACTAAATCCTATTGCTGATATAGGTAACGTAACAACTTCTGCGATAAAACCGTGAATATTACTTGCCCCGGTAGCAAACAATTTGACACTAAGGCTTGGTCCCTGTGTTCTGAATAGCTTCTTTTCCAAGTTACTGTTTACGTAAAGTTCGTCGATTTTCTTAACCGTTATGTTGTAAATATCACCATCGTAAAGCGTTAAACTATCCGGCCTGCCCGGTTTGCCAGTAGAGTTAAACAAATTGAACTGCAAAAGCCTAAAAGAACATTTTAATTTAGTAAATACTGTTTTTTCTTAAAATTAAGTAAATATCATATAAATAGAAAAGTTGAAAGTACCTGAATCCAAAAGGCTTTGCCCGATGACTACTGCGGAAGATCTTGACGCAATTGACCGGATTATTATCGTACTTGTAGTATAAAAGTACACGCTCTTCTATAGTGACTTCTTTGGTGGTATCACAAATATCGACTAAACTGAACAAATCGTATGGTGCATTCAAATCTTTGAGAGGAGTGAAGGAACTTTCATCAGCCTCGCGACCTTCGCCTGTTAGCGACAAAATGTTTATGCCATTCCCCAGTACATCTTTAACTTCATTAAACAGCAGTTCGACCTATAAAATCATTCAATCAAAACGTTTTCCGAGCCATTGCCGATCAGTCGAACGATCGACTACTCAATTACAGCGAACACAGCTACATACCGTATGCGTGGGCGATATAACGTTAATGCCGTGATGGGCGCTCTGATTGACGCTGACGCGTGTTATAGCCGGCGACTTCATGATGGATTGCACCGCTGGTGATTTTTCATTGTGAAGGATTCCAGCTCCTGTAATGTTGACGTGTCTGAGCACGGATTCGACCCGTCGCACCGTCTCATGTGTGACCACGTCATGGATGCGGTATTCGTACAGATAATGCTCGAACTCGCTGTTGGCGATGCGGATGCCACCCCAGTAATTCTGAGAGCTGTCGAGGTTGCGCTCACCGCAGTGCAGGAAGACGAATTGTCCGTCCCAGGGACACTCGTGACGGTGGCCGAACAGCTGCCCGTTTAGCCGAATTTGACATTCTTCGAGGCTCTCCTCGTTGCCGGTACACTGAATCGAAAAAAATGTTGATTAAATATCGAATTAATTTTTTTTATTTATACGAAAGAAAACAATTATATGGATCATTACCTGTAAAGGTTCAGGCCATGACCATACCCTTGACAAGGAACCAGGATGCAACTCGTATCGACGATCTCGCGACACGTAAACGTTTAACGGTTCGTAGCCTAACTGGCGACAAGCCACTTGCGCGTTGCGCTCGGTAAATCGATTATCGCAAATTGGAATCCACTGAAGTGTGGTACGGTTGAAATACTCCACAAATCCTGAGAACAAACGTATCCACATTACATGATATTGAAATGAAATGAAAAAAAAATGAACAATTACTAAAAAAAATATATTTGAAAATTCACCTTCATTCGTGGAACTTGTACAATTTTCCTCTTTACACAGTCTGATGGTATCGGGTTTGACACTCCTCTTACTAGCCATTGGTATTTCATTACCCTCTCTTACAGGCCTCATGATAATTTCATGATCGGGCGCGCCGATCGCCTTCAAGGTTCCCAGCACCAAAATGCCGACGTTTGGAGCAAATTCCATTACCACGTCGGGTTGAATGTATAATGTCGCGTCGGGCATGACGGTAATATCGGAGCGAATGATGTATGGCTTTTCTCTAGCCTGAAGCGATAAATTGTCGACTATGCGACCACCGAGGTTGTTTAAATCAACCTCCATTATAGGTTCCCATGATGCCGATATCGAGGAATCGACAGAATCGGTTGTCAAGTAAGGCCGGAAATTAGCCACTGCGTGATCATTCCAATCGTCAAAATCGAAGATCCTCTGCCTAAAATGTAAATTGAGGATTAGATTAATTGGAAATTCACTTATTAGTTGGAAATTAATGAAAAAGGCTAATATTTTTATCGTAATTTTTCAAATTGATTTTTTTTATTTTTTTATTTTTTTATAGTACTATAGCGTATTTTGTAATTGATAAAACTTACCGAATCTGAAGATCTTCGGCAGTACCCCACCAGTTTTCACTGACGTCAACTTTGTTGTTGATTTTCGCGGTTTTAATACCGGCAAGCAGCTCGTAATCCAGAGAATTCTCGCCAAATAGATTTCTGTTCACGCGCACTTTCTGGATACCGTGGAAGCCAACGACGTAAGTTGGCGTGTTGAACATCTGGTGAAATCCACGAGTGGTTAACATACCACGACTGTTTTGCTTGACCTCGTTGAACATGAATCTCGCATCTATGTCGCCCATTATTTCAGACTGACTGTCCGCATGGAATTCCACCATGAATGTACCAATGTTTCGCTCTATTCTGTTGCCCTCTATTTTCATACGTTTTTCCATCCCGCGGACGGAAATCAAACCCGTCTTGCATTTATTGCCCTCGAATCGGTTGCGCGACATGTTGAAGCTCGCAAAGTGACCGTCGACGACGAAAGCGAACTGCTGGTTAGACTGCCACGTGTTATTGTCCATGTAAATGGAGTGGGTAAAGTTTTCGTTGTACTGCCAGACGTACGGCAGGGCGACCTCAAAACCACCAGCTTGGTTTCGCTCGATTGTACTGTCTTTGATGACCCAGTGGAAGAGGTTGTTGGATTGGCGCATATCCCGACTGTACTGGATTATTCCTCGGCCGTTATCAGTGACAAGACTATAAAGTATGAAAAAAATACATAGATTAGTCAATCAAATAAAAAATTCGCAAAAGCATATGTAAGATGTTATTTTATATAAAATAAAACAAAGCAATATTTTTAAAATAGCTTTACAATAATTAATACTTTTTTTTTTAGTAAACCTTACCTGTTGTTAACATGAATTGTAATTTCGGAAAGATTGGAATGGAAGACGTTCCAATGGGGAGAATTAATGTAGATAGCCTCTTCGTGGTTATGAGAGACTTCACAATTGACTAATTGAATCGACTCATTGGCTTTACGGAGGTAGTGATCGCCAAGCTCGTCAAGATAACGATTGTAATATGAAGCAAGGATTCCGTGCCTATTACCCCGAATTTTCGTGTTTGATACCCGAAGAGTTGGAATTGGACCGCGAACTATACGGTTTTTATAATCCTGTAAAATAAATAAAAACATAATTATTAAATAATTTTCACAAAAAATTCAAAATATTTAACAAATAAAATTATAGATCTTTTGTCAATTCTTTTTTAAAAATACAAGTTTTATAGCGTCTAACTTCTTAAAAGTATTTTAGCAATTAATGATAAAAATATTTTTTTAAGATATATCAAAATAACAAAAGTTTTACCTGAAATGGAGCAGGAAGTGCTGTAAGAACAATTACTGTTCCGCCTAAAGCGTTATCTCCGCTATGGTATTCGAAAACTACAATGTATGAGCTGGACGCAACCGGAAATACTGTAAGATCTCTTTTCACGTGCCATATGTTTCCGTTTTTGTGCTTGATATTTTGCGAATCGTGTAGTATGATCTGCTCTGTGCTTCTGTTGTGTATTGGGTTCAAAAGTTGAATACCGACTACGTAGCCTGGCGTGCACTACAATTGAAAAATAAATTAAAAAAAATCAATGTTAATACTCAAAAAATACGTAGGTGACTGTACGACCACTGTTTTCAAGAAAACTCACTTTGATATAATGATAACGATCGATGGCTTCGCCAGAGATTCTGGAGGTGACGAGATACTTCGTCTCACCCATCGCAAGCTCGATGTCAGAGCTGTGATCGGGCACTAGAATTGGATCGTAGTTGGAGTCGAGCGACGTATCCGGCGAGCTGGTGAACCATCCCGCAAACTCTCTCTGCTGAACCGCAGAGAACGCGGGATTGTGCCGAATACCAGCGATCTTGTTGGCCTCCAGTCGCGAGCTAGCTATGCGCAGTCCCAGTTGTTTGAAGCTGATACCGCTGCCGCGATTGTTGGAGAACTCGCTGTTGCGAACCGTGTTCACCGCGTCCGCCGAGTAGATGTCAGAGTAGAGGACTCCAAGGCCATCCTGCAGGTTGTTTATCACTTTCACGCCTTCGAGAGAGTGGCGGGCAAAGTCTATCTGCAGAGCTATGAAAAAAAGTGTAAAACAAATTGATTAAATTTTAGACTGAGTATAACCATTATTAGTTTTAAAAAATGGAATCATCTTGTTATAGATGTAACAATGAACGAACTCACCAGGCTTGAATGAACTGGTAGTGTAATCCAACAAGCCCGCTCTATCGATGGTAATGTATTGCAGATCGCTACGTAGCGCGAGCGGACCCAGCCGTAGACCAGCCCAGGCAGCTTCGGTGCACCTCACCCCGACGTCGTTCTCGTGTGTGCACGAGTTTTCGAAATCGTCCATCGCCTCAGCCCGGCAACGCGTCACATCAACGTCGTCGTCCGTGCACTGGACATTACTCAGGACGATATCTTCGTTGGTTCCCGCGCTCGGGATTTGCGAGCGTTCCATAAACCAGTTGTCGGGATCAAGGGTCAGGCCCAGCTGGTGGCAGACCAGAGCCGCGTCGCGCATCGTCCAACCGTAGTTGCAGACCGTACCCCACTTCTCGCCTACTCTCACCTACGTAAATTACAATATATTAGTATTCAAAGAAATCTATATGGATATTTTTATTCGGTTTTCTTTCGATTAATCAAAATTTGTAAATGGTATAGTCTTTTCAATTCATTATGTTAAAATTTAGTAGTATAGTTTATTAATATTTATAATTTAGTAATAGAGGGTGATGAGTAAAATATGATGCAATATACAAGATTTAGTAAATCGACTGGTCCTCAGAAATTTTAAATTTTGTTACTCATTAATATAAACTGAGAAATCATCGAATAACGCCAAAAATAAAGATAAATCTCGAATTCTCACTTGTAATCTGCCCTCATGGTTGGTTTTGCCTCCTAACAACCTGACAGGTACTTTGCTCGCCTCGGGTATTGGCGGCACGAGAGCAGGCTCGGCCGCGTCACCCATCTCCTCCATCATGGTCTCGTTGTCGGCGGTGACGACGATCTCCTCCTTGAGGGTCATGAGGATGTTGCTGGGTCCGGTGCCGCGAGCTTCAAGTTTGCCCGCGACCATGATTCCCACAGCTGGGGGGAAGCGTAGCGTCACGCCCGGATGGAGACTCAACTTTCCGCCGGGCCGAATATTAATATCGCGCTTTACGATGTACTCGCCCGCCTGCAAGGTCTCCTGACCGTCGACCTCACCACCGACGATGTTGGTGCCGGGCGCCAGGAAGCGCGGCACGAAAGTCGGATTTGGGTTTATTGTGTTGGTTGCTGGATTGCTGCTGTGCAGCAGGTACGGCATGTACTCGATCTTCGCCAGGTTGTATCTGTCTTTTCTGTAGAATCGTGATTGAATTTTAGATTAGTCAATATTTTTGTAAAAATATTTACGTATCAAATCAAAAGTTTAAAATGAAAATTATTCCATAAAGTGTTTATTTAAAATATTGTACGTACCTATGGAAGAGTCTTTCGAATATTTCCGGTTGTTCGCTCGAACCAAGCCAATTGTACGTACAATTGATGATCTTGCTTTGATCCTCCAGATGCGAACCAATCTCATATGTCGATTCGGGATTATGTAAGATATTTCGGAAAATTTGAACATTGCTCGACGAGACGGCTACCACTGCCGAAACTCTTGATCGAGGAATCAATCGCGAACCTTGCACCTCTCCATTATCGAAGGGCTCTCTAGCCTTATTGTCTCTGAGAAAATTCCTCGTGAACAGGAGACGTTGAACGTCGCTGTACGGCGATAAGCCTAAACTGGCCACGAAGAATCCCCTGTTGTCATAAAACTCGTTGTGCTGAATCAGTAAATTGGCCGGTAGAATATTAAACTCCTCGTACAGGGGATTGCGCACGAGGATGCCACCATAAGTGTGTTCGCGGAAGTGATTGTACTCAATAATGCCATCGAGGTTGAGCGCAGGGCTGAGCTTGATGCCCAGCTTGGTGTTTTGCACGAAAACGTTGTGGCCTATTTGGAGCTTGAGAACGCCCTGATTGTAGCGCCAGCTGGATTCGACTTGAACCGTCGTTTCACTGCTGCTGTTGAACCAATTGCCGGTTATGTTGACGTAGGAATTCCCTGTTGAATTTCCAACCTGCGAAGAATTGGTTAATATTCATATTTTTTATCTTATTTAAATAAAATTTCGATTGATCGATTAAATTACAGAATAACCACTTACCAATATACCAATGTCGCGATTTCGGAAGATCTCTGAATACTCAACTACGGTGGTCTGATTAAACGACACGTATTCAGTGGCGACACTGTTGTTCAGCCAGACGGCGAAGCCGTAGCCCTGATTTGATGAAATGCTGGACCGAGATACGTTACGATTACCGCCGGTCACGGTGATATTAATACCATCGCCCTGGTTAAAGGCTATTCGACTGCGGGTGACGTTGACATCGGGTACACCGCCGAGCACGTGGACACCTGCCACGTGGCGATTGTTCGACACTGAAGTGTCATCTATGTGGAGAGCTGAACGGAGCTTTTCCGCCGCGATGCCACGACCATTGTTATCAACAATTTCACTGTTGGTTACGTTTAAGTCGTATGTTTTTTCTAAGAATCAAAAAAAAATTAAAGATTTAGGTCGTTGATCTTTACAATGAGCTTGATAGAGAAGAATTGGTACAGATTATTGAAAGAATAAAAAAATTATTTTTGTTTTGAAATGCTTGATTGTCTAAATATACAATAATTAGCTTTTTAATTTCGTAATTAATAATTAATAATTGTTCACAACACTAATGAATATAATTAATTATCGTTTATTCAAAGGACTTTTTAAATGAGTCCACAAAATGTAAGTTTCTGTGATCTACTATACTTATTAATTATATGTTTAGGCACTTACTGTAACCTGATGTAAGGCGCAGAAAAGCCACCATGGAAGTACGAGCTTCTGCGAAGAATTTAATATACAAATTTTGCCTGGAAGTGGTGACACTCTGGGGTAGGGTTCCGTTTCTAATGTTGACGCGCGCCAGTAATTTTTCTCCCGTGCTTATCCCGTCATAGACTTCTATGATAGCACTATCATTACGGTCAGTCTTCATTTGTAAAAAGTGCACAGTCAGAACGTGCCCGGGTCGTGTATAAATGTGCTGTAATGGAGTTAAATTTCCGATCGTGATTCACACTCTACATATGTCAAAATTTATTGACAGATGCGGGTCATAAATGGTTTTTTTATAATTATTTAAAAATCTAAAAATTTATAGTAAACTCAAAAGCTACATTGAATAAAAGTTTTAGTTGGTAAAAGGTAAATGGCACGGAAAAAAATGGTTGGTTATTGTTACCAACTAATTCCTTAAAAATCTCTCAACTGTTCCGCCTCATAGTAAGATAAACTAATAATAAAAATAGTTACCACAATCAATTATTGGTTACTATAACTATTTTTATTAGTTTATCTTACTATGCTGAACAGTTGAGAGATTTTTAACCAATTATATAGTTGTTAACAGTAACGAACCATTTTCTCCGTGTGTTATTATAATATAAAAAAAATGCAAAATAATGTATGAATAAATATTTAACTGAAAATCGCTTACCTGTGGGCAACGTTTTGGATTTGGAACGTAGTCATACTGTCCCAGCGATATCGTAACTGGGAAAGTTTGACTAGCTGTCGTGGGGAAGGTGCAGAGATCGTAGACGTCCGCCCGGTCGGGTTTGTCGTCCGGTCTTTCGTCGTGGTGGACGTATTTTATACCGTCTGCATCGTTATCTGTGACGACGCAGTTGTTAATGTGGGCCATGCCGGTGGAGCTGTTCATGTAAATACCATATCCTGAAATTCAAAATTGTTCCGTTATCAGTTGCCATTTTTTTTTTCACTTCAAGTCATAAAAGCTGCACATTCGTTTTTACTGTTAAGTATATTCAAGTGCTTTTTAATGCTATAGGAAGCGATAAGAGTGTTAAAAATTAATAGCTGTGCCACGTTTAAGTAAATGTCACAGTTAGACGGACTATAGGAATTTACCTTTATTACTCTGGACCGTACAGTTGTTAATTACAATAGGTGCGTCGGGAATGGTTACATTGATGCCCGTAAACGCCGAGCCAATAATTGAGATCGATTCCATGCGAGGCGGAACGCCTTCGACGTGTAAAGCCGACGTGACGTTGAACTCACGCCCAGTTCCTGCATGCCTGGGTAAAGATGAAAAATAGACGTCAATAATGGATGCTAAATCGTACGTATATACTGCAAGTCATTTAATTCACGCATTTCCATTTCCATGCTCTATTGACGCGACGTAAAGAGTGAAATTTCACCTGGCGCGTTTGCACTTCGTGCCAACAGTGCGTTACGATCTTTTTTTTATCGTTAAGTGAAATATATTTCACTTAACGAAATATAGTTCAGCATATTTAACAATGATAATCTTGTGAAATATTGTTTATCAATGTTTTTATGAGAACAAATTTTATAGTATAAGAACATTGAAGCTTACCTGATTTCGACATGCCTTAAAATGGACTTCGATCTGCGCACGTAAAGCGTATTTTCTTGAATTAAAGGCCTATCGTACAGAGCGCCTTCGAAACGCAACCCCCGCCAGTGTTTAATTGCACCGGTCGCACCGTCATGATATGGAGAACATGCTATGCCTAAATCTGGGTGGTAATCTGGAAATTAAAATTCGTAGCCTCGTTAGTCTGATATTCGTTCCGATATGCATATATATGGGAATGAATGAACTAATTTCACGAATAACCAAAGTAATCTAATTTGATGATTTGGTTTGATGTACATTCACTTCTTCTAAATTATTCATTACAGCATCCGTTAATAAAATTATAATAAAATAGAACAATTATCATTATATGAACATAATATGATTTCTATGAATTCGGGAAACGGCTATAAAGTGCGCCTGTAGTAAAAATTTTTATTTATCAATAAACAAGCCGAAAGCCTTGTCGTAACAATATTTAATCTGTTATTCTTAGTACCGAAACCACGAAAAACTTTACATACCAAAATATGCACTGATATTTCTTAAACGACAAAAACGCAAAATAGCCGATAAAACACAACAGAGACAAACGCGCGCGCATTATCCAGGCAGGAAATGCAGAAGAAACTCGCGTTACAGGAAGCGAGAGCCTAAATTTCTCGGAACCGCGCAGAAGCGGGGAGAGAATGACGGCATAATCTCCCATCTTGGGAGGGAGAAATATCATAATGGGTGGCTATACGATGTACTTACCGCACACACCGGCACCGAGCATCCTGTGAGGCCACCGGCCGCAACTTTGCAGCGACGACTCGGTGCCCCGACATTGTGGCTGCTCGTAGAGCAGCCGTGGCCTCGCGGGCCACTGCCTGTCCATCCAGCCCCACCAGCGGCCGCCCTGATAACCAAGCTCGCGACATGCCGTCTCCAGATCCGCTCTCGTCCAGCTGCAACGAGAGACAGAGATGAGAATTTTTCTCGAGCTAGTAAGCAGTCGTGGTTTACTTTTATTTTCGGTGTAAGGAGGGGAATAAATGATTTGTTGGTGAAAAGTTTCTATAAAATTATTTATACCGTGTTATACATTAAAGTGATAATATTCCTCATAAAATAAGCACAGGAAATTTAAGCAACTGATATTTAATTGACGCTGTTTCAACAAAAGTTATAAAATAATATTTATTTAAGGTGATGCGATATCCAGGCTATTACTCAATTCTGGGTTCCCGTTTTTCTCCTTCAATTTTAAACTTGCTGAAAAAAACTCTTTGACACGTTTTAAGTGTAATAAAGAACTATAACGTATCAAAGAGTTTTTTCCTTAAAATTAAAAATTGAATGAGAATAACGGGAACCCAATTTTGAGTAATAGCGTGGGTATCGCATCACCTTAAGTAATAAGTAATAAGGAAGCCAATGAATACAGTAACAATGAAATGTATAACTACTGTACATTTTGCCTTGATTATAAACCTTGTATCAAATCGGAAACCATTCAGATTATATATCACAAATTAAATCATCAAATAACATATCGCAATAACATACCGCGAAAGGTAGTGGGAAATTGCCTAATGCATCAAGCTAGCATTACACGCTGCCCCGTCAATGGGCCATTCGTCAAATTCCAGTATGTCGCGAACCCATATATACATACATACACACGACTCTATGTACAAATTATCCCGGCCAATGGACGGTGTAACCGCGTTCCCGAGAAACAAAACAAAACAAGCCTGCTCGAACAATCGCCTCATTACTATACGTCCGTCTATAAATACCCCCGCGTATGTCGCGCATCAATGAACTAAAACTAATCCCCCGTCGCGCTGTCTATTATTAATAAACGACAGCGATCGATAGATTATAAAGGACTACGCCTATATATATATATATATATATATATATATATATATATATATATATATATATATATATATATATATATATATATATATATATATATATATATATATATATATATATATATATATATATATATATATATATATATATATATATATATATATATATATATATATATATATATATATATATATATATATATATATATATATATATATACACTCACTTTCTCGAATTTGTGCAGACGGATCGCCACTGGCCCTTGTGTAGAATCTGCAGTCGGCCCTCGAGAGGGCTAGGACCGTCGACGAGCCGCACCTCGCGGCCCGTCGCCACCCGGCCGGGCGGACCCTCCGCGCTCGTCAGCACGATCGGCTGATTGGCCTCCCCCTGGAATAAAGCAGATAAGAAGCATCCTCGGTTAATGGTTATATGGCAGTCTCGTGAAATTCAATTAGCCGGAGAATTTTCAGGTCGTCTGGAGGCCCGATTAAGTTTATGTATCGTGCCGGCGACGGCGGATCTGGGATATCGTGGAGAGCTTCTTTTCTGTGGAGAGGCAGTAGCGCAAGGGAAAAGGATTGCCTGTGGGTCGCGCGATAAGATGGCTTTGATATTACAGGACGTTTGAGGTTGAGTGAGAATGACGGGACACGAGGATGGAGTAGTTGAACTGAAAGATTAACACGATCTTTGTTAGGTACATGTAGGAATATTGTGTTGAGAATGTAGGATGTAAATAACAAATTTTAAATAAGTTAGTTTGAAAGGTATTTGAAAATAATCATAATATCCCATCTAAAAAATTAAAAATTTCAGAACTAAAGAATCATTTTAATGAACGATAAACTTTCATATTTATCTAATATTCCTAATAATAACGATAAACCAAAACAAAAGCTCTAACAAAGCAACACACGACCACGTCGAACAACACCACACACGTGCATTAGCCAACGCGTTTTCTCTCTCGGTATATGTACAATCAATCAAACGCGGCCGAACGCAACAAAACCCGACGAAAGTATTTCAAGACCTTGACCGATTGCGAAAATCCGTCAATGAACGTAACGCGCGCGTAAGGAGGCCCGCCGTCGCGCGCGCGAGTGTAGCTCGCGGGAAAGTAAAAAAGGAAAGGGAATCTCGGTTCTGTATCTCTCTCCAGAGAGAAGATCTTACCTAACTCGTAACTGTGACTAGACTGACGCGGGCTCAATGACTTCGGCGGTTTATATAAACTCGCCCGGCGAGTGCTGAAAAACCCGCACACGTGCGCGCTCGCCCAATGGGAGAAGGGGAGGGTGGGGAGATAAGACGCTATGATGATTCTCGTAAATTTATACGAATTTGTAGGTTTGTCGATTAGGTAAATGCTGAGTATTATAAAGTGTAATGGTTTATTATTCCAAACTGTATAATTGTTTTTATTAACAAATTCGCGCATGGGATTTGTGATCTTATTGATATGAATGTTTATTTATAATTTTGTACTAAATATTTAAATGGAAAAAGCTTATAGCAATATTTTAAAACACGATGTCGTAATTAGCCTTCGCATTAAAGTTGTAAATGCATTGAGTTGTAAACATTTGTCATACAGAAAAACTGGATGACATTTCCTGCTTAAAAGAAAAAACTTGAATCATCAGTGGATGACTACTACCTCCGGTTTAATTGCCAGCAGTTTAGAAGCCATGAGTACACTTTACCAAGAATGATGCACTTGACGTGGTTCACGATACCACATAATTCCAAATTATTGGTGCGAAACATGTAGCTTTAATTATAATTACAGTGTCCTAACATTTATTTAGTAAAGCTCATCATATTAGCGATTTTGAAATACAATCTAACGTAATTAAAAGTTTACACCTATGTACAACAGTCGATCGAAATTTAGAAACACGTGTGGTACACTTTTACATTTAATTTTATTCCAACGTTAAGATTTAACGAATCAAATCTCTATCCCAATAAAATCTACTTAAGTATATCGAATGAGAGCATTCCGTAACCACAACCAACCGCGATTAATGCAATTAACATCGATTTCAAGATCGCTCGACTTCTCACGAGAATCAATGCCGATCACCGCACTTTCCCTAAACCCCGCATCTCCCGACAAATCCCACAATGCCAAAGGATTATCCTCGTTCCAAAAGACGCGAGCTTCTCCGCGGCTGTGCGCGTGCCATCAGCCGCCTCGGGGAATTAACGCTCGTTGATCCGCAATGACCCGTCGGCGAGAGTTGAATCACCCATTCACTTCTCCCACATACGACGTTTCCCTCGTGCCGTGGCGCGTGGCGCATTACTTCCCCGCCTCTCTCTCTCTTTTTTTAACGAGCGAATTAGACAAGACTGAGTCTTCCGTCTCTGTCGTCGGCGCTGACAGCGACGGCTAATTGATTAATTGTGTGGAGTATGCAGAGGCGCCTCCTCCCGCTTTCTTCCGGCCTGTGCAAAGACGTCGCTGCTCGCGATGTTTACCCCGGGAGGAGTCGACGCACGCACACGTGTTTCTCGTTTCGCCAGACGAGCTTTCGCCGATTGCCAGCAGCTGTTGCATAAAGAGAGGAGGCTGATCTGGGACCCTTTTAAGGATTTAATTGTCTTTGCATAACGCGCCGGAAGCGCCTTGTTAAATCTACCGTGAGCGCTATTTCAACGGCGCGTTTGGCCTATTTGCGAGCAGTTATTGACAGAGTATATATAGTAGATTTAATATTGAGGATCGGCGGTGGTATTAGAACTGAAGGTGTATGACAATTGGTAGCTGATTGTCCAGTAAACTTGGTGGGAACTGAAAACATTTGATTAAAGGAACATAAGTTATTTGTATGAGTAAGAAGCGTTGACAAGAAAACATTGTTTTTCACAAAGATTTTTATAATAGTTACAATTGCTAGTCAAAGTATTTGAACATTTTATTTTATTCTATATAATTTTGCAAATTGAATTAATTTTCCATATGCCATTTAAGATCACAAGGAAAGCTTTTATTATACAGTTTAGTCTTATTTTAGAGCATTATGAGGGAATTCCTGTAGCGAAATATTTAAATACAAACATATATACGTGGAATTCGAAGAGCGCCTGGTACGAATGAATAATCGCCATAATTTGTAGTAAATATTGTATACTCGGTATTCCAGGAATTCTCAATTATCATAAGCACCTGTGAGATTATTTATGATATGGGTATACGCAATTCAGAGCTCGTACAATTTCTAAATCGATTAAGAAAATTATTTGAAGATACAGACAGAATGAAAATTTTTCTAAAATATTTTCCCGATTATCGAACAATTATTATTTTTCTATCATTCGATCAATCCTTAGGAATTTCTCGAACGCTTGAGAAATAAAAGAACCATCTTGTAAATAAAACCATTTAAGACTTAATAAGACCCTGTCAGATGCTCGTGGGATGTGGGTCTAACCCAATTTGATGGGATTAACGTCGTTTGATAGGTTTATTACGTTTTCGGAATCTCTTTTATACACTTGAGAGTAAATTTATGATGCAGTGTGTAAAAAATAAATCAGTTTCATTTGTTCCTTATTGAGACACGACCTTTATTAAAATTTAACTGACTTTTAATAATAAACGATTACATATACACATGTACAGCCGTGCATTGCAAACAAGAACACACAAGTAGAATTTAAAGTCCATAAAACTTTCATCATCAGATACATCTTTAAAACCCAATTTTTTCATTACCACTTTACGCGATACATGACTCGACAACATAATCATTCGCTTCGTCACGATTAATCCAATGATCTCGAAAAAAGAGAACTCGTGCGAATTCCTCAGGCTCTTTTTCCCCTCCCACAAAAACCCCCGAATCGCTATATTTACACCAAAACAGTGCCTCCTCTCACCAAAAATAAAATCCATTCATAAAAAGGCTTGTATACCATGTATACACTCCGCACGCGTCATACGTCATGTATTTTGGTCCCTCCCGCGCGCGTGTGCCTCGCTATTTTACGATTAATTTTAATTGCCGCGAAGCTACGTGCGTACACATGCTTAGCCGCGCGATAAACGAGGTCGCCCGCTGTACAGTCGACGAGATGGTGAAAAAAAGGGCTCAGGGACGAGGCGAGGCACACCGCGGCAGCGGCATACACGGCTTATTATCGTTGGGGATTTCACTTTCGTCGCGCGCTCGTTATCGGCTTTCGGGGAAGAGTTAACGCCGCGGGCGAGGTATATATACGTGTACTATACGTGGACACGTGTATAGGTGCAATTCCGCGCATTCTTTATGGGCATGGAAGTACGCGCTGGTATATGCAATTTGCGTTTGACGAGAGTTGGGATGAATTTTGCCCCGTGTAACAGGGGTATATAGGAGAAATGGCTTTTGTGTTGGGTGTTGGGAATGCGAGATAGCAAATTATATAGGCGCGAGAGAGTTAAATGGTTCCTGGGAATTTGGAAAGTTGCTGTGTTTACAATTTGTAGTTATTTTTAGTGGCGTGAATTACGAATATTTTGAGGATTTGAAGATTCGATGAATAATGTTATAATGAGGTAATACTGGAAAGTTATTTTACAACGTATTATTGAAAATGATTCAAGATACTCATCGCGAGCATAAGATGCGTAAAATGACTGCGTATATATAAATAGCATTGCGTGTCATTAAGTTATCGTTAAAAATATTTGTATAGATAAATCATATTTTATAGAAAAACTTTCTGCTAGTACAAAAACAAAGTAAGGATAGCGCAACTGCTATGCTGACCTGTATAACCAGTCATTCCAGTTTCATACCACGCATCTACACGCGAGAGTAAATATTTCATAAATTAAATGTAAACGTTACTCGTATTATATTTACAATAATTGTAATAAATAAATACTTTTATGAATAATGATGTATTTTGCGTTATTGATCAATTTAATTTTAACGAGGCGTTGCAAACTTATTACAAAAAGAAATACAATATAGCAAATTTATGCCTTTATAAATAATATCGTAATGGAAAATATCATTGATTCAAAATTTGTAAATACTTTAGTTAAAAATTGAATAATATTATAGTACAGTTGTACTCGTATACGAATGTATACACAAGTATAATCTGTTAATTCACACACGAGATAATTACCTATACTTAAATTTAAGAAAGAATTTCGTTTTAGCAAGTTATAATCTTGTGTGTCACACAAAATGTGTATTCTATTCACATATAAAAAACATTTTACGACTTCGTAATTTTCCCAGTGTGTGCCTTTTAAAAATAACCACGTTATAATTAGATAATTAAAATTGACTAATTATTCACTAAAGATAGCGCACATGAAAAGCTACTTTTGGAACTAGAGCTTCCTTCTACACAATTACTCACTAAAGCTATCTTAAAGTATACAGACACATAACGAAACACTCTCCTGGAAATATTATCATACCTTTCCCATTAAATCCAATACACCAACGTTTCACCCAATATTATAATTGAAACACGACAAAAACTACTTCTCTACCACCCGTAAAACCAGCACGTCCTGCGCTTCCTCTATACAATTTCCCTTCGACGAAACAATCATCCTACCGTAAAAAAAAAGAACTTCCGTCAATTCACCCCCTCGATGAAAGCGACTTAGGCAAGAAAAAAGAAAGAAACGGAGAGGACTACCGAATCGATCGATCGCCGCGCGTAAAAGTCGCGTCGTTCCGCCTCGCGCTGCAGGACGCGCGCAGCTGGCGAAGTCGGCTCCTTGCGCGCGCGCGCAGGAAATCCGATATCTCACCGAAAAATCTAAGAAAGGCTTCCTACTTCCTGCGAGAAAGCGCGCGAGCGTGTCGACTGTGACGCCGACGTCCTCCTCCCGCCTTTCTTGCCTAAGCTAAACTATATAGAGTGTGATAATTAAGCTTCCTTATTTTCGGACAAACTTATAGTCTGTTGCTTCTCTTTTGCGACACGCTCAAGTGGAGTTTTCGGATAATTTTAGGCGGATATATATCGTTAGAGGTATTTCGACACGCGCGAGCGAGCGCAGACGGGATGCAATTTGAGACAAGTAGTTGTTTTTGTTCGGGTATTTGTATATGGCAGCGAAGTGGTGAAATATAATTGAGTGGTGCGCCAATGACGCGTAGTGGAATTATTTCGAATGATCGATGCACTTTCTGTGAACCAAATCGATGCTGTTTGCTCGTGCGAATTTTAAATTTTGATTTACTTTCTTAAATTTTGTTGGCGATTGTATAGAGAAACTTTAAGTCGATGTAAACGATCGTGCGCTCACGCTAGACTGCGCGGACTTTCTTATATATGGAAAATTTCAAAACGCATCCAGGAAAATATGAAAACTCAAAGTTAATTAAGATTATATTTACGATTTCACGCAGATCGTGACGCAACGATTCGCACGCATTACCTTCTGCGATGCAGTATTTCCCGTGCACCGTGCAGTGCATTTACGAAATTCGCGATGCAATTAAATAGCCGCGTACCACCGAAAGCACCGCAGACAAAGAGAGCCTCACGCGCAGTCTATCCATCAAAAGCAGCTGTCAAAATGCGAGTTTCTAGGCCGGCTTTATTACCTATAACCGCCCGGTTTCTACTACTTTCTTCGCTCCTTTGTTGCGCTCCGATCGCGTTTCTGCAGTCGAATCGTAAATGCGCTCCTTAACGAGCGTCGTAAAACCATTGCCGAGTAGTGCACAAGGCGACCGTTGCCACGTATATACACATTTTTTCGCCGGCCGCGTGTCATAATTGCGCGCGGAGGCGAATATAGTCTTGAAATAAAAAAGACAACTGTGTCTTTTGTCCCTTTCACACTTGACTTTGCACTCGCTGTTCATTAATACGCTTAATTAAGTTTAACTCGGCTGTAAAAACTTATGTAACAGCTGTCTGGATACCAGAATTAATATGAGAAAAGGATAGTTGTTTATGGGGTTACTTATACGCTGAGTCTAAAATATAAATTTAATAAATTTAAGAGAAGCAATTCTCGAGTTTCATCGTGCAGATCGTAAATCTTTACTACCGCATATAGTATTGTTCCAGGAATACTTGTCAAATCATTTTTTACCTCTCAATAATTTTCACCGCAAAAATTGTTCGTTTGTAGCAGTCGTTCCCGTTAGGTTCTGTAGCAAAATGCTGTATGATAAAATGAAACGCTGTTTCAAGAAAGGGTATTATCTGAAATTATCAAATATCTTTCTGCTTTATTTTTGTACAAAATTTTCATCGTTAAAAATTATCGAATTTTAAAAACACATATCTCTATCCTTGTAAAACCAGTTTAATATTGTTACTCAATTAAAGCATATCGACACTTTCTCAGAACGAAAAACCATCAACCGTTCGTATCATCAAAATTTCAACGTCTCTCCGCTCAACCTCACCCGCAATCGATTCAGTTCAGAGTACATCGATGTCAGAACCTCAGTCTCATCCGCTTGTAATACCTATCCAGTCTCGTCCTCTCCTTATACCCCCCAGTGTAACCGCGAGACGCTCTCTGACTGCAAGCATTTCCGGTACACCTCTCTATATACCGGCGATTCTCTTGGCGCGCGCGAGATTCGGGCCACTGATCTTTCCGGTCAGGACCCCGGCGAACTGTACCACCTCTCTCCTCGCTCCGGGAGTTTCTTCATCTCGCGTAGTTGCGCTTCTCTTTTCCGCGCACCGCGATGAAAGTCTCTCTCGCCGTTGAGAGAGGAGATGATGGGTTCGTTTTTTCTTCTGCGCCTTCGACGCTGAGCGCGGGACGAATTCGTTCTCCCGCGGCGGCGAGAAAGTTTTATTCCGGTGAGTCTCGAGGGAGAAAATGTTATATTTGATCTGTTTGAACGAAGAGGATGGATTCGTTTCGCGAGGTTACAGCCGGATGAACGTGGTGTGTGTGTGTGTGTGTGTTTGGTGGAGAGAGAAGGATGTTCCGGGATAATTGGATGTTTTATAGTAAAAGTGGTTTATTCGTGGCGAAAGGTTATGCTTTTAAATCTGATTTAATAAAGGATGGAATTCGTTAAGAGGCTCTATCTATTATGGTATTGCTTCAATTATACAGAGAAGAAAATGTTCTATTTTATTCATATAAGAAATTATGATAAAATATTTACTTTAGCAATTCAAGTTTTATTAATTCAATAACATATACTTATTTCAATGAAATGATTGGGTGCAATCCTTCTTGGTAACGATTAATTTTCATTTAATTGAAATCGTTCAATTAGATCAATAAAATTTTTTCTCACTGCATAGGTTTTACACAATAACTTACTGACTTTGTCTGAACCGAATCAAGCGTAAGCTTAATGCTTTATTTACTTAACGCTGTAACTTTCCCCTTTTTTCTGTTACAAAAAAGCGCACAATGAAATTAAAGAACGCTCTCCTCCAACATCGAACTCTGTCCAATCCTAAGAATATAATAGAATAATAAATTTCGATCTCAGTTCTATTAATAGCGCCGATAAAAGTACATCGTGTGCCTTCATTGATTTATTAAAAGTCATTACCCGCCTATGATCGCTAGCCCAAGAATACACATCCACAACGCTGTAACAATGTAACGTGCGCTGCAGAGACGCGCGAGTGAAAGTATACCGAGGCGGCGCATAATAAAAAGCTTCGACGAAATAGAATAATCAATTCAAAATCTTAATAGTAGTCATTAGAGAATAAGAGGAAGAACAAAACACTGTAAACGAGTATTTCGCCATTCAGTGCAGACTACACGCGGCTGTTAAAATAAAGCCGAAACTTCTTTTGTCGTTCAAAAAAGATGCCGTGAAACAACCGCTTCGTCACCGATAATAACCTACATTTTTTGACTTTGAACGCGAATCCTTTTACCACGTAATAAAGCCAAACAAAAAGCACAATATCGCGTCGATAGCGTCACCACGCCTACCGAAAATCACGGAAACAACGGACATGGAAACTTGTCGCTTCCTCTCTTCCTCTATACCTATATATATTATACTCTAAAGAGAAAGTAGCCGTGTACACACACAAACACGAAAGTCGAGAACTCAAAAAA
Source organism: Torymus aiolomorphi (assembly GCA_036365515.1). Classification (NCBI taxonomy): domain Eukaryota; kingdom Metazoa; phylum Arthropoda; class Insecta; order Hymenoptera; family Torymidae; genus Torymus; species Torymus aiolomorphi. Next base: position 142,705,888 of record CM070877.1, read on the forward strand.
TTCGGTAGTCGCGCATCAACGCAAGTTTATATACATACACCCATACCCACATACAGTCGCACAAACGACGCGTGCGAACAATGAAGAGCCGCGAAATAAAAGCAGACGGAGATAATGCGTGCGCACGTGCGCGCGCGCGGGGGCAAAAAGAACGCGAGCCATATTGTCCACGTCGCGCGGCGTTATGCACGCTGAGTGGCATAAGTACCCCATTCACGTTTTTCTGGCGTTTCCGGCAGCAGCGGCGTTGTTCCCCCCATAGTGTAGTGTAATTTTTATTTTCGTTTTATTTTATGTAGCACACTCGCGCGCGTTTCGCCGATGAAAACGAAAATGCGCGCGCGACGGTGCAGCGCGGGAAGTCGTGGCGCTCCGTATGCGAGCGCGCGGTGATGCACCGGAATTCCGAGGCCAATGTTTTTGACGTTCGGAAGTATAGGTATGTAAGGATTGGGTTAAGTATATATACATGGCGTGTCGGATGAAATTTTTCAGAAATTCTTTTTTGTCGTGCTGCTCGGTGGTTATTAACGAGGAACTATAGTATCCTGCGTCTCATGCACTGGTGATTAAAGGATTTTAAAGCTGTTATTCAGGATGTAGGTATGCCGATGTGAAATCTCAATTATCCAGCCTATTTCTATGACGCGGCGGAAAGCAATTCAGCCAATCCATAACATTATCATGGACAGTATCTTAATTCAATTATATATAAACCGCATCCCTACTGAAAAATCTCACGTGAGATCTCACGCCAAAATCTCATGTGAAATTCTGGTCCGCGAGCTGCTAAAATACCTTTAATGATAAAAAATCAGTTTCTGGGAGTTAGGAATCGCCTATTAGCTTACGCCACCACCCAGATAAGTTCAAAAATCTATGTTTTGAAGCGTTTTAGCCATTTTTTACATTTTTAGAAATTTATAACATGAGATTTTTCAGTAGGGATAGAAATTATTCATCATATAGAAAACAACGATCGATGTTGTCAAACTTTACGATAGGAATGTCTCAACTCGTCTTTACATTTAAATCGCTTACGCGTTTGGTGAAATTTGAAAAATCTACATTATAAATCTCGAGGCGCCGTACACAGGAGAGCGTCGGAGAGAAAACAGGGACATTCCCATAGCGCGGCTAACGGTACAGTGAGAAACTGAAAGCCCTGAATTTCGAGCTTAAAATGACTATTGTTCGGGCGACTGGTGAATTGGGTCTGCCGACTGAATTCCGTATATCCACCTCGTGTACACTACGTAGGTACGTATACGACAGCGGGCGTGTGTGTAGAGTCTGCGGTGTACTCTCCGAGAGCGTATATATATATATATATAGTACGCGTTCCGCTGGATGCGCGCGCAACAGGTGAATTGATTCTATATATATGTGTGTGTACGTATATGTGTATATGTTAATGCACGGTGAATTCTATAATGTATGCTCCATCGGACTTTCACTTTAAAATTACAGGCGTGCGGTGGGTAAATGTTTTATTTACGATTGATTGGGATTAGGTAAGCGATGTAATTCTTGAATAACGATGAAAGTTTACGGTTTTACTTTTTATATCGTTGCGCGTGTATATATGTATCGTTCATTCACTGCGACTATCGGGAATGCCTCTGAATGATTTTTCGTTTTCTATATTATCGCCTTGTAAATGGACGGGTTTTTGATATAAGTAAATTGTTTTAATGTCGTAGTTTTAAAAGTTATACAGGGAGAGAAAGAAATCAGTAAAAATTACCAAACTGTCAAGTAACCCTGAGGCAGACTTGTAAATCCAAAATTTTTACCAAACATTTTGGCAATTTTTACTAAACTTTTTGTAAATTTTACAAAAAACTTTTTGTAAAAATTACTAAAAAGTTTGGTAAAAATTTTGGATTTACAAGTCTGCCTCAAGATTACTTGACAGTTTGGTAATTTTTACTGATTTCTTTCTATCCGTGTATGCTAACGGTTTTTAGGAGTAGATTTTAAATTAATCTATTCAGTTGATGACAATGAAATGGCACGTGAGATTTTAAATTGGGTTTGTTAAAACTCAATTCAAATATCAGTCATCACTTGCTGTTCCATTTGTTCAATGAGACCAAAAAAGAAAGTTAAAAGTACGAAGATGTTAACGCTCGTGGACATGCTAAACGTAAGTTCTCTATGTATACAAAAAAATACATTAGCATATTGCGTGTATATACTTGAGCACGAATTTTTAAAATGAAATTTCCTCAAGTATGTTACTTGAAATAATGAGACTTTTTACGAGTACCATTATTTTACCTGCTCTTACACTAAATGAAGCTAACAAAATTCTGACGATTAACTCTGATGAAACGTTATTATTTTGATGTAGTATACTAACATATTAATATTGAAAAATACTTCTCATAAATTTTACAATTACCGTAATAATTGTATTCTGTATTTACAAAGACGAATATAAGTAAACCGAACCTTTCTTATCCCACTTATACAAACAAGAATCAATAAACTATTTCTCAACAAAAATTTAGTAACTTATTTACTTCTTCTTCTTCTTCTTCTTCAACTACCTCTACCCAAAAAAATGAAAAATTCAACCGATCATTTGCATAAAAGTGCAATTTCCGTTCCTCCCTCCAGCGCACACATACACATTTTACGAGAACGCATACCTCTCTCACCGGCGAGGCTTGCGTACCTCCATGCAACCTCTTAAAATTTCTCCACGCTCTATACCCCTGCAGCTCGCGCAACCAACAGTACACCACCGTCGCTTCACGCAAGGACTACAGAGAGACCCTACAGCTCACGCGGGGAGCCTTATACACAAGCCGGTGCTTTGACCCCGGCCGCGGCGCGCTAGTCGTTTACCTTCCTCTGCAGGACGTTTAATCGATACATACGATTATACGGCGAGACGGCACGCTCGCGCCAGGATACGTCAGGATTATCTCTTTCTCTCTATCTGGCACTGTGTGTATACGCGAGAGAGGCTGGGATTATGTAGGCTAGGCTAGCTGGAATTTAATGGGATGCACGAGGGCGCGCTAAATTGGTGTGCAGAAAAGTCGACCACCTGGACGCGGTGTAATTGGTCGGCGTTGCGTCCGACGGGATAGACGGAAGTTGCTGAGGACTGCGCGTCGTCCTTTGAGAGACGCGGTGGACGGAGCGGAGAGAGGAAGATTGCGTAATTGGGAGAGGGAAATGTAAAGAGAAAATTGTGTAATGCCGGTATATATACAATGGTTTCTTTTATAGCCTGGGGGCATTACGTTGCAAATTAGTTTTACAGTATAGGCTTGATTGCTTTAATTTTTCTCGGATCGAACTTATAATATATACGAGATGCGTTTTGCTCTACTTTTTCGCGAGTTGTAATATTCACTTTGAAGGAGAGGTCGTATGCATAATATAACACGTAGCGGATGTTTGTCATGCCTAATTTTGATACTGTTAATGAATTTTAAATTCAGATTTTATTTCCAGGGAAAATGAATCAGCCGCGAGATGTTTTCCGGTACTTAAATTGTCTATACTAATCGCTTTTGTATAACGTATAGCAAATCTTCGTGTATATACGTCAAATATGAGTCACGACCGCCGACGCAAGGGTATAGAATAGTTGTATTGTATATTGTCTGTCTACGAAACCTTTTTATAACAACAATAACGTCTTCGCAGTTGTTGTTACGTAAGTTATATATTTACGGGACACATTCACGTAACAGCTCAATAAATCTTACGTTTGCTTCAAGTAACCGCCCCCAAATCAATATACAAACTTACACCGTAAATATGTGCTCCCGCAGGAGTGATCCATCATATAACTAGGAGCTCGACTGACGGCATCAAACTGCAGCTCTAATTACATACCTTATACATACCACGTCAATAAAAAAAAAGAGACTTCGACCACCTATGTCACGAGACCTAATAACCCGAGTGAATAAAATATAATTTAACTAAGATTACAGCCGAGGTGGGAAGCTTATAGGAGAGATTAGAAAGAGTAAAAGCCGGGAGGAGGAAGAGTCATTCGAGTAGATAGCGCAGTATATACGAGCCGGAGATAGCGCGCGGAGAAAGAGACGCGGCGCGACGAGAAGCCTCCTCTCCACTTGTGATTGTATTACGACGAGAGAAAAGTGCCCGCGCGTGCGCACACCGAAGACGATACCGCGGCTGTGTATTATGTTTTCCTCGCGCTTTTTTGGGTCACGAGAGCGCCCGTAGAATGGAACTCGATGGAAATTTAAGTCTCTCTCTCTCTCTCTCTCTCTCTCTCTCTCTCTCACTCTCTCTCTCTCTCTCTCTCTCTTCACGTTCAACGTTGGGCTTTTTTCGTGGGTGTGTAATAAGTACACAGAGAGGTTTTCACTCGCGCCACGTGTGCCGAGCGAGTTACGTAAAGCTCGGAGAGACGGTAATTATATTATCGCCTGTATATGGGGGAGAATAGTTCGTCGAGAATAAGGTTACACACACCAGAGGCTAATCTAGCGAGAGATCAAACTGTGGTACTGGGTTAGGCAGGCGCATCCTTTTTGCATTTTTTTATGTACCGTTACCGCGGCCGTTTTACATTATAGCCGGTCGATGGAATAATGCAGGTTTTATTGGGTTATAACGGTCGGCGTATTTGTTGGGTAGCGTCCGTTTAACGATTTCTTCTCTGCGTGTGAACAATAGCTGCATCAAGGTATGCGCGGAATATTAGGCGAAAATTGTAGAAAAACGAGAACAAAGAAACGGAGGTGCATATATAGAGCAGTGTGAATAAGTTTATTATATAGTGTAATATCTAGGGTATATACCGTAAACTGTAAGACGTTGCGTTAAGTGAGGCCTTGATATTCTCGATTTATCTGAATTATAAGATCATTTGCGAGCGTGTAATTATTACATCGATGCGATCATTGTCGCGCCTTTAAAATACGATTATAACGGAACTTTGAAATGCACTCGTTCTCTTACAAAGTTAATTTAGACATTATTAGTGTTAATTATCAGCGTTAACAATGCTTTCTAGAACTTTTATAATGCATTTCAAGTATAAGACGTATTATAGTACGAAAGATTAATTTATCGCCGTTTATCGCGTGGAAAAGACGCTGAAAGCTTTAATTAACCGCGCACAGTTACAAACTTCTGCAAAGCCGTATAGAGAACCTACCTCTATCTCCGCAGCGTACACACATCGCTCAGGTCCGATTGCTTCCCATCTCCTGCCAATGATATATCAATCAATCGCTCTCTCGGCACTAATGCGAACCGGTAAAAGGCCATCATAGCTCACCACACGGCGCGTCGGAAAATCCATCTACTGAAAGTACACCGCACCGTAAACAACTCGCTCGGTACACTTATACGCGACGATTCGTGCAACGAGCGCCGGACGCGCGTCGGAAGAACGGTTATACAGTTCCGAGTCGTGGACACAAAGGTGCGCTAGAATGAGAGACGATGAGCGAGATAGAGAAAAACGGCATAATAGTAGGCGCAGCACGCGCTAATAATCCATAATGCACGGAGCGCGAGCAGCAGTGGCTCGAGAAATCGCAAACCGCAGCTATTGCGCGCGCGGTTGTATACTCGCGTCTCGGTCTTTCTCTTTGCTCGTTAGGGGAGAAAGAGGGGGCGGTGGAGAGGAAGGAGTGACTGCGCGCGCGAGCAGCGCGAACTTTGTTGGTTCTTTCACTGACTCATTGCGTGATGTGCATGAAGGAAGAGGAGGAGGTTTATGGGTGTAGGGAGAGAGAGAGAGAGAGAGAGAGAGAGAGAGAGAGAGAGAGAGAGAGAGAGAGAGAGAGAGAGAGAGACGAGACGAGAGTGAATTTCAATTTCGAGGCGGACAATGGGAGGATGAGAAAGAGAGAGTATATTTTTTGTTTTGGCGGCGGGCGAGAGTGAGAAGTTGAATTTATAGTACTGATGATGATGATGATGACGTTTGGATCGGTCTTTTATATGGCCTATAGGGTTAATGTTGGCCGGTGATGATTTATCGTTAGATTTCGAACAATGATTTTTTTATGGCGCAATCCATCGCGAGCTTGTGGGCGAGGGAAACTTTAGCTTCTAGGGTAATGAAAGTGCGGAGTTTTGAATTGGTACTCGGGCTATTTGAAAAATGTTATTTGAAGGAAAGTTATAGATATATATTATATTCCCAGTAGATTAAATATATAACTGGACTTTTCGTTATCGGCGTTTCCTCAAACGAGACTTCCGATCGATAGATGCGCTCGTGATAAGCGGACACTTCATAGTAACACAGTATTGCCGAGTGGAATCCTCGGAATAAGAGAATCCAACTTCTTATTGCGCGAGTAAAAGCTCCGGCAAACTGTAAATGTCGAGTGTAATTTTTACATTTTGCAAAATGACGATAAAGACCGCGTTTGTGTACATAAAGGATATTTTAGTCCGTTACCTAGTCGAGCTCGCGCTCTATAAGGTCAATAGAACTTAACCGGCGCCTTCACCGTTACGCTGGTGTGCGCGCGGCGGCCAAAATCGCTGGTTTCTGGCTAACCACTCCATTTTTACGCTCGAAAATTACAAGGATGTTGACCCGCAATCCAGCTACCTCGCGGCATTTCTATTATCCACGATTCATCCCGCCGTTCTTCAAGTTTCGCCGACCATTATTTGCTCTAAACATGCAAACCAAACAGCATCTCGCTAAACCCCCATTAGCGCGTATTATCACTTCGCTCAAGCCCAATTAATCATAATGATGCTGCGCAATTAAATTTTACTTCTCCAAAGGACTTTCATCGCGCGAATCAGAACGCGCAGCCAATTAGCCTCCGCGCTAAAAAACATTCGCACGTGATCCGACAACATTTACGATACATTATTATTATATACACGCGGACAAACTGGCAAACCTACTCACCACAGGCAAGACAACGGCGCGACATCATCCTGCGCTCTCATAAATAATTTACGCACGCCCACGGTGCAGCGTTACGCACGGCTGGCCACGGTATATGTATAGTAGTGTACGTGTATATATACACACAACGACGTGCGCGCGCGTCTACGCGTCCTGCGCGAAAACGCACTGGGGTTTAGCTATTCGCGCATATACACACTATATACGCAGTACGCGCGAGTTGTAATGTCAGTGATTGGCGTGTTGGTGTAGATTATACAGGTGTGCGCGCGATTCGGGAATGGATGTGTGCTTTTTTTATGACTAGTCCTTCATTATAAGGGGTTACGTGCAATTAAAACGATAGGATCATGGCTATATGAGGGTATCTTTTTTTTTTGTAAAGCGTGGTTATGGTTTTAAGCGAGTCTAAGTTATGTAAGTCTGCGTGAAAATATAGAGAATATGCTGTTGAAGTTGTGCAGTGGTCGTAAACGTCTGTTATCTCAGTTCTAAAAGGTTTATCTATTATGTGTTGAGTCTATATGTGGAACTAAGCAACTGTTTTGTTCTGATTTTTTTTGCGTTTATTACAGGATTTTTGTAAGCGATGATTTTCATTTTTGTAAGGATAAGGATCAAAGCAAAACATTACAACTGCACATCATGCAAATAAAATTGAATTTACTAAAGTTTCGTACCAATTGATTATGTATGTTTTTATTATACAAAACAACAATTTTCCTCTTTATTTAATCTGATTTTAAACGGACTAAAGAAAATTTAAAATAATTGCAAAACAATAACGTCAGGATAATAGTGTACAATATATTTTTATTACACTATCCACTGTAACAAAACAATCTTTACCAAGCCATACAAAATCTAATTGCAAAGACAAAGAAAATGAACTCATTCACTCAACAAAAGCAGCGCAATTCAAATGAAGTCTAACTTCGTTAAAGCCCTGCATGCATCGCGATTTCTTTCGCGACCCGACGAAAAATCCTCACGACCGTGTAGCTCACACTCCTCCTCCTCCTTCAGCCTGCAGCCTCGCGCCAACGCACGTAGTAGGTACTTCTCCTCTCTCCTCTCCTCGCCGCGTGCGTCAACAGCTCCCGTGGTACGTACGTACCTACATACACACGCACGCATACCTTCGCATATACATCAGACGGCCAGTATATACGAGCCGCGCATCGGAATACACCCGCGCGAAGGTTGCGGGAGTTCGGTGCGCGAGCGCGGGGCACAATGCGTCTGGGAGTAACGGACACGCGAGTATAAGGGGAGAGAGAGGAACCGATGCTCGTCCTTTCCCAGACGCGCATGCAGCTTAGCTCGCGTGCACGCGGAGTAAAAGCCCCCACGCTCTTTGTGCGCTAAGAGCGAATGTGTGTGTGTGTGTATGCGCGCACAGAGGAGGTACGGTAATGCGCGAATAAAAACGCTAATCGTTGTGGTTTAGACGGAGGAAATCTGGGATTGGAGAGGGGGACGATTATGTCTCTTTTTTAATGGGAGGTGGTAACGGGCTGTCGCGAGAATATTGTCGTATAATACTTACTTTTCGTTACGATGGGAGGTGGATCGGCGAATAGTATAAGTTTGCGGCTTAAAGGTTGAATCGTGCGAGAATGCGGAGCTTGGCGTGTATAATTTATTGAACGTCAAATGTGTGTAAAAGAGCGAAGTTAACTCTGAAAGACAGGGAAGAGGATAATGGTGATGAGGCATTATATTCTTGGAAAATTAGAAACGATGAAGAGTGCGCTTTTATTTCTGGCTGCTTTTCTCTGGGAACGATTAAAATGCAGTATGTTTTAGCGCTTGGTGTGCACGTAACTTTTAGTCTTACACAATTTTATGTACACAGCGCTTTATTTCGAATTACAAAATGTACCGTTTTTAAAACTTTGGTTTGAAAAGGGACCTTTCGTTAGTTATAGCGGATAACTTTTGTTTAAAAAAACAGCAAATGGTATAATATTACTGTATATAATTTGCTTAATCCTAAAGAAAAATCAACGAAGATTATAATATATTCAAATTACACATGCTTTTATGCAAGATAAACCACTTTTTTTAGGTCAAATATTTTTCGCATAAATAATTAACACGTCCATCTATCTTATTCACAGCCCCAATTAAACAATGCCCTGAATAAAATGTGCGCGATTTGCATGCCCACGCGACCTCGCCATCGATTTATGTAAATCGAGCGTGCAATCTACTTCCTCGATTTACCTCCTGCTGTAAGTACCAACCCTTGTGCGTAGTCCAACCCTTTCTCAACTCACCTCCCGTGTTTCCCTTCCTCCTACAACACGAAAAAAATCTCTCCGCTTCACATTATATATCTTATCGCGCCGTAATTCCCGATTTCCCGGTCCCATCGACCGCGCGCGATAACAGAGCTCCAAACTTTTCTCTTTTTTCCTCTACCCATACGACAGAGAATGAAAAAACAACAGCTCGAAATCGAGGTCTCCGCTATCGATTATTCCAGCGTGCTCTCTCTCTCTCTCCCCTCGGCAACCAAGAGTACACACCTATATATACGTGCACCTGATGCACAGCACACACGAAACCGTCAGCCTACACCTCGGCAAGCTCCTGCCTCTTATCTTATCGTATATACGCGAGCGCGCGCGTATGTGTGTGTGGCACGAGCCGGAATCCAGATTAGAAACACAAATATATATATACGCGTACGCGTGGTAGTTGATACGGAAGTGTGTCGCGAGCATCGACACCCGCAAGTATAACAACGACGGCGACAGTTCCGGGCCTCGCCCTGCGCGTATATATATACATTGCGCAAACGAGATCGCAGATGATTCACGTTCGTGTCTTTTGCGAGGAACGAGACAGACGCGCGCGGAATGCCGGGGCGAGTTGACGCTCATTACCGCCAACGTGCAGGTTACTGCACTGCGAGCGAGCGAAGTTATATAGTAATGCTAGTTGGGGAACACGCAGGGTGGACAATTCTGCGAAACCGAAATAATTGTCCCCGGGATGAGGTGGGGGGAGATTCATGGCTGGGGGGCAACTGCGTGCGTCAACGAGCCAAGTTGATGAATGAAATTTTAGAAGGAGATGACGCGAGGAGGAGTAGGATAGCGTATAATGAAGTTCACGAGAGAAGGAGGGACGATGAGAGGAGGGAGAGAAATCAGAGATATTGAATGTAATCATGCGAGAGGAGATTTTGACAATTGACTATGGTAATTGTGGTGTAGTCGTCTGTGCATGTATACCAATGAGTGTACGATCTATATCACTACTAAATATTGTTGAATACTACATATCTTTATTATTATTTTTTTTTTTTTACGTAAAGACGAAAATCCCGATGAAATCGACTTGCGAGTGTATATATTTAACATTACTCAATATACACGGCACTGCGCGCATGCACTTATACTATTCAAAACCTTCTCGGCTGATGACTAAGACAATCGTATTACACGCGTGAAGATAATACACGCTCTAATGCAGGCGAGGTGCACCTGCAGCTCATACGACGCAATCGTGATGATCGCTTCTCCCGCCGCGCATCAACGACGTATTATCCAAAACGTATCCGCGTACAACACACACACGCACGCTATATCCGGCTATATATATCGAGAATATATTCGAGCCGTAGCACGCGCGCGGTATGCGTCGTCGATAATAATCATCGTTGTTGTGAAATCGCTGACGAATGCGACCCGCTAGCGACACGCGGTGTGAATCACTGCGGTGCGCTTGGCCAGCCACTATATGTGATTCACTTCGGAAATCGTAATTAAACACAGCGCGACACTTGCCCGATTGATTGTCGTTCGCGGTTTTTCCGTTCTAACGCGGCACCGCGTGTCTCTTTTTTTTGGGCGTGGGTGTTGCGAGAGATACTGTTATTGCGCGAGGAGAAACTTTCGCGCGTATTATAGGTTCGGGAGTGAGAAAGTCTAGACGGGAGGAAAAAATGATGTGGGAGAGGTGTATGACAATGTTTGCGACGCGGGAAATTCTTGAAGAATAGGGGTTTTTGAGAGAGAACCCACGTTTGAAGAGAGAAAAAAGAATGTTGTGGTTTTACTGTTAGTTGTTCGAGTTATGTGCGGGTGGGAAGCGAGAAAGGTGTTTCTGGTTTTGTAAGTATGGAAATAGACGTTTCTTGGAGATAGAAGTAGAAGAAACAAAAAAAGTCGTTTGAAAGAAGTGACTTGTGTTATAATTATGTCACGGTTAAGTCTTACACGCTGATAATGATAATAGTGTATATGGGATGAGTGGCGCGTGTATTATGAACTATATTGAGTATTGGGTGAAATATTACGTATGTGAAAATCCGTGGACTACAAACAACAATTGGGGTACGAAAACGGAAAAAATTTTTTGAGGGCACACCTACCACATAAGGTTTTTTCGGTTCTTTGGGGGTCCCCAACATGAAAATACTCGTGAACACTGATTATCCGTTGCCAAGATTTTTTGCCGACGAAATCAATTTTTCTTATGGAAATTTAACATGGGAAAAATGGACGAAAAGTAGTCATTAATGATTAACCAATAGCAAACTATCGAAGAGGCAAAAACAAATTCCACAAAGAAGCGATTAAAGTTGAAGAATAGAGCTTTAATTTGAGATGAGAATCGTTAAAGTCGGTCGATTCTGTGCAAAGCTACGTGAATTTGAAAATGGCGAATAATGACGAAAATGAGCAATTTTTTTCAAACCCACGTAATTCTTCAAATTTTTGTCAGTTTTCGCCATTTTCAACTTCACTTAGCTTTACACAGAATCGACCAATTTTAACGATTCTTATCTCAAATTAAAGATCTATTCTTCAACTTTAATCGCTTCTTTGTGGAATTTCGTTTGGCCTCTTCGATAGTTTGCTATTGGTTAATCATTAATGACTACTTTTCGTCCATTTTTCCCATGTTAAATTTCCACAAGAAAAATTGATTTCGTCGGCAAAAAAGCTTGGCAACGGATAATCAGTGTTCACGAATATTTTCATTTTGAGGAACCCCCAAAGAACAGAAAAAACCTTATGTGGTGCGTGTGCCCTCAAAAAAATTTTTTTCCGTTTATGTACCCCAGTTGTTGTCTGTAGTCCGCGGATTTGCACACACACACACGCACGCACGCACGCACGCACGCACGGACGCGCGCGCGCACACACACACACACACACACACACACACACACATATGCCGTGTTTAATGTTTATAAACATTGAGGATGCAAAAATGTTTCTTGGGTGGCAAATAAAGATTGTAAACAATCAAGTGTCTGGGCGTATTAGCAAACATTCGCGAGTATTTAATTAACTATGGTCTGTTAATTATCCTAATAAGGAGAAAAGTACATAACAATGTTAAAAATTTACGTAAGAGATCGATCAAATTTAAGTATACTTAGCGCGAAGAAGAAATGCGTTAAGCATTGACACGCATGCCACTCAACAGTTCCTTCTACGGGTCTCCTATATACCCGCAATAGAAAAACTCCATTACCCCTTTTGAAAGCCCCGCAGCATCAAAGAGGAGAAAACTTAATCTCAGCCCACCTATACACCGCGATACGACGCTTTATCGGTCAAAGCTCTCAATGTACAACACCCGAAGCTATAAATAACCCAACAATAAACGTTCTGCGGGGCACATCGGAGCCCTATATATATTCGAGATCGGCGCGTTATTTTATTTACAGTCGACACTTTGTTCACTTTTTTTTTACGACACGATGTGCGCCATTTTCCACGGCAGGAAGGAGATTCCGGACGCCGCTGCATGGATTAACGGAGATCCGTCGGCGAGTGCGACCGTGAAGCGCGCGTATAGTAATGTAACGATCGAGTCGGCCGATTACGCGTCCTACTTATTTTTCTATGCGTTATATGCGCGCGGAGAAAGGTGGTGGGGGAGAGATGCAGCATGTGTATAAGCGAGTGCTCGATTGGAATGCAGAATTTTTCATAAGACCGATGAAAATTGTGCAGTCGCTGCGCGGTCTGAAGAACTATTCATGAATGCCATCAGTCAATGGGTCGTTATTTGGAACACTGCGGAAACTTTATTTATAGATTCATTGTCAAGCGGTTGGGCTATACGTACTGTATTTGAAAATGGCGATAGATTTGTTTCATCTGTCCAGTGTAGTGTGAAAGATATTTCGAATTAATGTAACTGTAAAATTAAATATAATTTTTATTATCGTATAGCTTAGCGTATGGATATCAACCTTTTGAACTGTATACTATAAAAATGTGAACGCGCTTCGATATACCGAATGCTTTTGATACCATAAAAAAATATCCCGTCACATAAAACCGCCACGGTAGCGACGCGGTTCCAACGGAAGAATTCCTTTCTCACCGTCGTTGTGGGCGAGCGAGCTTTTTATATATCCACGTGATCCTAGAATTACTACGATAAAAAAAAAAAAGGCGCACGTGCTCGATTTTCAACCCTTTCATCGGCGAGGCCACATATAGCCAAGCGCAACAAAACCAAAATATGTATATTATACATATAAAAGAAACTCCGTAGTCGAAAAATATTTGGACTGGCCGGAACAATCGATGACATCTCACTGCGGGCGCGGGGCACAGGTGAAAAAGAGGGGACCGGGGGCGTGTATATATATATATACAAAGAGAGAACCATGGCGACATGTGGCACGCTCTTCGCCGAAAACCCATAACAGATACACACACACATGCGTGCGTGTCCCCTTGTTATGGGAAACCAAAGAAGGGTCGCGCCCGCGCGCACCTGGGCAGGTAGTTTCCCATCGGGACCTGCTCTCCCTCTCTCTCTCTCTCTCTCTTACGAACGGTGGTGGAGATAAATTCAGAGGCGTTAAATCGGCTCTACGTATATATAAGAGGAGTCAACGGCTCTTGAAAAGAGGAAAAGCTTGTTTCGGCTCCCCCGCCGGCGCGGCGCATCTATTTGTGATGCGACTTTGGGGCTCGGTTACGCCGCCTTGATTTGTTCCTTTGATGCGCACGTGTTTAACGGTACTTACCTTGCGCGCGCTCGTCCGCAGTGGATGTTTGGGAAGGAAAATGCCTGCCTGTGTGTGTGTGTGTGGAGGTTTTCGGCCTGATCTGGGAGTCAACGAACGCGCGGGAGAGAGAGAGAATCTGTTGTACAGTGTGTTTGAAGGGCTTTTTGAGGTGTGGACAAATTTTTATCCCGGCTTTGAATAAATATGTGGCTGCTTCGAGTGGGTTATTAATCGGTTGTGGCTTTTCTTTTCTGACAATTGATTTGTTTATAATATACTTATGTATATATACGATATTTTTTATAGAAATATTATTATCACGTTTGTTAATAAAGCGGGTTTGTTTGATGGTGAATTTTTGTATGTCGAGAAGATTCCGATATTAAAATGTACATAGTGTTGTAGGTAAGTAATATACATATTGTATACACGAAAGATTGAATATCAAAATAGACAAGTCATACACATGACGCTTTTAACATGGAAATATATGAGTAATAGAGTGCTTCGAGCACAAAGGAAACACGAAATTAGGCAAATGATTTTAAATATACACTCCAGTTTTCTATAGGCTTATCGTTCATATTAAAATATGAAAAAGTCTCACAAAAGATCGTACACGACTCTTGGTGATAGTATATTGACTGCAAGATTTTTAATCCACCGTGATTACAGGCCGCCGAGACGCGAGACATTACCAAACCCTTCAATAACCGTCGAAAGGAGCGAAAAAATTTGCATAATCTCTCCATCGGCAAAACAAACCTCTGCTCGGTCTCCTCGCTCTTTCGACTCTCCGTGTATATAATACCACCTCCCATTCACCGGCGCGAACCATAGCAATTGCACGATCGAGCCGACCCCGCGATTCGGCGATTCCGCAACAGTAGCATAAGCAGCAGCAACGCAGCAGCGCGCGTCATCTTGTACACATGTATACCTACACGCTCTTTTTTCCTCGACCGTATAAACTCGCGATCCTTTCTCTTTCTCGCTCGCGACGTATAGTAGAATATAAGAAACCTTCAATGAACAAAGAAGCGCACGTATGCACACACGAAGAGAGTATGATATAATGGTTATGTATAACGCGGGCGTGTATGGTTATCGTAGGCCGCCGATCGATAGGCTAATTTCGCGCGCGCGCGCGCCTCTAGGATCGTGGGTGTGAACAAGGAGGTTCAGGCGCACGGAGGAGTGGTGCAGTGTCGTTGAACTTGGCCACGGCTGATGAGCACGTATGTGTAATGTATATATACGTGGGGGGGGGGGGGGCGAGACGCTCGTTGCAGTTTCATATAGGTTGATTTGGAATGATTGGGGGGCGATTCGCGTGCACACGGTGATTGGATGGTTGTGGAAAACTGTAATTTTTGTAAAAAGAATTTTTGTGCGAACAATGTACGATTCGGTTGGAGTTTAAGCTTTCATTATGTGTTAAGTATACGAATTTCGAAGTGACCGTGATAAAAAAAATGTTTTTATTCCATAAATATACTTTAGTGTACTATACATTTTTTCTTTAAAGGAGAGACGATTATCCTAAAACTTTTTCACGTTTCGACAAATTAACAATTTTGTGCACCCATCTAAATTACGAGTTTAATAAGTGCCGATAAAGCGTCATTAGAGAGAGACTTTCTTCTGAAAAACTCTCGAGTCAAGTAATTGCTCCCGAATGATCTACGTTTAGCCGACAATTAGTACGGCAATGAATACGGTACCGCGATAAAAAGCACTTCCAAGATCTCTCTCGCGGAGTTTTCTCGTGTATAATCGACCGCTCGTGATAAGTTATAACTATATTTCACCAAGCTGTGGTAAAAGGTGATGATGTTGCAGTTGGTTGTCATCTTTACTTTCTTTTACCTTGTTTCCAACAAATTTTACAAAATTACATCCACGTGTATGTGTGTGTGTGTGTGTGTGTGTGTGTGTGTGTGTGTGTGTGTGTGTGTGTGTGTGTGTGTGTGTGTGTGTGTGTGTGTGTGTGTGTGTGTGTGTGTGTGTGTGTGTGTGTGTGTGTGTGTGTGTGTGTATATATATATATAAAAATGATCGCTTACACCATTCTTATAGTACTTCCGTCATTATACTCATTGTAAAATAAAAGTATATTCAAATCAGACGGCGAAATCTGGGAAACGCACTGTGTCTTTCGGAATGAAAAAAAATTAATTACCCCTTTTCCCACGAGTTTGCGAAATATAATATATACAATCTGCGGAGAATATCCGCTTCTTCGTGTTATAAGAATTTTTTTTCCCCAGACCCGTTAAAGTGCGACATGTTTTTTACATACAGAGAGTGCGCCGAAATCAGGGGGCCACGTTAAAAGACACATTATAAACAGTTACGTTTGCCGAGAAGGAAAACGAGAGCTAAAAATCATAATCGGCCCACTCCCTGGCAAGTTGCGCGCGCTCGGTTATAACGGATTATCGCACGACATACAACATCGATTTTACCCATTGATTTTTCCCCGATTCCTTTCTTTTTCTTCAATATCGTATAAAGTACGATTGCCGTCGATGATTAATACGGCAAAGAATCAAAATTTGCTAAATCGCGCGCGCGCGGGCGTTTACTATCGTTCGGTACGTCAACATTAGATAATGATAATGAATCACTCGCAACGTTCCAAAAATATATACTCTTCCGATGGCAACCGATACGAGAGTAATTCGTGATAAGCCGCTTATACGCGCAGACGAGCGCAAAAACAATAATCCATCATTTCTCTCAACCGTGACGATCGACGACAATTCCATACACCTCCATCTCTCACGACCGCGTCGCAATTATACCTCCCTCGCCGTCCGACAAAAAGCAATAATCCATCCCACCAAGCAAAGTGTCACTCACCTCGGCGAGTACGACGCCGCGCACAGTGATGCCGATCATCGGGGCGAAGCGTACCTCGACCCCGGGCTCCATAACGAGCTCCGCGTCGCGCTCCACGTACAGGTCCTCGCGCAGCACGTACGGGCTCTTGGCGCGCTCGAGTCGTCTCTGGCCCCTCACGATCTTACCACCAGGTAGCTCGGTCAGAGCGCGGTAGCCCGATTCCACGGAGTTGGAGCTCGCGTAGCCGGGCTCCGTGTAGTGGATGGCACCTGGCGGCTCGCTCGTCAGCTCCTGCGCCTGGTACACGGCGGCTGCGGTGTGGTACAGCAGCACTGCCGCTAGCAGCAGCGAGGTCACCTTCTTCCTCGCCATCGCTGCGTCTTCGGTCTTCGCGACAACAACGGTCTTGATTATTGACACTTGGAGGTCATATCTCTCCTCTCCCCCTCTCTCTCCGTTCGCAATTATTATCTCGCGCTGCCTTTTGCACACTGCTAGGATGCGCGGTGGTCTTCTCTTTGTCTCTCACGGCGATGTCCTCAGCTCTCTCGTGTATGATAATACTTGTTGCGGGACAAGGTACGCGCGCGCGCGTGTATACAGCACCTTATCTCAGCCGCGGTGCGCCGAATCACTTTCAGTTCTCTTCTCGCACGCGCGTATATATGCGACACTCTTTAACGAATGAATCACCTATCGAAGAACAACACTAGCAACTGCCGCGTTGATGGCCACACTAGCAGAGGAAGGGAGAAAGATGATCGACTCGGGCGTAGAAGCAGCATCGTCATATCATCAGGTCGCCTCGACTCTTCGCGACGTCGTCGTCCTCGTCCTTTTCCTTCTCATCTCTCCCCGCGCGGGCATTCGGACTATAGCATGCACGCGCTGACCTTCTCCGTCTCTCTCCACTCGCGCACACGTATATATATATATATTCTCACGTATAGGCCGCGAGCTCGCGCGCGCGTATATATATATACGTATTTTCACTTTCCGCTCACTTTCGCGCGTCGCTCGGCTTCTTTATCTCTCTTACTCTCCGGCACTCGGCCGCGCCTTATCGGATTTTCTCGCCGCGTTCACGCTTCTTTTTAACCGTGACGGTGCGCTACCATCTCTAGCACCACCGCCGAGATTCACACAGAACAATGCCGTGGTACTGTACAGCGGTTGCGTAGTATAGAGAGAGAGTATAGGCGCGCGCGCTCCGGAACACGAAAACTGGTTTCCTGCCGCGCACGGCCGCCGGCGTGCGTGGACCACAACGAAGAGAGTGGTAGGAGAGAGGTGTATAAGTAACGATGATTTTCAAATTCAAACGGTCAACAGCGGCGCACTGCACCACCTCCTCTTCTTCTCGTCGCTGGGCTCTGTATATGTATGCAATTGCAGCGGCAGGCGTGTGTAGCAGAGGTATATAGCGTACCTATACGTCTGGTCTCGGGGGGGGGGCTTGCACTTGCAGTCACTGCTGCTGCCCTTCTATATACGCGCGCTGCTCTCTTTCTCCGCGCGATAAGCCACGTACGAGACTTTGGGCGCGCGGAAAAGCCGCCCGGCGAGACGACGGCACCGAAGACAATAGGGCTGTCTGCACACACACACACTAACTGCACGCGCACTGCAGGTAATATATCTCGGAGCGCAATAGTCGCGCGGTGTTGTGTGTATACAGGCAGATTCTCCACAAAGAACGCGAGAGAGAGAGAGACGGCTGAGCGAGCGCGCGTGCCGTTGGGTGCGGTTTGACTGCGCCGACTGACTCCTGGACGCGCTCGCGTGTGCGAGCCGATCCAGCAGCGGTGAACGCGCGCTCGGTTCTCCTTCGCTCCCTCTCCCTCCTTGTTCGCCGCGGTCGTGCGCGCACTCGCGGAGGTGGCGGTAGTCACGTGACCCTACGTCACGCAGGTTGTGAAACAGGTGAGTCCCCTCCGCTCCTCGACGCTGCGACTCGCGTATACACCTATATATGTGTGTGTACGTATATATGCTGTCCGTTTGCATGTGCTCCGATTGTTCGGCTGCAGAGCGCAGGCTGCGCTTGCTTCTCTGTCCTTGTCGCGCGCACGTGTGGGTGAGAGTAGTACTTGCTGTATAGCAATGAGGTAGTATATACGCTGGCTGATGATGCGCGGTGAGCTGAAAATATTATGGAGCAGGGGTAGGGTAGTGATGGGCGCTTTTTGAATTTTATAAAGTCTAAGTTCTCGGTGATACGTAGATTGAATGGAACTTGTTATATACTTATTATCTGAATCTTGCGCTTTTCGGTGGGGTCTATAATAGATGTTTGAAAAATGGTTTGAAAAAGGGCTGAAATTAACTGATATCTATGGATTTTGTGATAATGTTACGCATTCCTATAGCGAGAATTAAATTAAATGCTAACTAACATTGTCGGTTTTGACAAATTCAAGGAAAAAAGTATGATGCATTCTAATTTATGGCCAATGAGGTCAAGCAGAATGGAACGAGTTTACATCGATTATCTGACAATTATTATGCAATTAAAGGAGTTGGGTAGCTTCGAACAACGTGATAAATACATAATAAAATTCGCGTCTCTCGGAAAAGAAATTTTGTAATTATGTATGCTTTGTTGGATCTATGAAGAAGCAATAAACTGTTTAGGAAAACGTATATTATAATTTTTTGTATATAATAAATACGTTTTAATATAATGAAAATTTTCGTTTTCTAATCAACGCAAAGGTACGTGAATATATAAATAATTAAAATTAACTTCTATTTTTATTTGCAAAAAAAATTTCTTAATGTAAATTTCCATTCGTTACACGAAAAAAATACCTTATATATAAATACCTTATATATCCACAGTTTTATAATTGTACTATATTATAGGTATGCCATAATAAAATCTGTTATATCTATGTGAATTCAAAATTTGAGGGCTAATCTAAAAACGTGAACGGTAATTAACAATAATACAGTATCTAAATCCTATAGCATAAACAGTACAGTATCAGCTCACCCAGCGACAAAATCCGCCCGCGAGCACTGTGCACCTATATATCACACTTCTCCGGCCCTACTTCTCTTTGTCCTAACTGCACTACTACCGACTTCAACTGACCTCAAGCAGACGAAGCTCGACTGCGCGCGCGTTCTCCTGGTCTCGTCTATCTCCCGCGCAGCGCGAAGCTCGCTTGATGCCCCCATGCCCATCAGTACTGGAGCCGCCGCCGCTTCTCACACTTATCCATACGAGCGCATTGTTGTACGGGCGGATGGCCGGTGGGTAGCCATGGTAACGGCGCTCGCCGCCGGGTTGCGGTGGCTCAGGCGCGCATTACAGTTTAAATAGTTGTGCGTAAGAAATTTTATAAAGATATAATACATTCCTACAATGAATTTTTGTTTTTAAAGTAGTCATCCAGTGTTCGTTATAACTTAAAAAATTTTGGATGAACAAAAAAATAACTAAAACAAATAGGTATCCAAAATTGAAAATAAAAAAAAACTGAAAATAGTTTGCAGGCATGTATAATTCTCTATATAGGTTCTGACGTCCCCTTAAATAAAGCTCGTTACTTTTACTTCAATTTTTTTTTTTATGGATATTTTATTGTTGGCTCATTTAGGAGTTTCATATTGGCGACTCAACAGTGATTACATATCGTCCATTTTCCCCATGTTAAATTTACATAAGAAAACTTGATGTGTGATTATAACTGTGTCACGAGACTGTTTTCAATTGTTCAAGATTTTTCTCATGATGTATTATAAAGTATAAAGATTCAGATAAACGATCTGCGAAAGGTGTGCTTTCAAAAAAAAATTTCGGCAGCTTTGGCACAAAAAAGGGCGCATATGGAGGAATATTACTCATATACCGTGAATTTTTTTAGCAACTAAATCGGTCTGCGTTGAAATAATATTGTAATTAATTCCATCCGCTATTTTTTTTTTAATTATACATGGGCTTCAAAACAACAAGATTTATTAGGATATGAGTTGGGCAATCCGACTTTTTTGTACCCTTATTTTATAATAAAAGAAATTAACTATCTTAAAATAGTATTATGCAACAAGGGAAAAAAGTCTTGATTCCCGCGGATGAGTTCACTGCAGTAATCACCCGAAGGAATCATCGACCTTTTTCCCGAGTTACATCTAGTACTTTATTTCCATCTCAACTGTGGCCACTTTTTTTTTTTACTTGGAAAGTGGGATTAACGAAAAGATGTTTAAGGTGGCTCCAGCGCGCTGGGCCGTAGCTATGAGAGACCTTTTAGGGTGCATTGAATTTTTTTCGAAAATTTCACTGGCGATCGTTATTTTTTAATATACTATTGTAATCTATAGATAATGAGCTGTTGTTTACAACTTTGCTTTCAAAGAAGCTATGGATTTTCAGCTCATATATTCACTTTTTTCCCGCATTTTACGGGAAAAAGGTAAAAGAAGAGAACAAGTGTAACTTTGGTTCTGCTTTTCAGGGAAAAAAGTGTCCATTTTAGTTGAAATGGGAATTATTAAAATTTAGCAACGTTAGTTTATAAAAATATATTGTTTCTAATAGAAATAGTAGTCAAATTTTGTATACACTACTTGTTAATCATCAGCTGAAAGTGCAAATGTGAGAGTTATAATATATTGCGGAGATTATAAAAATACGCTTTATTTCTGTCTCCCTTGCATTAATATACTTGCTAAAAAAGTATAAAATATTTATATTATAGATCTTCTTTTAAATTAAGATATTGTAATAAATTTTTTTTTTAATGAGTATTGCGTTAGGAACTTATTTTGAGCATGGTACATATTATATGCATCCTATAGGACTAAAAGAAAAACTGTTTCCGTCTGGTCCT
Source organism: Torymus aiolomorphi (assembly GCA_036365515.1). Classification (NCBI taxonomy): domain Eukaryota; kingdom Metazoa; phylum Arthropoda; class Insecta; order Hymenoptera; family Torymidae; genus Torymus; species Torymus aiolomorphi. Next base: position 142,727,459 of record CM070877.1, read on the forward strand.
GCGTGATGTATGCATGTACCATACCGCTTTTTGATATCTTATGTTATATTAGTACTATAACATCTCTAATAGAGCTAAACAACGTCTATTTATAATTTATTTTTCAAGCTACTGTAATTAAAAGGTCGGATGCCAATAACACGCTTAGTGCTCGAATGCATTTTTCGGTTTATAATTTTTATCTTGAAAACAAAAACGAATAAAAAAAAATCCCTTCGGGGAAAAACTCTTCTCTTCATTCCCTACAAGGTAGCATGTTTAAAAAATTAATTTGACTATAATTTATCATTGCTTAGTATTTTTGGTAGTTAGTAAAAAAGGAAAAGTTCAACAGAGAAAACAAATTTTGTAAAGTTTATCCTAAATCATTATAATAGGTGAACTTATAATATATAAAAATAATTTGAATTTCGCAGACTAAATAATTTTCGCGTAAATATTAGAATATATTTAATTGAGATGCAAGAATACATTTCATTTAAATTTATTGTACATTAAAGTACAATGATGTGTTACGAGTGGTAGCTTCCAGAGTAGGACATATCAATCACCATAGATGCTTTCAAGAATAAATATAAATATAAACCAATATACTAAAATAAGTTAAAATAAAGAATAAATAAATATTCAACATACAAACTCATCATAATGATAAAAACACTTATGTTATTAAACTTTAAGCTCTTCTTCTTTCTGAAAACAGCTTGGGAAACAGCTTGTTAACGCCTGCTTAAGTTGTTGAAGCTCCTCGTCCCTCAGGTACTGTAAGATGGCCTCAACGCACTCGTCGGACAAACAATACTTCGGATCCGGAAGCTTTTTTATCGCGGGCGTGATATCCTCGACGAGTTGCTTCGTCCTCAAACCGCGCTGGTACTGCCGCTGTAACCAATTACCGTAGATCGGAAACTCCTGTATGTTTTGTGTAACGAGATCGCGAAACGTCTGGCGACCGACGAACTTTTTTAACTCGTATGTGCTCTTGATCCGCAATATCTGCCGCAGGTACCCCATACGCTTGAGCTCGGCTCCGCAACTCTCCCGAAATAGTACCTCATCGAATTCAAGCCGTGGCAGTATCATTTGATTCAGACAGTTCAGATTGCCCTCACTCAGGGGACAGCCCGCCTCTTGGAGCCGCAGTATGTGCATGACTACCACCTTCACCATTTCATCGTGAGAACCGCAATACCTTACGCAATGGCGTAGGGCGATCTGACCGCGGCCGTCAATCACATTGATGTCGGGGCCAGCATCGACGAATGCTTGCAACACGCCGGACTCAGTCCCGTTTCGGCAGGCCGTATGCATTGGCGTCTCGCCGGTATAGTCCCGCACGTTAACGTCTGCATGGCCTTGCTCTAGCAGAAGCCTGGCGGTCTCGGGGCTGTTGGAAGACCAGGGCACACAGTGCAACGGTGCGCACAGAGTGGCATCGCGCGCGTTAACGTCCGCACCGTGGTCCAGCAGTAGGAGCATTACTTTCTGCTGGTCGACGTTCACCGCCAGATGTAGACCTGTCTCCCCAACTCTCGGTGTTTCCCAATGATAAAGGCGATATCGCATGTTATGACACATGCCGGTGCGAAGATTAGGCTCAACTCCCCGCGACAGATATGACTTGACAATGTCAAGCTTGCCAATTAGACAAGCTATATGAAAGTGCGAGTAACCCATGCTTCCAAAAGGATTCCTCTCGAGCCAGAATAATCGATCATCAACGTATTCGGGAATCATGTCCATCTTTAAATCCAACTTAAATTCTTCTACAGTTGAGCCATACTCTGGGTGAATTATCATGTGCAGGGGAGTGTCACCCTCGACGTTACGTATCCTGGAATCGGCACCGTGGTTTAATAATATGCGGATGATTGTGCCGTTAGCAGATATCACCGCGAAGTGTAACGGTGTGAATCCCCTGTAAATAGCGGAATCCCTTTCGATAGTCGCATTGATCATGCTTTGATCGAGAACATAGCGCTCCACTGTTTTCTCGTCCTCGTCCATGCAAGCAACGTGCAGCGGGTTGAATCCCCAGCTATCGAAAGAAGTGCAGTTTGTTTCATAAGCTTTTTTCAAGATCGTAACAATGAAGGCACGCAATTCATGATGCATCATCGTCATGTTCTCATTCATAAGATTAAACGGCGCTTCTCCGGGGCAGTTCCTAAGTCCTAGATCAGCATTGTGTTGCAACAGCTTAATGACAACTATGAATGACTCGTGATAAACTGCGATATGCAAGGGCGTAAAACCGGGGTATATGATTGAATTATCGCTTACGGCAGCATTGACATCTACTCCATTGTTCTGAAAACTCAAAAATTGTTTCACAATATCTATACTACCAGTTGCACAAGCAATATGAAAAACGGATAGACCATCTTTGTCGGCTAAATTTATGTGAAATTTTGAGTAGTTTTTTAAAAGAAGTCTGGTCAATTCAAAATTCTTCTTAAATGCAACATGTATGGGCGTTCCACCTCGAGCATCTATCGCTGAAACATCTGCACCATTTTGTAAAAGTAGATTAACCATTTCTTTGTTGTAAGATTTATGTTCAACAGCAATATGCAAAGGAGTAGCTCCTGGCCACAAAGATGAATTTCGAGGTAAATACGTATTTACAGATACACCCAACTGAATTAAAGATCTAATTCTGTCTGTCTGCAAATGTATGCAAGCTTTGAAAAGAGGTGGTATCTCTTCAGTGTATTCTTCAGGAAGTGAAATTTTGTTTATAGATAAGACCAAATTTTGAATTTCGACATTCCCTGTTTCATACAAATCAAACAAAAATTCTTGTGTATAGTTCCTTGAGCAAGAATCTTGAACTAACAATAATTTTATGACATTAATGCATTGGTGTATAACCGCGAGATGTAATGCAGTGAATCCTTTCCAAGGTCCATTAATAACTTTTGCATTTACATCTACATCACATTGCAAAAAACCATAAACTATTTTTGAGTTATTTCTTGTGCAAGCTATGTGAAAATGGGACACTTTGTTTAAATCTTCAGGATTTTTATATTTGTACATGTGCTGTGATAATATTAAATCAATCAATAATTCATTTTGTAGCTCTACAGCCAAATGTAAAGGAGTATTTCCTTTTTGATCTTGAGCTGTAATATTAGCACCACATTTTAAAAGAACATTAACTGTTTCTGCACTGTTGAATTCAACAGCGAAATGCAGTGGTGTATACCCAGCCCATTTCGTATTAGTAGAATCTATAACATTGTCCATATTTTGATGCAATTGTAAATATTTCTTGACTATGTCTACATTATTTCTGGCACAAGCAATATGAAAATGAGAGATTGAGTTTTTAATGTAAAAAGGTTCATAACCTTTATCAAAAGGTAACATTAAATCTGTCAATTCATATGTTTTCATAGAAAACGAGAGTTGTATTGGAGTAACATCGTTCAGATTTTCTTTAACCACAACTGAAGCTCCTTTTTCTAGAAGTAGTTCTACAATATTCTTCCATCCTAATTTAACTGCTATATGCAATGGTGTTTCTTCTATTTTATGTAAATATGGATTGACTTGAAAGTTGTTTTCAATAAAAAATTTAGCAATTTCCTTATGTTGATAGATTAATGATATTTTCAGAAGGTAGTATCCCATCCATGCCGAGTCAAATCTTAACTCGCCTTTATTGATGATGGTTTGAATATCTTTTAAATTTCCATCTTTGACATACTGTACCAGTGAATCCATGATAGAATCTGTTAAAGATATTAAAATATTAAAAGATGTACTCAAACTACAACAATTTAAATTTAGACGTGATAAGTAAAATGTATTCAGATTTCTTAATATTTTTAAACTAAATTTATAAGAACCATCATTATTGAATACAAAATTAATTAATTCAAATATTGAAGTTATTTTGTAGTATCATTATTTTAGCTTTGATGAATCTTGATTGAATAATTATTACTTTAAACACTAATATTAATTTATATTCACTTATATGTTCTAGAAATCTCATAAAGCTATGAAAAAGATAAAAATAACAAAAAAATAGTTGTTTATCATTTTAAAAGTTTTAAAATGTATATACTTTTCATTATTTTTGAAAAAGTTCTTTGTATTAATAGTCTTAGTCATCTACTGTTTTGGGAGTTATGAACAAAAAGTGATTAATATATTTGTAAAAAATTTAGTAGTCTATTACAACAGAATAAACTAAAAATTTTATAAAAAAAAATAAAATAAAATAAAAATTTCTTACGGTTTCTAAATCTATCAACCGGAAGCACGATTAACTTTTGATGGTTATAATCTATAAAGGGAAGCAAATAGTTGTTGAAATACCATGAATGATGCACATCTTCATAAATAATCACAACATCAAATAGTTCCTTGAACTGAATAATTTGAAAAAGTTAAAAATGTTTAAGTAATCATTAAATAAAATAACATTGATAGTTATGGAAAAAGTACTAAGTTATGACAAAACCAACAATTTCTAGGTTAACAACGGTTTATAGAAAACGAACAATAGCGCTTGAATAATTTTTAATGAAATTCTGTAGAAATGCTAATATTGGTATACGCATTCACACAAGAAAATTTAAGAATATATTATATAGGTATATTGCGTACGCAATTTTAAAGATTTATCAAGATAATGAAAATCGCATTCTATAACTGACATTTTTAAACGAAAATTTAAACAAATCCATAGATAAAACAAAATAACGGCACTCAATTAAACGTAACACAAAAAATTTTCTGCTTTACTTACACGATGAGGAGCTTCACGAGTATCGAAAGAGGCGAGAAGAATAAGTAAAAGATAAATATTGTACGACAGATTTATGTACACAAAGTTTATATATATATAATTTCTCTAGTCAGATATCAAAACAAAACAAATACCACAGAGAGGTGTTTTGGAACTTATACTCTGAATTAATGTACTATATGTCTGTCGTACAAACAGCACCAGCCTAAATATTATAAACTAATTACCTGTTAACAATTACCATGCAATAAAAGGACTTACTGCGGGTGGGCAGACCGGCAAGAGGCAACTATAATCTGCAAAGCCAAATAAAAGAGGTTGTACTTATATAAGAACAGGCTACAAGCATGTCGTGTTAAAAAATCGTGGTCGGTTTTCATACGGTGCAAGAGAGACATAGAAGATAAAGTGTCCCGTGTCTGTCTCTCTCTCACACTGTGCTGTGATTGGTTTTTCTATCATCTTAGTTTGGAGGGGAGCGCGAGTAGCCAATCACAGCATAGTGCGAGAGAGACAAACGAGGGGCACTTTTTTTTTCTCTCTCGCACCGTACGAAAACCGACCACGATTTTCTCATATTAACTTACTACGAGTATATTGGGATTTAAAGTGTCATGGCCGAAGTAAGGCAGTAACCCATCGAAAACATACGAGTGCGAAAAGGATAGACATATAACTGTTATGGACAAAAAAAGGCAGTATAATTGCACTTCCCCACTCCTCTATTTCATCATAAGAGAGAATGTACATAAGCGCTGCGCTACGCTGTCGCATTGATTACTTGTAGACCTCGTCGCTGATTGGTTAATATTTAAATGTTAGCCAATCAGCGACGTTGTCTACAAGTAATCAATGCGACAGCGTAGCGCAGCTCATCGTAGCGCAGCGCTTATGTACATTCACATTAGGGATGGGCGATATTTATCGATATTTATAAATATCGATATTTCCCTTGCGATATATCGATAATTGTAACCGATATTTTTGTCACCGATAATATCGGAATATCGATATTATACTTAAGATATCGGCTTCCGATATTCAATAGACTTATGCCAAATAAAAATTTTTAATTTACTAGCAAAATGCAAACGCGCTTCGCGCGTACTAATTTATTTTTGGGGTTATGTGCACTGTTTTTCCCTATGATTTAATTGTAATTAGTTTCAATGATAATTAGATACATTTTTCAATCAATAAATCAAATGTTTTTATTCTATTTTAATTATTTATTAGTTGTATAAATATTTGAGTGTTAAAATTCAAATCTAGCACATGTTCAATCTAAAAAATTCAAATACTCGCACTTTTTTCAAATAACCAATCACATCGAGTCTTTAAATGAGCCACTACTTCCGGCCATCATTTTTTTAAGAGAGGATATTTTGCGCTATTTGAAATTGAAAATCGTAACTCGCAAAAGCAAATATGCTTGTGCGACCTCTATCGTCTATCAGAGATTTTCGAATATATTAGATGCTTAGACGTTGGCAACACCGTAACCGCAACGGCGGCTCAGTTCGTGTTCGTCTTCGTTTTCGATTCGAATTTTTAGTGTCGTTTAGTGTTCAGAATAGGAATCGGTTAACCCCACAACACTTTCAAGAATTACTTTTTCTAAATTTATTACCATTAAAATATTGGAATCTATAGTTTGTAAAGTTTCAAATGTTTATTAAAATTATTTTGAAAATTAATAAAGTATTTTTTAAAATTATTTTTATATTTTTTTATCGATATTTGTGAATATCGATATTTTTAACCCGATGTATCGAAATTATCGATATTAGCTATACCGATATTATCGATACGCAAATATCGATATTTTTGTTTAATATCGCCATCCCTAATTCACATTCTCCCTAAGAAATAACGGTCCCCGCTTTTCGGTCCGCCATGACACTTTAAATCCCAATGTTAGTGAGTGGCATCTGGCGCGCGCCTCCGGCTGCCAGCGCCGTCAGTGTTGCCGCCACATACCTATTCGTCATGTTAAGCGATGGGTGGCGCCGCTCGGTGGGTTGTTTATCAACTAGTTTGTTTGACGAACAACGTCATTCAAACTTGAAATTCAAATGAGCTTACGACCATGTACCTTATAACTATATCCGAATTATTTGAGTATGTAGGGGATGGGGTTCGAAAATATGTTGAAGGGGAAAATGTGTATAATGCGAAACATATAATTTATTGCGGTATTACAAGGCAAGATGATAACCTTATCGAGGTTATGTGTCTGTGTTTGAAAACTTCGTGTTTATTTGGGATACCTCATGAACTGCACATTAAAATAAGTTCAAGTGTGCAGAAGAACGGTTCTCAAATACAGAGAACGATTTCTTGTATTTGTTCGTGCAAAGCAGGTCAATCTGGTCGGTGTAAGCACTGTGTTGCTGCCTTAGTACATCTTGTGAAGTAAGTAGGTAACGCATAAGATTTTTATTCATAGAATGAAATAAAAAATTATTAATATATATTTTAGAACAGAAAAGGAATCCATACAAGTAGCTACATGCACTGATGTTAAGCAGCAATGGGGAAAATTCACTCTTTTTACATTCCGTAACACTGTATTTACGAATTTTTTTACTCTTATGATTCTCCATTATAAAAACTTTGGAGTAATTTATTTTATACCACTCTAACCTCAAAATCACAACTTTGATATGATTTTTCGGCGCTGGTGGTATAAAATACCGTTCGAAACTAGTGCGTAAGTCGATTATTTAGGTGGTGTGACTTTTTCGGCTAAATAATCGACTTCCCCACCCGTGTCGAAATGTACTATATTTTATTCTTACGTTTGGAACGACTTTTTCGTCAAACAAACTAGTACGGTTGTTTGTCGTATAGCGCCGCCACCCATCGCTTAACGGGGTGCCATAGTCCTACCATTACCGACCGAGCAATTCACACAGTTTCAAGCTGATTAAAAATAAAATACGTCGAATCACAAAAAATCAAGAGAACACTCTTCTGTATTTTTTAACGTTCTATCATTCAGTCAAAGTTTGGAGTCGAAATATCAAGTCATTTCTGCAAAAACTTTGAACAAACGAAATTTAATTTCGTTCAAAGTTTTTGAAAAAACGGCTTGATATTTCGACTCCAAACTTTGACTGGATGATAGAACGTTAAAAAACACAGAAGAGTGTTCTCTTGATTTTTTGTGATTCGACGTATTTTATTTTTAATCAGCTTGAAACTGTGTGAATTGCTCGGTCGGTAATAGTACGAGTAAGGCATCCCCTTAACATGACGAATATGCTATTGCCAGGGACGGACTGGGCCACCAAGACGGCCCGGGATATTTAGAGCCTGCGGCCCTTAAAATATTTAATAATATGTATAGTGTCAGGCAATGGACAATTACAAATTTTACAATTATTTAATAGTACATTACGATACGGGTGTGATTATAGAGTGCGAAAAGTCGAATGCGGTAAAAATCACCTTACGCACCAGTGTCGTACCGTATTTTATACCACGAGAGCCGAATTATCATATTAAATTTATGATTTTGAGGTTAGAGTGGTGTAAACAATTTTTAAACCCAAGTAGACGGGAATATGAGGTCCACGCATGTAAGGGAGTCATGTAGATATGAAAAAAAGCAAAACAATTATTTAAATAATTTTTAAACCCAAGTAGGCGGGAGATATGAGATCCACGCGTGTTAGAGAATTACGTAGACGTGCAACAATAAGCAAGACAATTGTTTCAACAATTTTTAAACCAAAGTAGGTGGGGGATATGATGTCCTCGCATATAAAGGAGTTATGTAGACATAAAAACATAAGCAAAACTATTATTTAAATAATTTTTAAACTCAAGTAGCCGGGGGATGCGGGGCCCACGCATATTAGGGAATTACGTAGACGCGCCACAATAACCAAAACCATTATTTAAACAATTTTTAAACCCAAGTAGGCGGCAGATGCGAGGTCCACGCATATTAGGGAATTACGTAGACGTGCAACAATAAGCAATACAATTATTTAAACAATTTTTAAACCCAAGTAGGCGGGGGATACGAGGTCCACGCATATTAGAAAGTTACGTAGACGTGCAACAATAAGCAAGACAATTATTTAAATAATTTTTAAACTTAAGTAGGCGGGAGATATGATATCCACGCATGTAAGTGAGTCATGTAGAGATGAAAACATAAGCAAAACTATTATTTAAATAATTTTGAAACCCAAGTAGGCGAGGGATTTGAGGTGTACGCATATTAGGGAATTACGTAGACGTGCAACAATAAGCAATACAATTATTTAAACAATTTTTAAGCCCAAGTAGGCGGGGGATACGAGGTCCACGCATATTAGGAAGTTACGTAGACATATATTAATAAACAAGACTATTATTTAAATAATTTTTAAAACCAAGTAGTCGGGGGACGCGAGTTCCAAGCATATAACGGAGTTACGTAGATGTGCGACGTAAGCAAGACGATTATTTGAATAATTTTTAAACCCAAGTAGCCGGGGGACGCGAGGTCAACGAATATGAAGGAGTCATGAAGACATGAAACAATAAACAAAACGATTATTTAAATAATTTTTAAACCCAAGTAGGCGGGGGATATGAGGTGCACGCATGTTAGGAAATTACGTAGACGTGCAACAATAAGCAAGACAATTATTTAAACAATTTTTAAACTTAAGGTGGCGGGGAATATGATATCCACGCATGTAAGTGAGTCATGTAGAGATGAAAACATAAGCAAAATGATTATTTAAATAATTTTTAAACCCAAGTAGCCGGGGTACGCAAGGTCCACGCATATTAGGGAATTACGTAGATATGCAAAATTAAGCAAGACGATCATTTAAATAACTTTTAAATCCATGTAGCCGGGGCCGCGAGGTCCACGCATATAAGAGAGTCGAGTTATAGAGGTTACCAATTTTGGAAATAAAAGTCTTGCTTACGTCGCACGTCTACGTCACTTCGTTATATGCGTGGACCTCACGTACCTCGGCTACGTGGGTTTAAAAATTATTTCAATAATCGTTTTGCTTATTTTTTTATGTTTAGATGACTCCTTTGCATGCGTGGATCCCATATCCCCCGCCTACTTGCGTTTACAAATTGTTTAAATAATTGTCTTGCTTATTGTTGCACGTCTACGTAATTCCCTAATATGCGTGATCCTCATATCCCCCGGCTACTTGGGTTTAAAAATTATTTACATAATCGTTTTGCTTATTTTTTCATGTTTTCATGACTCCTTCGTATTCGAGGACCTCGCGTCCCCCGGCTACTTGGGTTTAAAAATTATTCAAATAATCGTCTTGCTTACGTCGGACGTGTACGTAACTCCGTTATATGCTTGGAACTCGCGTCCCCCGGCTACTTGGGTTTAAAAATTATTTAAATAATGGTTTTGCGTATTTTTTTATGTTTGCATGATTCCCTTACATGCGTGAACCTCATATTCCCCGCCTACTTGGGTTTAAAAATTGTTTAAATAATTGTCTTGCTTATTGTTGCATGTCTACATAATTCCGTAATATGTGTGGATCTCGCATTCCCCGACTACTTGGGTTTAGAAATAATGTTAATAATTTCGGCCGGTTCCGCAGCTTTGGCCACGCGGTCCTGTGGTCCACCGGGAGCTCTCCCAAATTCCCAATGGCCAGTCCGGGCCTGGCTATTGCTGGTTTGACACAGATAACCAGTAGTATAGATAGATACACGGAGAGAAAAGTTAAGTATCGTTAACTGGAGACTAGGCCAAAACGGCCTGAGCGACTCGGGTAGCAGGTATAAAACTAGCATTGCTGGAGTCTCCGGTAGTTTCTGCCTGAGAGTCAACAGTAAAGATTTTTTTCCACGTTCACCAATTCTTAATAATTGACTTTGTTTAACTAAGTTATAATAGAAAAACGTATTACAATTATAATTAACTTATGTAAATTTATATAAACTATGTAAAGTTTATTTATTTAATGTTTGCATCTTCTAACCTCAAAAAAACATGCGACTGTTATGTTTACGTTTACGGAAGACCAGGAAAAACGGCTTAAGAGTCCGGCATTGGTGATTGGCTACATGCACATAACCTTGACGGATGAAAATAAGGTTATATCCCTTATATAAATTAAGCATTCGAGATAATCTATTTTGCCCTCGAACGATCTCGAAATCTCGAATAATCGAATCCGTCTCGAATCTCGAAAGGAGAGAAACAAAAGACCAACAAACAGTGGCGCGCATAGCGCGCTGATTAACGCTAGTTTATTCAAGTTTTCTCTCCGTGTAGATACTAGTTCGACCAGAGATGAATGTTCGACGTTCGACACTTTTTCAAATACTTATAAACGCGATGCTTTGTGACTTGTGAGTAAGTAACGAGCTTTTAACGAAAAAAACATTTTTTGCAAACAAAATATTAGCCTTGCAAGGAGATTATTCTCTAATGTCGTTTCTTCATAACATTCAATATACTTAATATGTAGATTAAAACCATATTTTCATTTTATTTTTTTATGAGATTACTTATTAAGTTATATAGTTTCAATCCCCATTTAAATTTAATAAACTTGTCAAAACTTTTTTTTATTTTTTTTATTTTGCCTAGTTTACAAAAATAGTTTTTATAATTACTGCTATATGTATAACTGAAACATAAATAAGTTTTTTAATTTACACAAATTTGTAATTTAAACTTAGTTTTGCTTCCTCCTAGAGGAAGCTTTGTGATAGTAATTTTTTGAGTGGTTGTAAAAACATGTTATAAGTGTTATTGGAGGTGTTAGGAACCAAAATATATGATTTTTGAAAAATGTCTGTATGGATGTATGTGTGTGTGTGTGTGTGTGTATAGCTGGATCTCAGCTTCTACTCGATCGATTTTAATCAGACAGGTCTCATTTTTTTTGTTTTTTTTTTGTGTGATGGCGGGTCAAAAATCGGTTTTCGATTGGGCTGATTCGTTTTTGTTTTATTTCGAATTTTCGATTTTCTCAAAATTTATTTTTGATTTTTTTTAATGATCGGATTTAAATTTTTGAATCGGATGGGTAGCATTCGAAAGAGCGTAAAAAAACCTATAATTAAAAAAAAATTCTCTAGCTATCACGATTCTCTTGTTATTGATAAAAATGTGTTTTTTTTTTAAAGCCTGTAACTCACAAACTAAACGGTCCATTTTTTTGAGAAAAATCACTATAATGCACAATATAAATAGCTATAATCTGTAAAAATTTGAATCCATTTCTTTGGTTAGTTTTTGAGAAAAAAATTGAAAAATGAAAAAAACGCTCTATGCCCGACGTTTACGGAAGTAAAATTGACTTAATCGCTTCAAAATTCCTTGTAGAGGTAGATTTTGTATAGTTCTCGGTTGAGTTCTTTGGGCAAAATATTTGGTCTAAAAATTTCAGAGATATTTGAGGTTAAAATTTTTTTAACCTTTTTTTCAAATCGTAATTTCTCGAGAACGGCTCTATGTATCTGGATCGGATGGGTAGCATTCAAAAGATAATTAAAATACCTATATTTAAAAAAAAATTTTATTCCTAGCTTGTAGCGGTTCGTTTGTTATTAACAAAAACAAAAACCTGCTTTTTTTAAAAAAAGGTTATCAACAAGATGTACCTGAATTTATTATGGACATTTCAAACAAATCTCATCTTTTAAATTTTGTTATAAAACACCAAATAATTACAAAAATAAGTTGCTCTATTTGTAAATATGCAAAAACAGAAACTACAGATAACATAATTATCACATTAGCGATACCACAAGTAAATCAATTCCAATCCCTACAAAACATAATTAATTATAATTTAAATAATTGGACAACATTAGATTCTGAATGCAATAAATGTAAAGTGAAAATGCAACAAAAAATTAATGTGAAAATTGAAGAAAAAAAAATTTTAATTTTACAATTACTATTATTTACAATGAATGAATCAAACAATATAATCAAACTGAATAACTGTAAAATAACAAATATTTCTACCACGAATGTAAATATTGATGACAAAATATATAAAGTTTCGAATGCAATATTCCATCATGGTAATAGCATTGATGAAGGACATTATACAAATATGTTACGAAAAAATAATAAATGGATAAAAGTAGATGATTTAAAGGTAAAAGAACAAAGTTGGCCCAAATACAGTAAAGATTTATATGTTATTTTCCTAGAAGAGACATGATAATATATTCTTGAATTATTTATTATTTTGTTCACTAATAATAAAATAAATGAAAGCAAAAGTGGATTAGGCCTTCTTGCATAATATTATTTTAAAAAATAATTTCAATAATATAAATTAAGTGTAAAGTTAAGGCGAAATATACATATTATATTATGCAAATGGGGACACCACTAAATACAAGGTTTTATTATTTTTTTAAATGTTTAAATTAATTTGTAAAATTTATATATCTCATATAATAATATTTTATATTATTTTTGTTTAATATTATTTATATATTATTTTTATTTAAATAATTCATTTCAAATAAATCATATTTTCTAACATATAAAACCTTGTTTTCAGAAAATATAAACGCATAAATTAATTTTCGTAATACTATGCGTAAAATAAGCGAATATATTTATGATTTACGGGCATAAAGTTGAAATTTACGCTTAGTTGGAGTAAATTAAAAATATTAAAATATTTATTTATATACTATAAGCGTAAAATTAAATTTTTCATCAGCAACCCATACACATATTCGCGTTTTACTTTATGTTTAGGTCTAATATAACGAAAAATAATGCTCGCAAAACGAGCGTAAAGCGGACGTAAAGTTCAACTTTACGCTCTTGTAACAAAAACTAATATTAATCTCAAAATACAAAAGCTTTATATTTTTTTTTACAAAAACGCGCCATGATATCTACCGCTCGGTGGTGTGGAAATGATATCAAAACAATAAATAGATGATAATAACGTATATTTTCCATGCGTATGTTTCTAAGCCGAAGGCGATGACGAACGATGAGCGTTGAATTTTTGATTAATAAATGGAAAATAAATGGAAAATTCTCAAAGACAAATAAATTTTTTTAACTTTGAAAATTTTTTAATCAAAGCTATAACAAAATTTCTGCTTTTTTTTTAATAAAAACACAAGTTTTTTTTAAATAACTTTTTTTATCAAAAGAAATAAAGGTAATCTCTTGAAAATTTAACTAAATAATAATATATTGTAATAAATAATTGTAATAATTGGTTAAAATTTCAAATTGATCAAATATTCTCTGAGATATCAGTATTAAAAAACATTAAAAAAAAATTTTTAATCTCGAATATCTGGTCGTGATGATCATTTTTTTTTTTTTTTTTTGTGGGCAATGAATTTTTTTTTTGTAAAATATAAAATTGTATAATAATAATTGCTTTTTAATGATAAAAAATAGAGTCAAAATAGAAAGTCACAAACAAAGTAAATTTTAAATATTGGAATTAAAAATAAATTAAAGGAATCAGTAAATTAAGTTTGAGGAAGCTACGTGCCAATGAATTGGCAGCGGTTTTTAAAATGCTATATAAATATGAAATTTTACAAGAAAACTTTAAAAAATTTATAGATTATTACATACACACATCTTAATAGTACATTTCGACACTGGTGCGGAAGGTGATGATTTACTTCGTGTGACGTTTTTTGAAAAGTCACACGAAGTAAATAATCAACTTTCGCACTCGTTTCGAACGGTATTTTATACCAACGAAGATAGACATAAGTAGAAGCGCAAAGCCCATAGGAAAAGTGAGGCACCCCGGGCTGTAGTTTGCACCCCAAAAGGCAGGCGGCGCGATGATCGAATTTCCACTATACCGCGTCGGTACATAACTAGAGAAGTGTTGGTAATGTATCGGCAATAACATAAATTTTTATCATTTGGACGATGTCATTGAAAACTGATAAGGCCACACGAAAATATTCTTCATTAAAACAATAAAAAGTAGAGGATATGTAATAAACCGTATACTCCAATAAAACTCCAACCAAAACTCAAACCCTAAATCCAAATGGGGGAACACCTTAAATAGTACATCCGTGTTATATATTACATCGAAAGTTGTAGCGCAGTCGCTTAGGTCTTTGCTTTCGGTGCGGCCGTCGCTGGTTCGAATCTCTTGACTAATTTTTTTTTTTTTTTATTTAAAATTATTATTTGATTATACATATCAAATCTGTATAAAAATGCAATATTTTTATAAATATTTATATACTTCAGCAATATTTATGTTTCTATTTTAAAATTTAGTCTTTTAAAAGAGCCTATATTTTTATTTTAAAGTTTAAAATAAATAATTTTTTAATAATATAACATTTTTTTTAAACACATTGAGTCTCAGAAAATATATATAAATATGTAAATACTGTAAACATTAAACAATATATTTATTCATTATTTAGCAAAGTATGTAGTATTTGAAAACTATAAATATCTTGCTTTTAGCTGATGCCAGTTGCATTTTAGAATTTTAGATTTGTCATATATTTGTATTAGAATTTTCATTACAACTGACACCACTCGATGAAAACCAAACTGGAAGGTAGCAAAATGTATTTCATCAGGAAGGGATATAAAGGAGCGAAAGGAAAATAGGTAGAGGAAAGAGTGGGATAATTTGAAACAAGTATTTTAAATTAAAAAATACAACTTCGTATTAGTTTATGCAAGAACAAAATTATCGAATTGAACGGTAATATACTGTATTTTTTTCATTAAATTTGATTTTGTTTCGTTTCAAAGTGGATACATTCTAAGAAAAAAATTATAAATAAAAGTTACGTACATGAAAAGCAACGTGTAGCACATTTAACAATTAAGTTTTGACAATTTCTTGTTAGGCCTTGGTGCAGTATCATTACTAACGCGTTTATTGGTATTTCTATCTCTGTAATCTTTAGTTATCCATTTTACACTATTGAAAATCTGTGTTCTTATAAATAATCGAATAATATAATCGCGATGTTCCAAGCAATAATCATCAGCCCAAAAATGATAATTCTTTTTGATAAGGTTTTGTTTAATCAATTCAAAAAGGTACTGTCCAATTTTTTTCATATGTGAGCATTTTCTAAATTCCTTTTCAAAAATTTCATAAGCTGTTAAGATAATTAAAAAAAATTATTCTGTTGGACATTTCAAACTACCACATAACTTTCCTTTAATTGATGAATAAACTTTCCATAATAACAATAAATCAGAATGCGAGTTTAAATCTACATCATTATCTAATAATACATTTTTACATTTTTCACAATTAAATTTAGTAATGCATTTAAGAGCGAAATATCCTGTAACATATTTTTTGGAAAATCTTTGAAGATCAGTGGCTTGCTCTTCTTGTTTGTCTAATTCCTGTTCATCTATGTTTATCGCGTCGCGATCGTTATTAATAAACCATTCATTAATCTTTGAATCTATAATTTTATTATCATTAGCAACCTGTATTACTTCATCGTCCGTGCATTTATTACAATCGGATATTAAAAGTCTTGCGTCGTCTGGGAGACAGTTTGTGCCAACGGGTGGAACTAGTGGAACTAGTAGCGTGAGCATCATCGAGTATTGTAAATTTCTACGGAATACCATGGCAGTTGGATTATCGTTATGTCCGGATCGCGATCTCATTGTACCAAAAAAGTTTTCTAATTTATCTTGGTTTAATCGGTTAGTTAATAAGAATGGTTTATTTTCATTTTTAAGTTGATTCCAAAGTTCTAAGATGCCATTAATTGTAATAATAAAATTATGAAAACAATCAGGTTTTTTATTTTAGACAACTTGCCATTTAGCGATCCACGTAACAGCATCTTTAAGGTACTCTTCAACTTTCGGGTTTTTATCGGACAAGCCACGTCTTAAAGGGTTTGGATCATTAGAACTTCGAGCATTAAGGCAATCAAAAATATCGTTAATCTTTTTGAAAAAATTAGCTGTAGCAATAGCTGTTGAATGTTTTAACGCGCCGGAAGTAGCGCCTGTCATTAATGCCGCGTAAACAGAATTACTAAACACTTGTGCAGCTAAACTAACATTCATTTTTTCGAAACTATTAGGGTTTAAATGACGATCAGATAATTTAGGCGCTGCTTTACAAAATTTAGCTCGTTCTAATTCTCTTAATTCGCGCAGAGCACTCCGTGAAATTTGAGATTCATTAATAACATAATTATGTTTAATCAAATTATTTCGCACGCATTTTAAAATGTGAGGAACATCAAAGCCAAAGGTGATTTTACGATTTTCAAATTCAATAAACGGTTTATCTTTATTTATTCCTAACAAGAAGATTGCTTTTTGATTTGTAGAGCTCTGATCACAAACCATGTGACGAACTCTAAAACCTACTTCTTCAGTTATTTTTATAACATCTAAAATGATATTTTTTAATGTTTCCCCGGGAACTGTGCCGCTTGTCGGAAAATACATTAAAGGCAGTTTCCAATCGTGAATTAATCCGCTGAGTATTACTACTAATACCGATTTTGACATTGTCTGCGTTCGACCACCGAAATTATCGCTCAAGTCATGATACCATTCAATGTAATCTTCTTTTAAATTATATTCAAGTCCTGGTCTATTTGCCATTTCATCCCACAATAGAACGGCTTCTTTTTCAAAAATACTTTTAGACTCTAATTTAATTTTCAATTGCTTAAAAAGTTGATCATTCTTACCCGGTTTCAAGTCAATGATGTTAACTACTTTCGAATCAATGAAATGAAATAGATGACAAAGAAAAGTTTTTATTGTCCCTTAAAAATTGGTAAGCTTTTGGAGATTTGTAATAAAGACCTAAAGCAAATTGCTTTTCGTCTTCTTCCCATTTTCTTTGCTTGTCGTGATTTAACTGAATTTTGAAGAAAAACAAAACGTCGTCATTAAGATATTTAGCAGACCCCTCAATAATACTTTCCTTGGAAACAGCAGATTTACATTTTTAGTGCAGGTGAGTTTCTGTTTTAAAGTTTTTACTTCTCTAGTCAAGCGCTCGATTTTCATCTTTAATTGTTTGTTATTTACGACTTTAACATTTTTAATTTTACTTTTATTTTTGTTCAAAACATTAACATTTCTTTTGATTGTTTGGGAATTTAAATTATTATTAGCATTTTCTGAATTGTATAATATAATATACGTCTATATATTAACTTTATTTTTATTTGAGATACTCACTTTTTCTTCTTCATGTTTTTCTGAAACTAAAACTTCTCTTATAGAAGGTTCTGGAAGATTTCTATTATTTTGCAAGTTACAGTTCTCTTCCTCGTTTTCATTTTCAACATTTTTATTTTTTTCTGATTTATCGTCCTCCTCCGCGACCTTTTCTTGATCTTCATCTTCCTCGTTCTCTTTGTAATCGTCCGGTCGCTGGTCTTTACTAGTTTTTTCTTCCTTTTCCGTAATTCGCCATCTCCTTCCGGGACCTCCCCTACACCTTCAGTTACTTCGATCTTTTCGCAGTCCTCCATCTGTTTACTTATCCTTTCCGTGACTTTCTCTTTCCGTTTAGCTCCAGCTTCCTCGCTCTCATCCCAGTCCTCCTACTGTTTACTTATTCTACTTTTCTTTACCTTGAAAACCTTTCTTCTTTCTTCATTTTCCCTTCGTTTAGCGTCTCCCTCGGCGACTTTGTCTTTCTCTTTATCCTCCTGCTGTTTACTTATTCTACTCTTCTTTACCTTGAACACCTTTCTTCTTTCTTCATTTTTTTCCCTTAGTTTAGCGGCTCCCTCCGGGATTTTCTCTTTCCGCTTGCCTTCGTCTTCCTTGCTCTTCTCGTAGTGATCCTGTCGCAGGTCCTTACTACTTTCTTTTAACTCTATCACTTCTCTCCTTTTTCCATTTTCCTTCGGTTCACCGCCTTCTTCCGGAACCTTCTCTCCACCGTCACCTTCAGTTTTCTCGCTCTCCTCGTCTTGGATTTTCTCTACCCGTTGACCTTTAGCTTCCTCGCTATCCTTGTAATCCTGTTGTTTTCCTTTTTTCCCCACGATCTTCTTCTCCCCATGTTTATCTTCCTCACCTATAGCCTCATCGTCACGCTCACCTCCATGCTTGTCTATGCATTCATTTTGATCCTCATTTTTCACACACTTCTTCTTATTTCCTGAGTGAATGTCTTTATCATTAGTACCAACATTTTTAATTTTTAACTTATAAATGAATGTGCATAGAAAGAATTTATATTTTATATAATTATGCTTACGTATTTGATTCATCTTCGTCAGAAATATCGCTAAAGATTGATCTTGATTTCAAAATAGCTTCGTCTGATTTTGTTGTGACGTTCGACTTTGAGGCAGTTAATTTTCGCTTAAGCTTTCTCTTCTCCAATATTACCGCATTAGGAAAAGATTTCCTTCTTTCAGGAGTCATAATTTTTCCATCGACGTCTACGTCTATGGAATTTAAATAATCCAAGTCACCTAGAAAACCAATTAATCATTCAGATTCGCTTATGTAAAACGCTGTGTGTGCGAGCGCGCGTGTGTGTGTGCACGAAGAGAAATTTTGGCAAGCGGATCGCCGAAATCAAAGCAGACGGATAGCTCACGCTTTCAAAATTGAAAAAATTTGCCAAAATTTTCCAAAATTTCTCTCCGTGTGTGTGTGTGTTTGTGTGTATGTGTGGGTATGTGTATAAGTTACGCAAAATATCTACATTTAATATCTATATTTCTGTTTTTCATTGTAAAAAATATTGAATTTGTAAAAATTACTTAATACTTTATTTAAATACTTATTATGAATACTTTATACTCTGTACTATTTTATGCTTATTAATACTCACTGCTCGTGACGATGATTTTGGCTTCGTACCATTTCTTCCCCCATAGAGCCAATGTTTTTGAAGTGCAATCTTTTACATTCTTACTCTATAACACTACTCACTGGATTCGCAGTAGTCCACAGCACTAGGTGATACATTTCGCAATGTCTCAATCTATACTTATTTTTCATCGAATAAGTGTGTTTACAAAATCAAGGTTAGAAGCTGCTTGTACTTATGTTTTCATCGACATACAAAAACAATTGACCTACTTCGCATGCATTCTCTTGGAACCCGCAAACGTCATATCGTGCGCATCGAACAAAGGTTAAAAGATTCCCTCTGCGATTTGTAATTTTATTTCGTAACTTGTATAATATAAAAAAAAGCAGCATGAAGAAATATAAAATTGATATATCTCAATATGGTCGAACGGAGCAGTACCAAATCATAAACAAATTTCGTCGAAACGGACCGATCAGCAGTGAAGACGAATATGACGATTCCGATATTGAATCGATTCATTCAAATCAAAATGATGAAACTTATAATGCCCATTTTGAACAAAACAGAAATAAGAGTGAGTAATTTTATAAAATAGTGCGCGATATTTATATGAAAATGCACGGAGGCGTTCGCAATCTATTATTTTTTCTTTACAACAGCAGGTAATATAAGAAACGCGTATATTCGTATTGAGTCCCGAAATCATAAATTATGAGATGTGTTAATATGGCAAATATAGGTACTTATAAACTAAATATATGAAACGATCATTGATTAAATTTCTAATCCCATTTGCGCGTCGTCATCACGATACGTATTCGGAAAAGTGCACAAAGTTTTAATGTAAATACATACCTGCAAGAGTAATTTTTTCTCCCTTTATTGGAATCCAATCGATTTCAAATAGCTTATAAACCTCGAAAATATCCATATTCGCAGCCAACTATTAGCTACACACTACTATTATTTCCGCTCTATCGAATGAAAACGGTTTTCGGGCGGTAGGACCAATAGCAGAGGAGTAATTTTGAAATATGTTGTTTATTTCTCCGTTTATACGGGCCTAATCGACGTCAAATCGCTTAAAATCCCAAAATTCTCATTCTTCAATCCCGCACAAGCCTATACCCGACTAATTTTTTCCGCTCTATCGAATGGAAATGGTTTTAGCGCCGTAGGGCCAATAGGAAAGGAGCAATTTTCAAAAATTTTGAGTTAATGCAAAACTCCTGGCGTCAATCGAAAGAGCGCAAAAAATACCCCTATATAAGAGTTTTGGTGAGACTTCGAGAGAAAAAGTTTTTCTCCCTTTATTCGAATCCAATCGATTTCAAATTACTTATAAACCTCGAAAATATCCATAGTCACAGACACCTATTCGCTACACACTACTATTTTTTCCCGCTGTATCGAATGAAAACGGTTTTAGGGCGGTAGGATCAATAGCAGAGGAGTAATTTTGAATAATGTTGTTTATTTCTCCGTTTATACGGCCCCAATCGACGTCAAATCGCTTAAAATCCCAAAATTCTCATTCTTCAATCCCGCACAATCCTATACCCGACTATTTTTTTCCACTCTATCGAATGGAAATGGTTTTAGCGCCGTAGGGCCAATAGGAAAGGAGCAATTTTCAAAAATGTTGAGTTAATGCAAAACTCATAGCGTCAATCGAAAGAGCGCAAAAAAATACCCCTATATGAAGTAGAAAAAGTATTTCAAAACACAATACGATTAGTTATTGAATTGCACGGTAAAATTCAAAACAATAAGCAATGTTTTAATCTGAGAAGAATTAATTATGTTAATGTTAAAAAAAATTATGTCAATATTATGTTCAGATTTTATTCTTTACGAAATGTACTTAATACTTTACGAAAAAAAAAATATTCGAACAAGCTTATAGTTTCTAGCCTCAAAATTTTGTATTCGTTAAGAGTAAATGTACTACAGTATTATATCAATTATTAAAGATGCATCAAAATTAAAAGAAAAAGATTTCCGGCTTATAAGGAATAAATTATTCTTTGCATGTTTAAGAAAAAAAGTACATAGAGCGCGCGCAGCGCGCATGGATTTGGCTAGTGATTAAAAAAATTTCACAATCTGACAAGTTACAGACAATTGTTTATCAAGTTTTAAACAAATTCATATCATCCCACAATACCTCCTAATGAAATGTTACAAAGAAAAAATGAGATGATTTCTAAATACAAATTGAAGGGGACTTGTTGAATCGTTTTTTAAAGTTACGATATCTACTGTCTTAGTAGTGAAATGTTAAAAAAAGATTTCTCCTTTACTTGAAATACTTTTCTATTATACTATATTATTTTTCTCCTAGCCATATGTATACCTATACATACAACCACCTCAACCTTGAAGTGAAGTAAAACTAAACGATCTTCATTCTCTTCGGCTCCTTTTCGTTAGTCAAATATTTGTTACTGCAATCAAGAGGAATGATTTTTCTACATAATTTCTATGGGAAAATCGGAATAAAAATAATATTAATTACTAATACATAAATAAGTTTCATGATAAAAAAGAGTTACAAGAACTATGGACGTGGTTTTGATAGAAAAAGTTGAAATATTGACATCACTGGCAAATGTTGTTACAAATAAATTAAAAAATTATCGATTAGTGTTTTAACAATGTTTATTTTATTGAGACTAGGAATCTGATTAGTCACTCAGTGAAATTGGCACAGACTTTATTTGTAAGCGTATAAAACGGAGATAATTATATTTTCGAATGAATGCGAGTTGATAGACGAGCTTCGTTGTCGCGATGGCCTTGGAGCTTCGAAAAATGCTCGTTCTATCTACTTACAAAATGACTCGTGCGCAATGGAGTTAAGACCATTCGAAAACGACGAGATACCACCGAGATTTCTCGAAACTCCAAAGCGAGCGCTGACAGTAAGAAGGAAATGCGAAGTAACGGACGCTCGTGCCCATATTTATGATAAACACACATAGTGGGTAAATTGGATTTCACTTACAAATTTATTCGATCCTGACAATTTACAGAAGTACCATAACGTAATCGAAAAATTACGCTCATTATACAATGCAATCAAAGTGCGACGCAAGTGACCGAGGGATGACTCGTATGACTTTATTTTATTTTATTTTTTTTCTAACGTCATCGTTTCTTTTTTAATATCTTTTTCCCCATTTAAAAATTCACATTAACAAGTCCTCCACTCGAGAAAGTCGAAAAACCGCATCGCGTCTCGTCACACGCGTACACGCAAAATTTTCTCGTGCTATACACACTCACACATCCAAAGAACAAATTCGCTATGTCGGTAACGATGAACCATAATTATCCTTTCAATCACGAGACGAATAATAATTCATCAGTACATTCAAATATATATCCAATTGTCTAAAAAATAATATAACGCCGTAAAAGTATGTTACATACAATATATCATCATATAGCGATCCGAATAGAAAAAAAGTCAACGCCGAGATTTTATGCAGTTTTTTTCTTGAAAAAATATGTGCAATAGCAACAATCATTTTTCAATCGGTCTTAATATTTTTTCTCTGCTTTTCCATTTCGCGGATCTTCCCAAAAATTTAATTTTCGCGCTTGCCTCTTGCCCCCCTCCTCATATCGCTTACATCCTTTTTACTATATTCAACAACTTGTATTTTACGAGAACAACACGAAAATTTGCTTGCGCTTTGCTCGCCATAAATCGCGGAGTATGAGAGAGAGAGAGAGAGAGAGCGACAAATTGATGTTCGCCGCCTCCTGGTACGTCAGCAAAGAGTCGTGAGAGAGACTTAAAGTTAAAGTACAATCAACTACACTGAACGCCAGTATTCATCGTGGTTTTTTTCCTCTGATGCTGCGAAGCGAAAAAATACGCGTCGTGGCGTCACGCACCGTTAATAATTACGACCGATACAATTGGTAATAACAATTATATAATTATAATTTGCATGGTACGTACAATCAATTATAGATTATGAGGGGGAGGTGTGTCGAGTCTGGGATGACGAAAAAACTTGGCCAGAGAGATGTATCCTCATTAGCAAACCATTCGCACACGTTCGTTCTATAGTCGCTTGCTCTTTCGCATGCTCGACATAATGCTCGACTTAGAAATTAATACTTTTCACGCATACACTCGCGCGCACCTATGCCTTCATGCGTACACAAAGACGTTTAAAGTCTATCTAACTAGGAGGATTGTCTGCTCAGGGTCTTTTTCATCCATATATTAGCCCGCGATTTTTTTGTTTAAAATTGAAAATTTAATAATAATCGCATAACAAATTGAAATCATGGATATTCAATTATTACAAACTTAAAAAAAAACTTAAAATGTGTGAGCTTCATTATATATTAACCCTTAGAAGCATACATTTTTCTATTCGATATTTTGGCCTGAAATTTCTCACTTGGGGGTTTTTGGGGTTGCTAATAACGAATATGGGATCAGAATTTTAATTTTCCTAATCCAAGATGGCGGATGAAATTTTTTGAAAATGAGTTTATTTTCACTTCAAAATGTTTATTCGGGGGTTTTCGGGGTCGCTGATAACGAATATGCCGTCAGAATTTTTATTTCCAAATCCAAGATGGCGGATTCAAGATGGCGGACGTATTTTTTTTGGAAATGAGTATATTTTTACTTCAAAATTTTTACTCGGGGTTTTCAGGGTCGCTGATAACGAATATGTCGTCAGAATTTTTATTTTCAAATCCAATATGGCGGATTCAAGATGGCGGACAAAAATTGTTTGAAAATAAGTATATTTTTACCTAAAAAAATTTACTTGGGGGTTTTGGGGTCGCTGATACCGAGTATGCTATAAGAATTTTGATTTTCCAAATCCAAGATCTCGAATAGACATTCGAGTAAAAATACTAAAATGTACGGTACGATTCTGATAGCATATTCGTTATCAGCGACCCCAAAAACCCCCGAGTAAACATTTTGAGGTAAAGATATACTCATTTTCAAAAAAATTCCGTCCGCCATCTTGAATCCGCCATCTTGGATTTGAAAAATCAAAATTCTGATGGCATATTCTTAATCAGCGACCTCAAAAACCTCCGAGTAATCGTTTTTAGGTAAAAATATACTCAATTTCAAAAAATTTTTGTCCGCCATCTCGAATCCGCCATCTTGGATTTGGAAAATCAAAATTCTGATGGCATATTCTTAATCAGCGACCCCAAAAACCTCTAGGAACTAACTTTCATAAAAATCGAACAGCAAATAAGCTCAAAAATGATTTTTTTCTAAAAAAACATGCATTTTTTGCAGTTTGTTTATTTATAACAATTTAATAACAAATAAAATAATAAATTACGTTCGGGAGAATTGTAGAGAAATGTCTTACCTATCAGAAAAGCCCATCACCTTGAATAAATACACATAAATACGTTTTTTATAAATAAAAATAGAAAGCTACCTTGGTGGTCCCTATAGGGACCACTATGCTTCTAAGGGTTAAACAATTTGGGTTCCAAGCAGTGTGAAGTGGTTTCTATTTATCCTCCCGTTTGAACGGTTGACATTTAGTAACTTGGCTAATATCGACAGCTGCGTGTATCATTTATGTACATCAATTCCTTGCACAATATGCATAGTTTTGTACATCAGGAAGTGAAAGTTTTTCTCTGGCTTATCTCGATACAAAGATAAAAGACTCGTTTAGGCTCATAGTCTCTTACAATTCAATTTGACGGAATGAAAAAGACCCATTAGGGGTCTCACTAATGTTAGGGGAAACATCTTTCTCGTGTCAACGTGTCGCAGTTTTTTAGTTTCTTTCTAAACGCGATTAACATTGTTCGAGAATTTTTTGTCTTTGATTTTCTGTTTAAATTGGCGTAAAAATCGTTCCAAGAAGCAAGAATTATGCACTTATGATTCATAAAAAAAAAAAAACAATAATGCAAATGACTTCTACATTTTTCTATTCACGTCCAGTGTCAAATAAAGCATAGAGTGCTCAGTATTTTGTTTGAAGAGTGTTCAAGCGAATTTTGAATTGTTTTCCTTGATTCGTCGAGGATTTCTGTGCTCGATATAGGCGGTCAAAAAGTAAGAAATAATATAAAGTGTAGACTGCCTTTGTCGCCTATACAAACTTATTTTGGTTTTAGTTTGGCACGCGTATACAAACTTTTGTCTATTTTATTTTCGTTTTATAATGTAGTATGTGTATGCTGTCCCTAGATTTTGTCGATTTAGTTCACTTTCTATGTGCAATGATCAGTTTGAGTAATATTTGGAAGTTGATGGCGATTCAAACGACTACGTTATTCGCTGTGAGTTTTTCCATTATTTGTATTTTTTCTTTTCTTTTTTCATTAGCAAAATATCTATTCGACGTTATGTAGAAATGACCGAACTTTTCCGCAAAATAAACATCGACTATTCCGATTTTTCATTTATATCAACAGGTGCGAACATCATCATCGAAAATACACCTTTTTTGCTTATGAACATTGCATGTGTCCGAATTATATATCGTACGTATAGAAATGATATTTTTACATTGTCCGGAGTTTAAAAAATTTAGCTATTTCAAGAAAAATATTCACTCGAATAGAGCCTAAACACCGTTGTTCTATTTTATTAGATTCAATCGCGTGCGCCGTCTTTTTTTGTTTATCTATTTTTATTTTTAGTTCAATTACACAGTGACTCTACCTTAAAAGTACACACTATCGATGCAAATATCATTCACCATTTATATTCTTTATATAGAAGCCTCTTAGACGATCTGGTTCTGTTTCACTTTTTTTGTTTCAAAAAAGCATTCTACTAATTTCTACTCCCCTTCGCGCTGATTTTTGGCATTTTTTTAATCTCTCTCACGCACACGCACTATCTAATATTTCTTACTCTCTTATTTCACGTACTCTCTATCGACATTTATTTAAATATCGTAGTTAAAAGTCAACGATTAGTTACCAGAACACAAGGCACTTGGCTTACACATCATATTTTGTTTGTTTAATGTATATATAATATCCACTTCAATTTTTTTTTTTGGTATAGCTCGGTGTCGGAGTAGCCAGTGGGCCGCCAGTTTCGTTCTTCTTCATTGCGGTCACACATCATTAATATTCAGTTTCTTTTCGTAAAATTTTTTTCCAGTGCCAACTTTTTTTAAATTCTCACTTGAACGTCCATGAAGGGTAAACCGCATAAAAGCAAAGATAAAACGGAACTGGCGGCTCGGTGAAAAATAATACGCATCAGTCATTCACAATATCCATAGAAGAAAATAGTTATGTATCGTCGTACATCGTACATATATATACTATGTATGCAATGTTGTAATAATATATATATAATATATTCTTCATATATTCGGTACTTCATCATATATATAATCATTTATAAACGACATTAGATTATTTTTTTATAGATCTGAGTATTAAAACCATTTCTCTCTTTTTTAATCCTTTTTTATCCTCGTAGCAGTATATTTTTTAATAGGTTCTTTTATCATTTTTTTTTGCTAATTTTTCTTTTCGTGGAGCCCGCATGGTTATTTGCTGTCTCTCTTTCTTTTATTTATATTTCGACTTTTACAACCGTTGTTTTATTTTTCACGTTTTTGATTTTTCGGTTTACATTTTGTTACTAAAGCTCGAACGCGAAGAAACTTTATATTTTTCGTCGTTTATTTATTCTTGGCGTATTCTTTTGATTAGTCTGTTTTAGTATTTATATTTTGTTTCCTTTTAATTAATTTTTTTTTCTCGCGATTCATCGATCTGTCGTTTTTATTATTGCACCGAGACAAAAAAAAATTTGACCGATACGGAGAAATAGATTATTTCATCGGTTCGATTGCCAGAACAATTAGCGACACTTAAGTTTACAATATACTTCATTTAGTTTTCTGTTCACACATAATGTCGGTTTTTGTCCAGAGGGGTTCTGTTGGCGAAAGGAAAGAATCTTGTACGCTCTTATGGCAGAATCAACATCTTTGCAGCAGAGAGAAAACGCGATATTCATCTCTTCTTCTATACACCTGTGTTTTATTATCGTTAACTAATAATAACACCGAGATTACCTAGCGAGTCAAAAGTACTTGTTTTTTTTTTATTTATTTGTTTGCCCACCGCCTTTTTACTCTCTGTACATTTTACGTAGGTATATAATTTACTCTTAGCTCTTGCATCAATACATATTATAAGAATTATATCGCTTCCATAAACACTGTGTATATATTAAATCAAGTGGTATGCATATATGTATACGCAATATAATATATAGGTACTAATGTAATATATAATTATCGCTTTAACGTAATACTGATGCGCGAAGATTTTGCCTATACGGCTAAAACTGTACTTTACTGGTCATCGTTATTCTGCTCTTTAGTATTTGTTTTTCTGTTTTTATTTTTTTATTTTTTGGTTTAGTTTAGTTCGCTCTTTTTTGTGTTTGCACCGCGGTATTCCTTCAAAATCTTTGTCTTTATCCCTTGGATTTACCGTTGATTGTTTTTATTTACTTTATTACGTTTTTAAAAATTATTTAAGAAAGTCGCTTCAAAATGTTAACAAAGTTTTATATTTTAGCCAATTTGTAAAATACAAAGGAAGTAACTGAATAATAAAGAAAAATTTCACAATCGTACAGGATAGTAAAAATCAAAGGAATTCATTGCTCCGAAATACTTTTTTCTTGAAACAATGATTGTTTCAGTCTAAACGATATCTCCGAAAAGTCTCTTTGTCCTTCCATGCTTTTCTAGTGATAAATAATCATATTATTAAATTTTGGCATCATATCTTTGTAGTTATTATATTAAGTGGGCCGCGTAATAACGATCACGACACGTTACCACATCGCGCTTGAAATTGACTAAACTGGTGGAAACCAGCTAAGAAATAAAAGGGCACGTTTCACATTGTGTTCGGACAAACAATAAAGACATTTCACAAAGACAAAAACAAAGTGGCAAAAAACTCTCAAGTGGAAAGCTTGTCAAACTATACATGTAGACGTTTTTTCGAATTTTAATCGGTTATAAGAATGTGAGAAGTATTCGTAAATTAGGGACATTGCTTAGAAAGAAAAAACAGAATAAGGAGAAACATATGCTTACGGTTTCCAGTATTAATGAAAGTATTATACGAAAATTGTAAACGTGAAAATAGAAAAGAGGTTTTAAAATTCAAGAAGTGAGTTCTAGACATTGAATTAACTAATACTGCCAGCTGTAGTTGACGCGCAAGAATATAAATTTATTTCATTGGAGGAAAACATATTGTCCACATTGCTTATAGTATTAATAACCTTTGATTACTTTATTTGACGATTCCCTTTGATACCGAGCATTCAAGAAGTAATACCTAATAACCCCGATGAAAAATTATAAATTCACAAAAACTTGTTTTATAAATGGTATGATTTGAATTTTTGAAATACTGTTTGATTTAATTTTTGGATATTGCTCAACTTGAGTAAAATGTATCTAAAAGTTTTAATCCTAAAACACTGACTTTTTCCATAAGGGCAGGAAGTTTAATGATTGTTTTGAGCTACAAAGATCGAACTAAGTTTTTATGAACCTACAAGGGTTTAAGTTAAGTAGATAGATAGTAATAGTAAGTTCAATATTATTATGAACTAGGGTGAAATGAATAGGTGCAAAAGCAACGATAGTGAATTTGCATTGTAATGAATTTAATGAATATTGCTATGAAGAATTGCTACATTATCTATACAAGAACAAAATAATTGATATCTCTTAAAACAGTAGCTACTTCGATGTCTGAAAAATTCTTATTACTCGCTATGAGATAGATTTGTTTTTACTGTTTATTAGTCTCCACTTTGATTTTTTTTTTATAAACAACTTAATATTCTTTAT
Source organism: Torymus aiolomorphi (assembly GCA_036365515.1). Lineage (NCBI taxonomy): Eukaryota > Metazoa > Arthropoda > Insecta > Hymenoptera > Torymidae > Torymus > Torymus aiolomorphi. The sequence continues at coordinate 142,756,885 of CM070877.1, forward strand.
TCTACAATTAGTTTGATTTTACTTACATTTCTGACAAAATTCATAACAAAAATATACGATAATAAATTACGCGAAAAAGGAGATATTACTTACATTTTGTACAGTTTTATTCTTTCATTGAGTGCATTTTTTGCGCTCTGGAAGAAATAAAGTTTTAAATCTCGTATATTATCGAACCATTAAACATGTTGGATATAAAATTAATGTCGAAGTTTGATTAAGATATACTTATTATAGAAAAATGACTCGCGAACACGCGATAACTCTACAGCTGGCCGTTTGTTTACACATCTTAGTCTAGGAAAGCTCTATTTGATCATCATTAAGTTTCTTCGCACATTAAGTATTAAAAGTTTAATAGAGAATAGATTAACATTAAATGGAAATAGTATAAAGAATCATGCTGTTGTAGAGACAGATAGACATTAAAAGTAGATCGTAGGTATAAAGATAATAGATTACAATTTCTATGCACAATAATCATTAATATTTGGTTATTCACCTGATAACATTTGAAATTGTTCAGTGAATTTTTTTTTGTAATACAAGTAGTTTGAGCACGTTTGATTCATCTGCATGAACTCTCTTTTCACTTTCTTTAGGAAGTTGTATCAATATATTTTAGGATTTAATGATTTTATGACGTCGCGATGATTACTGTGAATGTATTTTGGTTTGTTCTACATTCACCGTGTGCGTTTTCTTTTTGTGCTATAAGAAAATAGTCAAGATCTTTGTGAATTGATGACTCTGACTGATAGAATACTGATTGTTATCTGTGAAAATTGCGCCACCGAAAAGTTCGATTACTTTCGGTTTGTGTCATCAACAAGTTATAAGCAATGTATTAAGTTCTTTGGATTTTATGAACAACGTATTAAGTCGCGAACAATGTATCAAGTTGTTTGGATTTTTGTATTTCAGAAAATTTGTTCAAGAGCCTATAAAAAATCTGTGTTTAAAAACTTTCAATTCTGTTGTAGAAGAATATAACTACAATTTTATCGAAATTACGTTATTTTCAAGAACACAATGCAATTTTGATTTCGCAGTTTTTGTCAAGACCGAGTTTTATCACTGGCTTTAAATTTGTCGATATTAACCACCCAAGACGCGTTTGTGCTTTTTTTTAAAGGGGCAGTTGCATCATTGGTACAACTCTTCTAGTTTATGCAGATGGCACGGGTTTAGCCTATATACAAATATGTAATACCACGATACCACATGCCATTTAAGTTTAAATACATCACATAGTTATCAATTTATTTAATATATGTAATATTTTTCATATATATTTTTTTCTGTGACGTGGAGGGACTCATTTGTACAATTCATACATAATATCTTCGTTACTTGTTTCATTGCTTCGTTACTGAACCTCCGCATATTCGTGTAAGTGCTCAAATACATTATAATTCACTTTTTTCAATAATGTTCGAATTTGTGCAGCCTCCAGCGCATTATCCTACTATTATTCTCTTAAATTCGAATACGGCTATATATGCAAGTCTTTCTCATGCATTACAGAGTGCCATATAATTTTGCAATCTTGTGACATGAAGGAACTGGAATAGAAGTAGCGGAATCGTAGGAAAAGAATTTTCTTCAATAAAAAAACTTTTTGAGTCATCGATCTTTCAGATCAGAAATTATCACTTTTGTACCAAATTCAAAATAAAATATCTTTATCAACTATATAATTTAATGTAAACCAGAGTTCTGTCAATCCACATGTACACTACTCATATGGCAATTCTGATTTATTAAACCGAAAAGAAAGACTTTGTATGTAAATTGATATATTTCTTTCAATTTAATACATTTAGTAGAAACTTTGTTTCTGTAACAATTATGGTATTGTCTTAAATGATATGTTTACTAAATTTCATTTTGTCATCCTACTACACATTCAAACTGCAGGTTATCCGAGCCTACGGTCGGAACGAGTATAACAATTTATAATTATTACACCATCTTAAAAAGAATCAACTTTTCTTCGGGACTTGAAATTTTTTCAAATCCTAAGCAATGCATTATATCGCAATAAGAACACTACCTTTGATTTGCGGCGCTGGAGACTAGCACTTACTCGACTTTCCCCGATTATTAATATTTTTTATTGTTTTTATAAGCAACTTACCGCGAAATTTTTTGATTTCTCTAATATCCGAAAGGAGTACCTCGGAGAGTATTTATTTCCTTTTGCTCGATCAAAGGCCATTAACTACCGAGCATTTGCACATGAACGCACAAGAAAAAGGCGCTATGCGCGTGTTTCTTTGTTTTGATATGATTACGGAACTTATATTCAGTAGCAGTTTCCTCTTTAATTGCGATCGTCTGTTATCTCGTCATGAATTATAGATTTATGGCACATTTATGTTGAGAATTCAATCACATTTTACACGAACGCTCTCGGCTGCACTCCTTTTTAATAGGTAATATTCTGATAACTTTAACTTTGACTGATTTCTTCACGCAATACTCGTTTTGATTAGGTTTTCTTTTTCTTGTTATTATTTATTTAATGTATTTTTACTCTTGGCCGGACAATTGATTTTGTTTCTTTTGCTTCAAGTTTTTTTGGACATTAGAATTAACAGAGGTACACAACTGTGATAAACCGTTGTCTTGATTTAAAATTGTTACATTGTCAAAATCAACAACCAGGATGGAAGCAATGGAAACATACAAGTTATAAATAGTTAGGCGCAAGTCTCGATGAATACGCGAGAATCAGGAAGATAGACAGGAATTATCTTACGTTACGTTTTGGCAAATCTCTTGCATTATTTTATCGAGAAAATTGAGAAAAATCAAATTAATGATATAAGCTAAACTTTAGATTAAAAATCCATTATGAGTAAGAGAAAATGGTAACTAGTTATAGAAATAGGTCGTAGTAAGAATCGAGTCTTAAAGACTTCATAGTAAAGTGTATACAGAAAATTAAGATGATTTACTACAATTTAGTCACGCGCGAATCATAATTATTGTAGATCGCTTCCAATTACTTTCAAAATTGCATGAACACTATTAACCTATATGAGAAAAATTTGTATGTACTAATTTTAATGAACAAAAAAATTTTTTTGTTATTGAATGTATATACAATCATGTACACAAGCTATGTACACATAAAAAAAAAACCTTCTAATTGATGCGTTTTTTTATCGTTCGTGTATGAAATGATAGATTTCACACATCTTAATAAGTGCTCTCCCGCTTTTCTGTTTTTGCTACTGTGGGTGTTATTGTGTAATCAAATCACGTATATGATCAATGTATTTTATGTATACTTTTGCATACCGTGCTTTGTTTGTTAATTTGATTACGGTGTCTCGTTCCTTTTTTTTAAATGTGTCCTGTAACGCGTTCCGTTAACAACTTGAACAACCTTTTATTTTTCAAAGTATTATTTATCTTCAAGTAATAAATTATTTTTAAATTACATTGATTTTTGTTTCTATACACATATACACCCGATATTTATAATACATTTAATATATATATATATATATATATATATATATATATATATATATATATATATATATATATATATATATATATATATATATATATATATATATATATATATATATATATATATATATATATATATATATATATATATATATATATATATATATATATATATATATATATATATATATATATATATATATATATATATATATATATATATATATATATATATATATATATATATATATATATATATATATATATATATATATATATATATATATATAAAAATCAAAAATTACTAATTTGTCAAACCCTATAAAGTAGTCAGTAACAAAAAAAGTAAAAGATCCTTAACAAAAAGGTGATTGTTTCAAATACCTTCAAGGCTTTCGAAACATCATAACATGAAGATTTAACTGAAATATATTTATGTATGTATATATCTAGAAGAGTAAGTACAACAAGTGGATTTCACGTACCAAGACGCCATTGATCACGTTGAACCAAGCGACTGAAATATTTTAATTAACCGACTGTACTTATAAATATAAATAGAACGCGTATAAAGCACCATATAATCATTAAATGTATATTAATATCTTCCTTTGCTGAGTTTTCTACATTCATTTATCAATAATAAGATCTCTTTTCACTACTTTCGGTCACATACCCATATAATATATTTATAAATATAAAATTTCAATCACTAGGTTCATTGGATTGCTAGGCTGAAAGTAAAGTATTCTAATATGAAGTAAAAGATGAGAAGGGAAAACATTTAAACCTAAATAATAGTACATAAAGTGCAAGAAAGACGCAACAGGTAACAGCGATGTCTTTACGTGGCACAATTTTTGAGAATATTATCCCGTGCAAGAATAAGAAGGACGAATCTTTTTCTTTTATCTCAAGTTATCCTTTTATATCTTTCTCTCAAATTTCACTTTGTTTTTAGGAAATTTCATATAACATTTAATGATGCGTTTAAAGGTTCTTATTAGGATTCACTTTTAAATGATTTTCTGTTACTTTGCTTAGGCCACTTCAATCGATGGACTCGGAGCGTTCGCAATTTAAAATTTTATAGTTTGATTCATTTTAATTTGATATTTTTAGTTTTTTTTTTGTTTTAGTGATGTATTTTCCAACGCGACTCGATAGCACTTTTTAAATTTTATACACACATTATTCAGATTCTTAAGAAAAAAATCTAAGACTTGTCAATTGTCTACATTTGACAAAACAGTCCTAATTGTATAAAATAATTTAAAAAATTATTTTAACACGATCAATCGCGCTATAATTATTATAGAAATATGTTTATTATCGTTCATATCGTGTACTCTTCTCGCCGTCATTATTTAATACAATTAAAAATAGTGTTTAAGGAAAAATCTTAAAAAAGTTAAAAACTCTTTGGATCAGCGGTAACTGACAAAGAAAAATAATTTCATTGTCTAAAATAAATACGTTATAATATACAGACGCTGTAAAAATCATGTAAAACATTCAATCGTCAATTCTCTCTTTTTTAGGCTACTTTTAGTGAGAGGCTTCTCCGTTACCGATTTGTTCACCAACGAACGAACCTCCCGATACAGCAGTGCTGACGTGAAATGAAAATTCGTACGAGCATGTCTTAAAAATAAACAGCCTTCGTTAAGGTATTTTGAGTGTCGCGGCGCTGCGAATTTCATCCTATGGCGGTCGCAGTCGCGGCGGATTATGCCACACGCGACTTGACTGGATGTCGCAGCTCAGCGACGACCGTTGACATTGCTGATGCTGCTGCTGCTGCTGCTGGCTTTGATTTTGCTGGTGGTAGTCTTGTGCGTGAATCAGCAGCTGACTCTGCTGTTGCTGCTGATGCTGAATCGACACGCCAGCTACCTGATGCTGAATTGGCATGTTGCTCACCTGATGCTGGTGATGATTTGGTTGAATTTGTTGAGTGTTATTAGGTAGTTGCTGTTGCTTTCTAGATTCCTGTGCCGTTGAATCGAGCGTGGGGATTGGTCGATGAGACTTCATGTGAGCACTTCTGCTTTTCACTTTGTTGAATACTCTGCGCAAATCATAAGAAGAAGAACATTAATAAAGCCTTATGATTTAATGTAAATTTTAAGATTGCATAATTCTATTTTCGAATTTTACAGACTCATTGAACGAACAAAACTTGAAATGTCATTTCTAAATGTGAACTATTTCTTTTTATATAACTTCACCGTGCACTGTAATTTTATCATCAATAAAACTATTTATGCACATTTACATGCGTATTAATAATATTTTTTGTTTCAATGTCGATTGTTTTAATGTAGTATATTTTTGATAATGAAATCTTGTAACGAACATCTATATTAACTTAATGAATGATTATTTGGTCTCATTTTGCTTTCAGAAAATTGTTGTTTTTACTTGCTTTGTTTATGAGCGAATACACAAAAAATCTTATAAACATCAAATTAAAAAACAAATGCAAACAGAATAATAAAAAAGGTTAAATTAATAACTAAATTACTAAGATGATTAGTGCCAAGCAGTTGCAAACGTGTATGTATTTTTGGAAATACATTATATAATAATTAGTGAATGAAAGATGCATTTTGTTTTGTATCGCTGTTGTTATAAGTCAATAGTGTTGCATAAAAATATTAGAGTTAGTATGATTTTGTTATGAAGGCAAATAAAATATTTATCGTGTGCTACAGTGTTTCAATGTATTCATGGGTAAAGTTATACGGCAAGTAGAGTGTAAACTGTTAAACTGTTACATCTATGACTTCCGTTATGTTATACTGTGTAAGATAAACATATAAAAACTGTTATTCTAAAATGCAATAATTATTAGACATAACTTATCTTACACAAATAATTGTTAAGATAGTCCTTTTAGTTAATTTACTCTCAATCAAAGTAACATGATATAGTATACTTAATAAAGATAAAATTACTTGAACTTTATTAAATTTATTAAATTTGAGAAAGTTGAATGACTATTCAATTATGTGAAATATAAGAACTATCTCAAACGTGCATTCAAATGTGGAACAATGAAAGTTTACAACTCTACTTGTGCAAGAAAAATCGATGAAGAATATATAATTTACAACTAATTATATTGAACTCTTTTTCTCTATCTCTCGTATCTTTTATCGTCTTTTTGTTTTTTCAACACTACAAACATAATCAAGTTATCTGTGGTTCCAAATATCACTGAACGATATCGGACCAATTGTGGATATGTGTATGCTTATATTTATAGATTTACATATATAGGTGGAAATATATAGATATATGTATACACTGGCACAAAGTCTGCACAGACGGATAAATGGACGAGTTAAGATTAGAGATTTAGAGACTTACTTCCCGCAAATCTTGCAGGGGTAGTGAAGTGGGGTGGGCGCGGGTAGTGGTTGCTCGATACTAGTGTGAGTTTGTGAGTTGGTGTGGTGGTCGACTGTGGCGTAGCCGGCGGCCCCGCCGGCTTTGCCGGTGCACGAGCCGGGGGCGCGGGTGATCCCGGCACTCCCGGCCATGGTTACTGTTACGCTCCCGCTAAAGCTCTGGATAACACAAAGAAAACACAAAGCCAAAATAAACGACAAACACAACACAAACCTTTGCCGTCCGTCTCTCTTTCTCTCTTTCTCTTTCGCTTTCATTGGTATTACTTTTTGCGCGCGCTCGGATGTGGCCTTGCAATATACGTAGTCGCTATACAGTTACATGGTTACCAAAGAAAGGAATAATGACAAAACGGTAAGAAAAATACAAAATGCCAAGGCTCGACACAAAAAATGAGAAACAAAAAATTACATAAATAAGAAAAATTAATATGCAAGTAAAGGAGGGAAAAGATAGTTATGTTTAAAATGGCAATATAAAGCATATATAAAAAGGACGGTTAGTTCCACAGTTGTGTGTGTGTGTATATATACACACACACACACATGCAACACTTAATAAAAACGGTTAATAGACAAGTTATACTTAAAATTTACAATTAGTAACCGTGCGTTAACACAGAATATTGTTTTCTTTTCTAAGCTATCTGTTACCAAAAAAATCTTTTATGCTAATTTTATTGTTAGTGTAATATTTTTCTGTTGACAAACAGTTCAATGATCCGCTATTTGCATCTTGTTCTCCCGTGATTATTTTAGTATGCTGATGATGATTTTATCACGGAATTTATATACAAGTACTCACATCTTGAAAATCATAAGCGAATAGTCGCAATTCTCCGTCGCTGGTTGTTAAAGTGGCAGAATTCTCTCTTTCATTTGTGGTTTGCATCTAAAAGGGAATCGAAATCTTTCATTACAAAGTCCTTATGACTACAAAATCACGTATGGTTCACGAATGTCAGTTTATTTGAAAAAGATAAGACAACGCCGATCGTACCAAGGTTCGGTGAAGGATGGACTTGGTCTCACTGAAGTCCAGCTCCGTGACCGAGGCGATGGCGTCGCGCAGTTCCTTCGTGTCCTTGCTGTCCTTGGCACATTCAGCTTTGACTTTGACCTTGCCGTAGCGCAGCCGCAGTCTCTTGTACTCGTCAGGACAGAGCCGCTTCCAGAGGTAATAGAACTGCACACACTGCTTCGTGGTCTTGCTGCCGATGTCACGCGCTATCGCCAAAAAGTCCTTGTTGTACTTGAGCAGGCTCTGATAAAAGGTGTCCATCTCGTAGGTCGTCCAGCGGCCGGAATCATTGCACTCATCACGCAACAGTGGATGCTCCGACGCGAGCCCCGCAGTTGGTCGCATCAGCTTCAGCATGGCTTCCTGCAAAGTGCAATCAAAATTTTATAACAAGGCAGTCGGGAATCTATTGAGGCTGGAAAAATCACGATTGTCGCTCACTCGAATGTTGCCCTTGCACATGTGTAAAAGCTGAAGGGCGTATTCTTTGTTTCTTCCGCCACCAGGTGTAGCAGCGCAGCAGGCAAATTGTAAGTACATATCTACTATAAAGGTACAAATAATTATAGTAGATGAACTATGGACTTTTATAAACATAAGTAACAGTAAGAAGTTTACGTTCGGTTTCGGTGAGGGCGCTGTCGATGCCAGGGTCCCAGAGAAGATGATCCAGCTCCTGCTCGGTGGCAAGCCTATCTGTCTCGCCTTCAGTGAAGAGCTGTGGTATCGTCGCTTGGTACCTAGTGCCAATGTTGATCCTCGGAGGCGGTCCATCGTTACCTTGTGAGTCGTCCGAGCTGAAGTCAGCGGCGTCACGTTCATGTTGATGTAGCCTAGCGTAGAGGCCGGACCCGGGCCTGGAGGGATCAAGTATCGGAGGCGGCGTGTAGCTGCTGTCCCAGTGCCGATCACAGGCGCGACGCAGTCGCGATGGATACGCATGCGCGCCGTTGACCAGCGAACTGCTGCAGTATGAGGTGGGACCTTCGAGACGTGGTCGCTTTCTTTGGTGACGGGCCGGGCTGCCCGAGGTGGAGATCGGTACGCTGCTGGGGCTGAGGAAGACGTCCTCGTCAACGGGCTCCTCTTCCTTGATCTGCTCCACAGGTACCGGGAGGCCGCTGCATACCTTGTGCTTCAGCGTGGGCTTGCTCGCTTGACTCGTCTGAATGAGGAACTTGGCAGGATTGATGGCCTGCTGCGTCTGGGCCTGCTGGTACACCTGATTCTGCCCATTGAGCATATTGACGCCGACGTTGTTCGTCTGGTCGAGCTTGGTCCCGCTAAGGCAGATCTCCTTGCGGAAGGCCAGCGCTGGACTGAGGGCGCCCGCCTGCACGTAGACATTGGCCTTCTGCAAGCCAGTGGTTTGTATGAGCTTGAACTCGCCGTTGCTGTCAACAACGATACCTGCAACACTACCGTTGCCCAGACCAAAGTCCACGAGATTCTGGTTGGTGAAGAGCTTGTACGACTGGAACTCGAACTTTCGCCGGCCGGCACCGAAGTCCTTAGGGCTCGAGGAGAGCAATGGGTCCTCTGAGTTGGGCATCATCTGGCTCTGCAACGTGTGGTGCGGTGACATGGGAAAGCTAGCTGTGGTGAAGCTACCGGGACCCGGCGAGGATACAGAGGAGGGTGGCAGAGAGGAGAGGGGCGAGGGCGCTGGTGTCGCCGACAGGGGACTTGGCAGAGGCGAGTGAGGATTGGGGCACCCGGGCCCGTAAAGGTCCGAACCGTCGCCATCTGGTTCGTCGGGCAGCACCTCGCTGAGGGCCTCTTCGATGGCAGCCGCTGAGGACATACTCGTGCTATAGAAGGCGGCGGAGAGAGGCGACGACACCGAGTGCACTGCATCGCTATCGTCCTGCGGACTGAGCAGGGGTAGACTACCGCTGAGCAGGCCCTCCTGGCTTGCCGGTGGCGTCGGGTAGGTGAAGCTCGGGCTATCGTGGCGCGTGAGCGGCGACGGCAGGGGCGACTGACTTGGCAGCGTGTGCCCACCCTCATTGTAGTTAGCCCCGTAAGTGCTGAACTCGGCCAGGGAGTCGGGGAGGGGCGAGTTGACGAGAGCCTGCAGGTCCGGATTGACCGTATGCTGAGACGAGAAGCGCTCCTCGAGGTTAATTTCCTGGAGAGCTTCCGTCGCAGCTTGCTCCTGCAGTAGGCTCGATGTCTGAAACTAAACAAAGATACAGATTTTCGATGCTAGACAGTTGTTAAATCCACCTTATGCGAGAAAAAAACTTAAGCGCGTATGATTTACAAAAGTATTTATATATATTACTTGTGTAAAATTTTTATATGACCAAAACATTAAGGTTGAGAATTTTTAGTTGTTAAATTCCGGATATGTCATGATGTGCTAGACATTGCGAGTCCTGGGTTGACGCAGGAACAGATAATTGTGTAAATTTAAATGAAACAGCCAACAGGTAAAGCCTTGACGCTGACAGAGTGAATTTTGATTAAAGCGAGAATTGTCCGAGGACAGAGCAACGAGAAATTGGAATCCATCTAGCACAAAGAATACGGAATTAAGCTTATCTCGGGCGAGACCCCCCTTCCTCTCCTAGAATCAGCGCGTTCTGGTCTAACGAGACTGTCGCTCGAACGCGTGCAAGCCGTTGTCACACAAGGCGCACGCTCCTCCTTAGAGCTCTTAGAGCTTTTTAAGCTCAAGCTGTTCTCCATCTCCGCCTCTTCCTCGACGACAGCGCCAACTACTTAGGTAATTCCTCCTTATTAGATTTCAGGAGGCCGACTGTGTCCGCCGCTTACGCGCGAGCGCGCGCTCGCTCGGTCCCGGTGTAATTGAAACTAAAACGTTTTCAACGCTCAACTCGAGGAATGCATAATGAGACTCGCGCGCGCTTGCGCCCCTAATTAGCCCGTCAAAGGATAGCGCGCTTAGGGGCGACCCCCCGGGATGTCGCGCGTCTTAATATGCAACGGTCGGGACATGATAATGCGTGTGCGCCTCCCACGCGAATTCCGACGAGGCCTGTCCGTCACCACCTGTAAGGTTCTTTTTTCTTTTCTCTCCCTCGCTCGTGTCCCCTTGAAAGGTACGCGCGGCAAGTGCAAAAAAAGAACACAGCAAGTGTAGATTAATTTCGTTTGTAATTTTACCCTCTCTTCTGCCCCTGAAAATTCGAGGAGCCGTAGGCTCAAATTATATATTATTTATGAATGAATTTGCGACATTCGCGAGGACGCGACGTACCTATGTAAATGAAAACGTAGAGCGGAGCGAGCACGACATGTAAATGAAAACCAACTCTTTTAGAGGCAGACCCTTTGAGCCGAGTCTCGAGAGTGAATGCAAAAGTATAAAGTCCATCTTTTATATACGTATATTTGCGCCGGTGCGTGATTTTGCGACATGCAAATCTTTTCGACTTTCTATTTTTCTTTACTTTGCTGACCAAAAGGGAATTTTTTATGTGCGCAGCTTTGAACTTTTAGCGAAAGTAAAATCAAACTAAACGCACTTTTCTTTGCAATTTGAACATACTGCTCCAAGCTTGATTTACATATAAAATAAAGACATTCGTAAAAAATTTTTTACCAAAAAAATGCAAACCCTTATGCGTCCAACTTTTATCAATGATACTTTAAAATTTAGATTTCTACTCACTTGTATGGCATCCAATTGAGTGGCGTGCAGCAAGACGCTATCTGGCACCGAGGTCACCTGCTGAAATACTTCGTCCTGTAGACTAGGACTGAAGTAGCCTCCATCCTCTGGGTACCCGGTCATCGTGAAGCTTTCAGTGACTGTGGGTTGCTGTTGTTGCTGTTGTTGCGACTGCTGCTGTTGAGAATTCATTTGTTGTTGTTGAACCATTTGCTGCGTTTGCTGCTGCTGTTGCTGTACTGACTGAGGTGTTTGCACGTTGTTCGTCACCGCGCTCGTCTGATAAGTCAGCTGGACGCGTTGGCCCGGATCAGAGGTGGCGCGTTTCACAGCCATCTTCGTAGTGCCCTGTCAAGTTTAAGCGTTCATTCTTTATCGGCGAGCTGGCCGTGCCTACTTAAGGCGCGCGATGACAAATATTACAGATGGATTCCTTAGCAATTTGGATTTTTGCATTTTGCCAAGTAAAGGGAAGTGGGACGACGTTGTACTTTTTTAAAAAAGCGTTATTTACTAGTAAGCCTATGATTGTTCCAATAAACAATAACTTTACAAACTTTTTTAGGTGCTCATTCTATTAATATATTTCATTGTTTTCAGCTACATGAAACAATTTTTTTGCCTTCGTTGATCTAGCACTCGGGACTAATTTGTGTATTTCTTAAGGTGGAAATTAAATATCCTTATCTACTTGTAAAAGTTGAAAACTGCTTCTACAAACTGATGAAAATGTTATATTTAGAAAATCCGGAAAATTCAATAATCGTTCGTAATAAATTCAAGTAGTAACGCTATTGATCAGATTTCTTTTTCTAATATTTCTAATATTCATACACATACCCCACCTTTTCGACAATCAGCTAAAAAAACTAACAAATATGAGTAACGATGAATGAAAAACTCTACCCCGTGTACATAATAAATTAGCCCCACTTTTGGTTACACAAATGTACTTTGAATTTCAATTTAATGAAAATTACAATTTTCATAGTTTTACAAACATTTTCATTTCCTTGCTAATATCGCGCGTAAAAACCTCTGAGCACGGAAGAAACACCAACCTTGAGAATCATGTCGGCCAGAGCTTGGGCCTGAGCCTGTGTCTGGGCCTCCTGCAGCTGTTTCTGCACGGAGCTCGCGTGGGCCGCGATCGTGACGTTCGGCTGTCTAAAGTGTTCGCCATCGGACAGCCGACGGACTTTCTCGCCGCCGTTGAGAGGTGGAGGCGCTGGCACCGCAAAGTTCATCTTTCCCATCATATGTTGTTGCTGTTGTTGTTGCTGCTGCTGGTGCTGCTGGTGTTGCTGCTGCTGCTGCTGAGCATCAGTCGCCGGCGGTGACGTTGTCACGGTACTCGCCTGGTTAGCAAACGCAACGTTCATGCGTTGCTGTTGTTGCGCGTTCGCGTCTGTTGCTGAAACAGATGAGAATACTTGTTTAAGTACTTTTTCTAAATACAGTACATAAGCACGTAGCTATTTCCAAAATAAATAAGTTTTGGTAAATTTTCGGTTGTTGACTTCGGATATTCTTCACAGAGCAGTTAAAAAAAATTCTTAATATTTTTCAAAATATAATCGAATAAACATTTTTTGAAAGCAAGTGGCACACACGTCGTCATTCTTCTTAAAGCACTTGCAACACTCGAATCCCATTGCATTTGCCGATTTACAAATTCAATTTCGTTAGAGTACAATCTCTTTCCCGGCCACTTCAAAATGTCCTTTCCTCCACTCTCAACCTGATTCTCGCCGTCAACTCCCACACGGCAATCACAGAATTGCGTGTACACGGCAGCTGCACACCTCGATTTTGCGAGCTCTCTCTCTCTCTCTCTCTCTCTCTCTCTCTCTCTCTCTCACAGACATATACAGACACACCACCGCTGCATGTACGCGTATGAAGTTCTCGCGGGAATGCGCCTTTCTTTGCGCGCTGCGTCGGATGGTTTGAATTTAGCACACGCGGGGATGAGAAGTTTGAGAGATAGAATTTCCGAACTTGGAGTGCAGGTAGATAAATTTAATTGATTTGCGGAAAGAGGGCGCCCGCGCGGTTGTCGAGGTGCACCGTGCGCCACTAATTACGTTAACGTTTCCAAGGCTGCACTCTTACAGATTACGCGCTACGACTTCGGCTCGCGCGGGGATAATATAAATCAATGGCCGCTTTCGTGCGCTTTAAAACTTTTATTTACGCTTCAGTGGGTTACAATAAAATTATCGATTATCCGAGGCAGGAGAAGCGTTTCGAAAAGTTTTAAGTTTTAATTGCTTTATTTAGAAAAAAAAAACAAGCTGAAAACAATGTTTATTGAAAATCGTAATGAATCGAAGCTTCTCGGTCAGACTTTGGGTAATATTTTCCGATGTTTTATTCCAAACAAGTTTCATGCAGCACAAATAAGCCGTGATAAAAGAAGTCCGACGCATGCGATACTAATTATGATCAAGCTGCATTGGCGGGCTCCTGTATACGTGGTTATTAATCAGCTTCAAAGTTCGATTTTTCTCTCAAAGCCGGGGCAATAACGACCCCCCGCGCTGCTGACTTTGCGCTGCCTTTATCGCGTCGCCTTTCCCTCGGTTACGCTCGTCAGCTTATATACACATACATAGATATACATTCACCTACCGCTATATCAATTAAAAAAGGGGGGAAGCGAGCGAGAGAGGGAGAGAAAGAGAGAAAAAAGAGAAAAAATTGAATGGGATTCGAACATTTTCAGCAGACTTGCTGGGTCATTCGAACGGGCGGAACGTCACGATGAGCGATGCGATGAATAGGCCAGCGGCACTGGTCGCGTATACCCTCCACTCTTTCTCTTTCTCCCTCTCTCTCAGTGATTCTGTCGTTTATTTTTCAATCAGAGCCCTTTCCGCACGAGAGAACGAAATATTCAATCAGGTAGAGGTAGAGAGAGACAGAGAGGGGGGGGGGGGGGGGGGGGGAGAACGTTCCGGGAGAGCGAGACAAAGGGGATAAATAAATTGATACGTCGAAATAAATAGCGGGGCCGGGCAAAATTCGGACACGCAGGCGCGCGATGCCGGAAAAACGGCGAAGGCTGGGCGTATTCGCGCATTGTGTTGTTCTTGTGCGTCGTTTCACAGCGATCGCGCTTGACCAGTCATGATTTTCGCGCGTCAATTCGATTCGACGACGTGACGCGCACGCGCTCATTTCCACGATTTTTCGATGTGCGAGCGCACAGCTCCGGGAATGAGCCGGCCTGGATGACGCGCGATGATAACGAGAGACAGAAAGATCCTTTTTTACGAAAGTTTTGTTTCATTGATTGAAAGCGTTGGTTCGAGTTATTGTTGTTATTATAAATTTGGATTAAGTGATTATTCTTCAGTCAACTTTATCGTGACGCGTGAATACTTCTGTTTTAGTGATTCGCATTAATTATATTACGGCTTTTGTTATTTTATTGTATAAAAAAATTGAATAAACTTCTTTTAATAAAAATCTAGAAATACGCAAAGGTATATCCTCCATATACCTCACCGACGATATATGGGCACACCGATAGATCCATAGACTATTCCAATAAAGCCAGCCAGCTCCCATAGCGCGAATAATACGTCAATACAGAAATAATCGAAAACTCCGAACTCCTTGCAGCGTTCTGTAAGAGGCTCCGATAGAGAAAATCCAGGCGGGCGCGGCTCGCTTAGGATCCAATCAAAGTCCAATTTATTCCGCCACATCTATTCTTTCAATATGGGGAAATGCGCGCTCCTCGCTTTCCTCTCTTTATCCATCTCACGCTCTCTCTCTCTCTCTCTCTCTCTCTCTCTCTCTCTCTCTCTTTCTTTTTCTTATCAAACACGCTGCACACATCTACTTATTTTCGACTTTGCAAAACTCCACTGCCGATTGATTTCGCAACTGCAGCGCGCTGACACGAAAATCGTAAAGGATTTTCGGGCGCGGAAGAGCGAAGAGGGATGAGGCGGAGATGGAGTTGTCGATTCCTTCATACCGTATATATACCGGGACAATACTCGTAAATATTCTCAAGTCGTAAATTTCCCTTCGATGCTTACGCAGCAAAACTACACAAGCTATGCGCTCTACCGCTGCTGCTGCTACTGCTGCAGAGGATGAGGGTAACCCAGCGCGGGCCTGGAAATTCGCTTCAATATTTATTTTGCTGGAATTAAAAAAAAATAAACCCGCACGACGATACGTAATCGATGATTTACGCGGGCCAGAGAGATATTACGTCCGTGAAAGTATAAAGTAACTCAGTCGTGGTTGAAATTCAATAATTAAATATGATATTGAGGCAATAACAACAATAATAATAATGCTGTACATGCGGATCGAATACACATAATTGATGATCCTTTCCTCAGTGTATTTTTTCGTATCCTTTATAAATATATTTATATGAAATTTATGAAAAAAAAGAAACGTTTCTTTGTTAATCGTAAAGAGCGAACCAATTAAAGCAGTAATAATAAAACACGCCAAACTAATTAAGCCGACTACATGAAAATTTCTCGCACAAATCCAGCTTTATAGTCGGGGAGAAGGAGTTAGCGAAAGGGGCAGGAGAGGTAGGGAGGGAGAAACCTGGGGAAAGGAGGGTGAGACGTACACGCAGCAAAATCCATTCGGCCCTGCAGCGCGCGCCGTTTATTACCGCGGCCGCGCGTCCACTTGCGGGCATTCGTTTTTACCACCAGCAATATAACGTGGCGCACGCTTCCCCACCTCTTCGAGTCCTTTCAGAAACCGCGCCTCCCGCCGCCCCGTACGATTCACCACCTCGCTTCTTTTTTTATATTATTTTTCCCGAACTTGAATTTTCCAATAACGCTCGGCCACCCTCTTTGACGTGGCCGTACACCCGAGCGAAGGTTACACAAGCCGCGCGCCCACGGCCGCAGGAATTGGGATTTTTACAAATTGGCAATCACCCGCCTGTAGCTCCACGGCAAATTGCTTTCTCAAAGCTGCTGCTACCAGCGGCGGATCTAATACGCGGCTGGCGCGCGGTCACGCGCGCGCACGCTTACGTGTATGTGGGTGGGTGAGGTGGTCGGTCGCGCTCGTTCGCTGATCATTAAACGAATTGAAAAGTGGAGGTAAAAAGGCTCTACGTGCTTCCCTAATTACTGCAAGATTTCTATACTGACTTTTCGCTAGGGAGAAATGGAGGGAACGAGGGAACGGGAAGAGAGAAGAACGTATTACGCGCGTGAGGTGAACCTCAGAAATGACGTCGAAAAATTTTCCGCTATTTAAAAAGTTTAGAGCTGAAAAATATTTTCCCAGAGTTTTTTCAGAATTTCGTTCAACTATTTTCACGAGAAATATTTCATATTCTAGTGCAATATGCGAGGAGGCGGGTATTTATATTATATTTTAATTAATCTCCGGTATGGTATTTTCTTTGTAATTTCAAATATTGAAATATTACGTAACGTTTGCTCTTCCGATATGGAACGATTGAGAAATACGCACAGGATAAATTTATACGCACGATCAGATGAAATATTCATAAAAAAAAACTAAATCTAATATTTCTGATATTAAAAATATATTATAATTAAATTTATTATTTATTATTATGGAATGGCAAATATATGTCCGGCATAAAATAGAAGCTACTATTGATATGATTTTATCGCTGCGCTGTATATTAATAATTTACTTATACTGTATCTACAATATCGACATAGTTGTCAATATTAAACAATGATATATATATATATATATATATATATATATATATATATATATATATATATATATATATATATATATATATATATATATATATATATATATATATATATATATATATATATATATATATATATATATATATATGTAGAGAGAGAGAGAGAGAGAGAGAGAGAGAGAGAGAGAGAGAGAGAGAGAGAGAGAGAGAGAGAGAGAGAGAGAGAGAGAGAGAGAGAGAGAGAGAGAGAGAGAGAGAGAGAGAGAGAGAGAGAGAGAGAGAGAGAGAGAGAGAGAGAGAGAGAGAGAGAGAGAGAGAGAGAGAGAGAGAGAGAGAGAGAGAGAGAGAGAGAGAGAGAGAGAGAGAGAGAGAGAGAGAGAGAGAGAGAGAGAGAAGGATTATAAAAAATTCATTCTGCGAACTTTTGGGATCTGCTTTCAACAGACCTTCAATGAAAATGTGAAGCTCTGCGTGTGTGCATATCGGTGAATAGGCGATCGACGTTCAATGCTGTGGTCGAGCAGATTAGACATGGTTTATGGATAGAAGTACGATGTTAAATGCATCAATCGACAACGGCATAATAGTCACAAATCACCATGGCTACCTATTTCCCCTACTTCTTTCCCTTTCTCTCGACAAACAATACCAAACGTAAAAAGCGTGCTATCCACGAGTATTACAATCACCGCCACCTGCAGCAATTTCTTTTTTTTTTGCTGCTTTATTTAAAAAAATTTTCCAGCATTTTAAATAAACATTAGCACCGGATTTTCTTTGTAATTCCCGGAGTCTATTGCGTTTATATATTCTATTGCGTTTAACAAATATTTTTTCTTAGCTCAGTATTTCTAAAAAAATGGCGAATATGGCTTTTTAAAACTTGTTCACCCTCTTTGCAATAAATGATTTGTGATTTAATGTAAGAAAAAGGGACGTGGTATTATAAGTTAAAAATTCAAATTGTCGGCATTCTGCTTTGCTAGACCCGAATTCAGAACCTGCCCAGTATACTACAGGCGCACCATCATACAAATTACAAATGCACAAAGACACGTAGCGCACGGAAAGAGACAGTAGGATAACTGTGCGCCGCTTCTCCAAGCTCCGCAGGCAACCCGAATCAGCCTCTTTCGTATAAGAAGCTCAAGTCGGCAGATAGTCTACCACTACGTATACCGCGCACTCGCGTTCTTTCATCTATTTCGCAGAGAGCCGCTTTGCCGCATGTACGCTATATACGCGCGTTCGGTTTTCGAGCTTTTTTCCCCTTCTCACCGGCTGCCCGCGGAGGGGCGGGAGCTCGCATAGCTCACGCGAGCGACGGAGGATGAAATCGCGCATAAATCGCTAACGACGCTCGCGCTCGCTTAGTTTCGTTATATATACAAGCGCGCGCGCGCCCGCGCTTTGATTTATCGGGCCGACGTGGACAATGCGAGAAATATTCTGGCGCGCATGCTCGATAAATTATTGCTGGAACTCGCCCAGGTCAACGCTTGTTCGCCTTCTTTGTCTCGCTCGCGCGCATGTACATTCGGGCTCGCGCGATAGGCTCTGCCCAACCCCCCCTTTTCCGCAAATCCGTTTATGTGCCCGCCCGCGCGCCTGTTACGATATATGTATATGCAGAAGAGAGAAAGAGAGAGAGAGGAGAGAGAGGGGAAGAGGGAGTGGGTTTAGAATTCGGTATAGGGGAGATTTAACTTTGCGATTTTTAAGCTTTTCGCGTGCAATCAGCAGTGGGTAGGAATGTGTGTGTGTGTGTGTGTGTGTGTTCGTTGGCTTAATATTTCTTGCCGTCGTGGCTCGGAAATGGATGTGTATTGATCTTAACAAAGATTCGGTTTCATGGGTTTTCACCCTCTCTTCTCTTTCTTTCTCTCTCTCTCTCTCTCTCTCTCCCTCTCTCTCCAAACTTTTTTAAGCCGATATTTATGGTACCTATTCTATTGTGTGTGAGCTACTATTTCACTTTTTTTTCGCGTCTCAAGTGTATTACAATGTTGTAGGTTTTCGGAAGCTTTTATAACCAAAGTCGATTGAGCAAATATCTCAATTTAATTAGAATAAAAATAGAATTTCATTAGTAAATGGATTACGTGCGGTATTTTGAAATAAATTATTTAAAAGTTTATAATAGTTGGTCCTTCTTGATTTATAATCAAAAGTAGTTTTTAAAATTTTGTTTTTCGATCTAAAAAATGTTTGAATTACATAAGATTTCTATGGACTGTCATTCAATATGAATGTAAACGTACATTCTTTCTATAATTTATTTTTTGAAAAATAAGTGACTAATATCCACAAAACTTTTTCGGTTTTTAAACCCATAAAGTACTTCAATCTGCTACGATTTCAGAAGGTTATCTGCATTTATGTACTAGAAAAAAATTATTATGGTATCAAATAAATACTTTTTTGTTGTCAGACAGTAGAGGGAGTAAAATATTCGTCCTACATTCACGTAGGTTTACATAGGCATGTTTTTGGAGCTTTTAAACTAGGGCGTCAAGTAAAACTCGTTTATAAGTTTTAAAAACACTCGAGAACATATACTATTTATTTATCAAACTAATAATGTAATGAAACGATAAATTAAATTTGTGGAGCCCTAGTTTCAATAAATTGACAGCGGTTTTCTATTTATATTTACTTACCAGAAAAGAACCTAAGTCGAAATTTTATATGAGATACGATATTCTACATTAAAATTTTTTCAAAATCTAGTGTGTTGCGTAACCAAATGAACTTCAATTAGGGTGACTACACAAGTATTGGAACAGTCACCAGTTAACGAACATTTTTTTTATATATATGAAAATATCAAGCTTTCTATGTATTGTTTATCTAACATGGCGATAATTTTTGAATCCTCGAAAATTTTTATTTCATTTTATATAAAGATTCTGCATAAAAGAAATTATCTTATTAAGAATAAAATAAAAAATCGCCGCTATTAAGTGTTTCTTCACTGGAGATGTATTCCTTCACTGGTGAAACGTATTTAGATACTAAGATTACGTGTTCCTTTACTACTTTTTAGGATATACTTACAGATTTTCATGAAATAAAATTTTTACTTTAATTCTTTATTAAAAATTTGCTCACCGACGTAAAGTTTGAACATTTTAGAATATAAATTTCAAAAGGGTTTTACTTTTAATCCATTTTAAACCACTTAATTAAATAACAAAAGTTACAATTTCCTTATTCGTTCCTTCACTGGTGAAGTCACCCTATCCGACTTGTAGGAACAAAATATAAAGCAAGCTTAGCTCTTAAAAGTGATGATGAAAAAATAAAATCAATTCAATTTCTCCATATGACTTAAGTAATCTATTCAAAACTTTTTAAATAATGAAAAAGTTGTGATCTATCGGTAAAATGATTACTTTACAAAAATCTCAAATTAGCACAATTTAATGGACATATTTTATCGATTACGGAAACCATTCCTGCGATGGATTTTAATATCTGCTTTCAGTGAAAATATTTTATGGAATTTCAAATCATTCGATGGTAAAATGAATATTATACTCGATAACTGAGCAATTTCTTGAAATCATATCAGCGCAATAATGAAACAGAATGCGTGGAATTTTGCTTTGACGGAATATCAAGGTTTTGTGAATTCTAGTGGTCCCTATTGTCTGCATTCATGCTTTTGAAATCCTTCGAGCATGTAAACCTTTGTACAAGAAATAAATATAAATTCTTTGTGCGTAAAAAGATTATTTATAATTTAATTACAAAAAACAAGATTAATATGAAATTTATGAATTTCCATTTAATTCCGAACAAGAATGTATTTACGAATGCTTGAAAATTTACTAACAATATTAGACACGCAAAAGAGAATATAAATGAGAATACTATTTAATTAAAATGAAAATGTTTACCTGTTGTTCTTTTTTGAATTATCTTTTCTTCTATGAGGGCTCGAACACTAACAGAAGCCGTTTGCAGCGGAGGACCAACAACTTCTTTCTTTTCGCTCTTCTTATTCTCAGCATCCTGCAACATAAAATAACCATAACGATCAGTAAAATGCTTACCCGCAAATATACATTATAATATTAATCTCAGCTTCGTGAAAAGTTGTTAGATTTCCACTCTCGTATGATGAAACATACGTGGCACTTATACCAAAAGATTCAGCCACAATCGAAAGTAATACTCAGTTCTAATTGTTGAAATCTAATTACACCACGACGACAAAAGCTTCTGTATTTTTCAAATTCTAGCGAATTAGGACACATCACACGGTTCGCTGTCAAAACCTCCTCCCCACAATCGCCCACTAATTTTTGCCTCCTCCTCACATCGTTTGACGCAAACGCTCCGAACAATATGCTTTTCCCACGTGCCTCTCTCCATCCACCCTCAATTAAGCGCCCCGCCTCATAATTGCACACCAATTTAATTGCCACCCGTTCTAATCACACACCATGCACAAAGACAGGGATCGGAAAAACGCGCCCGCAATCATCGCAAATGAAGAAGAGAGCTGCCCCGCGAGAATTAAAAGGAACGAAAGCGAGATTAGTAGGCCGAGGCACGTGCGTGCGCGCTTGTTCGTGGCCTAGAAGCGACAGCCTGTTAGCTAATCACTAAGCGAGACTAATTGAAGAGGCATTCGATTATCCGCTGATGGAATCTCCGACGTATGCGGCCGCGGCGGACCGTCCGGGGCCCGTAACGCTGTGCCTGCACGTCGCTTGGTATAGGTTCTACTGTAACGTTTATAGTGACTTGAGTGCTGAGATGAGGCATCTTTTTGGTGCAATCGGCCACGCTATCTTTTGTTCCAATAGTGCAGTAGTATGAAATGTTTCATCAACCTATCTTAATCATGTATTTGCGGCGAATTCAAGAACCGTCACGAGAGAACTTCCAAGTTCAAAGAATCGATGAATTTATTTAATTTGCAGTTATTTTATATTCGTCTAGAAGTACCTTATCAAAACTTTACAACATTTTAGATTTTAGAGATAATTAATTAAGGTAAAAATAGAAAAAGACTCTTTAATTTTTATGTTTTAATTTTCGTAAATTTAGTAAGATCATTATTGGAACGGTTAAAGGATTTTTTTCAATATTACAAGAGTTATATGTTCAACCTAATCATTATGAAGGTTATTACTATCTATAAACTGACGGAAATTCTCATTTCAAATATAATATTGAATTTTCAAAATTTGGAATTTCAAATTTACCGTACGGCTAATAATAATTAACGAGCAATATTGCCATGATCAATACATAATAACTGTTAAATGGAACATAATAATTATTGCGCATTAATTAGCCATCATGATAATTTCGAAATTTCAACCCCGACAATTCGGCTCTATATCCGTGAAAAGTAACTGTCGATATTACATGAGCATTGTAAATCTGTACAATAGCGCTATCCTAATATGGCACAATCAAAATCATATAATAATCCTGAAACTTTATGCAAATATATCGAAAATATAATGAATAAATCGACAAACTTCCACATTTCGAATCAACTTCACTCCAGCCATTGCCAGCCCAAACTCAACCGAAACTTATTTCCCGATACCACGAGCTAGCGTATATAAGTCATCCTCGGCGACGTTATACTCCCGTGCGTACGATCGGCGAACCGTCATGCAGCTCCTCCTCGCTAAACGCTAAAGCTCGCGCGCGTAACGCTTTCTCGGCGGATCTGCCCCCGGTGAACGATCTCTCACCCTCTCCGCGATGGCGATCGTCGGAACCTCAATTTCCCCGCGTACGCCTTGCCAGCACACACACGCGCGTACATATATGTATATATACACACATCACGTACGAAATTGAACTCTGTCTTTGACGTGCTGTGCGGCGCGTCCGTGTCATGAATATTGATCGCGTATACGCACATACGGGCGCGCCTTCTCTAATACGATCGATCTTCGAGCGAGCGGACACCGTGGGTTATAAACCTCCCTCTCTCGTTTCGCCGACGGAGATTTATGCCGATCGTGGTGGTAGTAGCACCAGTAGCAACAGCAGCCTCGATGAATATATGCAGACCGGTATGATAAAGGATCGCGGGCGTGCGCTATCACCTCTTCTAATTATCGGACAATTGTCTGTTCGGTGAGCGTATAAAAGGAAAAAATTATTTGTTCGTCTAGTCAACAGGTTGCTTCGACGTGTTCCCGTGCGACTTTACTGCAGTGGGACTAACCGAGTAGACTGCAACGATTTTTTTTTACAGTAGTACTTTAATATTCATTAATCGTGGCAGCTATTATTTTGTTTTATTGGTTTGTCATACTCTACTTAAATCGCTGGGACATATACTTGCAGGACCAATTTGTTACAACCAATGATGCTTGTCCGCGGGGAGACGTAATAATTGACAAATATAATATAAATGAGGACTTCTAAGAAGTTGTTAATGGTTTAAGCTTTATTGAAAAACTTCTTGAATGAAACATTTCTTTGAATTGGTAGAAAAACACAGAACTAACAGGATAGTTAGTACAAACAAGAGAATAGTTAATAATATAAACAAATTAGTGGTTATAGGGACGTAAAAATGGTTAGCGGAATTAATATTTGTCCGTTAATCTAACTCTCTTTTTGGTTGTAATATTCAGGAACCAACCGATTTGTTAGAATAACCAATCCTTTCTTTCCGTGCAGTCATCAAGTGAAATATTACACTGAGAGAAAAACGTACGGTAGAAGTTATTTCTACCGTACGTTATAACTATTTGATATAGTACATATAGAAATCTTGTTAAATTTACAGTGTTTTTCGAACACTATATTATTTAAAAGATAACTATAAGATTTTAGTTGTGAATATGATTTATTATGGTAAGCCTCTAATACTTAAAAGAGAGAACAAGATTTTCTAGTAATTTTTACAAAAAATGTATAGTATTTGTATTCTAATTTATAAATACAGTCAAAAATATACCATCACTCACTATTTTTCATAGTCAGGTTAGTTATATTTTGACTTACAACGGTTACTATATATTTTGTGCCATTATTGCACCATACAGTAAAATACTTTTACGTATAACATGCAATGAGAATATGTACTCAGCATACATTTATTTTCAATTCCGAATTCATTTACCGACAAACCGACTAATCAGCATGCGGCTACCATCACGAAAGATAAACACTACGCACGTACAACACGAGCGAGGGTCCGAGATCGATTCTGCGCCTCTCCACGTCGACCACGTTATTTTTACCCCCCCCCCCCCCCCTCCTGCGCCATCCTCATCGAGCGTAGAGCACCACTTGACCCACGCGTAATTCTAGACCTCGAATCTTTGGAGCGCACGCGCACTATTCAATCTCTCGACAATGTACTCACGCACTCGGCCTGTGCGTATGGGCACTAGAAGCGTCCGATAACGCGCATTAATACGGCTCCTCGAGGACCATCGAAAGCTTTAGAAAAAACTTCGCGTGCACGGGGGTAGTATCATCTCTCATTTTTGCTCGGCTGCATAAAGCGCGCCCGTGGATTATGTAGGGCGGAACGAGATTCAATCTGCATAATGGAGGGAAGAGGCCCGAGACAATGTTTGCGCGGGATGATTTCGCGCGGGCGTCTTTCTCTCAACTCTTGGCCGCGTGGCCTCGGTTAATCTTTCTCTCCTATCTTTTCTCCGGCAGAGGGTTTATACACAGAGAAAAGCCGAGGGAGTTGGGGAGAGAGAGAGAGAGAGAGAGAGAGAGAGAGATACTCTTGCCCAGTTGGGATTGCGAACGGCTACAAGAGCGGCGGGAGGGAGAACTTGTTAATGGATTCATTTCGATTCGATCATCGTCTTAACCGCGCGCTGCCTCTCCGCTTTCGCGGGTTCCGCCTCTCTCGCATTATTTGGCCCTACCGAGGAAATCGCATAAAACCGGAGTGAAGGAAATGAAGGAGGTAGAGAGAGAGGCGACAAGCCCGATAGTGCTTTTCAGCATTTTTTCTGAAAACGACGCCAACGTTCGTTAAAACATTTTTAATCAACGGGAATAGAGTTGGGAGGGCAGGTGAGCCACTAGAAACGCTGATCTTTCCATTCTTTCCTGACCTTATTAATGCGCCTTTCGTCGTTCATCTCTCCCTCTCTCTCTCTCTCTCTTCTCTCTCTTCGCACTTTCGCTCCCTTGCACTGCCCGTTGTGCCCACGCCGCAGTCCAAGTGCTGAATCCGTTGTAACGAGACGAGAATAAAAGCTAAAAAGACTTTCTTTCGTTCTTTCTCTTTCTCCCACCCGACTTCTTGAGCGGTTTTGGTCCCGTTAATTCGAGCGCAAGGGGTATAGTCCGAGAAAATGGATTTCAATGTTGCGGCGTCGCGTTCGCGTAATTGTTAAGCGCTTTTCTACTGTTTCGCTCGAGTCACCTTTATCATCTCTCGCCCAGCCTCGCTCTCTCTCTATCTCTTTCTCTCCCTCTCTCTCTCTGTCTCTCTCCGAGTCCCATTATTTTAATTGCGAGGCAGCGCGCGCCGGTCGAGGCGAAGTTTCGAGCTAGTTTCAAGTCTCCTTCGTCCCTGCCGCCGGTAGGTGGGGGATTAATGACAATTTCCAAGGAAGGTCTATTAGTGCTCTTTGAAATTGCAGAAAGAGAAGGAACGAGAGGGGGAGGAAGTTCGAACTTGTGTAAGAAAGGCGACGGTGCGCGTTAGCGCGTGGGTCACTTTTGTCTTAGCATCGATGGAATTAATTACTCGCGGGCCTTAAGTATTGCGTGATTGTTTTCTTTTTCGATGCATTAGGCAAATTAACAAGCAATGCAAAAAATATAATAATATTTAAAGAAAATTCCAAAAAAAATTCTCGTTCTTCATTAACCCCTTAACTGGCAATGGATCATATATGTACAAAAAAAAGTCGTGCCAAATCTGGCAATGGATCATATATGTACATATTTGAATAACTTTTGCAATTCTCAACGGATTTGGACAAAACTTGGTATACAACTGTTTTTGAGGTCGCTGAATCTGAATCTGACATCAGAATTATTATTTACGGCTACCAGTTTTGGCACGAAAAGTTGTAAAAGTCGCACCAGTTAAGGGGTTAACTAAAGTACCTTTTCACGAGAAATCTAAAAAGAAAAACTCACCTTCTTAAAGTAACCACCGTGCAGTCTCATGTGGCCATTGAGGGCCGGTATGTTTTTGAATTTCCGGTGGCACAAATTGCACTCGACCGGTTTCGGCTCGGTCGGCGACTTGTTGGCCCCGGGGGCAGCGGCACCAGGAGACGCAGAACTCACGGGCGACGGGCTTCCACCGATCTTGCTACCGTTCGCACTTCCGGGTGAATTAGCCTGCGTCAGCTGCTGTTGTTGCTGCTGTTGCTGCTGCTGCTGTTGTTGTTGCTGCTGCACTTGCTGTTGGTTTTGCTGCGCTTGTTGCTGCACTTGCTGCTGGGCTTGCTGCTGCTGAAACACAAATCGTTTTGGAATGGTGAGCTTCGAACCAGTGAAAATCATTAATGCTTAAACTTATTGTTGATGACATGAAATTCTTAAAACCTTAGATAGTCAAAGAGTATGGTTTAAAACTTAAAAATAATTTTGTTTTGTAGTTCTATTTTGTGCTGTATTTATTTTCCAGCAGTAAATCTCTTAATTACATAATTTTTTGTAATTCAGTTTAATTATTAAAATGCATCTCAAAATCTGAAATCACAGCGTACAAATAAAAATGAATTAGCATTC
The DNA here is from genome assembly GCA_036365515.1 of Torymus aiolomorphi. Lineage (NCBI taxonomy): Eukaryota > Metazoa > Arthropoda > Insecta > Hymenoptera > Torymidae > Torymus > Torymus aiolomorphi. Next base: position 142,783,860 of record CM070877.1, read on the forward strand.
AAAGAGAATAAACGCATTGCCGCGGTCTTGCGTAATTAACGAATCACGTAATCGCACGAAAAAGAATTTCCGTATTTCGCGCAAGACCGGCAATTTAAATGAGAATCTCTGCATTTTTCATAACGTCGGGTAATTAGAGAACTATTTTTATTGAAAAAAGCGTAGCACATTGTTAAAGTGCGCGCGCACGTTCCTACCTGATACAAACGTCTTTATGAAGAGAGTTTATGAAGTGAAAAAAACGGAGACGGGGAAAAAGAAGGCTCTCTTTCTCCCTCTCAAAGGCATCCTGTCTCCGAACTATTTTCTAACCTGCCAGCTGGGGGATTCGCCAAATGAAGTGGAAGAATAAGAAGACGAAAGAGAGGAAGAGGCGGAAAGAAGAAGCAAGAGACATTGTCGCAGGGGGAGAAAGCGTCTTATAGTAATCAAAAGAAGAACGCGCGTCGCTCCGCTTTGACATATCAGTCCGCCGTCGCTAATAAGAAGATGAGATGCTCATTTCAAGGATGCATAAGGGAAATCCGCCAACGCGCATGCACGCGCTTTTTCTTTTGTGCATTATAAAAGGACATTCGATGTTAAATTGATATAATGAATTCGTGTTCATTATTGTGCGCAACAGAGATACGAGGAATTCCCTGCCATTCTTGCCCCTATCCTCCCCTCCCTCCAACCTCTCTACTAGTGCGTTCGAGTGAACTCCAAAGCATTATGAGTTTTTCATTGAAATACTCGAGATTCTCGAGCCTCGGGGAGCTGGTCGACTTATTATAGAAATATTTCTGTACGGCGTGGGCACGTGTCTGGCAAAAGCTGAAATTTGATTTTAATTGAAATATTATTTTGACGTCGTAATTGCAAATTGATGAGCATACTCTAATAGAAATTCAAGTATTTTTAAAGTATAGAAAACTAATTCATGACTGGTTTTTACGTTGTTATTGTTATTGTTATTGTTATTTATTTAGTTTTAGACAATGCCAAAAAAAGATGGTACATTGAATATACAGATGGGCGTTGACATTATATCGACGGGCCTTGAGCAGATTCCAAGTTTATGTTAATATAAATTTAGAGCACCAAGAAAAAAAGTGTAACATAAAGTAAAAAAAACTCGAATATTAAGCAAATATAAAATATTTTTTCAAATTTCCAATTTATATTAGTATTAAAATCATTGAAATTTATTTACAAAGTCTTTGAACACGTAAATTTGCCATGATATATTAATTAACCTACTTATAAATGTGTCGTTGATGTGTTGTTGGTGAGGTACAACTCCACTTTAGAAACACACAAATTAACAAATAAACTTTTGAATACCAATATAAAGAAATATAAATAATCCATAATAAAATTATTAGAATTTTCTAAAAATACGATTTCGAAATCTCCGATCTCCAAAAAGCCAACGAAGAAAATTCTCTCCCTCAGGATGCCATATTCTCAATCAAAGCTCCCCATGAGCGCAACACATGCCGCGTGCTCATCCTCTTTGCGCGATGAGTGTTGAACACTCGCGCACCGCCACCTCGACAGTCAAAGACATTAGCCCCCTTGAAACTATCGCGAGTTCGACACGAGAAGAGCGATAACAATATGGCAATGTAGGACGCGATATTCCGGATACACGCCTAAAGCAGAGCATCTCTCGTTCGCGTGTATGTCTATTATATACGCATACATGTAGACACCCAAACGTGTGTATGTGCGTATTCCTTCTCTCTGCCGTTCTCGCTTTTGCTTTCTACTGGCCGTGGCACGGCATCCGGAGAATGTCAGAACTTCATTCGAGGGCTGCGCCAGGGGGATGGGACAAACTACTAACTACAAATCGGAGGATCGCGCGCTTTCGCCTCGTAATTTTCGCTCTAGCTTGCGAGAGACGCGCGAGCACAGCCCCGGCTCTTTATTATGCAATTAGACAAAAGCGAGAGTCGCGAGATATCGGCTATCGACGATCGACTTCCCCAAAGGACCATGTATCGATGAATGAGTTAATCCCGTTGAACTAGATGTTTGCAGAGTTTCTGTCGAACACACTGCTCATTGAGTGAGGTTCCGCAAGTACGTAAGAAGTGATGCGTCGCTCTCTATGAGTCATGAACAGGTTGCATCTTATATATATATAGGTTTGCTGAACATTTCATTTTCATCATTATTTTCCAAAGTTGGTTGTCAAATGTTGGTATTAATACCCATTAAGAAGTACTAATACCCCCTTCTCCATAATTTATAAAGACAATTCATTAACATCCATCAATGCCCGTATAGTCACAAACTGCGTGATTCATATACGTATATCCATACCCCTTCGCCAAACCGCCAAACCGATGATACCTGAATACTCAAAACTCCATCACACGGCATATTAAGCTTACGGGTTTAATGCAGTCGGGCAAAATCTGCACGGTACGAGGGCCATACTATCAGCCTCGATGCTGTTCGATAAAACGATGATTTTGCGCATCGATCTCTCTCTCTCGTGCTCTCTCTCTCTCTCTCTCTCTCTCTCTCTCTCTCTCTCTCTCTCTCTCTCTCTCTTGCGTGGCAGGATTTTCGCAGGGAACAAAAGCCACAGCGCCACCATCATCGTATACGTATACGTATAAGCGTGCGTCGGTAATCCCGTAAGGATCGGGAGACGCAGGCGGCGAGGGAGAGGAGCGCGAATCGAGCCGATTTTCGCCTACCGGTTTTAAATTAAACTCTCTCCATCCTCGTTAAGCTCCGGGACTTACGCGCGCCCGTTCGCGTGTGCGGGGGATCAAGAGGGGCAGGGGGGAGGGCAAGAGAGAAGGACACTAAATAGTTATCTGCCGAGCGTCGTTCCATGTCCCCGGATATTGCCTCTGATTATTGGACTGGAGTTTGGAATATCAATGTTTTTATATCGGGTATATCAGGTGCGTGTGGGCGAGACTATAATATGAGATTTCGAGTGAAATAAAGCGCTTGCTCATTACGCCTGAAAAAAAGGAAAACGAATATTTATAGTAGTCTACTGGTATCTCGAGTATGTTTCAGTGAAGCTCAAAAAAATCTCTGGAGGAGCTTCTTCAGCGAGGAAAGGCGCACGGGGCTAGATTCATTACGATATGGAATTAACACCGCGAGAATAGGGCTATTAAAAATAAGCGGCTGAGCAAACACAATAATAATACTCCCAAACATCCCCGCCATTCAGCCGCGTAATTCCTCGTAATAATGCGCCATTCATCGTGGCATTTCGGCAAGCCCGCACTTGCAACTCGTGCTCGAGGCATTTTCCAAGCCAATTACCAGAAACGTCTACTTGTCTCCCACTCGGGAGGCCCGCCCAGCTTCATTCAGCGATTTATAAATTTCGTAAATATCCTTCATTCAATCTTCTCCAAGCCGTCTTTCACTTTCCATTCAGCCGGCGCCTCTGAATGTCGTGCGTATACCTATATATAGACACACGTATACTCACGTCCGCGCGGATCGGATGGGCGCGTTCATTAGCGCGTGTGCTAGCGTCGTCGACGTGAAAGCAAAGGAGAATCGAGAGGGCGAATATAGAGAAAGGTGAAATGGTTCTTCTCGTTCTTTGTCTGTCTCTCTGCCTGCTTTTCGTGTTGTATATGCGTCATTTCGATGCCGTGTGGGCTAGAGCGCGCTGCGTATTGAGCGAAGGTGCATGGTGGCGTGCTGCGCTTTCCACTGAAACCTTTAGCTTTCAGCGAGAGGAGAACCAAAATTTATGTTCACGTGATATGTATAAAAATTCACGTGATTTGTATTTCTTCCTCGTATGATAATTCTCATTTTGATAAAAACGAGTTGGAATAATTTTTATCCCGAGGCAATAAAAAGTATAAAAATAAATTTTATTGATATTTCATTAAAATTATTTGACGGAATGAATAATCGATTGAAATTATATACCTATATAATTTATATGAGAAGTGTGCAATTGTGAAATTAAAATATTTGTGTGACTGCACATTAATCATAATCCATCGCTTCGTGTCGCTGAGTATCGAAGCTTACTCTCTCTCTCTCTCTCTCTCTCTCTCTCTCTCTCTCTCTCTCTCTCTCTCTCTCTCTCTCTCTCTCTCTCTCTCTCTCTCTCTCTCTCTCTCTCTCTCTCTCTCCCTCTTGTTTTCTTTCTCTCTCGCTCTCTCTGTATGTCTCTCTCTCTTTAGCTCTCATTCGCTGTCCCTGGATTTGTCCAATCGAAAAGTAAGCTGTTCCCAATCCACCAGCGTCATTTAAAGATCATCATTTCGCTAAAGTCCTGTAAGTTACTTCAATTAACGATTAAATATAAAAGAAGTTATATGTAACGTTGAAATGCTTCCGCCTCGACTGACTATCGGCAAGTACACCAGGATACAACGATGAGGAGCAAAGTTTCTGCACTGTAGGACGATAAAGTGGATAGGTATTTGTGCACTCAAAAGAACTTGAGGCGACCGGGATGAGCCATCTATCGTTGCCCATGTGAATAAATATGTTGAGAAATTAAATAAGTGACAACTTTTAGTTATTATAATGTACGTATAATATTGGTATTTATGTACAATAATTATTAGTAAATTATTGAAAATAAACAGGGCTGCTATTTATAATGCGTTAGGGAAATTACGTCCTCTAAAAAAAAAGAAAGAATTTCCCACGTTTCAGGCAATCGATGTAAAAAGTGGAAAATCATCAAAATTAAATTTTCAAAAAGTTTTATTGTTGTAAAGCTCTTTCTTCGAGATATCTATGCAACTGAAGAAATTAATTGATAATTCGACATACAGGTATATTATATACTCAAAACAAAGAGACTTTGATACGCAATTATCATTCCAGAAATACAACACTTTCTATAGAAGCTAAAAAATTCAATCATCACTAAATGAAGACTGGTTATTAAAAGGAGATAGCAATTAGAGAACAGTCTGCTGGAGAAGTAGCAAACGGCTAAGAGCAAGTCTATCTGTGCGTATATATAATACTATTGCAGAATCAAGGAGGATTAGCGAGCGGGAAGCGAAGGGTTAAGGAGAGCGCTCTCGCGTGGTCGTTACCATTATGGAACACCGCCGAGCCCGGAAGGGCGGTGGAGGAGTCGTGGGGCGGGGGCATGTAGGGGAGAGAGGGAGCGAGGCTAAAGCCAGCAGCACGCGCTGGTATCTCGGTTGGTCCTGGCATGTATGATTAAATTAGAACAATGTCAGCATGCCAGTTACCACTTACTGCTGTGCAAGAGTGAGTAGTTTGCGAACTTCCGCGCACGCGCGCACAACAGCCAGAGAGCCTCGATAATTTTACAGTTCACAATTCAGCGCGAAATTGCGCGATAGAGCAAGAGAGATGGGGGGGGGGGGGCGCGAGAGTGGGTTTCGCAACCGCAGTGCGATCTTGCGGTCTGCAGATTTCTGAGTGTTAATACCGCTAGTGCTAGATGTGGCTCGCGCATAGTTTCGCACGTTGAAATGCTTCCGCCTCGACTGACTATCGGCAAGTACACCAGGACGCGGCCATTGTCGCACGCGAGTTAAATTTTTGAAACTTGTAGACTTGCGCGAATGGAAAGGGTGAGTTTGCCATCGTTAGTGCGAGTGGTGCTGCGGTGGAGAATCGGATGCGAAGAGATCAGTTGTTCGGGTTCAAAAATATGCCTTTATATATTGATTTATTGTTTCCATAGTTATTTATTTAAACTAAAAGGGTCTCATAAGTATATACCTAAGTAACTATTTAGAAATAGTTTCAGCGTAAATTCATTGGGAATTCACTGCAGAGGCAGATTTATATGAGATTTTAAATATAACATGAACGTAAAATGATTTTAATGAGTGTGCACATGGCCGAAGTACAAATAATAATAAATCTAAAGACAAAATGATAATGTAAAACTTTTATTTTACATCGCAAAGTAGAGACAATCATTAAGCGAGATTAAAAATTTTATTCCGAACTGTTAGAAAATCTTTCTTGAACGATTTATAAGAATAGCTTCTTTGCAACTGCTTTTCCCCATTCAAAATCTCTTTCCTGTCGTATAAATAATTGAGATCCCGAGAAAGACCAGCGAGCAGCGCAAAGTCCCATTAGTATTAGCTCGATTTAAAATAAACTGCGCTCTCTTTCTCCAAAAAGAGCGAAAAAAATTAATTTCCTCCGAGAAGTTCTGCTCGGCGAAGCAAGAGACAGGCAAAGCAGCAGCAGCGGCCGGCTCTGCCGTTACGTAGATAAATGGGTGAAAACGTGGCGCTTCGACGACTCATGTTTTTAACAAAAGAGGGGCGAAGAGGAGATAGAAACTCAGTTCGTTTTCGTAACTAAAGAAGACTCGGGGGAGAACTCGCCAAACTAGCTGAAAGATTTACGCGGAAGTGCGACTGGGGCAAGGATTAAGGGCTCGACAGGGATTACAGGTGAATATTTGAAGTGCTAGCGCGCGCAGCTTTTTGCTCCATTTTCTTTACTGTTGCTCTCTCTCTCTCTCTCTCTCTCTCTCTCTCTCTCTCTCTCTCTCTCTCTCTCACTCGCTTTCAACTACCGCCCGCCTCGGAATAAACTTAATCGATTTCTAAAGCCGATTGCTCCTGGAGTGGACTCATTTATTAAAAGGTGCTCAATTAAAAATTGCGCTCCAATGAAGCTGTAAAAGAAGTAGATTAACTTGAGTATAATTCGAGGGAAAAAAGGGGTGAACGGTTTGTATATGTATAATCACAGAATAGAAGAATAAAGGAAATCAGGTTAAAAATCAACAAGAGATTCATATAATATTCTCTTTCTAGCTGCCAAAGCAAGGACACTGCGCAATCCTTTCTAATGCACCGAAAGCTAAGATTCTGCAAAACTCGGCCATCCTTAATTAAGAAAATCACGTACTTGCGTGCCAAGGGGAAAACTTCCAAGGCTTTTCGCACCAAAAGAAACGCGCCGATGCAAACAAAGGCTCGCGCGCTATCTCGATTGCTCACCTCGGCAACAGAACACCGAACGTGGAAAAAGAGAGAGAGGGAGAGAGAGAGAGAGAGAGAGAGAGAGAGAGAGAGAGAGAGAGAGAGAGAGAGAGAGAGAGAGAGAGAAAGAGAGAGAGCATGAAAAAAGAAAGAAGTTGTCCTGGCGAGTATAGCAGTCCGCGCGTTGCGCCTAATCAAGTTTTGAGCCAGATCTCAGTGTTCGCCTTTGTTACATTAGCCTCTGTTCTCGTCGCGCCCGTCCGCTCGCGTATATGAATATACTATATACTCTTTGACGCTGAGTGCAGTCGTCGAATGAAAACTCGCAGTGGGTCTTTGAGCGTCTCTTTCATATCACTTTTTTTTTGTTAGAGATCTCATGACGTTGTTGTTTCACTTGCATTGTATTATTTTGGTATCATTCTTTTGTTCTACAAATTTATACACTGAGAGAAGAATATTGTTATAGTTAACATATTTATCTATTTGATTAGAATTGCAATATTGTAACTGTTACAATATCGTATATTTGAATAGGGAAGATTTTGACGATCAAACCCAATATAGTAACTGTCACAATATCAATGTTTACCAGTAACATATGGTATATTAACTGTTACAATGCCTATATTTGGTCATATTTAAACATACGCATGTTAACAATTACAATGCCATGTTAACAGTAAACAAATCCTTCTCTCAGTGTACGAGACATTTGCCAAAATAAAACATAAAAGACAATATCTTTGAAAACATCATTTTTAATGACTGGCCACTCAGTATATTAATTTTCAAGCGCGATTTAAAATATTAAAAATATAAAAGGATTTTCTGCATTGTCAAAGTCTCCAACGATAGGCTGAAGAAAACTTTACTACAGAGCTATGGATTTTTACGAAAAATATTGTCTGACTCAAAATCCATAGTATTTCGCATACTTTATTCTGAACATAATAAATTGCAATTGTAGTTTGCAAACACTCTACATAGCGCGTATTAAAATACCTAATCCAATTGAGCGCTGGATAGCGGGTGCGCATTAAACGCGCGACTTGCAAAATGAGAAAATCGAAATTCGCGATAATCCCATTGACTTCCGAATCATTAGCGGCGTCTCTCTATTGATTTTCGCTAAATGCGTGGCGTTCGGGAAACTCCTCGCCTTTATCTAAAATTGAATACACAGAGTGACTTTCCTTGGGAGCGCGAGCGAACACCAGCGCTCTCACCTGCTAATAAAACCGCAACTTTCCAATCTCCTACGCCCCTAGCTGCGCCTTCGAGAAAATAGATTACTGATGAATAGAGAGAACGAGAGAGAAAGAGGGTGGGAGAGTAGAGAGAAAATCTGCGCAAAAGCCCGATGATTGCACCGGAATGATTACTGGCTGGTCTTTTGGAAAACTACGGACTTTAATTACGGGGAGGTAGTCGCCTCGCGGTTACGACTAGACGATCGGATGAAGGATTTTCGTCTGCACTTGATAATTAAGAGACTGGGTGGTACGTTAAATGCTAAAAATATCGTTTTATCATTATTTTTTTAATTAAATGTATAATTACGATGAATATTCAATTGCAGATCAAAAGCATTGTGAAATTGCAAATATAATAGTGAAACAATACGGGACAAACAGGAGTAAATCCACGAAATCGGGAACTCTAGGTATATGCCAATACAATGCTAGCTAGTGCGTAAATCGTAGAAGATATCTATTCTTAGCATTAGATTTCTCTTTGCGCCCTCAATGGTTCACAATTTCAGGTTGTTAATTTATTTCAAAATTTATAAGAATTTGAAACTTAAAAAATCTTTAAACATTACGCACAATCTGCGATATCAGTACATGCACACGATATAAAATATATCATGCATAATAAATACTTGCTAAAATCAGAACTTTTGCCATTTATAAATATTAATACTAAAAATGAGCATTTAGTTATTCGTTATCAAAAACGTTTCTTTTAAAAACATCTTGTCAAAGTTACACGAAAAACCGAATAAAATAAAATTATAAAAAATATTATTGGTTCGAAATTTGGCAAAAATACCTCCAAAATGACCGTCTAATGGGGAAAAAACTGGCCAGACGCAAAAAACCATAAGTCAAAGAGAGACGCTGGCTCTCGCTCCCTCTCACTCTCTTCTCCTGTAACCACGTCGTCAACGCCAGCGTCACCCCTTTAAAGCGCCGGTCTACATCATTATTACGACTTCCGCATGCGTGGCTCGGCTGCGACGAATTAGCGTCGCTAGCGAGCAACCGCGTGTTCGCTGAAAGGGAGTCTCGACATCGCTCGCGCATCCATCCGCCGCCTTTGTGGATGTACACACAGATATGTATACACGTATACGTGAGCGTTTATATATATATATATATATATATATATATATATATATATATATATATATATATATATATATATATATATATATATATATATATATATATATATATATATATATATATATATATATATATATATATATATATATATATATATATATATATATATATATATATATATATATATATATATATATATATATATATATATATATATATATATATATATATATATATATATATATATATATATATATATATATATATATATATATATATATATATATATATATATATATATATATATATATATATATATATATATATATATATATATATATATATATATATATATATATATATATATATATATATATATATATATATATATATATATATATATATATATATATATATATATATATATGATACATCGAGCGACCCGTCGGGACTGCGCAGAGTAATGGAAACAGAATGGGATAATTCCGCGAGCCCGCGGGCGGACGCAGTAATTGCGAATAATTGCATTGTCTTCGAGTCGTCGTGAGCGTCGTCGTCGTCGCGGCGACGCAGCATCCCGCACTTCCCTTCTTCGGTAACCTTGTGTGCTCTAACACAAAGATCCGCGCGTACACGTACAGAGAGCTATGCGGAGGGTGTGTATATATATAAAGGGATAAGAGGAGAGAGGGGCAGCTTGAACTGCACTACGCGCGCGCGCGCGAATTGAGGAGCCGGATGCTGGAAATTCTCCGGACGATTATAGGAAATCTTCTCGCGCGCGTGTCTGTCCGTCTGTTCCTGCGGTACGTGGGCGAGAGGCGAAGGGGGAATGTTACTTCGTAAGGGACGAGAGTTGTCGATCTTTTTTCGCGCTGATTGAGCTGTCTTAAAGGCTTGGCTTTGGCAGAGGGGAAAAGAGACGGACAAACGAAGAGGAACAAATCTTCGACTTTGCAGCGCCGTTGACTTTTCGCGCGTCCCGCCCCGCGTTCTCCGTCTCTCCCTCGACGTATTTTTAAGAGTAATATGCAGAGTTTCAGACCTTGATTTTTCTGGCGGTGTACTTGCAATAAAAGGATTAAAAAAATGCTTTTACATGAAAAACCAGCTCTTCCCGCAGAGCGAAAAACTGAATTCATCGCGTGTCTCGTTTTAGCGAATAATGGGTGATCAAGCAAGACACCGTGATGAGCGTCGACTATTCCTCTGGCGGATTGAAAATAATCGTAAAAGCCCAATTTTTTCATTTCAACATGGCGCGCGTCTCGTACCCCCCTTGATATTGCTTCTATATTCTCCGGCGCTCCCATTCTCCGAACGTCGTTACAACCCCTGCGGGGGAACGACTCTTTCCCTAAACGTGGAATCCCGCACTGACATTAGAATAATCGCGTTTAAAGTGGATTTTCCTCGTTACACGTTCCATTGCTATTCGTCAGCTTTCCAATTCGACTGATGAAACTTTCGGCAAGTGCCTCACGTTCGAGAAGAATATATAGGGGAGTTTATCGATTTCGAGTCGAGGCAAGCGTTCTGGAGTCCCATGTTGGATTTGCACTCGAAATTGCTGAGTCTATTTACACGAAGATAGCGCCCAGCGTCGTATTTTCAGCTGATTCGGGGTCGGATGGAGGGAACCCGATGTGGGGAAAAGCCGTCACGTTCGTGAAAACTCATTTCAATCAGGACCTTATAAGTATATAACAATTGTCGTATTTCAAGAACGTTGCATAAATCACTAGAGTTGTATCATTTAATATGGAAAGGAGCACTTTTCCATCAACAAGAAACATTCCCTCATTATGATTTTATATACGATTTGTTATAAAGTCATTTGCCTCTCAAGTCATCAAAATTGTGAAGCCGAGCAAACATAACGATGGAACGGTGGCTGCGCGCCTCGAACACGAGACAATACACCTCGAAAGAAGCGCGCGCGTCTTGAGAAAAATGAAGTAACGAGCCTGCGCGAAACGACAATTCCATCATCGTCGCCGTCTTCGTCGTTGAGGTAATCTCGCGACCCGCGGCTCGTTATAACGTGCAACTTGTCCCCTTATCGCGACGGTCAGACGGCGCGAGACATTTTAATAGCGAGCCGTTAAATCGTCACAATACTACATAGACGAGGGCTAGAGGATGGGGGGAACGCTCGCGCGCGACAAGCTCTCTATCTTCCTCTAGATTTACGCCTTTCTGATTATAAGCGCGCGCGTGGACCTCGAGGTGTCGAGATAAGGGTGACGAGGACGCGCGTTTCTCTCGCCCCCAACTTCTCTCTTGCTCTCGCTCTCGACAATCGTACTAATTGCACAGCTGCGTACCGACTCATCTCTCTCCTTTCTTCTGCGAGCGCGAGTTTGCCCCGATGGATGGATCTGCTCTTTCCCTCTGTATCCACTGAGAGAGGGGAAGGGGATAAGGTGTTCTCCCGTGTTCCTTCGTTTGATCTCCCGCGATACTCCTTTCGTGTGTAAATAAACTCTCGAGAACTAGTAAAGCGAGCGCGCCGTGTATATACCCCATTGTGTTGTTTTCGCGCTGAGCAAAGGCCACGTAGTTTTGTTACTCAAACAGCAACATTCGCGTTGTGTGTGTGTGTGTGTGTGTGTGTGTGTGTGTGTGTGTGTGTGTGTGTGTGTGTGTGTGTGTGTGTGTGTCTATATATATATATATATATATATATATACACACACACACACACACACGCGGGGGTACCGTTGTCTAATTCTTTTATTAATTTACAGTCTAGTACATGAATGTATTGCAGAGTTGTAGGACGAGTCATTTAATTCAATTTCACGGTGAAAATTAATATTTCTATTTTGAGTTTTAATAAAAAAAAATAATCATCTTGTTCCACGTATACAATTCACATTTCATTTTCTGCAAATAAAGCCTATAATACCGTGTATTACACCTCATCATGTGCATCCTTAACTTTTTGAAACCAACCTCCTTCAAGCCTCTCCAATTATTTTCGCCCATTTTAAAATCCTGGCCTAGACAACCCCGCCCCGCGTGTCCTGACTCAACGATTCTTTTCCTACCCCATCTACATATATACACACGTGCGCGCGCTTACAAGTGTGCATGACTTCAAATTCGCAACATCGAATTTCCCAAGCAATTTTCCAGGCTCGTAGTCACGCTGCCGCTAGAGCGTGCAAATACTCTTCCAAGACGAGGCTCCACGCTCCGCGCGCAGCCCTGTATTAAACAAAACTTGTACGCCGCCTCGTTTGCTCGTCTCATATCTCGGGGCGCGTATAAAGACGCGAGCGCGCACACAAAGTGAGGAGAGAGGGCGGGGGAGAGAGAAAACAGAGACACAACGAGGTGAGAAGGACGTTATTCACAATGTCATTATCCTTGCCAATTTACGGAAGCTCCTTCGTGGCTCGGGCCACAGGCGGCGACGGCGGATGCGTCGTAACGAGCAGCGCGGAAGCGCGTCTCTCTTTCTCCCGCCATTATGGGGCGACGACGACGACGAAAACGGCCGACGAGGTAAAAGTGGTATAGGCGGAATGGGTGCTCGTAAAAATCGAGACGAGAAACTCGGTTATGTAGACAAGTGGAGAACGAGTCATTCGGTAGGTGCGAGCGAGCAGGAGCGCCTCCTGCTATTATTGCTCTTTCACAATGAAAAAACCTTGTAACGGTGAACAATGATGTTTCTTCGAACACAACTGCAAATGGGTTTGTACATTATATGCGTATATATTTGAAAAGTGAAATTTGTTTCTTTCGCTGTGTGCATCGTTTTAGGTAACTATAGGATTAGGTGCACTGAGAAAAGGATTTGTTTACTGTTAACATGGCATTGTAACTGTTAACATGTGTATGTTTAAATATGACCAAATATAGGCATTGTAACAGTTATAATGCCATGTTAACATTTTTTAATTTTAATTTAATAAGTGAATCTAACGGCTATTCAGGGCGAAAGATAATAGATAAGGAAGGTAACTAACTTATCAATCACTTTTTTCTATATATGTGTTTAAATACATATTTAAATTTTTAGAAGCTATTTGACACACTAAATAGCAGTCAAAGAATTATGCACAATAATATTATAATAATTAAAGTGCAGTCAAGAATTTTTAAAGGATGTGGAAAGGGAAGGTAAACGTATAAGATAAAAAATGAGAACGAAAAAATAACGGCCCAGGCCGGGGTCGAACCGACAACCTTCTGCTTACCGGGCAGCTACGCTACCATTTGCGCCACTGGGCTGACAATCCCTTCCAGACCCTAACCGCTACTTAAATGTTCTCAATTTTTATTTCCCAAATGCCATGTTAACAGTTAAGTTACCATGTTCTCATAAACAATTTCAATATGCATTAAAGTTGATAGAGGATTTTTAAATATGATATCTGAGAACATTAATATTGTAATAGTTACAATATGCTTATTATAGTAGTTTTTCAATATAATGGCCAATTTTTTACCAGGATGATGTTGTTTTATAACAAAAACGTTTCAAATAAAAACATCATTTATTTTTTTACTCCAACGTTTCGGACATTTTTATTGTTTATCCTGATGAGGGACATAAACAATAAAAATGTCCGAGACGTTGGAGTAAAACACTAAATGGAGTTTTTATTTCAAACCTTTTTGTTATATAACAACATCAACCTGGTAGAAAATTGGCTATTAGATTAAAAAACTACAATTTACAAGAACTTCTACCATCAGCTACTTTCAAATCTGAATATGTCTATTAGTTAATATAGATATTGTAACTATTACAACATCACATTTTATCCTTAAACATGTCAAATAGTTGTATTTCAAATAGATAAATATGTCAACAGTAACAATATTCTTCTCTCAGTGTGTTTTAAATAATTTTAAAATTGCTATAGTTTGTAAGTCTTATCAAAACGACAATATGTTATCACTTTTCAAACTACATTTCTGTATATCTATCATCAACGTACTTATTTTTCTTGCTTCTTATTGAATATCCCCGTTCTCTGTAGATCTTCCGTTTATTGACTTTGGAAACACTAAGACTCGATAACCGATTCTCATACAAACAGACACGCACACATATATATACACACATACATTGCTTGCTCTTGCAGACGTACTGCACCTACGGATAAAAGTGGATGAAGACGAAACACGGCCAAGATACGCAGTAAATATTGAATCTGCGAAGTCCTGAGTTATAACTATATATGTAATTTGAGAACAGTTGTCGTCGAGTCTAACGTAAATTAGATCCTAATTTTAGATCATAAATAATACATTAATTTTTGCTCTATACCCTCCTTAGGAATTTTGTTGGGATTGAATGGACAAGCGTTAGTTCTAAATAATTATTTATAGGTTTGAACTTTTATTGAATTTTCCGCAAAATTACAAGGTTCTGTTAGTTGTCAACTACAAGAGAAACGGAGTCTCGACGAATATTCAAACATTAACTTGTTAGACAGTTGTTATGGTTTTTAAAGAGTATTAAACAACGCACATGTTTATCAACAATTGTGATTTTTCTTACATAATGATGATGATTTTTCTTACGTTGCTCGCACCGAGTGAAAATAAATCAAACAATCGCTTATGTAATGTTTGTAGAATCTTAAACTTTTAAAGACATCATGTGACGTAACAAAACCAAGTATAATGTCTTTTCACCCCCAACTGTATGTGTCTTTATGTGAACAAAAAGAGCATTCTACGAGAATTCTTCCAAGTTGAGAATCAATAAAGATGATACATTTTGCCGATCGCCGACAAACACGAGTCAACGGTAAGAGAGGAGTTTGCTAACAATAGTTTGTCAATCATAACTTACAAACGCGTGCAATACAGAATAGGTCTTTTTAGAGTTTACTCGCAAGAGGTATGTGGTGTTTTCAAATTGCTGTATTCAGTTCTTTAAAGGATTATTTTGAACTTGGAAATTAAAATTTGCATATAATAGCCGGTTAACTTTATTATTCTGTACCGATTGAATTCTTTCATTAGAATCTCGATATTCTGATAGAATATTTGTTACACTAAAAAGAGGAGCGTGAAAATTAAAAAATCTGCTTACTTCACTGGATACGCAGATTTATGAAGATGTGATTCTATGAATCAGACTTTAGATTTTGAGCTCGGCCCGCATGGGGCTTCACTCGCATAAACCCTTTTAATGGTGTAAAAGATATACGGGCGCGCCGCGGAAAATCCAGAGGCTAACTTGCCGGTAATAGAAGAAGATAAGGAAGAGTTTACTTCCGGGCAGGAAGAAGAGTCGGAGGAGGAGCGAGGGCGTATACTCGTGATTAAGCCACGAAAAAGATGGTAAAATGAGAAACAGCTCATAATGCAAGTGCTCACCTCCTTAAACCATCCAAAGATAACACTATACAGCATTGTCAGAGTCGCAACGCAGACGCAGCAGCCGTTCATCAAATTCGCCTTTCCGCCCACCTCCTGTCCTTTAATCAACGAGCGGGAGCTAAAAATTTAATATAATCCTTGCCTCTTCCGTGCGCAGGCGCAGGGCGAAAAAATCTGCGAATATTACTGCAGCGCCAGTTAATACGCGCGCGCTTGCGCGCTCTCGGAAGCAAGTAATAACCGCCGACAAAAACTATACAAGCCGAGAGAGGGTGGAAGTACGGCTCTACCGTAGGAGATGCTCCTGCTGCTACTGCTGCTGCTGGATGCAAAGAGCGATAGTAAGAAAGATAGCGGGGGCCGCGTTTAATGGCCACATTATTCTCAGCCGGCGCGCACTTTCATTTACTGCTCTATCTCCTTCCCTCTCCTCTCGCCTCTCTCTCTCTCTCTTCTTCGGCGGAGCGAGACCGCGAACGAGAGTCGCGCGAACTCGAGGTGGTATAGGGTAGTTGCCGCCCGCCTCTCTTCTTCTCTGTCCCCCCTACCCGCACCCTGTCGAGTCGTATACGGGATGGTGTGCTCTTATTGTATAAGTGTTACGGGGGGCTTGGATGAGATGAGCTGGATGAGTGGGAAAAAGGAGAGGTGGACGGGCCGATATGCCGGATTAATTGTAGTTGCTTGGAACGAGATGAATGATGCTGCGTGTAGATTGGGTATTTTAGCCAATATTTTCCTATTAAACACTTGACTTTTTCTTCCACGGGTTGTATAAATTTATTAGCTTTTTCGAACTAATTCAAGTGTACCGTGAAAATTCTTCTAGTGACCGTTTTATTTTTTCACAAACACACGCGTACATGAAGAAATCTTCAGGGTAGCCTCTTAATTCAAACGCACGCGCACATGCTCGCGCGGCTTAATTTGCAATTTACGAGAGCGTCGGGCGGCGCGCGCAGCTCCTTCGTCCTATTATTGAAGAGGTGTAGCAAGCGTCGTTTAAGAGCTCCCCGGATGACGATATAACCGGCTGAAGGTGCGCGTTCCCCGGCGTGCCGTGCGAAACAGACTTCTATATACGCGCGCGTATGAGTTGGGGAAGATTCTACATATATATACATTACACGCGTGCGGGTGAGAGATACACTGTTCGCGTTGGAGTGCGAGAGAGGCGCACGGAGATGGTTTGACGAATTTCGTTGGAATTCCTTTCACGCTTCGTCTGCAAGTGGTCGAAATATATATCGCAGAAACGAGTTTCGAGACGAGGGATAAGTGACAGAGGGGCGCGAGTCTCTGGTAAACCGGTTCTGCCATCAAAGAACCGGATAGCTTCTGGCCTTTAGCTCGAATGATCAAGTTTGGGGAATATTTTGCGACGTGTTCAAACTTCAATAAATAAAATTCTGCACTGAAGCCGCACGCGTTCCAGCATTTTCGCAATCCGAATAAATACGATCCCTTATCATCGGAAAGCTTTTATCCGGCGTGAAAAATTTCATTCCCAGATCAGCTCCACGGCACGATTGCAGCAGCCTCCGCGTCGATGACGACTCCTCCACTGGAAAACTCCACTCGCGCCGATCCCTCCCTCCCCCTCGTGGAAACTCCAGTATTTACGCCATAACTCTTTTTTCGCTTCCCCCATAGCCGCACCATCCCCTTTTCCTCCTCCTCCTCCTCCTCCTCTTCTTCCCGAGTTTGCCCGATTAATCTTCTTCCTCGCGCTTCGCCAGCAGCTCCTCCTCCTCCACCTCCCTCGGCATGGAGAGCGCTCGCTATACTCGGTTATCTCCGCGCTCGTTTTCCCTCGCGACGAGAGCGGCGAGAGAAATCCCGAATAAAAATAATACGCTGGCGCTGCACACCAGAACGGCAGACGTATTCGATGCGCGCTCAGGTATACGCATATATATATCTTTCTGTTTATATATATATATATATCAAGCGCGTCCATAATTAATGAAAATCCCGTCTAATGAAAGAAGGGGTGGGAGGGGGATGAGGGAAAGTCGCTAATAACGAATTCCTGCCGGAGGCTTGGGCGCCGGGAATGCGAGCTGGAATTCGCCCGCGCGACAATTAGCGTCGTAAAAGAGGGTGCGCGGATGTACCTCTTTTACAGCGCATATCACATCCCCGTGATACGTACAGACATAGTACACGCACTACGCCCCGGGAGTTGCCTGGGAAACCGTGTGTACAGTGCGCGATGTATTATACCTGCGCGTGCGCGAATGATCGTTCGTCGAATCGACGGCGCGAGCCGACGGAGAGTGTACACGTG
Organism: Torymus aiolomorphi; assembly: GCA_036365515.1. Lineage (NCBI taxonomy): Eukaryota > Metazoa > Arthropoda > Insecta > Hymenoptera > Torymidae > Torymus > Torymus aiolomorphi. The sequence continues at coordinate 142,801,790 of CM070877.1, forward strand.
CGTGTGTGTGTGTATTGGACAAAGCGCGTGAGCAATGTCGCGTACTGGAACAATAGCTCGCTCTCTCTCTCACTGTGCGCGCTGCAGGTATTTGCGGGCGAGAAACGCGTATCCCCGCTCTTCTCTGGTATTGCCGTGAGCTTATGGCGATTCTTGTTCCGAAAATTAGATCTTCCGCGACGCATAAAATAACGCCGTATATATATGCCGTGAAATTGATCTTACACAGGATGAAATCTCGCCCGCGGGGAATTTTAATTAAAAATAATCGTCCGGAATTGTAAAACTGATTTTATATAGGAGAGAAAAATAATAAAAGGAGAAAAAAGTTTGCCCGTGAAATTGTGTATAATGAACAAACTTCAACAATCAACTGGAACTCCCTGCCTGCAAGCCTATACATAACTTTAGCCAACTTTACTTTGCACTATATCCTATAATCTGATAATAGCCGCGTGCGGATTACGCAAATAGATTTAGGGCCAAGATGAATATGTATTAGTTTAAGATAATGCGCGAAGTCCAATAATTAAACGGGAGGAATTTTCTTTTCACATTGTATTATATATACCGATTATAGATCGCCTGTACCATGAATACCAATATTGGTTCAAATTTTAATCAATGAAAATTTTTCTTGAAAATGACTGGAAAACTGTTTTTCAAACGTTACCTCTGCTTCCTCAAGGACGCATTCATTACGATTTGTCGCGCAGGCTGCACTAAGGAAGCTATACAGACACACGTACATATACGCGCACATAGCCATGCCTAACATCGCACCCCTAAAACAATTGCTCGACGCGCGCCGCCTGCGTAACTAAGCGGTCGCGTGTGTACTTAACCGACTCGGGTTACTACCCGCGCACCTGCACACTGCAGGCGCACTTCCTTTTACGCGCGCGCGAGCAATAGGCGCGCGTCTGCAGAGTATTCCACGAGAATCCCTGAATATATACTCACGAACACACTCGTTTCCTTTGGTAATTATACGACGCAGGCGCGTATATAAGCGCACACGCGGGCGTTGAAGGAAGCTGAATCTTCCGTAAACGCGAGGCGTTACATTGATTTCCAGAGGTGAACAGATATGCAGCGCTTATATTCGCTGACCAATACATCATTTTATATTTAGAAAAGCGCAACAAAGAAATATTCCGCAGACGGGCGATCAGTCGCGGAAGACGACATGAGACATACTCTCCTTATACGCGGCAGTATATAGCCGTGCGCGCATCCACGAACGCTGCACACATATATATACACCTGCATCCGGCAGCGAGGGGAGCGCGTACAATTTACCGGACCCGAGCATTAAATTCGCTCGTTCTCTCGGGCAAGTCTTCTTCCCGCTCGTCTCCGCAGACAAAAGCCGCAACGGCGGCGCAGAGACACACATACACACACGCGCGTCTATACGTCGCGAGAGTTTGAGTTTTACGTCCGGCCGTAAAGTCGACGACGTGTCTAATTACTTCGCACAAAGCGCGCCCGCGTTGCCGAGGAACTTGGCAAAACCTTAAACAAACGTGGCTCCTAAACGTGCGAGGAGCGCTGCGCGAAACGCGCGACAGCCTGTGGGGGTGGAGTGCATGCGCGCTTTGCGACAGTGGTATAAGTATATAGTCTCCTTGAAGGTGAATTTCCGAGTATGAGAAAGAGAGGTGGACGGTGGTGGCTGGTAGACGCGGATATCGTCGTTATTTTTTTAGAGATGCACTGTTATCGTTGTATGGCAGGTGTGCAGCCGCAGTGATGATCATCAGGATGGAATGTCCTAGCTGTTGGAAAAATTTTGCCCGAAGTAGGGGAGAGGCTCCCAATGTGGACACTCGGCCAATGTGGAAAACCCCTAATTATTTTTTTATATGAGATGATAACATCAAAGTTGATATTCTTTTAATATAGTTATATATGGACGAAAGTTACCCAAAATACAATGATCTTTAACTTGGTACACTGAGAGAAGAATATTGTTACTGTTAACATATTTATCTATTTGAAATACAACTATTTGACATGTTTACGGATAAAATGTGATATTGTAATAGTTACAATATCTATATTAACTAATAGACATATTCAGATTTGAAAGTAGCTGATGGTAGAAGTTCTTGTAAATTGTAGTTTTTTAATCTAATAGCCAATTTTCTACCAGGTTGATGTTGTTATATAACAAAAAGGTTTGAAATAAAAACTCCATTTAGTGTTTTACTCCAACGTCTCGGATATTTTTATTGTTTATGTCTGTCATCAGAATAAACAATAAAAATGTTCGAAACGTTGAAGTAAAAAAATAAATAACGTTTTTATTTCAATCGTTTTTGTTATAAAACAACATCATTCTGGTAAAAAATTAGCCGTTAGATTCAAAAACTACTGTAATAAGCATATTGTAACTATTACAATATCAATGTTTTCAGGTAACATATTGAAATTGTTTATGAGAATATGGTAACTTAACTGTTAACATGGTATTATAGCTGTTACAATGCCTATATTTGGTCATATTTAAACATATGCATGTTAACAGTTACAATGCCATATTAACAGTAAACAAATTCTTTTCTCAGTGTATACATAATAAATATACCAAACCTTTAATTTGGTATAGCTTTTCCTTCATAACAGTGTCTACATTGAGTGCACACACACACACACACACACACACACACACACACACACACTGCAGTGTTATACGGTGGGACAAGAAAACTATGCTCTTTGAAAAATATAATTCAGCTAATTAATAATTTTTTTCTGCTCGTTAGTGCACAGCGCCTCTAAAAAAGTATAAAGTAAAGCATTTTTGTCCGAATAATATATTACATTTAATTATATTTCTTCATAAAGTAACCAGCTCATTGTTTACAACTGCTACAATTCATATTTTCAACGGTTTTCGTAATGAAATTCTTGGTCAAAGAAATTTTTTATGTTTAATTAAAAACACTCAAACCGTGCAATATTTCCGTTGGTAACGAGAATTCAATTAAAAATATAATTTCTAAAAAATACACCATGGAAAACAATTTCTTCATTATTATACCTGCAACTAACGAAGCCATTTTTATTAAATGAGATCATGGTACATTTTAATATAGATGCTGAATTTCACCCTACACTAAAAAAAAAAAAACGAAAACGCACAAAGTCCTCCAATATCGCTCAAAAAATCACTTTTGAAAAAAGCAAACATCCTTCTATAGATGAAAAAAGAGGAAAATTGAATGGGGGGGGGGGTCTTCCGGAAGAATCGTTAGTCCACCCCCACCTCCCTTCACAATAGTGACTCTCCGCTCTTGCGCGTTGTGCGAGGGCGGCATTGTGAGTGTATACACCTCCGGGCGTATATATATACACACCGGAGGCAGAAAAGCCGCTACGCCATTAAAGGGTCAACAAAGGTAAACTAATGTCATTGGCGGATTCCGCGCTGTTCGCGCTCTTCCGATGTGTTTCCTCTCACTCCCTCCCTCTTTCTCTCTTCCATATATAGCTCTGGGATGAAATTCTCTCGCGCGAACGGGAATGGAAAGAGCGACGATTGTTGTTTGGAGGGTCTATAGCCGCCCGTTCTCTCGATCGATATAAATGAAGCGCGAGCGCGCGCGGGACTTTATATTGTTCGGGAAAAAGCGGCCTTTGTCGATAAACGAATTACTATTGCTGTTTAGCCGTCCGGCCATCGTGTTTGCGCTCGCGCCGCTTTTCATCATCCCGGAAAATGCATCTCGCCTCCCATACTCTCCTCTGTACCCAGCCTTTCGGCGTCGTTATTATAATGCAGCGGTGGCGTCATAATTACCACGCCGCGCGCGGTGGGCTTCGGCCGCGTATAACGATTACCGCCCGCGCGCAGCGCGTTATTTCCAATTCGAAGCCATAATGAGACCCGCCGCCGGCCGCCGGCATGTGTGTATATGTATACGCGCACTCTGGTTTTTCGGTGAACGCGCGCGCGGTGGACACTCAATTTTTCGACGTCCGCGCACAATGGCCGCTGACTCTCACGCGCGGCTTTGTCTCCGTAGGCCATTTTTTTTATTTTTTCAGACCGCGCGTGTGATGGGCTTTCCTCTATCTACTGCGCACTGAATTTCTCTTTTTTTTTTATATATGTAAAGGCTTGATTGTCGGCCGTTGCGATGGACTTGTGCGTGGGTGCGTGCGCGGGTGACCCAAATTCGACTTTGATAAATGCTTCCTTTTGTCGTCGTAGATGGAAAAGGATTTTTCGGAACGGAGGAGCTGGATGCGGGACCTGCGGCGTTGTTATTGTTGTCGTCGCTGTTTGCGCTTGCCGCCTTGCGATTTTGGAAGGATGAAATAGGGCTCGCCGTGATTTTTCACGATTGACCTTTCGCCGACACTACAGCACGCACGCGTGCACGCAATCTGTGGCAGCATCAATCGCGCGAAACGCACGGTCTGTACGAGCTCGGTTTTTCATTATAGAATGCGATTTATTGTAATGTTGGGGATAGGCTCGATATGAAGTACTTATATTTGGTAAAAATGATTATCATTCATCAAACTAACGAAGACAGTGTTTGTCTTTTTTTGTTAACGTCAGTCAATATAACAGAAATACTTGTTAAAAAACTGGTTAGTTATAGAAATATTCTGAATTGTGTTTAAAATTTGCAATAAAAGCGTTTAAAATGTATACGGTCTATTCAATCCGCTAGAATAATATATAAACAAAATCCTTTTAAATTTAAAATGTTTACAAAAAAATATTATCATTTAGAAGTAACATTATTCTTAAAAAAAACACAAACTTTAAAACATCGTTTATTTTTCGCTAATGGTTTCGCTCAAATTCACCCAACGTATATCACATAACTTCGATGTTCCCCCACCTTCAAATATCGGCGTTTCCAAAATATTCGCTAACATAACATTTTGCATTTATTTTTAAACTTTACCCGTCAATATCCCCATATAATTGCATATCGGCGTTTACCGGGCAAAAGAGCTGAAGCACCAGACAGACATAATCTGAGAAATTACCTGCAGGGAAAATCGATAAAGGTAATCCGGCGGATAATACTGAGAATAATGGTGGCTTTGATGGGTGCGATGGTCATGATGATGATGGTTATGGTAATGATGATGCTGCTGCTGCTGCTGCTGTTTCTGGAGCTGTTGCTGGTGGTGGTGCTGCTGCTGATGGTGATACCAGCTCTGATTATATCCGTCCATGTCACCCGCGGCTGAGAGCGTGGGGGATGCGGCGGCGGCTATCGCCTCCACGGCGAGACTCGTGCTACGGGCATAGCACACAGTCGGCCGCCAGCGCCCGTTAATCCCTCGCTCGCGGCCCCAGTCTTACGGACTTATCACTCAATTGAATGCCACTGGGACGCGCGATAAGACTAAACAAGACAGAACTTCACCCGCGCGGGATGCAAGACGAGGCGGGGCCAGCAGAAAGAGAGAGAGAGAGAGAGAGAGAGCCAGCATATAGAGTTAAAACAATAATGTCGAAGTGAGAAAAGTATGATGCTACGTTTATGTTACTAAAATAAGAAGAGAAAGAGATAGGGGGTAAAAAAAGGAGAGGAAAAACTAGTCGTCGCCACAGTCGACGACGACGTAACGCAGTAATTAACGCCGTAGCTTTAAGTTTTTAAAGTCGCGCGCGCCCGCGCGTCCATTGTCATTTTGCTGGACGCGGGGATTTCTTTTGTCGCCCCCCACCGCAGACACGCCGCAGCCACACTGCCACCACCGTCGCTCTGCGTTCGTTAAAACTTTGCGGTTCGTAAAAGTGCGAATTGTAAAAGTGGAGGCAGAAAGAGAGAGAGAGAGAGTGAACGCAACAGAGAGGCAGGCAGGCAAGCGAGGGAGTGCGAAAAACGAATGACAAGGAGAAAAGTTAAACGAGGGAGAGAGAGAGAGAAAAAGAGTATGTAGAAGAGGTTGGCTACTGCATGCGCCGATAATTAACGCGCCCACGGTCGACGGTTGTTAATTAGCAAAATAATCGCGAGCAATTGCCGAAGTGACGGCCGTCGGTGGTGGCTGGGTGGCTGAGCGACAAACGACAGACAGCTGCTGGCACAAGGGCGCGCGTAGTCGCGATCGGCTGCTCCGGCGCGTCGCGCATCTCTCGCGACTATGATCACTTCCAAAGAGAGAGAATTCACTATATCTCTTATATATATATTGCACAATATGCGAATTGGATGACGAGCGTCGAGCGACTGAATAACAGTCTCCCGTTTGGTCCAGCGGTGTGCGACTTTCGATTTCGCGTGACCCCTCCTCTCCTCTCTCTTTCTCTTTTTGGAGGAAATGAGAAGAGGGGCAGGGAGAGAGAAAGAGAGAAGAGTGAGAGAAGACTCCTGACCGGATTTCGCTCTCGCGGTTCCTGGGGGGTCGCGCGCGCGCGCGCTTTCAAAACGGACATTGGCGAACAGGAAGGAAGGGGTTAGGCCTTTGGCTTTTTCGGCGAAACGAGCTGCATGGGATGATGCTCCGGTTTCCGGAGAGAGAACGAGAGAGGTGGAGAGGGAAAGATGCTTTCGATGAATTTCCGGGTTGGTATATGGAGAAGAATTCCACCCGACCGGATCCGAAGGGGGCAACTGCTTTCGCTCTTGGTGTTTTTTTTTTTTTCGAGCGATACTCTTATTCCGTTCTGGAGAATTTTAAAACTGGATACGGTCGGCAAACGTCGCCAAAGGAGCGTGTGGATCCAATTATGTCACTCATTCGCGTAACTTTTTTTTCCACTTTGCGCGCTCGCGCGGAGGAATTTAATTGAGCTGTGCCGGTAAGTTTGTGTGAAAATAGTTTTGACGTACGCATTTTGAATTTCGACGGGCATATTATGAATTTAGGTGAGGTGAAATTGTTCCCCGATAACTCATACGAACGGTCAAATGGCGGAAAATTGTATGAGAAATAAAAAAGCGTACGCACATAGTTCAGTATTATATTGTATGCCATAGATGTATATATCATAGAATGAAGTATGTGCAATGTATTTTTAATTACAAAATGGAATTGATCGTTTTATGAAAAATTGTATTGAATGGTTATGATTGCATTCCGTTTTTCAACGAGTGATTAAATTTCATATTTTTTCATTTCCCTCTTCTACGAACTATTATTATCATCGTTTGAACGTCCAAATTTTCAAAATATATTAGTTTAGAATAACATAGTATCGCTCACTTTCAGCACAATATTCATTAACCCTTCAAAATAAAAATGAAATTTTATAAATATTCTGTTACAGCCCATTTTCACGAATAAAACCGTATCTCGCAAAAACAACATCGCAAAACAATCCATCCACGCGGCCAATAATTCAATCAAAATCCATTCTATACGCGAAATATAATAACTCTAAATCCTCCCCTCTCTCTTTTGGGCTGTAAAAAAGGGCTGCAGCGCGCGCGAAAGCTCAGAGAAAATTCACATTTCCTCGGCCGTAAAAACTTCATTCGCTCTCTCTTTCTCTCTCGGTCGAGCCAAGATAAAGAAGACGAGGAACCGGCAGGAGGCGCAGCCAAGCAACCCCCCGCAATACTCGTCTCCGCGAGCGCGTGCAAAAACTTTCCCCCGTATACTCACGCGCGAGCGCGCGCAGGAGACTAGAGAAAACCGGTCCCCGCGGGGGGTTCACATGATCCCTGCCGTAAATCGCGCGTCGGACTCGTTTTCCCGCTATAGGAGCGCGCGCACACGCTCGCGAAAGGGTAAATCCAATAATGGCTCTCTCGCTCGCGCTGCAACGTTGTAGCAGTGACGATGGTGGTGGCGTTGGCGGCGCAGACAAGTGTTGTATTCAGAGAAAAATCCAATTTGCGCTGGCGTGAGGTTCCGTCGGAATCCGAAATTCGAGAGTCGAACGGGAGAGAGCGCGAGCGAGTTTGGGCGGCTGCGCGTACATGGGAGTTGCCTTTTTCGACTGATAGATGTATTGTGTGTGTTGAGTGTGTATGTATGTGTGTGTATGTGTGTGTGTGTGTGTGTGTGTGTGGGTGTGTCTGTGTGTGTGTGTGTGTGTGTTTGTGTGTGTGTGTGTGTGTGTGTGTGTGTGTGTGTGTGTGTGTGTGTGTGTGTGTGTGTGTGTGTGTGTGTGTGTGTGTGTGTGTGTGTGTGAATGTATGTATATGTTCGTCGAGATGTTGAGGGAGCGATGGACGTGGGGCCTACTTCGTGCATGCAGAGTTCCTAAAAATTCGAAGCTTTTATCCGATAAAGTTTGAAAATTATTTCATTATATTATGAAATTTATTTCATATTATATTTCATTGTAAATTTTACATTTAAAAATGAATTTGAATATAAAAAATTCATAATAATCTTTTTGGGATATTGTAAATATTATAGGATAAAAATCAAATATGTGCCGTGAATTTACGAATATTTTGTGAACAAAAACATTAAAAATCTGAACATACACATGTACACGTGCAGTTTTCAAAAACAGGCTATTTCGATTAAAGTATGTTAAGTACACATACAGTAATATGAACTTCGCACACAAAGTTTGGATCATAACAAAACGAAAAAGTCAAAACTCTATTTACTTCGAATTACGCCGGGAAGGTAATTGGACATTGCGAAAATTGCACAAACATTTCCGGGCCGACATATATACGTATTCAAAGAAAGAGAATTTTGGAATATATTCGCTACACGTATCAGCCTCACGCTCAAAATCCGTGTCACCGTCCAATTTATTATTTACTTTGTCCGAGCCCAATATGCAAATCCCAGCGCGCGCCTTGCCCCCCCCCCCTCTCTCTCTCTCTCACACACACACACACACACACGAACGCATACTCTTCTAAACGCGGATGGGACGCTATCGCAGAGCGATTTTAAACAAATTTTTATCGCTTCCAATTCGAAACGCGAGCCCCGGGTCAACAGAGACAGAAAGAGAGTGGGACACGCGAAAGCGCATAATAACGTCATATCCAATATTCACACGACGTCGATCAAACGGGCTTTTGAAATGAGCGTGAAACGATTTCGATAAAATCCTCTCGCCTTCCGAGTACAAATACACGCATAGTGGGCCTCGTTGGACTTTGATATCCGCAGCTATATATATAGATGGGCCTACGTTGCGCGCGAAATTATACAATGCCTCGATGAAGAAAGGAAATGGTTTGGCTCCTGAGCTCTACGCGAGAGAGATAGAGAGGGAGCAAAATCTCACTTATTCTAGCACGGGCGTTAAATTAAACTCACTCGAGCGGCGATATTCGTGTTGGGGTATGAGGCCGCCGCTGCCACCGATGGCTCGTTCAATTAAGGGGTTACTTGCGGGCGGCGGCGTCTGCTCCAATTGATCGCTCGGTGGTCAAGCCGTCGAATTATTTCGAGTCGTGGGATGTGGTTGTGGGTGCTTCGGAGAGTTATTTTTTCTGTCGTGGATGTTTTTAGTAGGAGGTCCAATCCCGATGGGAGCGAAGATTTGAGCGCTGGTGCAGAGTTCGGGCAGCAGGAATATAGGGTGTGGAATAGAGTTATAGAGCTATAGAGTTTAGGGTTTAAACATTTGATAAAATGTAGAACAGTTTTTTCAAGTAAATGTGAATAAGTCGGCGAATGAAGTTGACATAAAATATATTTTTTCAAACAATGAGTGACAAGAACGCTTTCCACCTTATACACTACGAAAATCATATAATTTATTTAATATATTCACAATTGAATGCACTTTATTAACTGCAAGCCATTACAGTCGCGAGTTAAAATACCGTTTTAACAACGGATTTAACGAGGCGATAAAATAACAAAAAAAAAAACGTCATTTACTTCTCATTTATCCCGGACAACAACATTCGAGCGAATTTCAAACCGCGCGTCAACATTGCAGATTAACCGTAATCGGGAATGGCTCGTATCAATCCCCATAATTCGATTGCGCACAGTGTTAAAACAGCGTACACTTAAAATGTATATCCAGTAAAACGCGACGTTTCTCCTCGCTCGAAATAAATTGAATCATAGAAAAATAAAAGAACACGGGTTCTTTATAGAGTTGAAAGGGAACAAATGCTTTTCTAATTTGAAGATTATTAAAATATGTTACTTCTTTTTTTTAATATTTCAGAAAAAATATTGCGAAATGCTTATACTTATGATTTTATTATAAAATATTTTTATTTAAACAATAAAGTTTATGCACTACTTAAAAAGTTAAACTCAGCTACGTAGAAGACTTCCCAGAGGGACTGTATTATTACCTATTATTTTCTGATTTGAAAAACATAATAGAAATTTACAAACGATCTTTTACAATATCAGTACGATGATATAAAAAACTACGCATATTCTTGTTTTGCAAAATTGTTTGATTGGTATTCATAAAATGGCATCCTGTAATCCACGCATTTCATTTCTGCATTGAATTGTCATATTGATTGAAAGTATTATACCAGGTTGTCAAAATCATTATCTTGTATTTGCCATTGTGTAATAACGAATCAGACATGAAAAGCAAACAAATCTCAAAGCTGGCTTATTATTTCACATAGTTAAAATAAAATTACTCTGCCCGACTATTGATCAGCGTTTATATCATTCCAATTAATGCCAAATTGTGGAAAAAAGAAAAATGACGATAAGCGATAACGTAATGTATTACGGTCTACTATATAACGGTCCAAACGACGTTTCGTAACTGTTAATTATTAAAATTAGTTTCTGTACTCAGCAAGCTTTACTTGGCAAGTTTTTCATAAATTTCGATGAATTGCACTTTTCGAGAATTCATTCCGACATACCACACTCAAACGATCGTCGAAATGAGGGGCCGAGCGAGGCTGCGCGCACTCAGATATAAGCCACAATGCCGTCGTCCGCTGCGAGAAATAAAAAGTACGACATAATACACCGTGAAAAAAAGAAATGATCGGACTGTACAGGAGAGGTGGGATGCGAATCGTTTCGCGGCCTCATTCGACCAACGCGCGTTATACCGGCTCGTCAAACAATTTGCGCCATAATGCGCTCGCTTCAGCGCCGATAGCCGTTTATTTGCAGCAGCTGCGGCAATCGCACGCGGCGCGCCGTTCCATTTTTATTATCTACGAGCCTCCCTCCCTCCCAGTCTCTCTCTCCCTCTGCGGTTATCCGAATATTGAAAAAACGCGGTGGGCGCGAGTGCGAAGGAGAGGCAAAGAATAATAAAAGCATTCGGCTCGTGCCCTCCCCTCCGCGTTCGCACGAGAAATAGAGCGAGGGAGAGAGAGGAAATTCCTTAATAATAGGGGGATAGAGCTGTCGCACTTCCAATTACTTTTTGCCCTTGCTGACGCAGCTCCTCGCCCATTTTGCTATGTCCTAGAAAAGATAGAAAGCGTGCGTGTGTACGCGAATGTGCTTGTGTGAAATGCGGGCGCGGTATACTATATGGCATCCAAAATTTTCAGCCGCTCGACGCCGAGTGAATAGATTACTTTTCCTAATTATTTCCTCGTTTTTCACTTTATGACAATTATCATTTATTTCTGCAACTATCGCGCGGAAGGAAAAGCAAATGAACGCCAGTCTCCAGTATTAATTCTTTTTTCACTGAAATCGACGTGGATCAAAAGTCGTTTCACTATGTCGATTTTCGAAATAACGAAGCTACACGATGGAAGTGGGAGAGAGCGAGATAGAAAGAGTAAGAGGGAAAGAGGGAGAGGGGGGGGGGGGAGGAAAAGAGAGAGGAAATAGGACCTATAGAATCCGATCCGTGTATAAGCTCTGATTATAAAAGAATAATGGCGAAGCTATCGATCATAAAGGTTACACAGTGCTGTCAAGCAATTAGCTGCACGCGTACGCTTGAATTCGCTGCTTTTCGCTCGGAATGACGAGTGTCGGTGAGCTCCCCCCTCTCTCTCTTTCTCCCTAACCCTCTGCAAAAGATAAGCGTCTGCGCTGAGTTTTATTTCGATGATTTTTTGTGTGCTGCTTCATTATTACCATCATCATCAACGGCATTCGTTCCATCCCATCATTCATTTTGTTTTGTCGGTGAATATATCTCGTACCCGCGTGGTTTTTTGTTTTAGGCAGCCATTTGTAAGCGCCTTTCGCGAGTGGTATTGCGTTAGTGCATGTAATTCGGGTCGAGACTCGGTCGCAATGCGAGCATTACGCGCATACGGCGCAAAATCTCGCTGAAAATGCAAATTCGCGTGAAATTCTGTTGTACTCGTCACTGTGAAATAAATAAATATTTACCAGGATTGCTGTGATGATTTATCATTTTGCGCTGTTCATTAAAGTGGCTTTAAACTAAATGAAATGAAAAGTATTGATGAGATGAATTTGAAATTACAGATGATAAACTGGTTGACCGGAACATTTTCAATTTAATAATTTTCTGAAAATAATTGTTATGCATATTTCAGTAAAAATATAATTATCCTAAAATATTGTAATTACTTTATACTCTCGTCATTTAAAAGTTCAATAAGATAATTTAAAATTCTTTTTGACATTTTCGTTAAAATGCAACACTCTGCGTCTTACAACCCATTCATTATGATTCGTACGAAATTCTAAAGAACAATATCAATAATTACGAAACTTTACTTCGACTGTAGCAGGAAAAACCTTAAAACGCTCAAATTGTCCATTTCCTCAACTACACACAATCTTTTGTCTTCCGTGTAGTTGAAAGTGGCGTAAAGTGCTTTTAGGGCCGTGCCGATTTTCCAATTATATCCGAACCGTGCGTCTGTTCTAGCGGAGAAATGAAAAGGCAAAGACGAACACCAACAAGTGTACACTCAATTTATTGTATTGCTTTGAAACATCTTATGATTTCTTTCTTCTTAAGAATTCTCTATTCATTTTATACCCTTTCAATAGAATAGAGCTCATTTCTCAGTAGAGAAAATCCAATCTAAAAGATTTTTAACTTACAAAGATATAGAACTCTCTTTACTATGACTTTATTGTATTATATTGTCTTTAATATAGGTATTTAAGTTATTTTTCTCTAAAATACATGAATGCGTTTCTAAATACAATTAAATGAGTATTGTCAAGTGCAACTAAAATCGTAAATTTACGACGCCTCCTAATCCAATCTCTTATGTATAACCTTCCACAAACTTTTCATTAATCACACTCTCTTTCTCATCTCCTCACCATCGTCACCGCCAATCTCTCAATCGATCGCTTCACAGGATATCCTTGGATGGTCGGAATCTCCTTCCCACCGCGACTTTCAAAGGTTTGCCTTTGTCGCGTCACCGAAGCGTAGGCTCTTCATCTCTCGCTCCCTGTCCCCTTCTCTCCCTCTCTCTCCCTTCCTCTAACAGGAATATTCTTGAAAGTGAATACCGGTGTCCAATATCAAGTCGCTGTCGAGCCGTTCGCGCTGCGTACGTTTCGCGTTGTTCAAAGTGTTTGTCGCGGCACCGAAGACGCGAAGAGATCTCATGCGCGCGCAACATAGACGCGCTTAATTGGCAGCTTTCCGCGCGGTGACGGCGGCACAGGTGTCTCATCACGTTGAATCACGAAAAAATATATGCTTTATACTGTGCGCTGCATGCAAATGAAATGAACGCGCGTGTCTCACGTCAAGCGCATTATACACCGGGACTTTTCATTTATTATCGCACGAGTATTATCGGCACACACGCGCTCACCGTATCTTCGCTCGTTCGTTATTTTGACGTACTCCAAAAATTCAAACTGAAAATACTTTTATCGCAGCCGATCAGGGTTGAAAGGGAGAAAATCGAAAATTTCGATTAACTCTCGGAGGGTGAGAGAGAGAGAGAGAGAGAGAGAGAGAGAGAGAGAGAGAGAGAGAGAGAGAGAGAGAGAGAGAGAGAGAGAGAGAGAGAGAGAGAGAGAGAGAGAGAGAGAGAGAGAGAGAGAGAGAGAGAGAGAGAGAGAGGAGAAAGTGAGTGTCGAACGCTCAAATGTCACTCAAAATTCCTACATGACGAAAAAATCCATACCCTTGCTCCCTACATCCATTCTCTCGTGAAGTCAACGCATCACGTACTTTGTAACGTAAAGAGCCAAGCGCTCTGAAAGATGCACGCAATTACAAAAATCCCAGTACTTTAGGATAATATAGGAAGTAGAATGCAGCTTTGCTGCCGCATACACGCATTTGCGTCAACGTCGCTCAAAGAAAGCACCTGCAACGAGGCGACCTCATGGCTAGTATTACACTGAGAGAAATGTCATAGGAAAATTTGTTAAATATATAACAAAAATTGCTATTTTATATAGGAACGAAAGGATATACTCGACTTGTGACGTATTTTATTATATATAAAGAAATAATTATTATATTTATAAAAATAATTATTATATTATAAAATAAATTTTCCAATACACTTGAGCGAAAATTATTATATTATATTGTAAAAATTTAGATATAGTAAAATTTTTAATCTTTTTTAATAATATTTATTATATACATACCAAGTTTTACTAACTTATATAGTAAAAGATGCTATCAGACGCCAGCGCCACCTGATCGCGGTGAGGTTATAGGGAAGATGACTAATGTATAAGTTCCAAAATTTTGCACTCAAAGAGTCTCCGTGGGTAAGTGATCAGCGTGCTCGACTGGCGTGCCGAGGGTCGAAGGTTCGAATACAGCCAAGATTTTTTTTTTTTAATTGAGCTTATTACCATAAATTGCTATATATATAGTAAAAATTATTAGATGTCGAGTATATCCTTCCGTTCCTATATAATATAGCAATTTTTGTTATATATTGAACAAATTTTCCTATGACATTTCTCTCAGTGTACACGTAAACGTGCGTCGCCTGTATAGAACATATATGTTACGCTTTGTGTAATATCGCGTGCCATTGCGTTGCTAGATGAAAAGCACATGAACGCGTGCCTTTTGCGAAAAACTTTGCTAAGATTCTTTTACACTCGACTGGAAGGATTGTCGGGAAGCGGAGTATTCCGCGAATTTGATACAGGACGCGATATGAAATATTTGCCATTGTTGTTTGTATTAGACAGCTGCAGCGAATTATTTAGAGTCAGTTGCTGTGGAATGCCTTGATTGGTTATGAGGCGGGCGCGAAAAGATGAGTAGGGAATTTCAATTACAGTTTGTTATGAGAAATTAATATTTGAAATGATTACAAAAGATTTTCAATGTATTCCACGGCGATAGACTTGTTTACTTGTTTAAATATGTGTTATTTTTTCATTTCACGTGGAAATAACTATCTCGCAATATGTGATATTAATGAAGTTTCTTTTCCATTTACAAAGAAATCGTGTTTCGCAAATGACAACAAGTTTGTAACAGTAAAGTAATGAAGTAAAGCATCAAAAGAGAATTCACATCCTGATATTATTGTAAAGTACTTATAGTAATTTTCATACAAAAAGAAATAATCATTTCATAAAAATAAATGCGTATCATATGAAATGATAGGTTTTAAAAAAAATGTAGGGTGACTACACTAGTATTGGAAGTCACCAGTTAACGAACATTTTCTTTATATATATGAAAATATCGAGATTTCTATGTATTGTTTATCTAATATGATGATAATTTTTGAATCCTTGAAAATTTTTATTTCATTTTATATAAAGATTCTGCATAAAAGAAATTATCTTGTTAAGAATAAAATCATAAAATCGCCGCCATTAAGTGTTTCTTCACTGGGGATGTATTCCTTCACTGGTGAAATGTATTTAGATACTAAGATTGCGTGTTCCTTTACTGGTTTTTAGGAGATATTTATAGATTTTCATTCAATAAAATTTTTACTTTGATTCTTTATTCAAAATTTGCTCACCGACATAAGGTTTGAACATTTTAGATTAGAAATTTCAAAAGGGGTTTACTTTTAATCCATTTTTAAACCACTTAATTAAATAACAAAATTTACAATTTCCTTATTCGTTCCTTCACTGGTGAAGTCACCCTATTTATATGATTTTACCATGAGCCCTTCTCTGAGCAAATAAATGCATATTTACCATAGTCTGCTCTTAAATTTTTCAGAATAGAGAATTCATGCCTTGCACAGTCCTTTTTGTTTTGCAATAGAAATATTGATGAAGTTGAGTAAGCTAGTTTGGCGCTTTTAACCAGTGTTCCCACGAGGCAAAATACATCCCTTTGGTGGGCGGCGACTATTATATAAATCCCCGAAATGGAAATTTATATTGGATTTTGCTCAAAGAGCATATTAGCCTCCTCTTCAATGGTCGCGCTAAAGTTACGACGCTCAAACGGACTGCCCGATGAGGGAGTTTATTTTAAATAGTGGATAATATAGATATCCCGATCACAAACTAGGATGATTAACGAGAACATAAATAAATAAATAAGCGGAATCGTGTCCCGTTAATCCAGTTCATTATTAAAAATACGTTTGAAAATGCGTGGGATGTATACATTAAAATATTTTCTCTTAGCAGGTTGAAAAATATGCGCAAAACAAATCTTGCTGGAGCAAAAAAAAATAAACATTTTCATATATATTTTACATTTTAGCAGTAAAACGTGTATGGAAGTCGTGCGGGCTTGAATTTATCATTATCAGCGAATAGTGTTGTAGCGAAAGAGAACCAGAGAGACAGAGAGAGAGAGGGAGAGAGAGACAGAGAGAGAGAGAGGGAGAGAGAATGACATCAAACTAAAAATAAATCCCTCTAAATCTCGCCATTCGCAGCATTTCCGGTGTGTGTGCGCGGGAAAAGTAGGCCACCGAAAAGCCGGCATTCTGTTTCAGCGAAATGCGCGCGCTGCGACTCGCGCGTCGGAGTAATTCGTCTCTTTCTCTATCGAAAAGAGAGAGAGAAACAGACAGACAGAGACAGAAGCCGGAACTACTTTTTCCCTTTTTGTCGCGCGATATCGCTCCACGTGGCGCGTATGAAGCCACGGATGAGAAAAATAAACCGTGGGGGGGGGGGGGGGGGAGAAAAGTCCCAGCGAATTTCGACGTGCGGATGCGTATAGGTTCAACGGTTTTTCGCGTGCTGACTAGAGAGGGAAGGAAACGAGGAGATAGAGAGAGACGCACATTAGCATTTTTCTGGTTTAAATCCCAAGCCGGAACAACTATTTCCTCTACCAGTATCCTTTAGAGATTTTTCCCTCTCTCTACGTGGCAAAGAACGCGGACGTCGTGCGTGTACACACACACACACATACACACTGAAGATGCGAGAGTGGAAGGGAGTCACAGTGACAGTAAGAGCGATAATTCCGACGTAACGTCCGGGCGTATAAACACTCGCGAAAACGGTGTAGTATATAGTAGCAGCAGCTGGCACGACGCGCACTTTTAGTTCCGTATATTTCAAGTTTCTCCTAGATAACTTTTACCGCGCAGCTCGCCCCGCGCGTGTGTGCCCCACTATCAGCGCGTAACGTCTATAACGTACCCCCGCCTCTGTACCGCTCTCTCGACCTAAAAAAAAAGAAAAAAAAACAACGCAAATAAAGGCATTGGAAGAGGAAAAAAAGGAGAGGGATGATCTTCATTGGTCGGCAGTTTCGGCGCCAGGGTCCCGGAAATGCCTCTCCATTGGTCGACGCAGCGCGTGCTTCTACTGGGGGGGTCGTCTTCACTGGGGGTCCGTACCTGTCGCCGCGTGGAAGGAGAGAGTCGGCACGAAGAACCGGTTGCCCCCCCGGCAGCGAAGCTCACGCTCGGTGTGTGAGAAGATTCGTTAACCGAAGGGGGGCGCCGCTCCTCCGAACCTGTTTTCAATCCAGTGTGTATGGTGTAGTAGCCCCCCAGCGGATCGTCGATCGCGGTTTCCCCGTGTGTCTATTTCAACCCTTTTATTGCGATGCGCGCGTTGTATACTTGTATATATGTATATATCCGGGAAGACGCGTCGTAGAGCTGTGTTGCTTGAATGCGCGCGGAGCGACGGCTTTTTCGGTCGCGCGGACTATACGCGAGAAAAGTAGGCCGCTCTAGTCTAGGAGTTTCTCACGGGCGATGGAAATCGTCACTGCGTATATATAGGCCCGCGATAGCGAGAGTCACGTGCGACGAAACTCAACCGCTATATATACATAGTTGGTCTTTTGCGGCCCCGGCCCAGGGATTCTTTTTTATGCTAATTTATTGTGTCTTCGAGATAACGTGTCTCTTTATGGTTTCACCATTGTAAAATTTGCCTTTCAAGGATATTTCTATGTAATATATGCATGCCCGATGTAAACTTTTGCTTTTATAGATTTTTTGCTCCACTCTTAGCACTATAAAATGTGTGCGGAATCTGAAACATATTGTTTTCCGATGAAACAATAATTATATTGATTATTAATAACTCGATAGTTCGAAAAAGTATTCCAGATTATATTAAAATCAATAGCAAAAAAAGTCAGGGGAGTATATTTTAAATTTCGACGTAAGATTGAAATTTTAATATCGATAGAGCCCTACACACTATTTAGGTCAACTTATCGGGAAGCTTAATACTCCGATAAAGACATTCCCAAACTCACGTGTCCCACACAAGCGCGCTGGCGCACATTTTCTTCCTCCTCCCCTCCTCTTGCTATAAAATAAAGGGAACGGCGAAGAGAGCGCGAGAGAGAAAAACAGCCGCCGCATGAGAAAAAGTCATCGTTCGTGGGGGTTGCCCCAATCTCGGCGAAAATTGAATTCTCCGGCGTGAACGATGACTGCACCGGGCGCGCCCAATCTCTCGGAATGATGTAAGAGGGACGCGGAACTTTTTAATATCCGAAGGGCGGACGCCCAAAAACCTCCGGAGAACTTCTTGGAATAAAAGGCCTGGGAGTATGTGTGTGTGCGTGTGAGGGAGAAAGAGAGAAAAGACGCTCGTAATGGAAACGGGCAACAGATGCGGGACGTAAACTCGCTCGCGAGGATAGCGCAAACGACTGGCTGGTTAAGCGGTGGCACTGAGCGCAACGACCGGCCGTAATTCTTATTTCCCTCGTATAGGTATGGAATTGCGCGCTGTTATCATGCCTGGCGAGGCGGGGAGGGCCTTTGTTTCTCGCATAACGTGAAATTTAAAGGTTAGTGAAAATGTATATTTTCGGCTCTCTCTCTGTCTCTGCTGGGGAAGAAGGAGGAACGCTCATATTGCGTACGTTATTTTGGTTCAGCGAAGGCCCTCTCGCGTAAAGATCAATGACAGATTTTATTACGCGGGGTAAGAAATTTTAAATGACGCGTTATAAAGACGTGGCCGTGACAGATATATTACGTCGTACCTCTCGCGCGTATGCGCGGGGGCTTTGAATGATCGTGTTAAATAGAGTTTCGTTTTGCGCGAGACTGTCGTGAATGAGAATGAATGAGAGCGGAGGGGTAAAGGACGAGAGAAGTTCCTCTCGGGCCGGCGGATTTACATATTTCCCGTTGTAAATTTCGCGTAATAAAATGAGATTTTTCCAAACGCGTGAAGTTGATTCCGTTGAATGAAACATTGGTATTGCGTTGGTTAATAATTTGTATGAATGTAATAATTTTCGCAGTAGCATGAATAATTATTTGTAAACGAGCTGAATTTCGTTTGAATATAAGCGTGTACCGCCCGCCTCATGGTAAATAATAAATTATTGTGATTATCCGAAATTAATTATTATGATAGTGATTTACTTATAAGCGAAAAGTTAATTTTGAGACAGACCCTTTGGATACAGATTTCCATTCAACGTCATTATTATATTTCCATCGAAATTCATGCGGACGGATATTTATACATATGCATTCGAAAATTCGTACCCAGAATTTAAAAATATTAAAAAAAAGAGAGAGAGAGAGAGAGAGAGAGAGCGAATTCAAATATCCACAGCGACGGTGGGAGACAATAAATATACTTCCCTTTAAACGAATGATTTATTAATGCCGTCGCAGCTAGTTCGTGCCAGTTTTCCGCTGTACTCTCTCGCCGCAAGGAACTTTCCCATTTCATTTGGCCGCTGAAACTTTCAGAGTTCATATAAATATTAAAAACCAAACTTTTTCATCCTCTCACCCATACGTTATACCGATATCGACTGCATCTGTGCCCCTCCTTCGGTCAGATCCATGCCATTTCTCGTTAAATTCATATCGATTAATCATCTCCGATGTTCGTCACATGTTACACATCGCATTTCGCGCGAAATATAAAGGCGAAGAAGTAATCAAATCGGACAACCAAGGCGTCGTTACACGTGTGTGAATGGGCCAAACGCGTTGCGCGAAGTTGTAAAATTGATGGGCAGGTAAACGAGTCTCGAGATGTCTCCGCGGCGGAGCGTCATTATAAGTGCCGAGTGCGCACGTGCCTGCGGGGCTTCGAGTGCTTTCGGGCGTTTACGATTGGCTGCCTCTGCAGCGCGTCTCGCGCGTTTATCTGCCAATTAATTTCCCCTAATGTGCTGCGGCTAATGGAAGACGCTGCGGCGGCGCGCGCGCAAGAACTCTCGTTAGTGTTCTCGAGATGTATCAATAATTCAATAAGAATAGCTTGTTAGTTTGTAGTTTCAGTACGCGCGTATAATTATTTTGTTTACGTAATACGACGTTTAATTTTTTTTTCTATATATATAGTAGATTTTATTACGACATAGCTCAAATACACAGGAAAAATAAAATTAAAATGTTCCCAATGTATGGAGCATTAACGGCAGTACGAGCCGTAAATATGCATATACAACGATATGTCGATCGGATCACTTAACCAGCAGCAAATTCACTTCCTATATATACCGATAAATTCCTCCCGCCTCGTCCCATAAAACTGCATCTGCCAATAAGTCTGATTTCCGCAAACAATTAGCGCGCCTCCGCATTACGCGGTCGTACGCCCGCACACATATAATAGAAACACCTCGATCCAAAGTAAAATCGCAACTTCGCGGCCCGTAACCGCGTCTAATTGATGTGCCGATAGATTGCGGGGGTCCCAGTGAATCCGCGCTCTCACGCGCGCCTGGAAAATTCAATATTTGTCCGCGGCGCAAGGAGGGAACGAGAGGGAGATGGAATATCGAAATATTCCCCGCCTGTAAAATCAAACGCGCGACCGCACGGAAGCTGTGGCCGCGAGTTGTGGCATACTGTGCAAAGAGAAAAGCCGGGCGTGTATATGTAATTTCCAGGCGTGGAAGTTTGCACGAGACTTGTCCGATGTGACACGCTCATCAAATCCCGCGTGGTCAAACTGAATCTTTCTCCCTGCTTCACGCTGGAGTGTTATACGAGAGCAGAGTAGACGAGATGGGAAATAAGAACTCACATTTGATGATGAAATTTGTAGTTACAAATTATAAAGATACGCCAAATCCTCGTAAGCTTTACAGAACTACTACAAGCATAACTTTTGAATGAGTCGAGCCGTTCAACCCGTACGTTGTTTTTCTTTGGCGGTCGCGTATACAGGCAAAAAGCGAACTTCACATGCGCAGGTACGCGAATCCCCACGTACACGCGAACTCGTTCCTTAGTCAAATACAATTAATTTGCGGAAATACGCGGGTATTCGCGAGCGTGCGTTTCAAAAGCGACAGGATTACATTCATTGATTGTGTGCGCGAGTTCGTGTGCTTTGTGAGTTATTCAAATTGAAATTATATTAGTATTATACAAATATACGCGTCAATCGGTAGAGTGAGCGAGTGAAATCAAAGCGGTGAGTTACACACGTTCTAGCGTGCAATCTAGTTTCATTGATTCACAGAGACGCCCGGCTGTTTGTTGATGGAAGGATTATCCTTTGCATTGATATTTTTATAACGGCAACGTTGGTCAAACAAATTGCTTGTACACAAAGGCTCATAAATCAATACAAAACCGATAATTGTAGGGAAGAGTTTCAAAGTACCGATCGCCAAGCGCGTTTTTGGCGATATGATATCGTAATAGGACCACTGTGGTCAGAGTATGGAATAAAGTTTTTCAAAAACATATTTTCAATGAACTAGTTTGAATTCGTAATTAATAAAATTACGTATAGAATTTGGAATGTGTGAACTTAGAATGAATCAACAATGAAAATTCGAAACTTCATCTTGTTTTGTATAGCAAAATTCACATTTTCATTGTAATTTCCACATAAAAAAGTTCTGGCAGCTCTCCTCTATTTACTTAATTAAAGATCCGTGTCACAATTTATTTTACTAAAAAATGTTTTTATTTATTATACAGAAATGGACGGACGCCTTTACCTTTTTACTCTTTATCAAAAAGATTATATTTAAGTTATTAAACTAAATTTTGAATTAAATATAAAAGTAGATATATAATATCTATGGAAATAAAAAGTTTAATATATAGAGAGATAATTAGCCGAAGGTTCCCGAGTTAATCAGCTTAACATAGTGGTAGTTTTAAGTGTCAACACTCATCGCGCCTATCTCATAATACCTCGGCAAAATCAATTTTATAGCCTATCAAGTATACGAGCCGGGCGGACAAGAGCTTTTGTCTTCGAAAGCCTCGATGGCTCCTTCTAAATTGTGGTCTTAAGCCTCTTTCGGCATTTCGAAGACTTCGGCAATTAATCGATATCACATTTTCACGTCCAAGCACTTTATAACCTACACGACAAGGCTTTAAAATTTTGTCATACCACTTTTATATTTCATACATTCATATTTAATATTATTATGCAAAGCAATTCCAGCATTAAGCAGGAAAGTTTAATCAAACGTGGCGATTGGAAAACTTTGAGGAATGAATTCCATTAACGAATTAAATCGAGTTCTGAAATGGACGTATAGGTGATAATTCGTCTGTATCGTAACGTATTCCGGCTGCGTTCGTTGGGGGGAAAACCCGCTTTGTAACCCACATTTTAAAACTTTTCTCCCCACCTCCAATCCTACATACGCACCGGAGATGCATCGCACCACTCTGAAATTCCAGCAATTTCCCAGGTGGTGAGACCTGCATCTACATATACAGGCACTCAGCAGCTTTTCCGCTGTAATCGTCAGGTCAATGCGCTGACGCGAGATTTTTCAATTTCCATCGCGCGCCTGTAAAACTCAGCGCTCGGGGGGGATGAGAAAAAGCCCGAGCAAACAGAGCGCGCACGCGGAGAATAACGATTCGCGCGAGCGCTCTCTCTCGCGCGCACACACAATTTCGAGTAGTTCAGCAATCTTGGCCACATGCGAGTGTCTGCGCGCACACGATGATTCTCCGGAGTACTTTGCGGCGAGAGGAGAGAGAGAGAGAGGGTGCAGGCTGTGTGTCGAGTTCCTTGGAGGGTGGGAGAGCGCTCAGCGGCAGCGTATACCACTACCGGAAGATCTCATACATATTAATGCGCTCGCGGATCGATCGATCTACCACCACTGCTACTCTATCCTTTCTCTTGCACTCCCCTCCCCTACTGCCGCTAAATACATGTGTATATACTCTGTGTGTGTGCCAGCACGGCGTGGCTCTCTCTCTCTCTCTCTCTCTCTCTCTCCCACTATAGCTCTTGCTCTCTGTTTAGGGACCATCGACGTTTCGGCGCATAAGCTCTCTGCCACCCGCAGTGGTTATTATGCCATTAACGTAATGAAGTTAGGTGCAGAATGGCGTGCGCGCTTGTAGAGAGAGAGAGAGAGGCGACGATGCGAGGAAGGGAGAGGGACGTGGATGGACTCGTGAAATTATTAAAATGCGCGCGCGAGCTCGCCCGTACTCGATGAAAATGAGGGGGCGGAGGGAGGAGAAAAAAGTAAAGTACTACAAGAGAGGCGGTTAACGTAAAAAGCTCGACGCTTAATTTATGCGTCGAGTGTGTACGCACGTGGGCACGTGTGTTTGTGTGTGTGTCTGTGTTTACGGCGATGGAGGATGTACTTTATTAAAGTAGAGCGGGGACAGTCGCGGGAAACTTTTGTTTTCGCGATAAACGCACATATACATATACCAGCAACACGACGCTTATAATTATTTTTTGCGGAATCGCCGCACGCTGCGCTGGCTGCGGGATTGAACGTGCGGTTGGATAAAATATTAATTTTTCACGAGTTCGTGACGCTTTCATATAGATGTTTAATTAATACTTTATATACATATAACGCACACATATACATACATTTCACGGTGTAGCGGCGCTTTAATATAATTACGCTAATTTGAAAGGTAACTTAATGCATATTTAGAAAATTATTGACCATTGAATAATGCTGCAATTGATATTCATAATTAATAAACCTTCTACGCAGTGAAATATTTGCTCTAAGCAGCAATTTTATTTCTGACGATTCTGCATAGTAATAAACTACTCCACTCTAATTACGAAATAAAAATAAGATGGACTCCTCGGAGCTACGCGTTTCTATAAAAGAGGCGCATCAAAACGCTATATACACTAGCTGTTGAAAATTACTTAGGACTTAGATCAAACTTGCATCCGTAGAGACCTTGTCACATTTTTTCAGCGCGCCTCGTGCGATTCACAAAGCAATACACTTTATTAGACCGGCAGGTCGGCGTGTAACTTCGGGATTTAAAACTTCGTTAGCATAAAGCACGCGAATCCACAAGTGTGTGTGTCTGTGAGCACTCGCGAGACAGAGAAACGCGCGTATGTGCTCGGTAACGAGCAAACGACAGAGAGAGAAAGAGAGACGGACCAACGAGGCGAGGCAAATAAGGGGCACGAGAGCAATAAGCGAGTCATACGCGATCCCATCAGTTGGCTCGCGGTCCCCGCCCGCGCGCGCACGGCTTTCTCTCTCACTCTCATAATCCAGTTGCAAAAGGGACGGCGCTGCACACTCGCGCGATTTTATAATCCCTTCGGGGAGAGGAAAAAAGCGAACGTCAGTGGGATTTCTGAGTTCACCCAGAGAGAAAGAGGAATAGGAATCGCATCGATGGCCACGACTGCACCTTTTTTTTGCACTTCACTCTCTTCGTTAGTTTTTTTCTGCTCCTGATGCGCGACTTGTTAGAGAGCGGGCAATGGGAAAAGTAACTAAGCAGATTTTTCGCTCGCGTTGACGTGGGCGCTTTATTTGAAAAAACATATTGTATCCAATATAAATAGGCGGAGTGTTTGAATTTTATTAATTGATTTTCTTATTAAATTGATTGATGGCCGTTGCAGAATTATTATATGTATCAGATTTTAATCTTCAAGTCAATTCAATCAGTAAACCGTTAGCTTTTCATAAAACTCACCCTGTTCACAAAAAATTAACAGTGTACCTGTTTACTTTATGCGTTATTAAACATTGACCTCATCGTAATTAATAAAATAATTAATAACGCAAACTTCATACATTTCTCGAAATATTGGCTTTATGAACACACGCGTGTGTAGGGCACACACAAGAGCCCTTTCGAAACTACTCCCGATAATGCGCTGATAAAGAGAGGAAAAGGAGAGGAAGAGGGAAAGAGAGTGACGGAGAGCATCACAAGCGGCAGGAAGTAATCAGCCATGATGAAAGCGCGCCTGCGTCATATCTTTTGCTTTTTGATCTCCGCGCGGAGAGGAGGACCGGCGCGAATCGTAACTTCATTCCCCGCGCGCGCGCGATGGTCTTCTTCTAAAGTCGTGATAACGTGTACTCTCAATCTTTACGAACGCGTCGCTCTTTTCTCTCTTACCACCTCCCTCCTTTCTCTGGTTCTACACGATTCTCTTATCGCGCTGAAAGGAGGGTGGACTGTTGTAGGCAGTTTTGACTCGCGCATCGGTATTTGTTCGAGGGTGCGAGTATTTCACTCATAATTTCGATCGTCGGCTCGATACTTTTATAAGATGATTTCAGTGAACGTATTAATTCCATTAGAAATTATAATTGATACGTATATTTTTCTTCTTCAGAAGTATCTATATAAATTGTTGTATGGAGATGAACATTATTATTATTAATGTTTAAAAATCCTCTGTTATAAATTTGAATCATTCAGTCAGGAATGGTTATATAAAGTGAACCAGATTTGTTTCAGCCGAAATTAAAAAATGGTTATTTCTTCTAAGGTTGCACTGGTTAAAATTTGAGCATCAAGTCGCATAAAACACTGTGCAATTTCAGACGCAGTGATTTTTATTAATTGTTCGTGTATTTATAAAAACAATGTATGTGTCGGAAAAAGTATGTTACGAAGTGTCTTTATGTTTAGACGTTTTTTTCATTTCCATACTTTATATAAATGTAGAAAAATCATATACATTGAATCTCTATACCAATTCGTTAGTTTATTAATAAAAAGAACAAATTTATATATTTGATATTAAAAATATACATTTTTTGTAGAATTTTGTAAAAAAATTATATTAAACCACAAATTTCATCCTAATTAATCGCTCTTTTGTTGATATTTCTATACGTGCCTCTCAAACATTTTCGCACCAGCACTCACAGATACCATAATCAAATACACGTTGCAAATAAGGACTCACCTGCGCGTGGTTCCAGACTTTGGGCTTGGGGCTCGACCTGGCGCTGGCCGCGACCGCGGCGACCGCATTGACGATCGGCCCCGAGACGGTCGTCGTCGACTTGACAATCGGCTTCCCCGTGGTCTTCGGCATCTGCCCATTGGATTGCGTTCCGTTCGTCGCCTGCTGTTGCGATTGGTTTTGTGACTGCACCTGTTGCTGCTGCTGCTGCTGCTGTTGTTGTTGTTGCTGCTGCTGCTGCTGTGTGTGCTGCATTATCTGTTGGATGAGCTCGAGCTGGTGCTTGGTGAGGTTGTCGTTGCTGCTGCCCGCACTACCCGAGCCCTATTATTAGAACGAAACACGTGGTCGGTTAAAGGTAGATTTAGTTTGTTGCAATATGTTTTTATAAAGTTTCTTTACGTATTTTTTTATTTTTTTTTTTTATGAAGTTCGTGTACATTGTGTAATCGTAATAAAAATAATACAAGATATATACGTCATTTTTTGAAAATTGTTTCGTGAGGAGAGGATTATAGAAACAAATTCAAACTGGTGCTTTTTATTATACGTAAAAGATATTTCCATCTGTGATTTTCTTCTAATCATTTACAGTTTCTACGTACTTGGCGATCCAAGGAAAATTAGCATAGTTCACCGTTCCTTGCAGGTTGTTCGTTTCATTCGCTCAATAAATAGCCTTTACAAATTCTACATTTCTGACTTTCAGCAACTTTGAAAAACACCTTCCTCAAAGGATTAATAATCATTCGCAAGGTCGATTTCTCAGAACGAAATTCAATTCTACAACCGCAGTCGTACTAGCAAAAAGTTTGAATTCCAGCCAATTATCGCGATTATAATTGTGCAAATTGTTTGCTAAGTCACCCTCTCCACCTCCTCTACCTCTTTTCGCCTCCCCCCTTTGCCTTTCATCCCAGACGAGTTCCATCCAGACTCTTTTAGAGAAAGTACGAGCGGTGGGACGCACCTTTCATAGTCATTGCTCGCGTATAATCGCCGCCGTCGCGGCGGCGGAAAACTCTGTCGTGGAAAGCCGTATAGAAATGACAGCCGCCGTGCAACTTGTCCGAACCGAGGCTGTATATGCGCCTGGAGTTTTTCCGCGTGTCTCTGCGCGCCTGTCGCGCTTTGCCGATGCAAGTCGTCTGGAAAACGCGTGCCGCACACAGAGACTTGTACACGGTTGCATGCTCGGCGCGAATTCGACGAGACCTTTGTCTCGGGGATGACGCGTCCTCGAATCCGTTCTCTATCCCTTTCTCAAGATAGATTTACGACCTTTGATTATTTCTCAACGTGGTCTACCCCCCACAACAAAGGGATAGGGGAGGCTGCAGAGTCGTTTGAGCGAAGACAAGGTGCAGAGTGGAAACGTAAAAAAGTTGTAGGAGAAAACTGTGGTTTTCTGAAAAAATTTGGTCTCGGGCATGCGGGAACTCCTCGTTCTATCAAAAAGATGTAGTAGAGAGAATTTTAGAGGATAATTTATGGAAAAATTTCACTAAGATTCATGAAATTTATATCGCATTATTCTAGACGACTATTCATGCAAATTATACGCTGCGCTTTAACAAAACAATATACTATATGTTATTCCATCTACGCAGCAAAAATAAAATAAAAGCCGAGCACTCGGAACCGATGCTTCGTTTTTATTCGCAACCCGTCTTCTAAGCAGCGCAGAAAATAATTGCCTCGATATAGGCACAATAACTCTCATCCAGCGCCGAAAAAACGCGCGTATAACCGTAAAACCGAAAGGAGCTTTCGCGATGAAAAGCGCTCTCGAAGCGTTCCCGCGCAGACAAAAGAAGTACTTGTGCTGGCGCTCACGGAGAGGGAAAAAATCGCCGACGAGGATATAGCGGGCGCGCGGTACCGCAAAAAAAGAATACGATCCGCGGCAGTTTCAGCCCGGGCGTTTACATAAAATCGACGTAAACGCCCCCGCGGGGAGGGACAATGACGTGCACGCTCGTGATCCGCGAGGGAAAAAAGAAGGCCGGAAAGGCTCGGGCGCGAACGACGGGGGCGCGGTAAAACAAAGTGTGCGCGAGACGCGGTCGCACTTTGCTTGGACGCCTATACGTGTGGGTGTGTGTGTGTGTAAGTGCGCGCGTGCGAGCTTAGCTTTTTATCCTCTTTCTGTCTTGCCGCTGAGCGCGAGGAGATGATGGATTAGCCGAGTGCTGGATTTAAAGTTTACGTTGTGGCGCGCGCAGCGAGAAAAGAAACGGGCGTTGCTGACGAAATTTATTAAGGACGAGAGGGAATATTTTTCCTGCGAATTATTTTTTTTGGTTTCGAGTGGGAAAGGTAATTTGCCGACGAAGCGGGTTTGTAGAGGTGGCGGGCGAAGTGAACATATAAATAGATATACCTGTAAGGTTTGATTGTTTACTGTGAACGTTGTTCTGCTTTGTATTAGTGAACGCATTGGACTGGCTGACTGAATGTAATAATTTGAGAGAATGGAAGTATAATAATTGAAAGATAGATAGATATAATGAAAATTTTGGGAATAATAAAGCGATGATTATTTTCTACGAGTATTGTATGTACCGCTGAATTCATGTTACATACATATTTATGTGATTGTGGAAATGTCATGTAACATTACTTAACAATTTTACGAGTTTTAGTACCGCAAAAGCTTTCATAATAGTGGCAGAAATTACTTTTATAACGGCTCTAACAAAAATTCACAATATTAGGGTGACTTCACCAGTGAAGGAACGAATAAGGAAATTGTAACTTTTGTTATTTTAAAAATAGATTAAAAGTAAAACCCTTTTGAAATTTATATTCTAAAATATTCACACTTTACGTCGGTGAGCAAATTTTGAATAAAGAATCAAAGTAAAAATTTTATTTAATGAAAATCTGCAAATATCTACTAAAAACCAGTAAAGGAACACACAATCTTAGTATCTAAATACATTTCACTAGGGAAGGAATACATCGCCAGTGAAGAAACACTTAATAGCGGCGGTTTTATGATTTTATTCTTAACAAGATAATTTCTTTTGAACAGAAACTTTATATAAAATGAAATAAAAATTTTCAAGGATTCGAAAATTATCGTCATGTTAGATATTCAATACATAGAAAGCTTGATATTTTCATATATATAAAGAAAATGTTCGTTAACTAGTGACTGTTCCAATACTGGCGTAGTCACCCTTTTTGATTTTAGTAAATTTTGTTGGAATTCTTTTTTTGTTTTTTATCGTACGTTTATTTTGCGTAATATTTTCATTTTAATTAACGTTGCAACATGCTATGATTTTTTTTGCTTTTTTTCATTTGATGGTATGGCGTAAAATGTGAAATTTTAAATTGAAAAATACTTTGTTTTGAACCTTTTCTTTGCAATGAATGTGAATTTGAAATTAAAATCATACACCACAAAATAATTCATTTCTAAATGAAAAACTCCTATGACTTTATTCATTTCTGATGCCTCTACTACTATACAAATGAAAAAAAGAACACGATTGCATTTTCAAAGATATCAAATATTATCGTTATTAAATATGAAATTTCACGATCCCTAACAATAAATCTATTATATGACCATACACGAATCTGCCCCTTCCACTTTTCAAATCTGCGGAAGAAGGATCGTCAACTCGGGCGCCGTACGCTCGACAAAAGCTCCGAGCACGCAGAATTTTTCATGTAAAAGCTCCCACTTTTCCATACTCCCAGTGCCGCAATTCTCGCAGTCCAGAGGAAATGTTGCGCGCACCAGTGTTTTAATGGGATGCGTGCGAAGAGATGACGGAAACGCTCGCGCACGCTTTTCACTGCTCTCGCCGAATTTTCCTCGTCGCCGAATTTTCGCTCGGGGCGCAAAAAGTTGCTGAATTTTTTCATTACCCCCTATTCGCGCGCATTATCTCTCTGATGCTCTGCATCTTTGTATATACGTATATATATAGATTGCAGCGGCGGCAGAGGCGTTCTTTAATCCTCGCTGAAAACGCGAGCGCGCAGTAAAAATACGACGCGTCCTCGCAGAAATGGAAATTCGCTCTCGGCTACATATATATGTATATCTATACGCGTAGCCGACCCAGCAAATAATTAGATCGTAAAACGGGTCCGGGGTAATCAGTTTAATGTCCTAATTTAACGATTATCTCTCTCACTTGCCCTCTCTCCCTCTCTCTCTGGCTCTCGGCTGGTGCTCTGCGGCGAAAGTTTGCGTGAGAGTGGAGCGAGAGAATCCGTAGAACAAGCGAATTGGACTGCCGATTAAAATTGGATTTGTTAATTACCGCGGAGGGCGGCAGGGGACGACTATGGGTCGCGCCGAGCCGCCAACTCGCCTGGCCGTGCCTTATTAAGCCTCCATTGCGTAATTCGCCCGACCGGCCGACGTTTGTCATGATTATATGGCGACTATGCTGCTGGCGGTGCGAGAATATATGTGGATGATGAGAAAAATGCAAGGTAATTGGGACATTTCTTATCTACGGGGATTAATTAGGGTAATTGGGGAACGCCTGATTACCGGTTGGTTCATTCTTTGAAAGATTAGTGGAATATCAAGCTGATTCTCAACTAATTTTTGGGCTGCAATATTAATTTTTAATTGCATACAATAACCAATTACGAAGTATTGTACTAAAATTTATTTTGTTTAATAAAGAGTAGCGATTGTTCCTGAAAAACGATCGATCTCCGAAAACCTCCATTATCTTTTCTAAACTTGAATAAGTGAAGATCATGAAAAATTAGCAAATACTTATGTATACGTTACAAGTATAAGAGCTCTGCTCGTTTTCAAACAATGGCACACATTTTTCACTTACTCAACGCGCACACGACTGATTCTTCCTTATTCGAATTTAGAGAGTACAATCCCGTAGAAAGTTAAACATTCCCTATACCAGAATATCATTTAGCTTAATTTCCGCGACGCTGCGTACTTATCTCACAATGGCGCCTTCTACCGTCTCGGCGCGCGAAAACAACTTAAAAACGGTTTAGCCGTTGACTTTCCGGTATCGCAGGCGCGTGAGCGCGCGCTCGCGCCAAACTTGCCTCCTTTCCTTCGTTTCCCGTTATCTCTTCGCTCCCCCTCTCTTCTTTTTGTTTCTCGCAGCCCGCTCTCGGAGCATATGTATATAAGGAGCAGCGGCAGAGGCAGAGACAGTAGTCCCCCGTGACGTGTTTGCCAGAAGAAACGGCGCGATCCTCGCGCGGCCTCGTCTCGCAAAGTTTGGCGTTATCACGCCGCGCGAGAGAGCGCTTTTGACAAATCGCCGCTCCCAGAGACTTGCGAACGAGCGAATTTATCCCCGTCGGCCCGTCCTCCCCTCCGTTCCTCCGTTTTTCGCCCTCGTACTCGCGTCGGGTTATCTGGCGCTTCGGGCTCTGCGCTTGGACGTCGAGCTTTTAAAGTGCCAGCGAGGAGCCGTTAAAGACTTTTAATAAACGATTGCATTGGGATTGTTTATAAACTTTTTTTTTGTGCTAAACGTATACGTTTAGTTGACTATATACTACATTTATTGACTTACAAATAAGAAAAATAAATTGTAATGCATTGACAACAGGTTGCAACGTTATGAAGATATAAGTATACAATAATGTCAATAACTCTACAGATAAATAGTAACGGCTGCTGTGATGTCTCAAAACTAATTTTACAAGCTGTCAAGGCATTATTAACTAATATCACAGGAAAATATTATTGCTGCGAAAATATCGCAGTTCGTCATACTAAAAAGATATTACATTTGACGCACAAAAGAAATTGAAGAATCGCAACAATCACCGAATTCATTAGTCAGATTAAAAGGTTAAGTGAATAGTAAATAAGTTAAAATGTAATTCTCTTACACAGACGCACATTCGTTATTGACTTCCTCGCAACCATCATAATTGCGCACATATAGACGTAAATGTTTCTGGAGCTTTTAGAGGATACAGATGCTTAATCTAAATTAGGGAATTGCCCCTCCACTACAACTTTAAATCGACTAAGAGTTAGAAGATTGCTCATTGCCGTAGGAAAGGAGTTCCAGAGATGCGCACCGTAGACTTGGAGGGATAATCTGCCAGTCTCGGTGCGCATAAAGGGCGAAGTCCTTTCAGCTCCCCCTATAAGGCATATTGTACATGCAATTGTACTCAAAAGCTCTGTAGAATATTTAAGTACATGCATACAAACAATTTTTCTTTTATAACAGACTAGATAAAAGGTAATTTTAGTGTGCAGCAATTTTTAGTCACCCGCCAGTGCTGCTTTATAAGAGTAAGTGTGTTTTTATCTACAATACTATAGCTACATTGAATGACTTTATCATTTATGAATACCGATGAAACGCAAGATCACATACCACATCGCAGGCAGTGTTAAATGTTTCATACGCAAAAGTGCACAGTGAATGGAAAATAAAGTTCACGCGGTGTGAAACAAGTCGCGAAGAATCTACTTTTTCTCGCAGTCCGAGACGCGTCGAAAGCAGCGGCCTCGACCAACTTGTCAAAAGAACGCGGACGAATTCAGCAGAAGAAAGGGGGGAAAAAGAAGAGTGCGACACGGGGCAGCCTCGGGAAAGACGTCGCTCTCTCGCCCACAGAGTTAAATTAATTAAGCCAGATTATCTCGAAGGGCGTAAAAACTTCAATACTCTCCTTCTCGCTTTTCTCGCGTGTATAAAGCGCCGAGAGGACAACTTTTCCACGAGAGCGCGACTTTCGCTTCACCTCCTCTCTCACCCTCCATCTCTATCCCCCTCTCCGCACTTTTAATTCGTTTATAGGTGCACGTGGTGCGCGCAGCTGATTACCGGAGCGGCAAAAGCTCACGCGCATCGCTCTATACATATTATATCCTGCCGCGCTCGCGTCAATTTTCATTTGTAAAGTTTTTCCCGCGTGCGGTTTCTCGTTTATCAGGCCGTCGCGTGTACGCGTACTTCAAGATAAGTTTCGCCATATATATCTCTCTTGCGCGCGATCTCACG
Organism: Torymus aiolomorphi; assembly: GCA_036365515.1. Classification (NCBI taxonomy): domain Eukaryota; kingdom Metazoa; phylum Arthropoda; class Insecta; order Hymenoptera; family Torymidae; genus Torymus; species Torymus aiolomorphi. The sequence goes on from CM070877.1 coordinate 142,835,110, forward strand.
CGCTTTCTTTCGAGATTCCTCTTCGTCTCTCTCTCTCTCTCTCTCTCTCTCTCTCTCTCTCTCTCGCGGCGCTCGCGTCGGAGCGCATGTGTTTCGCGTAAATGGAAGGTGCTTCGGGCTTTTTAACGTGCTTCCAACGGTGGTTTTTTCCTCTCCCTCGCGAAGTTGCGGCGGTCGCGTGGCTTTATCTTTTTTAATGTGGCTGGAGATTATAAAACACGGGGAAAATGTTACATTAAAAGTTAGTGTGATTTCGCGCAGGAATGAATTTAAGCAGAGCAGAGTGGGGAGGAGCATCGCTGTGCCGCGCGATAAAAAGTTGTTGTTTTAACAATTTAAGTAGCTGAGCGTTAGTAGAGGTGATGGGAGCTATTTTCCACCGTAGAATTAATAAATGAAAAAAAAAAAATTTTATTTTTTCTCTCGGTAGTTTTTTCCTCGTTGAGGTATACACTCCGTATAAAGTGAACTTTATTTACGTGCTTCAAACATTTTCATCTCTATTTTGATGTTTATTTATGTTATATTACATTGCAATGTAATGTACCCATTACCTTTATTATATCAATATTTGTGTTTGCAATGTAATACTTGTAAACAAATATTTCATTATCAAATTTAATTGAGTATTATATAAATGTAGATGTCTGCGATAGTCAGTCGACAATTGTCGATGCATATAACGATTGAAATCCTTTTCATTAATATTCACACAATTGCCTATTGGTGATTAACAATTATTACAATACTCATTACGATCAGACACCCTATATACTTATTGCGAATATAAAAATAATATTTTTAATGATTAATTTGAAATTTCACTTTCAAATGAAGAATGAACAGCGAATTATTCTTTCCTCTCAGTCGCCTCTTAATATCCTTTATATATATCAACGACATTCCGCTCGACGGACCTCGCGTGTGACGCCCCGAGGCGCTCAACGCATTAGTTTCGTCGGGCGTGCTCGCGATCTCACCCGCTCCTGATACCGATCTCTATCGGTTCAACTGGAGCAGCAGCAGTGGTAGCAGCAGCAGCACTTTCGAGCGCTAACTTCGCCGTGGCTCGCTAGCGGAAAGGGAACTTTCTCTCTTTATTTCCGCGAGCGCGCCTCGAAAGTTCATAACGCCGGAAAATTCCGTCTCGAGCGGCGCGCGCGTTCAGTTCGACAAACAAATCAGATCTCCCCGCCAACAAGTTTTCCGCCGATCCCCTACTTTTCTCCCTCCCCCTCGTCGTTTTTTTCTCATCATATTTCACCTTCGCTCTTATCCGCCGCAGCTATCCAAAACTCCGATTGGTGTTTGGCTGCCTCCGCTGCTTTTCTTGCAGACTGAACCAAAGAGTCTTAAATTTTCTACTTATATATTCGATTGTTTTTCAACTATTTAACGGTTATGAGTATGAATTATTTTTTTAGTTTATTCAAAAATTTTATGATTTGATCTATACACGGAAAAAAATTCCTTATGAAAAATTAGTGGAATATCCACTAAAAGTTACTAGAGTGTTAATTAAAAGTGGGGCATACTTGTATTCTATCAAGTTTTATAATATATTATAGTAATTTTGACGAGAGGTTGAAATTCATGAGAAAAAAAAACTCCGGAGAAGGAGATACGAACCCTCGACCCTCTGATTACGAAGCTGCGCTCTTATCCACTCGGCCACTGCCGCACTTATAAGTAAGGTTTCGACTTGTCTACATATGGTACACCCTGTTTTACCGACAGCCCTCGCGCCAACAAAATTACTATACTGTCTATTAAATTTTCAGTATAACTTAGACTAAAAATTAAACTAATTCTATTAATTTTTAGTAGATAATATGGTAAAAATTATTTTCTATTCTGTTAAAATTTAGATTTAAAATTTTTACCATATTATCTACTAAAAATTAATCGTAACTATAATAAATTTTAAGACTTTTTCTATTAATTTTTAATAGAACTATGCTAATAATTAGTAGAAGTATACTAAATTGCTCAAGAGTGTGAGTATGTCCCATCTTTACCTGAGATTCTAGTAATTTTTCATAAGGTATTTCTTTCCGTGTACTCATTAGTTGAACTACTTACTCAAAGATTATTATCACTCAATATTGTCCACTTACGAAGACATAAAGTTTTGCAAAATTTCAACAACAAAAAATCTCCACTCCAATCCCCAGCATCTCTTCCGACACCCATCTACATGAGGTCGTGGCTTCCGTCACTACGGTATACGTTCGACACGGCTGTACGCGCGCGTCTCCGCCATAGTCGATTCGGCAGCCTCTCGAGAGTTTTGCAGAAGCGCAGCTCTCTCGATCTCTCGCCAACTTCCCCGGAGATTGTAGCTCCGAAATGAACTTGGTTCGATTCCCTGCCAGTGACACCTGCCCGCCGCCGCGTCACTCTCTCCGCTCTGTGGCTTAGCCTGACTTGCCGTTAGCGCTTATACGCGTTTGTACCTGTGTCGCTAGGGTTGAGAGGTTACATGGAGCAGGGGGAAAAGGAATTGACGAGTTGGTAAGAGATGCGAGCGAAGTGGCTGAATGAATTTTTAATTGGACGGAACGGAGATTTAGTGGGGCTTTACAAAGTGATAACGTTTATTATATTTTAGACGAGGTTTCTGAAGTTCTCCCACTTTTTATCGGTTTCTTGGTCGGCGTGTATCTTGTTTTTGAATGATTATGTTAAAAAACCAATTATAAACCGACGGACTAGATAGAAGAAGATAGGACGAAACACAGTTATAAATTCAATTAAATTACGTGACATGAAGCTTTTCAAATAAAAAAAAACTGCTTTATAACTCTTTTTTAAAGTTTAATTTTACAGTAATACGTATGTTGTTAAAAACAATCTAAATTATATACTTGAATAATTTTAAATAAGTAACATGTCTTTCATTTCAAAGCCTGTAAAAATGGTACACGGAAAAAACGTGTATCTTGCCACTCAAAGCCCTACGCCTGCGCGGATACTGAATTTTTGGCGCCATAATATCATGTCTCACAGTACACGCCCTATATATACGCACATACCAACATCGACTCTTCGGCAGAAAGAGATAAAAGAAAAACCGCGGACACAGCGAACGCGCATTGTCCCACTACATGAAACTTCTTCATTTCCGTACGACCACATCTATATACATACACGCGCGAAATTCCTTCGATCTCGGAATGATAAATCGTTTTTCTCACCTCCGTCAGTCTCCATAGCTCGTGAAAAGGGAAAGGAAAGCCGGTTCGGAGATTCGCGCTCGTAAACTCGCAGGAATTTTTCCAGGCCAAGCTTTATATATTTGTTTTTCGCAGACACGTTCCCACGGCCGCACGCCCGCCCGTGACAGCTGGAAATATATAATATATCACGCGTGCGATATTCGGCTCTGGCTTGTATTATGGAATTTATAGGAGGGCGGTATCCGCGGCTGGTGGCACGTTTTACAGCCCACGCGGCCGTATTATTTCCCGCGAATATCACGCGCGCATGCCCCTACTGTCAGAGAGCTATGCTCGCCTGTGTTTTACGGCGGGGCTGGGCATCGTTGATAGATCTCGCCAAGGTGTGCGCCTTCCAATGGGATAAAGGGGCTGTCGGAGAAATTGTTTCTTTGTGGCTCGATTCTTCGTAGAGAAAGTTTCGAATAACGTGATGTTTGGTTTTTTGTTGGTATATATTTAAAGCGCAGAAGAAGGATGGAAAAAGAGGATATTTTATAAAGAAATAGGTATTGACGTAGCAAATAGATAGTCTGAATTGGAATTGATTCGTAAAAGTTTTAATTAAGAATACGATTCATTTTGTTATTAAATACTGGCGTGGCATTCGTTATTTACATTTTATACGTATGTTTCAATAAATCATTTTCATTCGCTATTTCCCCGACTCGATTCGGAATCAAAAGCGTAGTTTCATGGGAACGTTCGCAAAGGAAAACTTCCCTTTCACCAACCGCTTTTAATCAAGGATCTTTATTTACACTGACAAAAAAGCCCGACTTCAACGCAAAAGCCAGACTCAATATCCGGCGAACAACATTTTTTTTTTTATTCCCCGATTCGAGAAACGAACCTTTTTTCCGCCCACACGAAACTATAGTCGCATCTTGCAAAAAGCTGCGCTCTTTTCAACTCGCAAAAAAGCATAGATTATTCATTCGACTGTATTAAATCTGCCCCGCCGCAATCACACCCGTCCACCCACACCCACACATGCACGCACACATATACATATATACTCGCACATACGCAATAGTTTCCGCGACATATCAAACGAATTCAATTCGCATCCGCTCTATCTTTTCCACCTTCCTCGCGCAAATGAAGTATAAATAACCGCTTTGGGCGTTGGCCGGCCGAGAGGCATTCTCAGCATCGAGATTACGAGAGCGCGTGCGCATGCGCCTGGATTTTGATCTCTAATTAGCTGTATATCAAATGAACACGCCGCCACCGCCGTCCGGCGGGACGCGGACTCGCGCTACTGCGCCGCGCGTTGTACGTTAGCGCCGATTGCGTTTTAACCAGCAGCAGTGCGCGTGCATGTTTTTCCAGTTGCAACCGCCGTTCCCCTCTCTTGCACAGCGTAGTGGTCCCTTGCCGTAATTACAGATAAATATCGCGGACGGCCTTTGAGCCCAGGAGGCTGTGTTATATACCGTATACGCGCCCGCTAACAGATATGGTGGATGCGAAAGGAGAGATGTTTTTTAAAGCTAGTTTAGTTTTAATTGGAAATTAATAAGATTGTCAAGATTTTTTGGTCTCCTAAAGGAAGTTTTAAATTGTTTTTATGGTTTTTTGAAATAGTAGTTCAATTTCTCGAGAAAGGTTTTATGTATACAGGGAAAAAAATGTTTAGTTAATCTAACCTTTTGCATCAGATGGATGAACTGATTTGGGGAAATGCTGAAATGGAATTATAAAATAAGTAAAAGTAACGTTTCGTTGTAGTGGAAATAACATATTTAAAATGTAGTTTTCACTGCGTTTAAAAAGTTAAAATTTCATTGAAAAAACGGAGAATCTTCTTTTCAATAAGGAGTATCCGTTGAAAGAGTCTTTTCAAAACGAAGAAACTCCATTTGTTTTAAAGCTTTTTCGATGTAATGCCAATTCAATTTTAACAAATGGGAGATTCTACTTTTCTTTAGTGCCGTTTTTACATAAATTGTTGTAAGTAAAATGAACGTTGCATTCTAATCTTTAATCAACTATGTGAACAGTAGGATTAGTTATTTATTTTTTCCGTATAGGCTTGAAATTTGCAGAGGATAGTGTATGCGGTGTAAGCAGGACTTCAAAAATTTCATGAAAATCTGAATAATTTTTGTGTTAATTTTAGACGTAAAAACCGCTACCAATTTATTGGCAAGAAAATTTATTGGAAATTATGAAAATATTTATTCAACAAATCTCTTTAGATGAATTTTTGTATAAGAATATTAAGTATTGGAATGCTAAATTAATATCATTCGTCAAGAAATTAAGTTTAAGGAAGCAACGCGCCAATGAATTGGCAACAAGATTTTTCTTTTTTGGACGTGATTAAAACGATCTTTCCTTTTGTGTTATCGCTTCTTACTGAGTGCGATTTACTTTGTACATTTTTATTATTTTAACGGTATAATTCCAAATACATCACGACAAATTCTATTTTTGAAATCTTACAAAGCTGCGAAATCCTTGGCGATTGCATGCACACCAATAAAATCCCAACCCCATCATTCTCATGAATTATAAAAAATCAAATTAACCCCCGCAGAGGAAAATTCGCTAGCCCACTGACATTTTTTCACAAAGTCGCAGGTAGATTTTCCAGCGACGTGCATCTTCCCCTAGCACAAATTCAACCCCACTCAGAGAATTCAGAGATTCCGATGTCTTGCCCCTCTCTCTCTCTCTCTCTCTCTCTCTATCTCTCTCCGTCTCTCTTCTTGAAGCTTCAGCCCCAACGAACAGGTCGAGTTCTTATGACGACGGTAGCTTACCTTAGATGCCCCGACATATCTATATACATATCTATATAGATATATACACAGCCGCAGTATACCGTGCGCGCACGGCCGCGTATTCCGCCTTAACTTCATCGACAAGAGAATTTCTCCGAGGAAAGATCCACCTAGGTTATTACGCCAGGACGCGCGAGCGCGCAAGTATCTCTCCTACTCAAGATTCACTCGCTCCCGGCGACGTTCGGTGTATAACGAACTCAAGCAAACGGTCGGGAGAGAGAGAGAGGAAGAGAGGGAGAAAGAGGAAGCGACATAGCTACGCAGAGAATGTCTCCACTGCGTCTTACGCGAACAAGCGCGCCCGGGCGGGCTTACGTCAATTCCCGTTTTCGTACCTGGGAAAGCGAGGGGGAAAGAGAGAGAGAGAGAGGGGGGGGAAGGTAATCTCTCGTGATCCTCAAGCACCAGATATTTGTCCGCAAACGTACACGAGGCAAGCGTGTATGTTTGTGTGGGTGTGTGGGTGGGAGTGTGTGCAAGGGACTCGAGAACGCGCGCGATCCCAACTGACAGCAATTTTGCCCGATCCTCGCTCGCTGTTTACGTCGTGTGCGCGGTATTCGAGGTGCACGCGCGTGCGGCTGCTTGATCTGGATCTGCGCGGTTTTTTCGTCGTTGCGGCGCATTTTGAGAGCCCTTAAACAGCGAGCATGGACAGAAATAGTTTTCGTGCAGAGTCATGCATTTCTCAGCTGAAGGATTCTCAGAAATGCCGGCTCTCGGCTCTTTAAGCCTCAAGCGCTATTAGTGCGACTCTAATCTTGCGTTCGCGGAACGTGCAATCCTTAATAATCGAAGTGGATGACAGGGCAGACGTTGCGTTTAATCTCCACGTGGAGTTCTTACGACACGAATGGAAAAGGTTACTTTTTCGAATCGAGATAATCTTAATTAAAAGGTGTACTTAATATCTCATCCATTTCATCCAATGACCTTTTCGATGAAATCTTGACGAAAAAAACCATTAACGCATCCACAAAAGTGGGTATAAATATTTTTCAGGGTACATCTTCTGGGCCTGGGTTTTCCTATCCTTTTTACCATATAATATGGGAGAAATATCATGTACATGCAAAAAATCCTTTTTTTCATCTTTTAGTCATTTATTCCAGACACGCCTTAGACAAATTTTCAAAAAATAAAATAAAACTGGAGAAAACCAGCTTTTATTTGTTTTTCTAAAAATGGAAAAATGTTGAATCCTTCAGAAATTCTGACCGCTTAAAGTTAACCGCCGAAAAGGCACTAAAATACGCAAACCGTGCAAATTGTCAGCCCGAGCTTTTCGCGTGTTTTATGTGTTTTCAACGCTCCACTTTAAACGGTCAGAACTTTTGGAGGAATCAACATCTTTTAATTTTTTAAAAACCAAATAAAAGTTGGTTTTCTCCGGTTTTATTTTATTTTTTTTTTGGAAATTGGAGGATGTCCACGGCTATATAGTAAATAGAGAAATGCAAGGGAACCTACAACACCAATGTTATTGTGTAGAGTTTGTAAAATATGAAATTTAAAAAAAAAAAATCACTCCGGGAAAATGATAAGAAAGTTGAAATAAATAAGGCTGAAGTTTGCTAAAATAAGTAGAAAAATCGAGATTTCATGCGACAATCAGTAGTAAAAATTGTATAAAATAACTTTTTAAATGTTTTCCTATTTAAACACAGATAAATTCGTATGCAGAAGCTTAAATTTGCATGCATTACATATACTCTTATTAGTTTTATACATTCCTTGTTGATTTCTTTTTAATATTTATCTGGGGCACCCATTGGCAGCCTCCTTTCTCTAGGATGATTCTGGAATAAATGGCTAAAACTTTTTTGTATTTTTCTTTAAATTTTCAATCTTTGAAAAAAGGTTGTCACCAAGACTTTTTTAATCGTACACAATTTTTTCCCCTTATTATGTGGTACAAAGAATAGGAAAACCACCCCCAGAAGGTGTGGCTTGAAAACAATTTTCACCAACTTTTGTGGACGCGTTAATGGAGTTTTCGTGAAGTTTCGCCTTTTACGTTGACAAAGGGATGATCCAAGTATTTCGAAGGGTGGAAAAAAAACTACTTCAGAGTCTTATTGGAAGAACAACACAGCAAGTCAGCTGCATCCAGAAATTATCTGAACTATACAAAGAATCCCATGGTAGCCCACCTCAACAACTTATCTTGGTCTTCCAATACTCTCTGTCCCTCGCTCTCCCTCCCTCCCCTAGCCTTTGCTGCGGTAAATCCGATAAAGGCTTCTTAGCCCTCGCCGGTGGAGTGCTACAGCGCGCTCTCGGATAACAAGCCTCGTCCGGTGAGCGACGGGCTCGTTCCGGGGAATGCGTTTGATTAAAGCTCTGCTCGCTCGCGCCCGCGCGCGAGTACTGAGTCGAGTCCCTTATATCCATTGATAGTTGGGAAACTCGACTGATGCGCGCGTTCCCTCCGAAATATCTTGCGCCCCCCGTGCAGATAGTCGTTATCAAATTCCTAGCGATGTCCTTTCATTTCGCTTCTGCTGCGGCGCCGCTGTGAGCTTCGATATCGATCGTCGATCTATATATATATGGCGTACGCGTACCTGAAGATTTCTTTTCTTTTGCGATGCAGCCGCTTGGCGAAAGAATGCCCTGTATGCGGGGGTATATGTATATAGGTAATGCATTGATTGACGGGAAATTTTTTGTAAAGGGACCGAAGGAGGACGTGAAGCTACGTCATTAATCACTGGGCGTTAACGACGAACGTGAATTTTTTCCCGAGCTTTTAGAATTTTTAAGCGCGGCGTTCTTGGCGCGATAACGCTAATAATGGCGAGAGGGGGCGATAATTGAAGGTAAAGAATAATTGTAGCTACATAGGTGTATTGGCAGGTTGAAAAAAGTGATTAATTGAAGAGTTTTTTATTCGAGAATACCTCGTATAGTGCCGATGAAATTTAATATGTTCTCTTCTATACAGTGCTATGCAAATGTTTTAATGAATTCAACCTGTTTTAATAAAAAAAAAGTATGCAAAGCATTTTCTCACTAACCAAGTGAATTCAAAAATAGTAGAATGGTTCATTGTCAGTACGAAAAAATGAATATTACCCGTAACGAATTTTACCAATATCCACTATTTGACATCGAGCACACGCAACCCAAACTTTTTTTATTACGCGCCATCACTGAATTTTCGCTTCCATATCCCATCTAAATAATAAAAATGATAACGCGTATCTTGCAGCGCGCATCATATCGCGCGTATAAAATTATCAGCATTTTAAAATCCAAATTACCGTTTGATTACGCGACTGCTGCGGCAATTTTTGCGCGCGATTCCACGCGCGTAATTGCCGCTCGAAACTGGTCGCGTCCATATATACACATACACACACCACGCGCGATAAATTATTATTTTCCCCCTCTCATCCGCTAAAACAATAATTTCTTCGCGAAATTTTGGATTAAAAAAAAGGCACACGCGCGTCCTCGTTATTATGCGCGCAGCACGTTACCCGCATGTAATAACCCAGCCGATGGGCGGTGCGGTGCGCCGCCTCGGGCTCTCCACATCCCCTCCCCTACACAAATGATATGCGCGATCGAACGGGAACGCGACTCTAATTCTTGTAAAATACTCCGATAGCTGAAGAGCAGCGGCGCTGGCCGTACTATGCATTTTTCGCATATTACGCTCGCGGCGGGAGCGCGCGCGCGTTCATTAGCGCTAGCTCGTTGGAATGCATTACGAAATTATGAATTTTACCGGGGCTACGGCGCGGCAGTATGGAAATTCGAGAGAGGTGGTCGAGCGGAAAGAGAGAGAGGGAAGGAAGAGGCTGCAGCAACGGCGAGCCGATCATAGCGAGGGAATTATTCTTCATTGACGCACTAACTAGCCGCGGGATCCAGCCAATTTGCAAGGGTCAGAATTTACTTTATGTACGTGCGGCCGGCCGCGCGAGCGCTAGCCAGCATCCCAAAGGAGATGGGAGTGGGATATATCTGTAGTTCGAGAAGTTATGTCCGAGGAGTAGGTGCAGTTTATAGTTCGGCTGGTTGAAAAGTATGAAAAGTTAAAAAACCTTTTATTGAAAAAATATAGTAATGTATACTTAAGTAAAAATGTTCCATGCGGTAATATTAATGAAAGTCATAGTCTTTGCAGTCAGACCCGTGTACGGTCTCCATACGCAAGAACAATATTAATTTTTATCCTAATAAAACATCAATCCCAATTATGCTAAACACATAGCGACGCGTGTACGACACAATCGAATTAATGAATTTTGCTAGCTCGCCGATTATCATTTTGTCAAATTCCACTCCCGCATATTACGATTCCGTCCCGATAATCATCTAAAACACAGGCCCAGCAGCGCGCGCGTGCGATCGTGCAATTGACGGACGTTAGATGAACATCACACATCGCGCCGCGTCTAACACGCCAGAAATTTAGGGGGTTTGCAATCGACATCGGCTATTATTTCGCAGACGACAATCAGCAGGCTCTCCCCCCACCCCGCGTGATATCGTTCCGACCGCGCGGCTGTATAATTAGCCACTCGCGCGCGCGCGCGCGTAATCGATCGAATGCCGCAACGCGCGTCGGAAACAAATCAGCCCACGTACGCACGCGATCGTTAGACGAGCGCAGAGACCGAGCGAAACCAATAGCCAACCGCGGCGAAAATTCGAGTGAGTGAGTGACTGTTAGAGCAGCAGCTCGTCATAAGCGGATTAGCGCGAAATTATCGCGGTAAAAAAGAGGGGGAGGGGAAGAGGGGAGAAGCAAAGGGAGAGCTTTGGCTGCCGGCCAGAGGGAATTTCCTCGGGTTCTCGGGCGGCAGTGGAGCTCGCTCTCTCTCTCTCTCTCTCTCCCTCTCGTCATCGTCGCTGTTCTGTGTACGCAGGGACTAAAAGCTGCTTAGAGACGTCGAGCGGTATTGAGAAGACAGTCTTTGCGGCGAGTAGCAAAGGAAACGCGAGCGGTTGCGTCCGGAGAAGCCGATACAAGCCTAGTCTCTCTCTCTCTCTCTTGCTCTCTCGGCAGACCAGACTATTTATCCGGAACACGTTGGATCCGCGAGTGTCCGACTATGTGCGTGTTTATGTGTATACGTGTAAGTGCGTGCTATATAGAGAGGATGAGAGCGTCGTAAAGTATAGACAAGAAAGCGTTTACTTGCCGATAGCTGGCGCTGAACTAGATATTAGATAAAGCGAGCGGAAAAAGCTTCGCCATTAAGGATGCTGCTGTTATTAAAACCGTGGTTTTATTATTTTCAGTTGAAGGCCGGTAGAATAACATGAAAGATATGAACGTGGACCTTTTTAGACAGTTTTTTACACGCTCAGAATTTAGCGTGCGCAGCACACCGGTATGGATTACATGACTGGTTTTCTAGGTTGAAAATGAAGATTTTCCACCCTGTATCGTTTATGTGCTTCGCACTCTAAACTAATGGCAGTAATAAATTTAAAAAAAGGCACAAAAGAGTCAAAAGTTCAGGAGATTTCCCCATATATTTGATCAACAAAGTTTTTTTAATTCCCATCTTATTATTTATTATTATTATTATTATTATTATTATTATTATATCTATCGTGGGATAGTAGTACCACATGAAATACAATGACAAACCTAAATTGCATTACCTTGCTTCGACTGAAATATATATTTAAAAGAAGCAAGTATATGTCCATATAATGATACAAATAAGTGCGGGAGGCCTTTGAAGTAATGAAAAAAATGCTTTTTAATTATTGTATATAAATATTAAGATGTTTCAAACGACAAATGCATTTTAAAGAAATGAAACAACGTTTTACAATCCATAATAAAATTCATTTCCTCCGCTGTAACGTCATCAATAACTTCGCCATTAGAGTCTTTTCTCTTGTTACTACCAACCATTCAACTTTCATGCTGGCCTGTAAGACAGCAATACGTCCTTAAGCTTCTTCCTCCATCCGTTTCTCAACTCAAACGCTCGCTCTGTACTCATTCAGCGGTAGAGCTCAGAGAGAAAGAGAGAGAGAGCAAGAGAGACAGAGAGACGGAGAAAGTGAGGGAGAGATGAAGGAGAGAGAGAAGTCGAGAAGACTACTCTGCCTCAGCCGCTGCTCCAGACGGAGAAAGCTCGCGTCAATTTCTCGTTTCCTTTGCCGACTCTCTCTCTCTCTTCCTCCGCTGCTGCTGCAAACTGTTCGCCCGATAAAGGAGACTCAGGCTTCGGTCGTCCGCTAATTGCGTTAAGATCCTGAGGCGCTACCGGGGCGAGGCATCGTCGCAGCACGCGAGATTGAACGGCGCACAGCGCCTCCTGTTTTTGTCGCGCTAGCGAAATAGTCAGCTCTCGTTGTGGCGGATTAATCACGGCGAAAGGGTGAATTTCAATGAACGGCTGGGGTAGTTTTGCAAAAGGGGGACGGAGGAGGGGCAAGAAGGAAGGACGCTGCGCGACGGAGGTGCACGGGGTTATTAGGGGTTGATTAATCGAGCGGATATTTAATATTGCGGATTTGGGTGTCGGAGAAAGAGAAATTCGTGGTTTCGAGCGAGGGTGTCTGTTTGATTGTGGAATCCGCTTGAGACGTAAATCAAAGTATAGTTTGAATGAACTAATTTCGGTAATGATTAGGGTGACTACGCCAGTCTTGGAACAGTCACCAGTTAACGAACATTTTCTTTATATGTATGAAAATATCAAGCTTTCTATGTATTATTTATCTAACATGACGATAATTTTCGAATCCCTGAAAATTTTTATTTCATTTTATATAAAGATTCTGCATAAAAGAAATTATCTTGTTAAGAATAAAATCATAAAATCGCCGCTATTAAGTGTTTCTTCACTGGCGATGTATTCCTTCCCTAGTGAAATGTATTTAGATACTAAGATTGCGTGTTCCTTTACTGGTTTTTAGGAGATATTTACAGATTTTCATTAAATAAAATTTTTACTTTGATTCTTTATTCAAAATTTGCTCACCGACGTAAAGTTTGAACATTTTAGAATATAAATTTCAAAAGGGTTTTACTTTTAATCAATTTTTAAACCACTTAATTAAATAACAAAAATTACAATTTCCTTATTCGTTCCTTCACTGGTGAAGTCACCCTACTTGGAATGAAAATTATCAATGGCTCAGTAGAAAAAACGGAATTTAGTCAGACGGCGTTATTGTACTTATTACAAGTTTTATATTACGTGAACAATCATTTCGTATGATAAATTTTATACGTTTTAAAATGGTAATTAAAATTTTGATAAGTTTAGTTTCTCTGTGGAACGACAATTCCGAATGAGATTGAGCCCTTGAGAATTGAACTGAAAAACTAGCTTGACTTTATTCAAAAGCACAAAAATATCATTTAATCCAGCGAATCACTAATTAAATAACATATCGCGGAAAACTAACAGTTATATAGATCGTGTATTTTATTCTAAAACATCTTGGGACACTTTCTCAAGATCCATATAGAAGTAGCTGCGACTATGTAACGAAGTACATTAGAAAATCGTGACGATAGGAGTGGGAGCCAGAGAGGTAGAGAAAAGAGCTGGAAAGCGTGCGGTGTTAATTTAAAAAGTTTTATGAGACTTAAATTAAAATCTCCGTATCACGCTTCCAGCCCGTGAAACGGAAAAGAGAGCGGGGGACTTCCTTGCCTTCTCCTTTTGCAACTTGCCGCGGATTAAGTCACCGCGCGAGGGAGCTAGAGCAGCGACTTTAAACCAATTAACTCTCGCAGCTCCCAACGCATGATTATTTACCAAGTGAAATTAAATTGCGAAAGTGTGCCGTCTACGACTTAATTCTTAATAAATACGGTGCATAGAGTGTAAGAGGATACGAGCGCTTAGCAGCCCACTGAGGCGCGCCACGTAGAATCAACTAGATCTTCTCTGGCTCGCGAAGACGCAGAGATTCTCAGGCTTTGTTCTACGGTTATTACTTTAAACACTTTTAAATACTTGTGAACACACAAATAACAACCGTCAATCGTGTGACCTAAAATTTAGTCATATTATAAAACAATAATTTCGGTTAGAAAAAAAAATTATGTATATCTCATATTTTTCTTATCCCAGGTAAATTTTCAGACCAAGTGCGGGAAAAATTCAAACACGTTCTTAGTTTTTTAATCAATAATCAAACACTTTTTCAATACACAAGTTCCTTCTCATTCCCGCACCTAATATGAAAATAGCTCGCTCGACACGCCAGACCGCGCTGTCGAGTTTGCGCAAACACACTGCGCGCGCCATCATCGACAAATTCCGAAGAGCAACAAATTTTCATTGAGTGACTGCAGCATTCGCCGCTACCGCCGCCGCGCTTTTGCCCCGAGGGAAATGGATCAAAGAGAGCGAAGCGCGTTCGCGCACTCGCTTCTACGGCATCGTGTGCCCACCGGGCGGCGCTCAGCGTACACAGCATTAGAAAAGTCAAGTCAAATAAGAAAGAGCCACCCCTACTACGCCGTCGCTACCGCCACCGCCTCCCCGTCGTCTCTTTCAAAGGCATCAAACTGCTTCGAAGTACCGGGGGATAGAGAGAAAGAGCGAGAGGGAGAGAGAGAGAGAGAGAGAGAGAGAGAGAGAGAGAAATACAGACAGGGAGATAGCGGCAAGAGCCAATACGCAAACACTTCCCGACGCGTAATTTGCGAAGTTCGCCAGTCGCCCCGAGCGCGGCGCACTGCGCGCGTGCAGGAAATCGCAACTCAACGCGTAAATATATACCCGCGCGCGCCCCGTGAATGCCTCGGCTTCTCTCGCTCTCTTTTTCCCCTCTCGCCCCCTCCCTCCCACCGCCTATATGTACTTTATTTACTCTCTTGACCCCGTTTTCGTCGCGAGCGTATACATATATATATACTACCTACGCGCTCCACCCAGCCGTATAACTGAGAGCTTTCGTGTTCGTTTGGGCTGTTCGCGTTCGCTTTTTCCGCTGTTGCTGCCGTCGCCGCCGCAGCGGCTTTTTCCCTCTCCTCGCTGCGCGCACGTAGAAAGCGCACGAGCGAGTGGCCAGCTGGCTGGCTGGGTTTGAAAAAGTTTCGAGAGGGAAAGTTTCATTGCTGACGTAAATGCGCGCGAGCTCTATATAGCTCCGCTTTGTCTGCCGACGGTTGGGAAATTTTTGCACGTTTCTCCGCCTCAACGTGCCGGGGGGGAGAGGAGATTACGGTTGTGAAAAATGAGCTGATTTCCATATTTTGCCTTATACGGGTATTAACGCAAATCGCGTAATCGCGTCTTTTATTGTCGACTCGCGGTGGTATTTGCGCGCGATTGCGGACTCTTATAGCAACAAGGCGAGGCGAAGCAAAGTCTCTCGCCGAATGCTGACGTACTTCAAAGTCGAAGGACGCAATTTCGATTTTCGATTTCGATTGAACTTCGCCGGTCCCATCACGATAGCAACAGAGAGGGAGTACCCGAGCCAGCGTAGATCGTGGGAAGATAAAAGTCGAGGAACGAGTGATCCCATCACTCCCCCGCGTACCATTGGGCAAGAAACGGGGAGAGACAAGTTTAAGCCGCCGTGCGCGTCCTTCGACCGAGTTTTACGGCTGCAAGTTTGTCTGTTATCTTTCGGAATGAACCTATTAGCTTTCGTTCTTTCTATCCCGCAGCCTTCTCTCTTCTTCCTCCTTCAGTCGCGCCGTCGACCGAGCACCTTTGAGGTACTTTACAATGCCTCCCTTCTTACTCTTCATTGGGAAATTTTTATGGAATTAACCCCTCCCATAACCCGGTATACGTTTTTTTACTCTATTTAGTCTGATCTCTTCTCCAAGTTCTTTTTTTTTCTTTCATCAAGGATTTAGGAAAAGTTTTCTCGTGTTCGTAATTTTTCCAAAAAAAAAGTCCTACCACTTGACCTCTCAAAAGCAGATTTTGTAACTTGAAATAGCTCTGCCACTAAACTTTCCCGGCAAAACTAAATTGGAGTATTTTATAATTCGAGTATATATTATACGCGCATGTCAAGTTACAAAAGTAAAGTTTTAACTTCGGAGCGGTGTGCGCGCGTAATATAAGAATAATTCAATTGCCGGCAGTACGCGTATGTGCGCGCGCATGCGTTTTTCGCTCATTCGGCTTTTCAGACTTTTTGAATGTGAAATATTTTAAATGCTACCCGGAATATGCAGTTGCGACTTTTCAGCCAGCGCACGGAGTGCAAAGTGGCTAAATTCTCTCAAAAGTCCAGTTAGCTTCATCAGGATTAAAACGACACTGCATTGAAATATTTTATTACGTGCTAAGTACTCGCGACATTATATACGTATTCCAACTGTAATGCAGCTTACAAGGAGAGTGCCAGTCACGTGGGTCCATAAATAATGATTTACTCTTCAAAAATATAAACTCTGAAATCCTATATAAAGTTTGTTGTAGATTTGTAAAATCAAGTAGGATATTTACTAAAAACATTAATTTACAGTTCTTAGAATGAATTAAAAGATGGATGTCTATACTCACAAAAAAGGCTTCATTAGTGGAAATGATCTTTTAAAGTTTCACGAAATTCCGAGCTCAACATCTCTCTCACATTAGACGAAACAAACACACACACATTCATCACTGGAAAGCCAGTTCACGCAAGCGCGGAACAGCGGAACCGTCTTTCCTGCCGCGATCGAAGCGTGAGGCAGCACAGGGCGGCGAGACTCGCGAGCGCGGGATGAATCGCCGTAAATCACGCCGGCGTCTGAGAAGTTTTCATAGCCGGTGCTGCCGCCGCCGCCGCCGCCGCTCGCGCGCGCGGCTTATACGAAGCGGCTCGATTTCTCATTACCCAAGTTCTCGGTCGTCAAATTTTATTAACCGCCCACTTCAGGCCGCCGCCGCCGCCGCTGCTTCGAACTCAATATCGTAGATTCGCGTAAGCTTTAACTACCGAACGTTTTCCCAGTTCGACTTCTGTCGCTGTCACTCTGTGATAGAGTCCCGATCGATTCGTCTGGGCTTTTCGTTTTTAGAGTTTGCGCGTGGGACCAATGCGGACGGAGATTCGCGTTCGACCGCAATGTGGCTTCGATATAGTTGCGAAAAGTGAAACGCGGGTATAAATCAAATTGAATAGAATGCGAAAGCGCTCGTACAGCATTTTTTCGTTTTTACAGAGTAAAAAGACGTCAGCAGAATCCGAGGCTATAAAGTAAAATATTTCAAGATTACAAAATTACGCAATGTAAAATGAATCCGCTAATTAATAACTCGTACAGTTCCGCGTGATAAAAGGATGCACGAGCGTCCACTCTCTTTCATTCTCTCTCCCTCTCTCTTTCTCGCGGCTTATTTTCGACGTTACCCCGTTCCATCCGAGCGCGGACAGCCGGCGTACGATATGCTTTCCATTTTTTTCCATCGAATGAGCTTATTGAATCCCGTCATCTCTCAGCTACTTCTCCCCGCAGTGCGCTCTTTTATATTTTTTTTTACATTTCGACCCCTCTCCACGTTCCTTTTAACTTTTTCATACCTCGTGCGCTGGCTGGTTCGCTCGAGGCCGCGCACCGCACGCGCTCATTATCTCGTCCTCTCGAACGAAGCGCGTTCGCGTTTTTACGCCATTTTCCTTCTCCTCCTCTATACCTCCACCAGCGCGAGCCGCTGGCAGCTTTGTTCGTCCCTCACTCTCGCTCTTTCAAAGCAAGCAATAATTCCGTGCTCCTCGAGCGAGAACTAATTTCCCGGCGTTTCGTACCTCGGCGTTTCATTCCTCTCTTTCTCTCTTTCTCTCTCTCTCATTCGTTTCGCTTTTATCGCGCACCGCGCGCTCGTTCGGTCAGCGACGCGCGCGTGCAGGCGCTTACACTCGGCGGGCCTTTCAGAATCGTAACGAACGCAATAAAGGGGTCGAACTTTTTCCGGTAGCCTGAATACGAGGAGGGGATGGTGAAAAGGGCGAAAAGCGTCTTATTTACGAGGTGCTTCTATGTGCGCGCGCGCTGAGCGCGAGCCTTCGACATATGGACGTCCACGCGAAGGCGCGCCGCCTGCCTTTTATTTTACACCTGGCTGGCGGAAATTTTATCGCTCGCTTTTCTCCCCAACTTCGTTTTCCTTTTTTTTTTTTACTGAAGCTGAGATCGTTCACGTGCGTGCTTTGTTCCACGCAGAACGTAAAAGTCGCGCGCTAGCATGAGTCGGCATTTGCCGATTGTCGAAAGAAGATGTCGGGTGTCGATCGATTTTACATATATGTTCCTTTGGATTTACCTTCATAAGATAAATTATAGATAGCATCACTCTAACCAAATGATTGAGTGGTTTTGCTTAACTGAACTTGATGCGGATCAATGCGCTCGTCGTGATGTATATGAAATTAATTAATCAATTATAGCGCATCCGTTCGCTGCATATACAGCAAAATATGCATCGTGCGCAAATTTCTCTGTAAGGAATACTATTTACAGTATTGAAAAATACAGGAACTCTTTGATTGAAAGCACATGTGCGTTGCACCCTCACTGATTCACTCCATCTTTCGCGAAACTGATCCAGTTAGCGAATTCCGAGAAACTGAAAATGTACTTTTTCCCTGTTTACAAGCCTGGTGCATGCGCACAAATATTGAAAAACCTCTAGCACGAGCACGCCGTGTATACTGACTTTACATTTCATCTGGGAAAACGCATATAGCGAACAATATGGGTCAAAGGAAAGCGGTAAATAATTTGTTTGCGTAGAAATATTTGAAAAAAATCTGAAAATTACGATGCAATTATACTCGTGGCTTGTATTGACGTAGTTCCCATTTTGAATTTTGATAACGAAAAGTAAATATAGCGAGTTATATTTAAAACCGTATGAAAGTGCAGTAACGCGATTGAACCATTTTTTTCCAAAAATTAGTCGAATATATAAATACTTATCTAATAAACTATAGATAATAAATATGTGATTTTTTAATAATATTGTTAATGAAAAAGTATTTTAAAAATGTCAACGTAGCGTATACCACAATGTTACCAAATGTATTGTGTTATTTTATTGATACACGCAGTTTTGACGAAATGTACCGTATTATCATATTTAAATATTCCCTGATAAAATTATCTACCGTTTGTTCAGTTGGAAAATGATTTTCCTTTTATTTTCTTCCGAATTCCCAGCCATTTTGTCGTAATTCATGAAAAATATGCGCAGAGCACAGGAGAAAAGTAAATGATTTTCAATATAAAACACACAGAGTACTTAATTAAAAAAAAAAAAACAACCAAAAGAACCGGCTTACGAATTTGAAAAGGGTACATTCGCCGCGCTGTACTCGAGCTTTATAAAAATAACAAAGATTCGAAATTCATTAAAAAAAAAAAAAACACAACCAACCTTTAGCTGGGTGGGCACAGGCTCGGAGGCGAGGAGCTGCTTCAGAGCCGTGTGCCCGTGTCCGTTCTGCTGTCCGGCGCCCGCGGCAGCGCCTCCCGGTGTGCTGGGCGTGCTCGGGTTGCTACCCGGCGTGTTGGGCGTATTTGGCCCGGTCGCCGGACTGCTCGGACTCGCGCTCTCATTGCCCATGCCGTTGACGTTCTGCGCCCCGTTGTTGCTGCTACTGCTGTTGTTGCTACTGTTGCTGCTGTTGCTGTTCTTGTTATTGCTGCTGCTGTTGTTATTATTGTTGTTGATGTTATTGTTGCTGTTGTTATTGTTATTGTTGTTGTTGGGAGTGCCGTTGCCGCCCGCGTGGTGGTTCTCCGTGTGCCGGCGCAGACTGCGCGCGTCGCAGTACGACTTGCCGCAGCCCTCGGCTTTGCACTCGTACGGCTTTTTGTTGCGATGCGTGAGCATGTGACCGTTCCTGTGGGCAGATAAAGGATAACGAGACTTTAGAGCATGGGAATCGGCTCGGCATTTAGATAACTCATAACAAAAGTTGTCTGTAATTATTTACAATAGGTAATGTGATTTTGTAATCTTGAATATTTACGATACCAATAACATAGCGAATGCAAATATATTTTTTCGATCAAAAGGACTTAATTAAAGTATTATGCCAACACAATTTAAATATATGTGTTATTAAATATTTGTATTATAAAATTATGTAAGCTCGCGTGTATAAATAAAAGAGATAAAAAATGAATTCAAAATCGCATGCTCAAATTTTACATGAGTAGCTAGTTTCGTATGCTGAAAGTCTGTGAACTATAAATCATAAAGAAAAACATTTAATCTCAAAATCTTCATCGTTCATATTAACAAATAATTTATACGACATTCAATACCATCTCCAGTGCGTGAAAAAAAATACCGCGATTCGTCATTCACATATAAACTTCTTTCCACGACTTTTCCCATCTCGAGCGCAAATAGCAAGCGAGGCGACGGGCACGCGTGCGCATTTTTCAATCATCCAAATTGACCGCGCGCGTTGCCGCATGCTATATATATACACACACGTTCTCTCAAGCCCCATCTCGCCGAGCTCGGGAAAATCAATGAGTCAGTCAGAGCGTATAGCGAACGGGGGGAGCGCGAGCGCGAGATACTCTGTATACGACCAATGAAACGCGACTAGTGTACTCGCAATTGTCGAGAGAGTTGCTGCCGTTGCTGTATACGGCTCTGATGCGCGTATCGCTTCTGTGTCACGCGCGGAGTGCGTGAACTCGCACAGCCGCACCGGCAAAACTGTGCGCCAGCATGCTAAAGATGAGAGAAAGGGAGAGAGAAAGAGAGAGAGAGAGAGAGAGAGAATACACGAGGGACGCGATAGAGTGATAGCTCGTATGCGATTCGAAATCCGAGTGCATGCGTTAGATCGAGTGGCGTGAATACAAGAGAGTGATAGAAATAGATAGAGAGAGAGGCGCGTGTATGTGGAACGTTCGTACTATCCATCATCCATTACACTAGAAAATTCTTATACCATCCGGAAGTTCTCTCTTTCTCCCTCTTTCTTATTCTACAATCTTCCTTTCTTGATCTCTGAAATGGTATAGATAGCAAAAATGTGTATGTTACCGTCTATCTCATTCGCTCAATTTCGCCCAATATGCAGAAAAGAGTGAGAGAGAGAAACCGACGCTGAAGTGATACGTCGAACCTTGCACCCGGCGCCCGTAGGCGACGCTGTGAATTATACCGTTCAAGCTGTTTATGAGAGAGATGAAAGATAGAGAAAGAGGTGGACAGACAGAGGTAGAGGGAGAGATTTACATAGAAGAGAAGAGAGTGTGGATCGAGAAAGCGAGAGGGGCAGAGAGAAGCATAGAGTAGGAGCGAGGGAGGGAAGCTCTTGAAAATCAAAGATGAGCCTCGTTTTCTTGCTTGCCTCAGCTCTATTTTTCACGCTCTTTGTCCTTGTGGCACGGCCTCTTTTGCCTCTGCAACCCCCGCGCGAGCTCTGGAGTGTTGCCCCTTTGTGCGATGCAACAAGTATGTTTATGCACGGATCTCTCGTATCAACAGGTTTTTTAGGCGTCGTGCTGTTTTGTGATGTCTTTTATCTTCAAATTTATTCTCTTTGTTGATTAAAATCGATTAAAATTAATAGATCGACCGAATGTACGTGCTATATTGTACTTTACGTAAATGCAACATTATTGTAGTGAAATCTTATAATAAATAGTAGATGCGTACAACCTGGTGACAATTTTTTTTTCTCAATTTGCAAACCACGTAACGGACGAAAAACTGTTGAACAAAAGGTGTATATTACAAACCATAATAATGCAATGCTTGAGCGATTTTTATCATCGAATTATACTTTTTGTAGATATTTTTTCAAAATATTACCTGCGCGAACTCAAGAAGAAATAAATAAATAACAATCGATAACAAATTAGTGCAGAGTCAGACGAGTAGAATTCGACGATAACACAAAAACAGAATGACAAATTACTTGCGGAAATATTATGCTCCACTATTTTCGCAAATACTTGGATTATTGCTGTAAATCAACAGTTACAACATGTCCAATATTCAGTTGAAAAAAAAAAAAAAAATAATAATCGCGTAAGTGCTCGGAATTTTAAACTTGACCTACAATTACCGAACGAGAAAAAGAATTGATACAGAGATGTACCTCAATATTTTCTTGTAAATCCCGATAAAATACTATTAATAATTTTTAAACTATTTTTCAACTATAGTTTTTCAATTCTTCACTTTGATGAAAATGATCACCAAAGAGCTCCAAGGTATCAGTGAACATTGCATCACGAGCTTATCCACTTACAAAGAAATCCGCTTTTCTTATACGAAGACGTAGAAGAAAGTCAGACCAATTTCTTTCCTGAACGTCAACTCTACACGATCCCTCATCCACGCGCGCGCAACAAGTAGCCACCGGTGCCGCGCACCCAATTGTGCGCGGCAGCAACGACTGGAGGGAAAAAAAAGTCTCAGCGAAAGAGTCACGAGATGACGCGCGTTACCGCGACTACTCTCGAGGGTCGTCTCCGAGTAGAGGTCCACTTCTCCTCCTTCTCCTCTACTCAACGAAAGAAGCTATGCCATGCGACTCCGTCATAATTGTATTAATCTGAGAAACTACGGGGCAGGGCGCGCAACGACGTCGTTAAAGCCGCGCGCGGCGAAGATTCGAGATTAAGAGTAGATAAAACAGCTCGTAAGCGCGAGCGATGCGCCGCCGGCGATAACTCGGGACCCGGACAAGAGGAGCGGCTAGTTGTCGTCGTCCTCCTCGTCGTCGTCGTCGTCGCCGTGGCCACTTTAGCCGGAGTGACGTTATCTCTCGAGCGGCGGATGACTCGAGCTGGGTAAGTATATAGAGAGGTGCTTCAACGCGCGGGAAGAGAGGAAGGATCGGGGATGATAAGTGGGGAGTGAAACCTGGGAGTTTAAATAATACACACTTCCAGTGGCTTAAAGCTGGTAATACGACGTATCAAGGAAAAATTATGAGAGTTAAAATTTGATAACTGCTATTTGAAAGATATGTGTTGATACGGACGACAACATCTAAGCTTACGGTTAAAAAAGTTATTTTATAAATTTGTATTGATTTGAACACTAGGATAAATTAGTTACGTAAATATAAAATTACGTTAACAATCAAAGTGAAATATATAGCATTCTTTTAACGTTTCATTCCAGGTTGCAATTGGCCCGAGCAAAAGAGCCATCTGTAAAATACTCCGGAGCTTATTGAGCCGAGGAAAATTGTCATTTACGAGGTGGCTAATTTATATTGAGCACACGGCTGCATGCGGTTTTTACTCGACCCGACGATCCCCTCTACCTCTCGTAAGAGCAACGGATCGTTAGCGAGCGGGCGCAAGCGCAAAATTTCGCGAGTGAGAGAGAGAGGCAAACGATCGGACCCGGTCGTCGAAGAAAGTTTAACGGTCGAGCGAAATACCGTTGGAACTCCTTAAATCAGCAAAGTTTTCCCCTAGTCACGACTACTACCACGACGACGATGGCGACGGCGTAACGGCTTTAATTTGTAAAAGCTAATTTACCGAACTTTTAGCGCGCGACTATATACCCGTCAAAGAAAAAGGTGCTGTGCTGTGTGTAGCGGAGGAGAGAGGAAGTCGTCGTCACCGCCGCGCTACGCCCGATCACCTCCCCAGACGAGCAGAACTGAGGAAGACAGGAAAATTGAGTAAGTATCGATGAAAGAAGGAAATCTCGTGAATCGAGAATTTTTTAAAGAAAAAGTCTCAGCAGTTCATTGCCCATGTTGCGGATATAAATGGAGAATTTCATTTATTATATCACTTTTTACGATGAAAGGAGATTAAATTTAAGAAAGTTTAATTTCTGTAGTAAGAAGATTTTAAAAATACATCGATTTTGTGACAAAAAAATTGCTGGTAATGAAAGTATTCTTGTCAGTTAGACGTATACGAATAGATTGCACAACAAATTCAAGAAAATGTTTCTGCACAATAAGTACCAAAGTATAAAAGATATTCTGACCATGTCCAGTCTGTGGAGAATAAGTTCGTTCAGAAAAATTGATAATAATTGATAATAATGAGAAACGGTTCTTTCGAAGTAACAGTATGAGTTTCTTATAGAGCTCGTGATATAAAATCTAAAATCATCGCCACTTAAAATTTGCGTGAAATATATATAAACGTTTCGTTTTTTATTGAAAGAAGATTCGTCTTTTCGGCGTAAAAGAAAGGCCGACGAAACTCCAGTCATTTCTATTGTTACTAAATTAAGAAGCAACAAACTTAGCCTCTGCAGCACAGGCCTTCCCTCTTCAGCGAAATCGTCTTTTAAAAGAACTCGAGAGACCGAAGGATTTAAGCACCTGCTTTAAATCTCCGAGGCGGCCCGATAAAATCGGTCCGTATTTCCTCCTCACGCCCACCCCCGCCACTGCTCCCCTTTCTCACGGAAAACTTTTAAATCTCGCGAAAAACAGAGATAAGACTTTTTCACGCGCGGCGGCAACGACAGCAGCTATGGCTATTTCGCGCGCCGAGAAGGCACACAAAGACAAGTAAGTGCGGAACGGCGAAAAGTCCTTCGCGAAGTAATAAAAATAAAAGGCGGGCAGAGTCGCGCTCGCGTTCCCGCCCAGGACAAAGAAGTAGTAGAGCGACAGAGAGAGAGAGAGAGAGAGAGAGAGAGAGAGAGAGAGAGAGAGAGGATGCTAAAAAGAGGAATAAATGACGTCAATCGACGAATAAAAGTATCGAGCGGTTAAAGGAGACGATCGTGTCGAATGCAAATCTCCCGCTGGCCTCGTTAGCGAGTCCCAGCGCGCGCGCGCGGGAGAGGCAATTTGGTTTACCACCGCGGCAAGCGGACAATTAGAGGCAGAGAAGGTTAACGAGGCGCGCCGCCGGATGATCGCGCGCGCTCGCGTCGATACAAAAAGCGAGTTGGAGAGAAAAAGAACGACGCTCGTTTATTGCTCGCCGAAATGCCGTCTATTTACTGCTTTTAATAAATGAGGATGGGGCGAGTGAAGTTAATTTCGAAATTACTTTCGCGCGTTCCGTCCTCGAGCACTACTGAATGTATTGCTTTTTAGTTGAATTTTAATGAGACGCCGACCTGCTGAAACTTTGTGCGCGATTCCGGCGGGCTGAAGTGTTTTGAGTGGAAATGCGCAATGAAATGCCGCCTGTCTTTCTAGCACGCGGGAAACAATCTGAAAGTGATACACGGAGGTTAATTGCTATTGCTGCGATTCGCGGAACGAGTGATTCCGACGTGCGGGCTTTCTAGCTTGATTACTGACTTTGATGCTAAATTTTTCCGACGTTTATACTTCATTTGTTATCCTATTATTGTTACTAAATGGGCCAGCGTAAAACGCAATCTCGTTGACACGTCACAATTTAGAGGGGAAAAGTTTTCAAATAATGATTGAAAATCAGTATATAGTGTTGAAGTAGTGTTGTAACCATACCGCCGCGTTCTTAATTGCAAAGAAAAATATTTTCGTCGTCTGTTTGGAGAACGAGGAGCGCCCAAAAACCACCACTCGGAGCCCGGGAAAACGTACAGCCAACAAGATATAATCCCCGACTGCTCAAACCACCTGACAGAGCAGCCCACACATACAAACACCCACACACCTTGGCCACAATCATCCCTTTCTAAACCGGCCGACAAATGTGGCGCGACGCGCATCGATCCCCTCACCTCCCTCCCATGCACCGCCCGACGAACGTACACCGACATAGACGGAGAGAAAGAGAGGAAAGGAGAAACAGAGCTCGCCGGGCAAATAACGTCGACGCGAACTTTTTTCCGAGCCGTCTTCTCCTCCTCCTAATCCGCAGAAACGTCCGCGCAGCGTCAGCTCGTTCGCCGGGCGCCCGTTCGTCTTTGTCGTGCTCGCTCACCCCCTCGAATGAAATAGTAACGTGCAGCGCGCGCGTACACGGATAAAGAAAGAAAGAGAGAGAGAGAGAGAGAGAGAGAGAGAGAGAGAGAGAGAGAGAGAGAGAGAGAGAGAGAGAGAGAGAGAGAAACAGAGAGGGAGGGAAGGAGGAAGAGAGAAAGTGCTGCAGTCCCCTCGAGCGAGCGCCCCGCGAATCCCAAGCAGCGGGATTTAGAGATCCGACGCACGCGCGAGTCTTTGAAGGAAATACACGGGTAGAGTGAGAGAGAGAGAGAGAGAGAGAGAGAGAGAGAGAGAGAGAGAGAGAGAGAGAGAGAGGGGGAGATAGTCGACCAGTTAGCCCGAGCCAAGTCGCTAGTAGCAGTGGTGGTAGTTGAGTCAACGGAAGGCCTCAGGTAGACCTACGCCGAAGCTATTGATTTCCCGTTCGCTTCTTCGTCTTCTTCTTCTTCGCGGTCCTCTTCTTCAGCTTCTCCTCCCGTTTATTTTCCTTTTCTTCCTGCTAGCTGCTCGAGGAATTGAATCCTCAGTCCGCGAATATAGCTACTACTCTCTCTCTCTCACTCTTTCTCCCTCTATACCTGGTGGAACACGCGCTCTTTGTTCCGATCGGCGCTGCTACTGGCTTTTGCCCGACAACGACGACTATATATACTATAGTCTCCATTGTTTTTTCCCGCCGCAGCGTATTTCGCGTAATAATGAAGGGCCAGCGGCAGCAATGGCGGCGACGTGAGTGCCGATACTTCGCTCCCCGAGCGAAGCCCACCAGAAGTATTAAGAAACATGGGCCTGCAAGCTAAGTATTCGTGGAATGATAGCGGATGTCAAGCTTGCTTCCTTTTTTTATTTTACTTGAATATCATCCCTGGTAAAAATTAGTCCATTAAAAATGGGCAAGAAAACGGAAACTGGCCATTGGAAATGATTAGTTATTAGACACAAGTGTAATGCTTTTTTCTATCAACTTCTCCCATTTTATGGAATGGCCCTAACCTCAAAATCTTCACATTCAAATTTCATAACAATTTAATCACATATTGTAAAACTTATACTCTTAAGAGATACTTCACCAGAATATAAACAAAATTTAGTAGTCTTTGTACTATTTACAGCTTTATTCTATAAGATATAAACCAAAATCTTTATTTTGCCACGTGACTCTATCTCTCTCACTCATCGCCATAACAAATTGCTTGTTACTAGATTTTTAATGTCTTCGTCGGCTAGCTATTTTAACTAGTATTAAAATGCCAAATTAATAGATAGTACAACATTTTGACCATTTTTGCAACCAATAAATCTGAAAAATAGGTTGAAAAAATCGTTACACGTATGGTAGAAGACTGGAGTCCATTTTTTTTGCCATCTTGGTTCAAACTAGCCATTTACTACCTAAAAAGTGGTTTCAATCTGTACCAGGGATGCATCCATGCTGTATACGCACTATGTCATGGTTAGTTGTCATTTTTGGTAGCGTTCATTGAGATAGGTCTGTGTGTATACTGCGTGTATAGTTATGTATAACTTTTTATGTGAAATTGGCAAATAATTGAAGGTTGAATATCTCAGTTTCACATAACTTTTGAATCAATTTCGTTTTTTCTCATTTTTGTTATTTTGTGCGTTAAATAATGATGTTAATTTCCAAATTTATGCTCTCAGAACAATATTTCACCTACTTGTGGATATATACTCTTTTTCAGATCATTGATATTTTGTGTTTATCTCATTTTATATAAAAGCTACTGAACCGTTTAAATAAAGAATGATTGATCTTCCAATAACAAGCAATTTATTAATCGAATTTTCCGAAAGTACAGCAAAGGCATAGAAGTAGAAAAAGAGAAGTACGGTAAGACACGATGTTTTGATTAATGCCGCAAACTTATTTCGTCGACAGTTTGCAATTTGTATACCATAAGGACACCATTTGCATATTTGCAAAGCACCATATTCTCCTCCTTAATTCTTAGGATTTGCGACGACGCGATGCATGCAGATGTCGTAAAATCATATGCGCGCAGATTGCTGCTCCGGTATAGCCTCAAAAAGAAGTGACAAAGAGAGGGGGAGAGGGAGGAAGGAAGGGCAGACAGAGGTTGTATAGACTTAAGCAGATGCGCGTATATACATATAGGTATACATATATAGAGATAGCGATATATGTATGTATATATATGGCTTGGTTGAACTCACAAGTGGTCCTGCCGCTTGAACGCCTTGCCACACATCGTGCAGACGTACTTCCGCTCGTCGCTGTGCGTCAGCTTGTGCTTCGTGAGCGCCGATGCGTTGTTGAACACTTTGCCGCATACCTGCGAACACAAAGCAACAGGGGAAGAGAACGTTAGAGTCGAGCTGTTACTGCCGTTGCTGCAGGCTGACTGCCTCGCTGCCGCTATAGCGTGACGCATGTGACATTGTGCGCCGCGTCGCGCTTCTTGACTTCGACTACTTAACGCTAAGCGCACTCGACAACTTCCTCCTCGCGCACGCACGCGCGCACGTCAGCATCTACGGATCGGAATATTATGAATTCGAGCTAATTAACTCACTGAAGATGTTATATTCGCAGACGGTGGAATCTAATTATACAATTAGACGTTGGTATACCGTGGCGCAGTCGTGCTTTCGTTACGTCGTATGGTTTTCAAAAAAGATGGTGATGTGTGGAACTTTGAGGGAGAATAGTTGGATGTAAATGTGCCAGTGGAGATAAAATTATACAGATTAGCGCTGTTTATATCTCTTTAATGGTACGGACTATAGTAAGCGTTATTATTATTACATCCATCTTTTAGAAACGAGAATCCTAAAGGCTGATTCATCATGAATCACAATCTGCAGGTAAGAGTAATTGAACGAAATAAACTATAATGCTACTGTTAAGAACTAGTCAAATTATGTTTGATCGGGGAAAATTGGGAATATCACGGTTTAATTTGATGAAATCAGTTGAAAAATCACAATTTCATCCGATATTCAATAATAATTAAAACATCACAATTTATTGCAGCAAAAATTTACTTAGCTAAATAAATAGTGATTACATTTTAATAAATAGTAATTTATACATTATTGTTGAGTGTCGGACGAAATTGTGATTTTTCTACTGATTTCGCAAAATTTAACGTTATACTTCTTTTATTTATATTTAAGTAAATTTTTGTTTAAATACTCAAACTATTATGGATTCACAATATTATTTACATCAATTTTATGTATTTATTAGTAATATTGTATCTAAGAGACCATCGGTATGCTTCTTCCCTTAGTACTTATAATGGAAAAAAGTCATATCCTATCTATAAATTATATAAGTGACATACCATCATTTACCATTCGAGTAGTACAGAAATGAAAGGTATCAATAGAACGAAAGAACCACTTTTGATTAAAAAATCCTTGAAAGAAAATGTTATTCGACTTTTTGAGTCAAAATACGTACGCTCCCGCAAGAATAAACGTTGCAAGCAAAATCCAGGCAGAAGAACTATCTTCAAGGCTCAAATTAGATTTTGTTATTAAAGACCAGGCCGATCGTTAAATCGTGCGGACGAGAGAGTGAGAAAGGCGGAAAGAAAGCGTCAGCTCCGCCGCAGCGCGCGGGCACATATAAATCGGGCCCGGCGTCGGTGATACTCGTTCCGCAAACTCCCTGTAAAATCGCCGGTCAGCAATTTTCAATTAGCATGCATGACTCTCGTAAAAAGAGGTGCGCGGGTGGAGATTTTACGAGGGCCGATAAAGGATTGGGATTACCCCCTGACTTTCCGTCAGCTCGCCGGCCGTTTTCCTTACCCAAGCTCGTCGATTCGCCGTCGTGCGATGTGGTTGCATGCGATTGCCCCCCGCGCGCTAGCTTTTAAATCTCGAGGATGCTGAGCAATCGCGAGGTCGTATTATGGTTGAGCGTTGGCGAGCACTCGCTTTGTTTACGACGCGTAGCGCGATCTCTGCGGATTTTCGAGCAGTCTTTCTTTAAATTGGAACAGTTGTTCAAAATAAAACGATCAGCTGGGAAGATTTCGTAATGTTAAATTTTTTAATGAATTTATTTTCCGAAGATTCAAAATAGATGAAAGGATTTTTTAACAGCGATAAGGGTTATGAGAGAAGAACAATGATTGTTCAAAGCTAATTAATTATTCTGCATAATTGTGGATTTTCTATATTTAAACTATTAGTAACGTAGAATAGTTATAGTTTTAAATCCAATAACATATTACCATTCACTGTTTATTTATTTTATTAAAATGACCATCATGAAAATTCAGCAGCCTGATGATATATTCCCATACAGCCAGAACTCTGGCAAAGAATTGAAATTCAAGCAAGTTTAAACTACATAAATCTTAACAAGAATCATAAGCGTGAAATTGCAATCAGCGCATATAATGATTAAATCCCGCGGACTTGTTATCCGGCCAACCTTAATTTCGCGTCATAAAATCAACATCATTTGAATATTCATGGCCCTCATCCGTGCGCCCACCGATTCATCCGCAGTCCCGTTATAGCTAGGGTATACTTTGCCGGCCCCACCTCCCTAATGCACGCTCCGCGCTGGAATAACGTAATCAGCAGCCGCATCGGAAATTATTTCTATTCAATCGAATTATAATCAGTCGAATGCCCTTCGCATCGAGAAGACTGAAAAATGTAAGTATAACGTACCGAGGTGTCGGGAAAACCACGGGCAGCCATTGTTCCGAGCCGTCGGCGCGTGACACGACCGTGGTGAAAGAATTCCGGAACAAAAAAAAAACGGGGGAGAAAATCACGGGAGAGCTGATTTCGAGCACGAGCTAGTGCTTATTAGCCGGCGGGTGGCGCCGAAATAATTGGCGCGAATCGCATGAATCGATTGGTTTTTGCGACACGCGCAGTATATATAGCCTGTGACCCGCCGCCGCCGCCACCCGCAGTTTTGCCCCTCTCCCATCGCGCTGGACTAACAGAGCGCGAAAACCACCGTGGCGCGCTGCACCCACCCCCGCTCTCTTTGCTGATTCGGCGTTCGCTTTGTCGCTCCATTTAGCTTTCATTTCTCGCTCGCGGACGAAGAATGGGGAGAGGGAGAGGAAGGGAGAGAGAGCTCAATTTGTTTTGTTTTCGTTGAAACAATGGGGAGCGTTACCGTTTCATTGTATAGATATGGCCGGATAGAGGGAATGCGCACATTTTCTGGTAATGACGAATTAGATGCCATTAATACTTTTACGGAACTCATTATGATCTATGGAAAGAAAAATGATTTTTGTTGGGACGCTTGTTAATTGGTTTGTAGTGGGCTATGTGAAGTAATTCAGGTATTGTATAGAGAATTTTGGCGGTGATGAGACACATTTTGTTAGAATTTTAGATGCGCATTTTCCAGGAACAACACAATCTAAATTAATTTTCGATTAGTGAAAGGATTAGAAATGCGGACATAAAAGTGAACATGTTATTGCAGAGATGCTAAAAAAGTAGTTACGCATTCATTCATACAGTATTAGTAAATTTCTTATTGTCCTAAATATCATATCAATTTTTAAAGAATTGTAAATTCTGTCTACTTATAATGTTTACTTTGTAGTAGAAAAATAATAATAAAATAAAATAAATAATAATGTAATGTAATGTATTAAATAATAATGTGATAAAAGTTTCTATATAATTTTTCCGAGAATTGTTATATCTTACGTATCACGTTATTCGAACAATTAATTTTGGTATAACAATATGTACACTGATACTGTTCAATAACACCCCTATTGAAAAATCTCAGGTGAGATCTCAGGTGATTTCTCAGGTGAGATCTCATGTAAAATCTCACGCCAAAATCTCACCTGAGATTCTGCTCCAGATGCTGCAGAAAACTTACGTTAATTGAAAATCAGCTTCTTCAGTATTGGGAATCGCCTTTTAGGATGTTTTACCCCCCAGATGAGCTCAAAAATACATGTTTAAAAGCATTTTACACAATTTTTCAATTTTTAAAATTTGATACATGAGATCTCAGGTGATTTCTCAGGTGATATATCATGTGAGATCTCAGGTGAGATATCATGTATCAATTTTTAAAAATTGAAAAATTGTGTAAAATGCTTTTAAACATGTATTTTTGAGCTCATCTGGGGGGTAAAACATCCTAAAAGGCCATTCCCAATATTGAAGAAGCTGATTTTTAATTAACGTAAGTTTTCTGCAGCATTTGGAGCAGAATCTCAGGTGAGATTTTGGCGTGAGATTCTGCATGAGATCTCACCTGAGAAATCACCTGAGATCTCACCTGAGATTTTTCAGTAGGGTCTGCTATTATAATACAAAATATCACGTATTAATCACTTGAATAAATTCCCCGTTACTCGTAAAAGAAAAAGTAAAAACAAAAAATTATAGATCATATCTTCTCATATTCTGATATTGAAAAAAAAAACTACTCATTTATGGGACCATTGAACGCCAAGCAAAGCGACACGGGCGCTGAAGATTTGTAAAATTTTAATAAGCTTTCAATAGATTTTCCGCCGAATACGAATTCCTCCGTGTTGAAGGCACAAAGAGCCGCTGTTCTCGTCCACACGAAGGAACGCGGGCGATGAAAATTTTCGCAACTTCCTCACCTCCCCCCCCCAACTCTCGTGGAATCAAACACCCAGGCATAAACGCATTGTAATGCGATAAGCAACGCAACCGAGCATAAGATCGAGTTGACGAGCTTTTCCACGCGAATAAATAAGCGATGGCCCGAGAGCAACTTTGACCCGACTTTCTCTCGCCCCCTCCTGCACACCCGAGAACTCGTTCTCCTCCATTGCGCATACGTATATATCTATCTATATATATACATACATACAAGTATAAGCACACGACGCACCGCGGCGTTGAATCGAAATTAATTTTCAGCGCACCTGCGACCTGCCGTTCCGCCCCCTCTCCCCCCTTTCATCCGGGGCTACGTAGAGACTCGCGCTTTCATTATTGGAAAAGTCTTACGGTTTCCGCAATTTTCACTCGGGTCCGAACTACCAGCCGACTCGATTTTCACGAGGGGAGCGGGGGGAGGAGGGCAAAGAAGACGCGCGGGCAAAAACTTTTGCTCTCGCGCGTATATGCATGGCCGTCGTGCACGCGCAAGAAACGATAGAGTCAGAAAGAGAGAGAGAGAGAGAAAAGGGGAACGCGTAAAAAAGAGATATAGAGCGGACCCCGAATCGGAGATAAAAAACGACTTTGGAGTGCGAGGGCGCGCGCGCGGGCGGAAAAATCTGATATTACGCGCGAGTATATTAAGAAAGCCTGCACCCGCGTGTCTGAGCTCTCGGCAAATATTATGATTTTCATTTCCTCTCGCTTAATTGAAAAGCTTTGACGCGACTATATATGCACACGCAAGTGCACCGATCGATGCCGCCCGGGCGCTTCCCTCTTTTTTCTCTCCCACTCTCTCCAACGCGGCCTCCATTCGCGGGGAAATTGAAATCGCGAGTTCGCGCTTAACTCGGCACCACCCGGGAGATTTCATAATGTATTTGCTAATAGGAAAGGGGGGAGAACGGTAAGGGGAAGCCAGTCGTCTTATTATCATTATTAAAGCCGCCAGCGCGTTTGCATAGGGCGACGCGCTCATTGATTACTATTTGTCGAAATAATGATTATTTGGTTTGAAAAGATCGACGGGGGGGGGGGGGGGGTAAGTTTTCGCAGTGGCGGCCAGACTAATCTGTGATTGGCGAATTTAAAGAGATCGGATTTTCTTTACAATTATAAACAATTTATAACATTGTCTACCCTGGTAGAAAATAAACCTACTTTGTTGGTTAGCATGTTAATCAGTTGGACATACAAATTTAATTAAAACCTTTTAAAACTACGATTATATTTTAAAGCATCTATAATTTAATATTTTTTCATGTATAAATAGTTATTCTTCGTCAACGATAACAACATAATCGCATGGTGTGACGTTTTTAATTTAAAAATTGACAGTTCGCTAACCGTTGGTTAACATTTCTACCAAGATAATATTAAAAAATAATCGTCCGATCGTCGGGTTTTAATCAGCATTAATTTGAAAATTAGTGTTATAATATTGATATACAAACACTTAGATAAAAAAATACCGCTACATCACACCCTCACCATGACTGAGTGTCATCCCGACAAAATTAATTAATTAAAACTAGCTAAAACTCGCTTGCGCGCACGTATCCTCGGCATTTCCGACATAATTTCGAAAGATCTCCGTTACTCCCTCCCACACTTCTCTCGCTCGTACGGGCCAAACGCGTGTCTCCCCTTCACGCGGGCTTTATCTCGCTCTCTCCATCTTTCCTCGGGCATTCGGAGCGTGATGCAGAAAGCAAGTCGAACTCGACGAGATCTCACGCCGGCCACGTATGCGCGCGCGCCGGTGCAAGGATATTGCCTTTCAGGTGGCGAGGATCGGAAGTGGGGCGCTACTCGTCGAGTGCGCCGAGTCCTACTCCACAGGCCCTAAGCAGAAAATCTAATTTGCGCGCGGAGTTTAACTCTCCTAAGGAGCTCCAGATGCGCGAACGCCTCGCGCGCACAGATATATAGAGGAGAGAGCATCAATTTACTCGCGAGCGCGACAACGAGGACACATCTGCGCACGTCTCTCTCCCTCTATCTCTTTCTGCCGCTGCTCTGTGCCAAACCCCGAATTCAGCGTGTATGCTCTATATACTCGGATGTGCGGAGAAGCGGCACGGTAGCTCGTCAGCCATTCGCGGATACACGTCGGTTCGCGCGTTGCGCGCACTCCCGCGTGCCCGGTTCCTGGTTTACTCTGCTGCGCGCGACGACGGGGGTCCCCTTCGAAAGCTGAACAAACATCATTACTACCCATCCTTCGGCGGAGGGAACGCGCGCACACATCGTGCGGTACCTTATCCTCACGTTTGCGCGGCTGCTTCTCTCTGCCTACATTTTTCGTACTTCTATATATGTATATATATGCGCGTACGATTTTTTGATTCCGGCTCTCTCGCGAGGGTTCGCCCGGAAAATTCTAAGGATTCGTGTTATTCGAGTTATTGGGTCTTTCAGGCATTTCGTTTCGATAAAATGTGATGTAAATATTGGCGTTTTACTTTTTAATTTATACGTTATTTCAGGATTTTAAGTAATTTTTTAATACCCGTGAATTATGAAATATTAATTTATTTAATGAGCAGCTGTGGGAAAATTTATGGAAACCAATGTAATTTCATTATTAATTTTCTAATATTCGCACAGATTTTTCGGTTTTATTATTTTCAATGTTAAACGAGTTTGTTGTAACTTCTAGAACTGGCACCGGTGGTCAAAAATATTTTATTTTGCTAAGGATAATAATTAGATCGTAAGATTTATCGGCGAAATTTTATCAAGCCATATCTTGACTTTTAGGATTCGTTTGTCAATGTACGAATATTAAAAAAGAAGCCGTAATAGTACATATAAATGTCTTAATAACAAAAGAGATAAAACTGCAAAAAAGTGGCTTACGCTTGCTTTTTCTAATTAACAGATATTATATATTATCGAATCCTTTTAAACTGAAGACGACGGTGCAAATTTTAGCGATTAGTTGAAACATTTACAAAGCGTAATAAAAGTTCAGTTTATTCTGAATTTTTTACTAATACCGTGGCCATCCACTGTTCATTGCTAATAAAAGAACAGAATAAACGAATATGAAAAGTATAAAGAAACTCAAGAATCGTTAATAAATAAATTAGCACTGTATTATCAACATAATAGTATATAAAGACTCTGATATTCCTTTAACGATTAAATTCATTTCTTAAAAGAAAACTGCCGTGAAAAGCACAATAGAAAACACGACAACCCGGCTAACCTCTATAAAATTCTCAGCTGCAGCCAGCCAAGCCTCCTCGTCGTTCTCTTTTTCCTCGTCTGTTTGTATTTGGCTGAAACTCGCTTGTCCGTCTATTCCGACATTCTTTTTGTGCCGCGCGTGTCTCCGTCGGCTGTGCGCGCCCCGTCGCCTCCGGAATGCGTAATTCGAGATAGACGTGCGCTCGCGCGGGAGAAAAGAGCCGATAGAGGAAGTATCGAGACGTTGACGCGACGGAATGCCGTATATATATACAGCACTGCGTGGAACCGCGTCGTATCAAAGAACACGCGGCGCATGTGTGTCAAACACGCGACAGCCGCGCGTGTACAAGCATTTGCCTCAAAGATCAGCCGACTTTGTTATTGTAGAATTTTGCTTTCCTTTTTTAATTTGAAATTTTTAAATTGCCGGATATTCCTCAGCGCTCTGGCGGAATCACGTATTTAATTGATACAGCGTTATAAGTAAAAATACACTCGGAAGTTCTAAAGATATACATATAAAGTATAAGATTAAAAATGTCACCATCATTCGACATAACAGCCTCTCGTAAACATTTTGAAACGTTTGAAGACCCAACTGACGTCTCTCGCCGCGCGCGCGCGTTATACACAAGCCGCGGCGAAATTTCCACGCGACTAATAATAAATTGGGTTGGAAATCAGAGGGCGACGGCGCGATTGCAGCTCGACGCCCGCGTACGTATATATAGTCGCCGCGTTGTCGTATCCAACTTGCCCGAAAGTTTGGTTAATTAAGGGGCCAGTGTCAGCGACGCGGGCGTCGCGCGCACGCGACAGTTCGCTCGAGAACAGTGTCAACGAAGGTGTATGTACACGTATATAATACGTGTGCCACGTCCGTGTCTGGGTTCACGTAGACGTACGCGTGGGCGCGCTGATTTTTAAACCCTATGGGAATAAGATTGCTCAGTGTGATGAATTATATACGGTCATGATGAGTGGAGGGGGTTGTAGTCCTTGAGAAATTGATAACAATACTTTATTCCATTTTAATTTGTTTTAACGATATCGTTTCTAATTATGTTAGAGGCATGGTTTTATAAAATTGTATAACTCCGTTTGTTGAAAAAGTCGAGTTTTCAAGGTAATTATAAGTAATATTTTCAATCGGTAAAAGTTATCGGAGCCCGGACTAAAAGTCGATTTAATTTATTCAATTTATGCAAATTTTAAAAAAGTGGAAATGTCTAATTCTGAAGAAACGCCATACTCATTAATTGACATTTTATACATATTACTGGGAACGAAATGAGATACATGTAATAGAAACGAAAATCCTTTTTACTGTTAGATAAATAAAATGAAGATCTGATTCCAACGATAATTAAGTTTCAACGCGCTTATTACCTCAGCAACGGTAGAAAAAGTACATCATCGTTGCACAAATTAACTCCCTCATTAGATTCGTGCGCGTCGGTGTGTCTCCCTATATACCACATCGTCATAGCAAACAAAATACAGGGTCGCGCAGCCGTACATCTCTATCTTTGCTCGCGCGCACCAGCGAGCAGCAACTCCGCTCCGTCGATCCTTCGTCACGCCGACACGACATATATAGACGGAAGAAGAGTGAGAGGGTAAAGCGAAACCAACTTGCCGTCCCTCCACGCGCGCGCTACTCGCTCGCGTGCGCCGACGTCGGTCAATTAATTAACTTAACGACCCGGACGTCGTGATCGCTTTGATCTCTCTCTCTCTTCCTCCCTCTGGGTGTAACGCGCGCGGCACAGGAGAGAAAGAGAGAGAGGGAGAGATTGAGAGTCGGGATATAGGTACCGGCGGCAGATATCGGAAAAGCAAGAGAGCGAGCGCGCGCGCGCGGACGATAATCGACACGAAGCGCTCGCGAGCTGTACTGTACGATGCTCCTCCTTTTTTGCCTTTAATACATCACGGAATATTGCGGGTTTCTCTCTCTCTCTCTCTCACTCGCCCACCCTTTCTCGTTTATCTTTCGTTCCTCGAGTCCCTCCCTGTAACTCTCCGGCCTTTATACATTCATCGTGTTCGCTCGCTCTTTTGCCGATCCCTTTTTCGAGCTCATTTACCGATTTCAGAATTAATCAAGTGCCGGCTAATCGAGTATCGCCTCCTACTTCTTTTTTTTTTCACCGGCGTCTTTTCGCCGCGCGCTTTGTGATAGACACGGGTGGTCGATACGGGCGGTTTATTTCAATTAGCCGCGGCACAGCGCACTCTACAAGCGCTTTAATACTTTGAGAGGGTGGTGGTGCCGCGTGTGTACGTTCGATCGAGGCGCGTTTGTTCGTCAGAATGCGGAGAGGGATAATTGAGGTGACAAAAGAAGCAAGTGTTCGATCCTTTGTACGGATTTACGTGTTAGGCGTGTAGTGAGCGAGCTATGTCTAGTCAGAATAATGATGAGCGCAGAGCTGTAACTTTCAATGGTCTGTGTAACTTTAGATCATCTTTGTTTGGATGTGGAGCGAGTGCAAATAATTGAAATCAAAGAAGAATAAAAGTAATATTTGAATGTACAATTTCAACTAAACAATATTTGTACTTTTTGTATATATCAAATTTCGGTTGAAACCAACAATATACATCACGCAGGTTAAAAATAAAAGAATCCCTTGCGATGCTACTCACTAATAAAACGAAAAAACATAAAAGAATAAAAAAATATCCAATTTTTACAAACATGCACCAACAGAATTAAAACTATTGATTTTTCGATGTACAAGCTTAAAACACGGTCACGCGTAACGGAATAACGCATGAGGCGCGCGAGCGCAACGTAAACTATGAGAGGCGTAACGGAAAGAGCCGCAGAGCCATAGACGGGACGGGGATAAATGAGGTAAGAGCGAGATAGACGAGGAGGAGGCGGAGAACGACGAGCGTATAGCGCAGCGCGCGCGCCGAACCGGAGGATAAGGGAATAGGAGACGTGGAGGTGGGGGAGGGGGGGGGACTAATTCGTCGCTAACTCGATACATCGACGAGCCTTGTCGAGGGTAGGCCCGTCATTTAATTACGCAACGCAGAGCGATGAGCCGGAGGCCGAGGAGAGAGAGAGGAAGAGAGAGAGAGAGAGAGAGAGAGAGAAGCGACGGCATGAACGATCGAAGAGCAAGATTCTCCACTCCTGCGCTCTCGTTGCGCAGAGACAGACATCCCCGCGCGCGTGCCTTCGAGCATTAACAGTTTCTAAACACGAACGCGCATGCACGTTCGATATATGCTAGCGATTTAAAGGTCGCCAGCGCGCGGCGCGATGAATATTCACGACGGCGCACGACAAGGCTCGCACGGCCACCTGTAAGGCCGGCAGTGGAACGCCGAGCTATGCATGGGGATATATATGGATGTGTGCGGGTGGGCGGGCAGTTATACGGCCGTGTCGCTGTACTGGCGGCAGCGCGGCCATTTCCACTTTCTTGTTCTCTCTCTCTCGCTCTCGGTCTGCGATCGTACGGACGAGGGTATTATATGTCTCGCTACTGCTGGTGGTTCGATGGTGCCTTCGCTGCGCCTAATGGATTAGTATTGTAGGGCTGGAATTTCCCGGGTCTCAACTGTCTAGTGTTGACGATATCTGGTAAAATTTTGTTAGTTCAAGTGGACTGCGCATCTGAGTTTTTTCATTTCGTATGGATTTTTAATAAAATTAGTAGCATTATATGTATATAGAGTTTTAATTTATACATTAGTCATATTATTTATAAATATTTTAAATAAAATTTCATTAAATATCGCAGGGCGAATTTACATACAGAATTCCATTCCCAATTTCCACGAGCTTATATATACATTTAACGAGCATTACGGTAATCTTTGCTCTCTATTTTTGTCTTCCACCGAATTTACGCAGCGTAATCAGCTATATAGCATTTCACCCGCGGCCCTCTCAACCGCGAGAACCGAAAAACAGTGTAAAACTTGAGAATACTTTCGCGAATTTCAAAAACCCGTTCACCGCACACAGAAGCCCGGCGAGTTTTCCGAAATAAACGCGCGTGCCACGAAATAGCGCAAAGTGGGTCAGGCTCGTTAGCGACCGATGAGTCCGCGCGCGTGCGCTGGCCCGTTAACCGCGTGAGCGCGAAGTCTTTGGGATAAACGGGGAACACGAGGCGCGCGGAAGCGAGCCGCGCACGCGATGCTCCAAGTTCGCGGCAGGATTTTCCGGCGCGCGTTTTCGAAAGCGAGAGCCCATCACGCGAGTTCGTAACTCAGCCGAGCGTAATGCGCGCTGGTAAATTAATTTCTGGACCCACGTGGTCTTGGCTAAATAGATACTCGGCTGGCCGTTAGCGGGTCGTTACCGCTGACTGAGTTCTCCACCATCCTCGTAAGTGGAAGGGGATCATCTGTGTTTGATGTTTATGATAAAGTACTTAAATGTCAGAAAAATATCAGGACGATATTGATTATTTTTGAGAAATATAATTGTAATAATAAATTTTCAAAATTTTTTAAAAATTTTAAATTTAAGTACTTTATCTGTTACGAATGTTTGAGATACAAATGGGCGGTATACCTGACACTGCTGAGGCCCTTGTCGATTGGGCGAGGAGGCTTTTGGTCTTGGCTTTTTTACGCCCAACTTGCCGGGATCATTTGTGCCTGTCCTCGACTCCTCGCCACTGCCTGAAAATCGAGAAATATGCTTTCCGTTAATTAATAGTTCAACTGATTTGAATAATTCATTGAAATATTGAAAAGATACATATTTAATGTAATATTTGGAAATACCAGATCATTTACTATTTAAAGTTATTTTGTGAACTTTGAAACTTGTAGTGTTTCAATATTATAGTCTGGTAAATTTACAGTTCACAAATGAGTCATTATGATTTCTGTAAACAAAGCTATTAACTAATTTAAGCTTGAGAGGTAAACATTAAAACCTAGCAATTTGCTAACATGAGTCAAGTGCAATTCGATAATTTTAATTTTCTCTCTGCTTCATTTATGCGTAAATAACGAACGATAATGAAACAATTAGCAAGAATCGGCTAACAGTATCAGTTCTGTTTGACTGATAATAACTTTGTTTAAAATGTAAAAGCGCATATAACTGAACAATTCTAAAGTACATGTACAAAGAACTTTTCATTACTTGAAAGTAAATCCACTGTTCTCAGTCACAATGCTTTTACTTTTCAAGTTTCATAATAATTAAGGAAAATATTATGAAAAGTAAAACGTTCTACTAAAGTTGCTCATCAGCGTTATTAAATTTTCATCGCCGATTGTTTACACGAGTTCGAATTATCATCACAGAGCCGCAGCCACACCGTCGAAAAAGTCTCTCGAACTACTGCACCTCCGGTAATTAAAAGAAACTTCTCCAAACGTTTGCTCATTACGCACGCACGGCCATTCTATCTATAACCCATGTGCCTGCAACTTCGCACAATGTAATTGCTTTTCCATATACAAGGGTAATAAATTTTCTCGCCTCTCATTCCTCGACCGACTTTCGCTACTGAAATTAAAGTCGGCTCGTTCCGTGCGAAAGCCGGTGAGATTCTCGCCAAAGTTCCGGGGGTTGGGTCTGCGCAGCGGCTTCACTTGGGAGAGTTTTTCGCGCTGGCAGTTTTTTCTTTCGTTATAGCGGCATGGCGCATCGATGCGCGAGTAGTGCGATGTCGCGAGAAAAGTTCGAAAAGCCCATGGAAAAGAAAGGCTGGAGGAGGGGAGTATTCCAAGAGGCGAGGGAATGTTGTGGGTTGTCCTGGAATCCAAAGAACGTGAACGATGCAGGCGATATTGGCAGCCCGTCGATCAAGTTTTTTCTTTCTATAATTTGTTTGTCACTACAGCGTTACACAGAAATATTTGATGTTTAAAGAAGTTGTAATGAAAAATCAATCACCTTATTACCTATCCAAACGTGTTAAAAGACAATTTTCGAACTGATTATATATCGATAGAGACGACGGTAACGATTTTACAAGCAGATTGAAAAGTCCCTTAAAAACGCGCTTGCCAAGTCAACGACGAAGATAGTCAAAAGCCTGGCGGAGGCGCACACGGGACTTCAACTCGGGGAAGATTGATCACTCGCGGGGATGTTTCTTGCGCGGCGGCGCTGGGACTTGTTAATGGTCGACTGGCTTGCCGTCGACGCGTCGATCCGTTCTCCCAGCCTCCCTCCTACGAGAGAGAGGGAAAGCGATAACGGATGCTTTTCGAAAAGCTGACTTTGAGGAACGAGCTGCAGCCGAGGGTTGACTTTAGGGCGCGAGGCATAGCGCAGGAGGAATTATTCCCGGGGAAATCGCATTACCTCCGGCCCGCTCTCGGGGGT
Organism: Torymus aiolomorphi; assembly: GCA_036365515.1. Taxonomy (NCBI): domain Eukaryota; kingdom Metazoa; phylum Arthropoda; class Insecta; order Hymenoptera; family Torymidae; genus Torymus; species Torymus aiolomorphi. The sequence goes on from CM070877.1 coordinate 142,877,067, forward strand.
GAAAAATTCCCTTCGTTACTTTCGGATTCGGTGCGGTGCGCCCACCCTCCAGTCTCTATACTAGGGTAATTGATTATTTTTCGATTTCATTGATGCGAGATGACGGCCTGGATTATTGATGTGCGATTGTCGGTTTAGTCAAGTAGATTTGATTTTTTTAGGAAAAAAAAGGCTTTTATATATATATATTCCATGTAACTTATCGAGCGAGTCCTTTTGCTGAGAACAAACGTATCGTATGAAATTGCTGCTATTGAACTAATTCATATTGAATGAATGATGTTTCGATGCAGTCCTTGTAACCAACAAACTAACATTCTTGTACTATAGACAGTAAACTTATTCTGAATCTATATCCTGAAATCCAACTTCAGAAAGAATGCTCTACAGAAACTGTACGCGTACCAATATAACTACATCTAACTCGAAATTAATTAAAATTCCAATTCAACTAAAACTTCGACAGATCGATACATGAATTTCATTTACGTTCCTAATGTCGCCTACAGTTAACTCGCACACGACCCAACTCGAAGATTGAACGCTTCCCCGAACACTTTCTCATGATGTATCTCGGAATACTTCGCCGCAACTCCGTCATTTTGGGCGTCCTCGGGGCGTCATTGGCCCCGAAATTCCGATACTATATACATACGCCCTTGCCGATTTCGCCTCATGCACTGTATATAACAAGCTCCGTGCGCATCCAGCAACGCGTTACTCTCCCGCAACGTCTAATCCAAAGCACCTGCTCGACGTGCCACCTTTAGAGCAAGTTCGCTAATTAATTATTGTGAATGCGACGCGAGAGCTAAGGGCGCCGAAGAGAGAGAGAGAGGGATAGAGAAGGGTGGGCGCTCGACTGTAGGCATTCGGAGAACTCGAATTCGGGTCGCGGCAAGTCGTGTGCACGTGTTTTAGAGTCTGTACATAGGTGTGTGGGTGTATAGGTGGGCGACGAAGAGAAATGTTCAGAGCGGTATAAGGGATGCGGCTGCGATCGGGTTACGAATGTCTGGCTCGCATAGAGCGAAGAAGTGGAGCTAGTTAATGGATGTTTTATAGGACTTTTCTTTAAATATTTTACGATAATTATTTATTCTTTTGTGAATAAATAATTATAACCGCGCAAATATTGTTTCGACGAAATAAAGATATTTAAGGGGAGAATAAATGATACGGATGCAGACTCATGGGAGAATATGAAAGACATAGCAAGGGAAGTATGTGATGAGGGAGGAGGCGAAAGTAGGGTAGGGGAAGAGAAAGGAATTCTGTCGAGCTTGGTAGAAATTCTCGCGGAAGCATTAAAAACGAGTGGTATTTTTATTATCTTCCGTAAAATGCAGGCGCGGAAAAACAGCGGACATAAAAGATCCGTAAAACTTCCGAGGTACATCATACGTAAACAGAATGTGCTCGCGGTATGTCAGCGACAGTTTTTACTTTACAGCAATAATGACGTTTCATATTCACTTGCCCGTTGTGTATTTTTATTTAATTGTTCTACCCTTACGAGCAGAAAAAAAAAATAATATTTGCAAAAAAATCTCTGTCTGTGGTGTTTGAAACATTTTTATCAATTAGTAGAAGCTCGGGGAAGCTGAATCATACCAATATTATGTGTAATAGAGTGTAACATAAGGGACAACAAAATATTATATTGATTTTCGTATAAAATAGTGAAGATAAAACAATGAAATTAGAAATATTCTTTTTTCTAATGAACCCACTAAAGAAGATAATATATATGTTAAGAACTTGTCATAATATAATGAAAAATCGATAGATGTAAGTGAAGGAAAAATTATAAAAAATAACAGTGACATTCCAGATAATCAGTAGAAAACTAACGATTTCATCCGACATTCAGTAGTAGTGGATGCACAAATACAAATTTGTTTAAATGCATAACATTTTATGGGCACTTCCAAGAATGCATGTATGGAGAAAATAATTGGTTGTCTTAATCAGCAGGCTAATTAAAGGGAGCACGATGTTGAACGTAAGAACGGCGATGGGCCAATCGGTTGAGTGTCGGACTAGTAATCAGAAGGTCTTTGGTTCTAGGCCAGCCTTTGTCAAACTGACATGGAGACACCACTGTTTACCTACAAGTACCTTAGAACATCAAAGCTCAGGTGGTTCCTACCTTTATAAACTGTAGGTCCCGTCACAAATTAGTCTCGTATAGGTTCATGAAGGTAGACGTGTTAAATAATATAGAAGAAAATAAGCATTGAGCATAGTGTAATAATTATCCGTTAGCTGTTCGCACTATCTTATGAATTTTTCCCATTCATCTCGTATAATTCTTTCAAGTTTGCTTTCACTCTGCACACATGCCTAAACAACCGACATTACCTCAATCAGGCGAAGCAAACTATACCCTCTTACCATCATCGAAACGAATTTCCCAATCAACGACAATACAATCGACGCCGGAACACTCGATTAATCGCGCCATTCCCCAACTACAATATCTCGTTGTCCAAGGATTCTCCTATCGCGTGCGCAGCATCTTCGCCTTACACGCCCGAGCGACGCACTACACGGCGGCAGTGTCTCCCTCGCTCGCGGCGCGGGCAATTAAGGCGCCGCGCTCGCGTGCAATTTCAGCCGGGAGTCCCTTCCCGACGACGTCGTCGTCGCTTGCTCGGCCGCGAGCCGATCATAACAACAGAGGCCGCCATGAGCGCCTCCATTCCTCTGTCGCGCACGCGCGCGATAATTGCGCATAATTGTGAATTCCAATTTCTCGATCTCATGGACTGGTATGTTAGGTATACGACGCGTACGTGTGTGTGTACAGCCATATTAGCACCACTGAGTTCGGCATAAGGAACGTCTTGGCGCCGAGGTGTCAACCGCAACGTGAGGATTAGGTTCGGAGATGCGTTTATAATTCAATTACACCGTAAGTGGCGTCGTCGCACGAGCGCCATGAGAGCACGCTTAATAAAGTAAATTCGGGCTGCGCGTGTGCACGCGAGGACGACGACGAGGACAAAGATGGCTGGTAGGTATGTAGCTGCGTATGGATGTGTGTGTGCACGTGGGTATGTGTGCAAATGAGCGTGCGCGAAGGGAGGCGACTGCGGAGAGTGAGAGTTTCTTCGGCATGAATTTGTGAGGGGAATGTCGCACGAACCGTGATGTAATAGTCGTCCGTTGGACGCGCAAATTTTCACGCTTCGATCGTGTTTGCTTGTCTGTGAGAATTTCATTTTATTTATTATAATGCAATATCAGATCATACATTATAAAGTTTCTCTTATTTGTTCAGATTTAATACGTTTTTAATATTGTTTGGGCCCTCATTATACATTCCTAGATTATATATATTCACCGTCTTGCGAAGCTTTTACTCCAAAAGCACAGTCTCCAAATACATTGCTTAATATTCTGTTGTTGAAAATTATTTACACTAATGAATGACCATATTTACACATCAAGATTATCATTTTCAATCATGAAACACCTGACTTCCCTTGATTAATGGGTTAGATCACTAAATGGCAATTAATACAATAATCGAGCCAAGAGTTGAAAATTCCATCAACGTGCTTTTTTTATTCCTGAAAACCACCAATCCTCGCGCCACCTCCGCACTTGGACGATAGAACAAAAGAGGAGGCAGAGGATACTTGGAATAACGCTAACACCCTCAAAGTACGCCCTATAAAAATAAATCTTAAAATTTCCGATGGGACACGCATATAGCAGGCCCCCCGCTTCCATCTCGCGACTAATACCCTTTTAGGGGCGCAAGAGCGTAAAAGAAGCGATAAAGCCTCGCTGGCGCGATAAAATCGCGCCGGTGCCTCGCGGAAGGACGACGTGGGGGTGGTGGGGCGAGGGAGGCAGGGTTATAAGTAACGAAGCGACGTAGGCCACAAAGCGGCGCGATAAGACAGCGGGGGGAGAAGGAATGGAGATGGCGATATTCGAAGAGAATAGGTAATTTCGGCCGGTAATTACTAGTACTGATAATGCTTCCCACACAGTCTCTCTCTCTCTCTCTCTCTCTCTCTCTCTCTCTCTCTCTCTCTCTCTCTCTCTCTCTCTCTTCCAGCCCCTCTCTATTCTCCCGTCTCTGCGTCTCGTACGGCTTGATTGGTAGCGGGGAATTAGCGGTAGAGTCTAATTATGTGGCGTTATCGTTAAATCTGATCACACACTGTCGGGCACAATGGGTCTTGCGAAGGCCTGCTGCTGCTGCTGCCTAGCTGTGCTGCGTATGTGCAGATTTACGCGTATATATACGCTCGCGGGCTGTGTGTGCGCGCGCGCGAGACTCGGGAACCGAAATTGATTGTCAACCTGCGCGGCCGCGTGCACCGGTCAATACGAGGGGCAACGAGTTTTCGCATGGCAAACACGCCTGGCTAATTGGCCGACTACTAGCTTTTAAATATCGATTAGGATCTACGTGCCGCCTGGCTCCCTCTCTGCGCACGTCTGGCTTCTAATTGAATTAGAGGAGCGCGCATGCCTGCATTAAGCATGGGAAGGTTATGTATAGCTGTGTGCACGTGTGCGGTGTGCACTTTTCGCGGAGATAATGATAATTGGTGTGAGCCTTGGGCGCAGGTGGTGGCCCTAAAAGAGAATCGAAGTATCGGACATTTTTCGCGAGGGAGATATATGATTAGCTGCGTGACGAAGTGTTCCATTAAAAAAATTAGGTGTAAAAATTTATCCTTTCTTTAAAATAGAACATCGTTACGGTATTTACCAACATGGAATTTAAACTCAACACAAAAGAGAATTATTTTTTCGACAAATTTAAACCCTTGACTAAACTATGAACTTAGCGTCTAGTCCTATACTCCTCGAAAACGAGTCTAGTCTCCTACTCTCTTTTTACCACGCCGCCCTCTTAACTCCAACCGGAGCATACCACTGCTGGCATCGACACCACGGTAACGGCCCATTTTTTCGGCTTATACGTCCTAAACTTTCTCCCCTCTACTCTCGACATAATTTCCTCATTTTTCAATTTCGAGACCATTTCTTAGCGTTTTCGCGACGCGTAAACTTTGGCACTCGTGGCACCGCGCTCCTTGCCTCGAAACTATTAGCCACGCGGGCGCGCTACGGCCTCGTAAAAAGGAGCGATTAGGAAAAGGCCTCGCTCGCGAAGCGCGGAAGAAAGACGGAGCCGCTCGTTAGCACCCGCGCGCCGCACTGAACTTTCGTCCCTTAAAAAAAAACAATCTGCGCTGGACGACGACGACGACGACGATGCCGCGCAATTTCGGCTCACCCGCACGTTTGTTGGTGCGCCAACGACTTTTTCCCGCCGCCGTCGTCGGCTTTTTATCACAACGATTTGGCGATGAATGCGCGACTCGGCTCTGGCAGCAAACTTTTCGACGCTCGAGTTAGTTCCTGCAGCCTGCCCGACTCTTTCTGTGTCCCCTTCTTTCACCCTCTCTCTGGCCCTCTTTGTTTCTTTCTTTGTGTTCCTTTTTCGCGAGGAAAGAGACCGTAGGTGGGCACCGCTGGGCACACACTGGCGCGAGTATCGAGTTGTCGAAGTCGTCGTAGGAATGGATGAAAATATATATATAGTCGACCCGCGAATTTTGAAATAGGTCACTTAAGGGTACCCAGTGCCTCGTGCGGCTTCAGTTTTCGACGGATATATATGCGCATGCGCGCTAATGTTGCACAGCTCTTGTAACATAAAAAAGATCTTCCACGTACCTACACATGCTCTATCTCCTATTTGGAACATATAGCATAACAACGTGCGAAGGTAGCTATCAAGTAAAGTACATGCACTTTTAAGCCGATTAGTCTTTGTATAAAAGTGGCAGTGCGCGGCGTTCGTCCTAATCGTCTATGTGGAGCCTTTTTCCATCTCGTTATTCGCATATTTTCTTGAACCTGTGGCGTGCTGTCAATATTTCCTGTCGACGAGATGAAATCTGCATATTTGAACATGATCGATGTCTCTTGTGGAATGTCCAACGTTACAGCTGGAGTTAGGTTGCATTTACGATATGACGAGGACCACCTGAGGAAAGGTATAGCTCAGGTGGGAGATCATTCGTCGCGAAATATGTCGATCTCCGGCCGACGTACGTCGTGTGCTGTTTTTTGAGTCCTCTTGCATTTATTATTAATTATTTGCGAACCGTGTTTCGTATCGTCGAAATAGAGAAGGAAAAACTTTAAATATTTTCCACAACAGAAATAATTAAATAAATACTTTTTATAAGATTTAATAATTACTTTGTTTGAATATCAGCACGTAATCGGATATTACTACGTTTGCATCCGTACAAGGAAAATACGATGTACGCTAAAAAAATATAAGAGAAGAAATTGCCTATTACAAAGGGAATTTTCACTACACAACTTTTTTCGAAAAGGCGCTTTTCCCTGTTTGCAATCCATTTCAAAGCTTTGGATCTCTGGGTACAATATAGTTGGCAAAGCATTTAACTATGTATGCGCTCAAAGTAAAGAGTACACGGTAAAAGAAACGTTTTTTGCAAATTAAAAAAGGTTTAAAAATCTTTCCTACAATCGTTTTATAAAATTGAAATTTTCAAACTAAAATCATAATATCAGTGCCAGAATTAATATTTCAAGCGATATTTAATTGAACACAAATAAGCTGTTGAATATTCTCCTCGAATAAAGCTACTTCAAAACGCCAAGCGTCTCTCTCTCTCTCTCTCTCTCTCTCTCTCTCTCTCTCTCATCGGCATTCCATTTTTCCCTCAGCGTTCTGCATCGACATTATAAAAACTCATCCCGCAGCGGTCTCCGCTCGAGGGCTCGGCCCAGGGCAGAAAAATAAAGTACCGGCAGCAAGCGGCGAAGAAGTGGACCAGCAGCTCGACCGTCCACCAAATGTATTCCGGCGTGTGTACAGTAGCGAAAGAGGCCGGTAGCGGCAGCGCATAAAGCTCGCAAAATGCCGGCATAAATTTTACGATCCCCAGGGGGAGTCCGGAAAATTGCCAGAGGACCAGCGGTAAGCTAGTTTGAGAGCGCGCGCGCATGCACGCATGCCCGCTCGCGCGCTCCATTTTCATGTATATTTTCTGCAAGGAGAGGAGAGAGAGAGAGAGACAACTTCTGCGCGAGGAGTTATGCGTCGGTCTTGTCGTCGTCGTCATCGTCGTCGTCGTCGTGCGCCACAGAGATATTATTATTCTTTTTACGATGCGCACCCGGGGGATGTATGCCCGCGGTCCGCCTGACCCTCGGCTAGTTTGAAAGTTAATGATCGCAAAAATACCGCTCGTGTATTTAATTTGGAGAGGAGGGGGATATGTGGAGGCGCTCGAGGGAACTTCGTCGTCAATTTGTCGAACGTCCCGCGAATAACGTTTTACTTTTCCTGAGTATTCAGTTTCAAACGTGAAGTAGAAGGTTTAAACGGCGTATTGCACAGAAAATAAATAATAATTTAATTTTTGCAGTTTTGCATAGATCGTTGAAAATTAATCTGCCTGGATAAATATTATATTCTTTGGAACATATATTGTATATTTAAATTAAAATAGCTAATAACAGATAATTGTCAATTAACTTTAGCGTTATAGTTAAATATGTATTTGATACCTTACTGCAAATAGATTCTAATACCGTTTTGTATGACAGCGTTGATTTAAAATTCATACGGTTTTTTATATCAAATACTTTTATATCCAAGCCATTACAAATTCCTTTATCGAGTTTTCTTCAATTAAATTTTTTGTTGTAAATTCAAAAACAGTGGATGTAAAAAAAAACGCGCGTGCGCGTACACACACCTTCAATAAGAGTAAATAGTTTAAAATGAAGAATGTAATTGCTCATGTGAAAAATCATTAATTGAGTAATTATAATTTCCAAATACGCAATACAAAAGGAGTAATATTTGTCATTTCGAGCAATGAAAGCATATTATGAATGCCCGTTCGTTTAGTATAAAATGTGTATAATTGTTTCTTCTACTCTCAAAGCACTTACAAAGCTCAGTTTGTCACACATACAAGTCACATTTTATAATTCTGTACAATTTTTCGGTAAACTAATATTGAACATATAATTATCAAAGAGCTAAAAATAATATTATAAACTGAATATTATCCGACTTTTTCTTCGTTAAAGATGAAAGTTCAGAATAGACACACCTACTCAATAAAGCAGAAATCCCGTCTACAACAAACTATTGTGAGGCTAATAACAGACCACGGGGTTGTCTCTTTATTCTTGGAAACAAGATTACAATTGCACGCTCACGCGAGCCCAGCGGTAACTCACCGGGGCGCAATTAGTTCTACGCCCCGACGAAGAATTTAATATTCATCGGAGACAACAGTTTACGCGCGCGTCCCCGTCGGCGAGACAAGCCCTTTGAGTTAATCAATGAGTCACGAAGGACGACTAGACGCGAGAACGCGAATATCGACAAACCGGACATATATATGTATACGAAAAAGCTTTAATAATCTGCCACGCGAGCTAATAATTTTTCCGAATTGGTTTACGGCTTTACGCTATTTGCTCATTTGCATTAGTGCATGTTTGGCCGATAAAAAAAAGTCTCCAGTGATACGTCACGCTGAGTGATGATATTTTTTAGAGTTTGATAGACTAAATAATGGAGTGCTTCGCGGTTTTCCTGAAAAATAATTAAAATGATTGTCAAAGTTATTTTTCATAAAGGTAGCTGTTATTTCATTGTGTATAATTTCCCTTGATTTTCTGCATATTAATTTAATGCGCATTATACATAGTTATATTGACGAATTTTATATATTTTTCAAATGTTCCGTTTATATACCCTTAATGAAATGTTGTTAAAGTAAAGCTATAATTAAAATCTTTAATATCTTCTACAGTTTTATTTAGGCGATAACAGCATTACAAATTTTGATCCAAATGACAATGTACGACGAGGATACACGTGAAAATCGAAAGCGCCTAACTTTGTTGGTTAGCTGACAGTTACACGATGCATATGCACGCGTCACTGTTCTCCCTGCCTTCGCACTGCCCATGGCGAGGAAAATCACTAAGCTTTTTTGACTGAAAGCTCGTCGTTCCCGGACGCACAGACAAATTCATCTCATTTTCTGCCCCCCCCCCTCTCTCTCTCTCTCTCTCTCTCTCTCTCTCTCTCTCTCTCTCTCTCTCTCTCTCTCTCTCTCTCTCTCACATACACACACACACACTTACACACACGCACACTCATGAACGAAATGTCATTTCCAGCGTCGCTGTTTTGCCAATAATCGTTTTTAACGAGCGTACGGGCGCGCGAGCTCGCACGTCTGATATTGGGATTCCTAGACGCGCATTGTCCACATTTCCGCCCTAATGACCAGCTGCTGCACCTTTTAACATCCACATATTCGCCTCTCTCGCGCGCAACAAACTCGCGCACATCGCGTCCATTACCGCGAGTCGACGTCTCGCGTGAGCGCGCCAGAGGCGCGCGCGTATATACCTATGCATCCGTTTCTGAATTTCCAGTTCGTCGCGCCCGAATTTTCCGGCTGATGAGAACGTCGATCAAAATTGTTCTCTTGTTTGCCGCGAGTGTGCGAGAATCCGGCGTTGAGAGCTTTCGTTTCGGCCCGCCTCTCTCTCTCTCTCTCTCTCTCTGTCTCTCTCTCTATATCTCTGCACTGGCTCTGGCACTCGCGCGCGTACTGTCTAGTCGTTAATTCGAACTTCGCGCGCGACGGTTATATATATTGCGCGAGCGTACGTTGTCTCTCTTTAGAATTTTATTTATTTTATGTTTTTTTCTGCTGCTCCTTTTTTTATGGCTTTGATTTCTATCTATACCGTGGCCGCGGATACTGCTGGAAATAAAAATAAAAATCGTAGCACTCGACGTTATTGAATAAATATGTTGCACGCGCGCACGCGCTATACCTCGAATTTCGAAAGTGAATAGCGAGAAGAGACTGGGCTTATGGAATGACCGGCAAACGTAGAGGAATATAAAATGAATATTATTCAAAAAGATTCGTCGAAATTGCTGGATGAAAAACGATTTTTATGAACGTGCTAAGGAACGTATGGGCTGTGTATAAAAGGAAGTTTACGACGTCGTAAACATTAATTGAAAATTGTGGGTGTGATATTTTTTGGAAACCGTTTTTTGCTATAAAATGATGGTTTTGTTAGCATTGAAATAAAGGATATTTATTAAATTTTTTACGCGTTAAGTTATATGGGAGTAGAGCATAGCTATGAATTCTGGAAGAATGGAAATGACAGTCATGGTGTATTTTAAATTGAATTAAAAATCCATGTAGAAGAACTCAATATGTCAATAAATAGTCGAAAATCAAACCAATTTTCTTAGATATAGTACAGGAAAAAACAAATACCTAATTCATCTGTTTGCGTAGATGATTTAAGATAAAAGTGCAAGATTTGTTACTTACGACGATATCGGTAAAAAGGGCATTAAAGAAAATTAGAATTTTCCATTTGTTAGAGTGTGATTGTTCAAAATAGAGTTTCTCCTTTTTGAAAAGGGAATTCTCTTTTAATTCAATGAAATTTTAGAGCGAGTATACATTTTAAATATAATGTTTTATTTGTAGTATAAAGAAAGTTAACTTTACTATAATATTATCAAATCATTTCATCTTTCTCTTGAATCAGTCGATTCGATGACTGATGTGAAAGGGTTAGATTAATATAATATATTTCCCTCGAAATTTTCAAATAAATTTCATAAATCTAAACTAAAAACTTCCTCAGTCATAACAGAGTACTTTGTCACCACGGCCAAATAACCATTCCATCCCACAAATTCATTCTCCTCTTGGAACCCCAACACACAAAACTGCAAGTGCCACCGCTTATCAATGGCAGCGCGCCGTGGGGGTTGTTCCGAGCCTATCCATCAGCCGCTTTATTTATCGCGGCACTTATCGCTACAGGGCGAAGACGAAGAGCTGCAAGAAGAGAGAGAGAGAGAGAGAGAGAGAGAGAGAGAGAGAGAGAGAGAGAGAGAGAGAGAGAGAGAGAGAGAGAGAGAGAGAGAACGAAACAAAAATCTATTAAGATGAAAAAAGTAGCAGCCGCGCGGCTCCCCGTGGCGGGAGCGGAGGAGCCCGCCAATTTATAATATTTATCGGCCGAGAGAGCCGATAATGGAATTTCATCGGGCCAAGAGTCTAAGCGCGGGTTTTAAGTTCGGCCTTTGGAGACACATGGCCCTGGTCCCTGTACTATTATCGCTCGGGGATGTTACGGGAAAATATGTTGTTTCACGCTGCGATCTGTATTCAATTCTCGGCTCTATATTACATTTGCGAGATTTATTTTAGTATCGAACCTTATTTTTATGATATTTTGCCGCTTTCGCGAAGGATTTAAAGAGAAATTTCCGTCTAGAAACTTTCTTTCTTATATTCTAAATCTTTCAAAGAGTATAACTTTAAATTAGAAAATGTAATTTAAAGTTCAGTATTTAACATTTACAATATGCTGACAATACACGGAGACAATTTTCTTTGAACAATTTTTCATGCAGACTATTATAGCCGCAGGAGAACAGACATTACTAACAGTTTTTCTAATGAGTAACCGACTAATCTTCTCTGTATTTCATGACGGTAAAAATTGCCGATTTAGTACGTATATATATATGTGCTGTTTTTATTAAGAGAATCATATGAAGACTTTAAATACTAAAAGCTGAACATTCCAGATGTAATATTCATAGTTTATTTACTTGTGTACTTTAATGTATATTAATCGGGCTCTTGTCTTCGTTTATTTCATCGCAAAAAATTTATGTTACGAACCTTGAATTTTCTCTAGATAACTGTGATGATTAACGAAAATATGCGTTAAAAAATTCCATAATCTACTTTTCGTTAAACGTGAATTTTACGGTAATCTTAGCTAAAAATACTCTCTTAGTAATTTAGTATAAGAACCAAAACAAGCAAGTTTTCAACTTAGTTTATCAAAGTAAACTGTCTTCCTGTACTTTTTTTTCAAAAGCCTGAAGGAAATATCGCCTTACGACTATAATGCACATTTACGTGGCGCTCCTTTAACGTTCTACTAATCCTCGTTCAAGAGTAATTAACGCAGGTTTTACAAGCGCAAGTTTGAATTACGCAAACTTGGCTTTTACAAGTACAAGGCGCGCAGTGTGCTGTAAAACTGTCTTGAAAACTCGCAAGTATCGATTAAATTCTTTCTTTCTCCCCTTTCTAACCCTCCCTTCTACCTTTCTACCTGCATAAGAAATTTCCATTCGACTCAAAGCTTATGGAAGCCTCTTTCACCGTCAGCAAAGATAAACTCTATTAGTTTCCCTCCAAGTAGTTTTTGGAAAATTGGGAAAATTGATCTCCTAATTATAAATTATGAGGAAAACAAAGAAAAACAAATGAAGACCATAATTCGTTGATTTTACGGATGAACGTGTAAGACATATTGATAGCATGCATCTACCGGGTATCAGGTATATGCGTAATTCCTGTCTGGTTCGTATTTCACTCATACAATATTATTTTAGATGGGTCCATGAATAATCCCACGTTGAATTTGATAGCCTTGTAATATAACCTCATACGCTAACTATATATGCATCACGCCGAAGCGACTTAGAAAACTTGTTTCGTAATTACCTCCAATTCGAACGTTTATAACCACACACATAGCAACCATACGTGCGAGCGAATATCCTTTGGAAATTGAACGTTTAATAACGGCTGTGGGAAGAAGAGGGAGCAGAAGCAACGTCGTCGTCGGAAAAGGGGAGTCGCGGCGGTGGCAGTGCAGGCACGCCGCGGGTGTTCGAGGCGAATTTCTCGATAACCCAAGTTATTAACTCATAAAAGCTTAGTTAGGCTCAACAGAGACTCTGCGCCCTCATCCCATCGCGACGCTATTATCGCGAATTTACATACCGGCACCTCACCGCCCCCCCCCCGCAACTCCAAACGCTCTCCCACCTTTTTACCTCGCGGACTCCATCCTTCCTTCCTTCCTTCCTCCTCGTCCTCGCGGCGATAAAGCCGCGCGTCTCTACGCACAATGCTTTTAATTAAGAAGTTGTCGCTCCACAATCCGTCCGCATGGAAGTAGTCGCCGTCTCGCGTGCCGCCGGCAGCTGCTGCGCAACGCCTGCGGTCGAATAAAAGGAACGGCGAGCCGCGGTGCTGGTAAATGGGAAATCAGCTGTGAGCGACGAGAGTACGGCGAAACTTCTTCTCGGCTCTCTTATATAGGTGCGGCTGGTTGGAGCGATAGAGAGCGATAGAGAGGGAAAAGGAGGTGTTTTGTGGCGTGAAAGCGAGATGCTGGAAATTATCTTAGGAATTTTTTGCCAAGCGAAGGTCTCGAGCAACAATAAGTTCCAATTGGTTTTCGGGGATCTGCGTGTTTTGTGGTAAAGGAGATTTTTCTGCGTGGGCTGGTAATGTAGGGTTGTCACTGAACGATAGTTTTTATCAGAATAAAGAAGCAATACTTTTTAAATATTAAATATAGTATATACGTAGCTATATACTACGTTTATTAAATTAACTGCAGGCTAAATGAAATACTTACGTATCGCAATATTTACCACGATTCTAACGAATTTATAACGCTTCGACGCATTCGCAGCAACCCTCCGAGCATGAAAACAAATCGAACTCAGGCGAAAACTCCAACGCGTAACTTCTCGAATTAAGGCTAACGCGGGCGCGCACGCGGCAAAGATACTCTCGGCCGCGAAAATCCTTTACTGAGCAAAATAAACCAACGGCGACGGCGGCAGGAGCAGTAGCGAATTGCCGCGAACACGCTTCGCTATTCAAGACGAGAGAGAGAGAGAGAGAGCGCGTCGCTTCCTCTGCCTTCACCTCCTCCGCGTCCAAATCAGCTCTCAGCAGAGGAAGCCCCGGCGAAATGCGAAATGGCTTTAATTAATCTCCGCTTAATTGTGTTAGACACGGGGGAGGAATCGCGCTAGCTCGCTAGCTCGCTGCCGACGTCGCCTGCGCGCGCTCTCGGAGATCCCCGAGATTTCCGGGGCTGCGTATTAATGTATGCCGCTTAATTATGCACGGCGCTCTGAGCAGGTGAACGTTTCAGCGCGCTTGGAAGAGAGAGAGAGAGAGAGAGAGAGGAGAATGAAGGAGGGAGTAATGGCCAAGGCGTCTTAGGAGCTGGTGTTTAATTTTTTCTGATCATCCGACGGACGAGCCGGCTCGTTAATCTCTCCACGTTGGTTAATTTGATTTTATAATCAAGAATCCGTTAATTATTGCGATAATAGGATTTGCAGATGTGCTTAAAATTTTCGTCCATTCATCAGTCGCAAACCTGATAGTGATGAACTAATGAAACCGTCATCGAAAATCCTAAAAACTCATCATTCCTCGTATTAATACCGAGTCGCAAATAAAGCCGGAGAAGGCCGTATTAAAGTATTTCCGAAAACAATATCAAGCGCTGCGAAGCTAATATTTCTCAAAAGCTCCCCGAACGCCCATCTCTTTCTTTCTCTACGCCACGAGCCCGAGGAAAAGCCACAATTCACCCCTTCTTTCGCAATAAAACGAAACGAGCCAGCCATCGCAGCCCTCTCCCAATCGCAAGCACCTATATAGCAATGATCGGGGAAGAGCGGAGGGGGCCCGCTTCGCAGCGTAAAACAAGCCTCGGTCGCAGGTGCACTATATACCTGCAGCAGCCCCCTCTCGCAAAGGTTTAGACACCTGTTACGAACGTCCACGCACGTATACTACCTATGTACATATATATACGTATGTATACTATACACCCTCTTATCCTTGGGTAAACCCTTCGGTTGGGCGGCTCTTATCTCACGAGAGGCCAAATGGGGGCATTAGGAGTGCGCGCCAGTGTGTGTGTAGCCCTCTCTCTTCACCCGGAGATAGGCGCTCCCCCACCCACTCAAAGAGAATATAAGCGATCGATATTCGATGGCCCTCTGTAGGCGCGCACGGGAGAGAGAGAGAGAGCGCGCGCGCGGACGTGGAGGAGGATTAGCTGGGACCATAGTGCCGGGGATCTGAGAGGCGAGTACGGGATGTAGGAAAACAAGCGGGAATAAGCTATGTCTGCGTATGGAGGAATGTGTGTATGTATGTAGATATACGTATATACTTATTTTGGTGTAAGGGTTATGTGTGTGTGTGTGTGTGTATGGGTATTGCGCGCGAGTGGGGAACGTGGGCAAAGAGATGCGTTGTACGTGTCCATTGTGGCGTGGCTGCTACTGCTTTGACCACGGCTGGTTATGACGGTTTTAGATGATGGGGGGCATTCTTTTACCGCGCAGCGGCTAATGGAATTGGGCTGTTTCGCGATCAATCGATGACGATCGGAGGGCTCTTCCGAAGCGAAATTGGCTCGTGAGAGCTTTTTTCAGTATTCCCTGGATTTATTTCGATCTATACGTGGTGAAATCGACTTTTCAGCTGAATGTGTTCGAATAAACTGCAGGATAAAGATGTAATTGAAAACATTAATAATGGATGTGGAGTATTATTCCATGTTATATAAATTTATTGCGGATTGCACACGTTTTCTGTATGATTTCAATAGTTTGTTTAACATATTCATATGCGTGTAGTTGAGTGAATGCATAATTTTCAATCAAATATAACCAGCGAGGTTTAATCCTATGTTGAATGGCTCTTATATGCTATGGAAATGCATGCCAATGGTATTAATATTGTATAACTAGATTGCCTTTTTTAATATTTTTCAAATTTATTAATTGTTTATTTGTATGCATTAATATTATAGTCGAATGATTGAAATCATTAACAATTAGCAGAGCATATATCTGAATCCAACTAATCTGTATTTATAGACTCAGTTTGGACATTCAACATAAAATATTCTGTGCAAATAGGGTTTACAAACGAACTTTCAAAAATGAAAATCATAATATTCTACATCAATCTATGCACATCTATGCTTTTACAGTAGATATTTTAAAATACTGTCGACATTTACTAACATATTCAGCGCAAGAACGCGTAATGACAGCGTACGAAATTACGCGCATAATTGATGTAACCAGTGTACAATATGTTCAGCACGAAACAGAAACAGGCTTTTCAATAATTGATGCAAATTCTGGGTCTCATTACAGTGACGAAGAGCTCGTGTGTGCGTGCGTACGTGCGCTGGCGAAAATTTCAATGTACACGTACAGGCGAGATGCATTCTAGCGTCACATCGACGCATCCTCCTCAAAGACACGTCACAGAGGGTCGCATCGCTTTGGGAATGTAAGGAGGTTGTCAAAAGGAGGGAACGAAATACGAAACTAGGGATTCGCGTGGCACACGCCAACGTTCTCATTCGTGTGCGCTCGCCTTGTTGCGTATCTGTATATATAGTACGCGGGATTCGCGCGCGTGAGAGAGTGCGAGCGAGTAGTCGACAAAGAGAAAGGATTAATTAATTAGCACTCATTATAGAGCGAGAGAACGAAGACAAGATTTGATGAAGGAAAGGCTAATTAAGACTTTTATCAGCGAAGCACAGCGCGTCTGATGTACATTTATTTCCTGCTGCAGGAGCGCCGGCCCTTGCAGCTTTTTCGCCCAGAAATTCGACTGGCTAGTAGTGCGAGCTTCTTGTTTCTTTTTCCTTTTGCTCTCCTTATACCTCTCTGCTCTCAAGTTTTTCTTTTTCGTTAGCCTTCTCGTTCAGGGCGAAGGGCGTAATTAAATTCTTCGACGCTTATTTTTGGCCTCGTTTTTATTTTGCTCGTTTTCTTGTTTTCTAAATATTCCTGGATTTTCTTATTGCGCGAAATTGCTTTACCTTTAAAATGCTTCCTTATTTTGCATTTCCAAGCGGAGTGTAATATCGTTGTCTTGAAATA
The DNA here is from genome assembly GCA_036365515.1 of Torymus aiolomorphi. Classification (NCBI taxonomy): domain Eukaryota; kingdom Metazoa; phylum Arthropoda; class Insecta; order Hymenoptera; family Torymidae; genus Torymus; species Torymus aiolomorphi. The sequence continues at coordinate 142,893,919 of CM070877.1, forward strand.
AATTAATAAGAAAATATAATCGTGTTTTTTGCGTTATTTATTAATTATCGAGTTCTGACAACCTAATTAATTTTGTTATCAAATGTATATATAAATAAATTTGTATGTACAAACAAATCAATCCTTATAAATGAGTAATTTAATTTAATTAACGTAATTCTTTATCCACACAACGCATCGCCATTACATTAATTAGCCGTTATAGTAGCACACACATCTCCCATCGACTTAATAAAGGTATAACGCGTCGGAGTTATGACTTTTATCCAAAACAATCTGGCCGATTGACAATTAAAAAAACACTCGATCCCATCAATTTTAGTTACATAACCCGGGGCGTCAAACTTTTCAGACGCGATTTTTCATTTACCTTGATGGAAAACTCAATCACGCGCGCATCAATCTCGCGCTTGCGAGCGAAACAATTCCTCGTAATAATAGCGTGCAGTCGGGGCCATCAAGCGCTGTGGCGAATCGAGACAAAGTAAATCGCGAACCTGCGCCGTTGTTTAAACAGCCCGTGAGCGCGCGCGCGCGGACTTTAAAGTTGACAGCAACACAGAGGCGAAAATTTGAGGACGCGCGCGGCCCGATTACATCTACAGAAGCTACATAGAGATAGAGGCGGTCGCGCGCTGTCCAACTATTTAATTAATTCCCCCGGTACATAGGCGAGCCGCGCGGCCCCGTACAGACACACGTAACGCGAGAGTTGGAGAACAGTTGCGGGAGCCGGGAGGGGATGCCGCGAGACCTACTTAAAAGCCGTGGCGATGCGCGGATCCGTCGGTCGAACGAATCGTCGCGTCATCGCACACGACAAAGAGATTTATCCGGGTACGCTTGGCGGTCGCGACTTTGCGGGACGCGTCTATATATATACACATCTCTGTCACCATGCGCTGCGACTTGCTCGGGGTACACAGAGAGAGGGAGAGGTAAGCCAGTCAGTACTCGCGGCTTCGCATGCCGATTGCGTCTGCACGAGAGAAACAGGGATCGGTAAATATTTAACGTTTGATTGATGCGGAATTCAATTATCGTTACTCGCCGCCAGCTTGCCCAACTCTCGATTCTCCGCCCCCGCGCTCTCGCAAGCCGCTCTTTCTGTCGCTCTTGCAAACCGCATTACTCGCAGTCCAAAGGCAGCAGTGAGCGAGCGAGCGCGTGCACGAGATATCGGACGCGACCCGCACTGATTGCAAGAATTCCTCCAATTAATCGCAAGAGGGACCGTCGGCCGAGTCTTCGCGGCAACTTGAGAAGGTATTCGCCAAGTTTTGGAAAGGGATTACCCTGTTTGCCAGGAGAAAGGGGAGCCGGAGGGAGAGTGGGAGGGAAACATTGGGAAAGACAGACGTCGGGCGAGGAATAGCGCGCGCTGCGAGGTTGGACGAAGTAGGATGGCTGTAGTTTGTCCTGGATTTGCAAGGAATTAATTAGAGATGATTTCTAAAGTTTTTGAAGTATCGCGGGTACGCCATTAGGTTATTGCTAAATTAGCTTTTTCAGTAGATAGTAATGGAAAAATAAAGACAAACGAGAGGTGAAAGAGCGCGCGAACAGTAATTATTTTTCGAAATCGTGCGGACGTATAAAGCAACGCCTCCGGTGTACATAACACGCGCGAATCTCGAAACTATAGTCGTTAGTCCGCCGACAAACTGCACACGTAGACCGCTAAAGAGTCCCCTTCTATACCTGCCCGCGCCGTATACTAGCCCTCGTCAAGCGGCGGCATCGCTTCGGCAAACTTTTTAACGAATTTAAAAGGCCGTCGCTCGCCGAACGCAGTCAAAGTTCCCTATCGAGCTTTCTCGGGCCCCGCTTTATGTACACCTCGGCCGACGTATAAAGCGTCGCGCGCGGCGTCGGCGCGAACACCCGCCCCGTACGTATACACCGAGTACACGTCGTCGAAGCGTGTAAAAAGACCGCGGTAGCGAGTCGGCCGCGCATGCATAAAGGGCGGTTTCGCACTCGAGGCGTCGCTGAGCGTTAGCATAGGAATGGCTCTTGGAGAGCGCCGGCAGCCATTGTCGGGTCAGCCGTTCGCGAAAGTGCCATTGCCGTGCGGCCAGAAGTGTCCTCGCTGAGTGCCAGAATCGAGAGGGAGAGAGAGGGAAAGCGTCGCCTGAAAGAATACGACCCACGAGCGCGCTCGAAAATCGAAGCTATCGTGGAGAGGTCGATGTTGCGCTCGTTTCGCATCGAGGTGTTCTAAAAGCCTGATCTTTTAGCGTTTTGCGGTTGGCTGGTGCTGGGTTTTGCTGTTTTTTTTCGCTGTCAGGCATCTCGATGAGTTGTGGACTCTAGGTGGTGGAGTTGTTTTTAGTTTACGTGCTGGAATAATGCTTTGAATGAATTTATTGGTATTCGCAATTAGAAGGGATTAGGATAAAACGTCAGCAAGTGTATACGTTAGGGAAAATTGAAAATAAGAAAACAATAAAAAACTTAGCCCATTAACATAAACATCTATATATTTTAAGTCACTCTGGGAGCTTGACACATCGAAAAAGCAATTTTTCTTTATGACATTGAGAAAAAAGTCTTGGAAAAATGACTATACTATCTCGAAAGGATACGGCGGACTGTAAAGATCCAAAAAATTACCATACTTTACAATTATAATGCAGTAAAGCAACACTTTTGTTTTAGCAAAATTTCTTATAAAATATGGAAATCTTTTAGGTGTTTACAGTATGCGGTAGCTTTAAAAGATAGTATGGTAATTTTTACCATAGCATACCAAAGCAGATTAAAACTTTGTTGGTCGTAACAATCACTACGTACACATGGATTTTCATTATTCTATGTCCCTCTGTAATTAAAATATAGCGCAGACGCGTTTTGCCCGAATCTTCCCTACATTATTTATCTTTTATTAATAATCAGGGACATTACGAATACAGTCTGTGAACATGAAACTGTACTAGCTGATTGAACACGTATTAGCTCATCGCAGTAGCATTAATAATAGGAATTATAATTCCATTATCAGAAGCTACTATTATATAAATAATATATTGCGAATATGTGGAGGATGTGGCGGTTACAGAATTATTATGAAATAATTAAAATGTAAAATTAGTTCGAATCGGTGCCCACATTTTAGAATAAATTATGTACGACATTAAAAATCAAACAAAAATAGCCAGTCTAATCAGAAGCGGACCTACGTGCATTACTCGACATTACTATAATCCAATCCAAAATTACCAGGCCCTGTAACGGCACTATAATTATCCTCAATATGGAGCGCGGCGCTATCAAACGGACAATGGGCGACTGTTCCACATGGTCCGATTAATCGCTTGGCAGAATACGCGCTCGCCGAATTCTCTCTCTCTCTCTCTCCCTCCCTTGACTCGACAAAGGAGTGGCGCGCCAGTGCCAAGTGTGTATTAATAAACCGAGAATTTTTGCATTTTATCAGTCCCGTTGTCGGAATTGGCTCGCGGCCCACGATTATGCCCGAGACGCGATAAATAAAAGCCAAGACGACGCGCCTCGCCGCGGAGTCTTGGCTGCGCGCCTATAATGTACGTAGTACACATGAGCGAATCCGCAAAAATTTAATAAATTTCTGTTAGCTGAAGTGGCTGAAAAAATTTATTTGAAGCATACATTGTGGGCATAATTTATCTACTTCTATTTATCATACACCATACGTTACCAAGTATTCAACCATAAAAAAAAATTCACAACATAGTTTTGCTTCCTCACAGAAGGAGCTTTGTGTTTTTTGTTCGTGAATATGATTATTAAATAGTACATTACGATACGTGGGCCGGAAATTGGATTTCCGGGCCGTGCGTGGTATGACGCCCGAGGCGAAGCCGAGGGCGTCATGACGCACGGCCAGGGCATCCAATTTCCGGTCCAAGTATTGTATACTATTTTTCTTACTCCCCGGCCGAAAGTACGTTCTGTAATTGTTAAATAATTGATAAAATTGCGTTGTCGTCTGCTAGCTGTGTTTGAGACGTTTGAGTGTTAGTTTTTCTTTCGACCCGCTCGATAGTACTGCCTCTGTCGGCCGCTTTGGGTAGCTCAGTCGATATTACCGACCGTTTTTTCTTTCGACCCGGCGTGGAGAGCTGGTTTTTTGGCCGTCTGCTACTTTCGCTGTTACACAGATGGTTTGATGCCCGCCCGACATTTGCAAGACCGAGGCGAAGCCGAGGTTTTGCTGGTCGGGGCGGGCATCAGAAACACATTCATTAAAAAAAGACAACACCACTTTTTATTTCAACTAACTCTTTTTTCTCGTCACAAGTGTACTTTCCTCTGTCTATTTCGTACGTGTCTAACCTTCACACCACACAAACATATTTCTTCGAACGCTTCCGTCCGTACGTTTACTTAATTGTTTCTACACGACTCGAAAGTACGTGTAGGAAACAAGAGGAAAAAACAATGACCACGATCAAACAACACCACTTTTTATTTCATTTAACTCTTTTTTGTTGTCACCTGTGCACTTTCCTCTGTTTATTTCGTACGTGTCTAACCTTCACACCGCACAAACATCTTTCGTCAGACATGCGCGCTGGTGCTCAAGCGCCGCGGGTCAGGAAATTTCGGCAGCCAATCAGAGCGCGCGGTTGGTCTAAAATAGGATGCGAAAGTTTCTCTTTCGGCCCGGAGATGCGGGCCGAAAGTACGTACTTTCGGGTGGGCGAGTAAGAAAAAACATTTTTAAATAGAACACCTGCATTAAGGTTGTATAACTCGTAATGTTTTTATCTAAAGTTAGTTTTTGACGTTGAAATTGAGATAAATAATTATGTAAAGTAAATGAGCAATTGTTAGTTCTCGCGATCTATGTATATAAATGCAATTAGAATATTAAAAATTTCCCTTTTTACAATTAGCTTTAAAAATTGGAAATCGAAGAAAAAATGTAGAATTCGCATATTACTTTTTAAAATCGTCAATATGCACAAATTTAGACGAAATAGCGAATTTAAAACTTGATATGCGAAGTCTACAATTTTGCTTCGATTTTCAATTTTTACAGCGTATAATATTCTGATTGCATTTATACATATTATTTATCGCAGTTTTAACGTCAAAAACTAACTTCTGGCAGGGACCTTACGGGTCATACAACCTTAAACGAACACCATTTTCTCGTGTGTTATATAATGTATAAAAGTAGAAAAATCAAGTGCACAATAAATTTCAGCTATACTAGTTTACGAAAGTTTATTAAATTTTTGTGGATTCGCTTACATATTTTCTGTTTCGTGCGTATACATACATGGATTGGATCTGTTTTTAGTGTAGTTGCTGCGACATAGCTGCGCGAGATGTCGTCATGATGGCAGGGTGAGGACAGAAAAGAGACAAAGTACGGTAGAGTGATTGATCGAATGGAAAGGGGTATAGTGGAGTGATGTCATTTCGCAAGAAACACCAGTTGCCGATGTAAATTTTTGTAGATTTGTTTGCTTTTTCCCGATACTAGTTCTAGAGTGACTTATCGGTGGCAAGGGTGAGATTAATTTATCGATATCTTGACGTTAAAAATAAAAATAAAATAAACTTTATATTTATCAAAGGCACATAATTTAAGCTTTCTCATTAAAGATTATAAACTTATATTCCTTGCAAGGTGTATAGAAAACGTTACTTACGGATTTCAGTGAAGATGGTTTATGTGTAGTCAGCCTTTTTATAAGATATAGTATATTTTAAAACATACTACGTGCTTGCATTGGAATTCAATAATAGATGATCGGTTTGTTTATAATATTAAATTAAGCTTGTTTAGTTGTGCAACTATACATTAATACCAGCGAAGTTGGTAAACAATAACGCGTTTCAATCATGTAATTATATACCTTGAGCAAAGATAAACAACAATCTTCAAATGTGAATATAGCTTATATAACAATAGAAATATCTGCAATCAGAAAAAAGTTTAGTAAAAATTATTAATAATTTTGTAAAAATGACTATACTCTAGGAAAGTCACCACAAACTGTAAAAACTCATAAGATTATCATATTTTATAAGAAATTTTGCTAGAAAGATAGGAAAATTTACTATAAGTACTATAAAATTTACTGTAAAGTATGGTCATGTTTTGGGTTTTTTATAGTTTGTGGTAGCTTTATCAGTTACTATAGTAATTTTCACAAAACTTTTTTTCTCAGTGTGTTGATTCGTAGTGCAAACATTCGTTACATGAGCAGCAAATTGAAATATTTCCGAGCTTTCCACACTCTCATTTCGAAAGACTAGAAGAGATTTATTTTACGAGCTGTGCAGAAGGGACCGCACGTGCGCCGTTAACGAAACAATCATTTTACCTCCGAGGCTAGATCTAGCGGCAGTCTTTTTCGCAATGCTTTTCTCCCTCGACTTCTGTGTTTTTCTTTCTCTTCTTTCTGAAGTTCCTTTCTCTTGCTCGCTAACTCCATCCCTCTCTCTCTCTTATTCTATCTATCCTTTTTCCTATTCAAAAGCAGCAGCAGCAACAGCAACAGCAGTAGCTATTGCCGCAGCGCTGGAGCGCACACGTACGTCTTCCATTGCCAGTAGTTATTCCTGGCTTCGATGCTCGTCCGAGGGAAAGAAAAACTCGGAAATCTACTTCCGCGCACAATACCGTCGAACTTTACATGGAGAGAAAACGGGGCACTTGGAGCTATTTCCCCGGGGGCACTGCAGTTTCTCTTACTCGCTCTCTTTCTCTCTCTCTCACTCTCTGTATTAGAGAGAACCCGTAGTTCGCCCCTACGCGGATACCACGCATTTCTGTGATTCTCGCAGGCGTACAGCTTCGCGCATTAAAAGCTCCTGCCGACTCACTCTCTCTCTCTCTCTCTCTCTCTCTCTCTCTCTCTCTCTCTCTCTCTCTCTCTCTCTCTCTCTCTCGCTCTCTCGCTCTCTTTCTACTTCTCACTTGGTTCGTCTATATATAGAACACCAATTCTACTGAACAACAATGGCTCTCGTCTGCCCCTCATTAGATGGACGGGAAAGAGAGGCAGCAGTAATGCGTGTATACAAGGGTGGGTGTATTGAAAAATGCGATTACGAGAGCAAATGGATGCTGCGAAGTCCTATTTGGATTTCTTTTCAGCATTAAACGAGTCATTTTTCATTAATTTTGATTGCTTAAGATGCGTCAATCTCTTCTTCCTTTATTTATTATAATCATTAATTTAAAATGCAGTATTAAACTAATTTATAAACAATTGTACAATGACATTTATATGTTACATTTTAAATACTTTTTTTGAACAAAGTAATTTTAAAAAGGTTAATACCACAAAGAGATCATAAAAAGTCATGAAGTTTCGAAAATGAGTGAGAAATCAATCGATATATCGGAAGTTATAAATGCGGCAAAAACCAAAGGTATAGTGCGAGCTCGAGCTATGCATTACATATTTAAGGGCCAAAATCCGGGCTTTGCTTTTCACGGGAAAAGTCCAACTATTAAAAGCTCTTTACATGCTCTGTATGATTTCACAGTCAAGTTTCCAAGCCGATTATTTCTGCAATTTTAAGCATCGACCTACATTACGTTCGACCGGTCATTTTACCGGTTATTCTTTGTATCCTAGCCCAACTTTAAGCAGCTCAATTTCTCTGTTTTTCTTTTTCAAAGAGAAAGCTCTACAACAGAGAAATTATAAATATTGTTGAAAATTGCCTATCTATGTTGTATGAGTAGTGACATTTCTCGCATAGTGTTCTAAAACAGTACATTACGATACAAGTACTCGACGTAAGTAGTTATAGCACAAGTGTTGTAAGTTGCTCGAGCGAAATGACGCTGGAGAGTCGTATACAATTTTTGTGCCAGATTCACATATTTTAACTAATAGTGTGAAAAGTCATTTACTTCGCACCCTGAGCGTAATACTCTTATTACCAATAAACTCTAAAATATTAAATTACATCAATAATATTCCAGGCTTAAAAAAATGTCACCTTTGCTGAGCTCTTTAAAAAGGCAAAACTGGAACATCAGCAAAATATAACGTAATGATGAGCCCACGTGCAGCTGCAGAGAGAATTTGTATTTCTTTTTCCTTTTTTGTATACGAAAATAGAGCATGTCGATACCTCATGTTAGACACTAGTCTCGCACCCGGAAAAATAGTAACCGAATTAGGGTGACAATGCTGATAGCATAAAACGATTTTACAAATAGTGAAAATATTACGTTACAGTTAGAGAGAAAAAAGCTTCTTAATTTTTTTGTTACTTTCTATGAAATGATGTGTTTCAAAATATTTGACTTAAAAATAAATACAAAAAAGTGTTCTCAATTTTTACATTATATTTTTACGATCAATAATAAATATCTTTTTTTTAAATCTTACAACGATTACTGGCCATTTTACTTCACCGTCTATTTATATATTTTAACATTCATCAATCACCTCATTCAATTTCGAACGTTGCGTTGATTGTGTGCCTACATAACATCACCATGGTGTTTACTCAAGATAACACTCAGACAGCTAATTTGCCGCGCTTGTCAAGTCAAAATGTTACATGCACATGTATGCGTGGTTGTATCTGTACACGCGTCTGTGAGGATTTCAACATTGCGGGCATTTCTGACCAATTAATACGAAAAGCGCTAGCCAGTAGTATAGGTCAGAATATATTTCGTCAGGAAATTTAGGTTAACAGCGTTTGAATTCCAAAATCTTAAGAAATAAGCATGTTCAATGATTGATGAGTTAAGATGGGTTTATAGCGAAATACAATTTTTGATTTGATTTAATTTGTTTTTTAAATTGTTAGGAATAAAATAAATATATTCTATCTCTACAGACCGTCAAAACTATTGTTTGATAGATCACTTTTTGAAATTTCTTTGAATAAATAAGTGTGTCCAAAATGTTCCCTGGCCCATAACGCCTGTGATTTTATCAGTGCGTTTCAAACTATGATTATAAGACAATGTTATGGCACAAAAGAGCCTACCAAATAATTTCAGGAATGTGTGTTATGCAAATCATTATGACTTGTTACAGATTTTTTAGAGCTTTTTGATAAAAGTAGCAACTGACAAGGATCAAACTTCAAATTCTCGAAGTTAATAATCTCGTGCACTATCCTCTATACATCACCGGTATAGTCCGTTTCTGTTCGTTTCTATATTGTATGTATTTGTTCTTTATGATTTATTTAAAGACTAATTTTGGTTTTGTTTCATATATAAGATACATTTGTTACACTATAGACTACAATTACTCTATTGAACTAGACGATTATCTGAATACTCATTGCACAGGTTTACAAATGAAAGGGTATTCTACATTTCATGGAACTTTATTTAGATTGAAGACTGTGCTGCGTACAGAAAATCAAGTGAAGCGACCATGTAGGTTCATTTGCAACACCTTGACCTTTTTCTTCTTGAGCAAGTCTGAAAATAAAATTTTGTTGCTCAAGGAGTGACGAGGGACGCTGAATAGGAATCTAGTATCAGATTATTTCAAAAATTCAAGATCGCAGATCCAAGATAATGGATGACGATCGAAAAACGGCAGCATTTGAGAATAAAAGCCGTATTCTCGTGAAATTTTGATTTTTTTGAGGTCACATTTAGATTCAGCGTACCGAATTATTTTGGGTTAATCGTTTACTTTTTTGCGATAAAATCCTTGTTGACATGTGTTCTTATTAATTTAAACACACCTTATTTAAGAAATAGCATATAGTATTTTGTTACGATGTAATAATCGCATACAATAAATAAATGGAGGAGGACTCGATAAAAAAACGGCATGGCGTGACTCGGCGGGGAATCGAACCCCGGACCTTTCGTTTTCGCGACGAGTGCTCTGACCACTGAGCTACCGATGCCGGTGCACGTCTTTCCTCGAGTCGTCCTCATGTTGCTAGCTGCTATATGCAACCCGATCCAACTCGTCACGTTGTGCATACTATGCACACGTAACAATTTCTCCCATTAAAAATTTTAAACTCAAATCATGCAATGAGAAGGCCTTGACGCATTTAACTTTTCAAAAGTAAATTTACGAAATTCTCTTCTTGAAAATAATTACGACTTTGATAAACTCAACTGAACTTATTCGAACAGGCGTTACGATAAATCTCGAGAGAACTCAAAAAATCCCTGAATGCTCCGACGCTTTAAAGCGTCTTAATGAAGTCATAATCACGTTTTTTTTCCCTTAAAACACGACTCTTTTCAATACCGTTTCCGACACCGAGCTTTTTTACGTCCAGGCGCGCGAGCGAGCCAAATGCGAAGGGCCGGGGTGAAAAATAAAGAGAGCTCGCGCGCGCCTCCAGAAAAGCGAAAGCAAGCGGACGAGAGAAAAGTCGAATGAACTCCCGGGGGTATAACTTCGCCGAGATAAAAGGAGAGAGAAGAGAGAGCCAAGCGGGCGCCGTTGCCGCCGGCAGCAGCGGCAAATGGTTAACCTGGACGCGCGAATGAGCCGGGAAAATTGAGTCCGCAGTAGTTCCATTCGCTCGCGCGCACGCGTACCTACCGCGCGTCACCCCACGGAAAACGAATTAGTCGAGGAAAGACAAATGGCTCGGCTCTCGTAAACCGTTGATATCTGTGCGTGTGCGTGTGCACGCGTATACGCGTACACCTATACGCATATATCACCGTGCTTTATTTTTGCGCCGGCAATTCATTTCGGCGCTGCTGCGAGTGAGATTTTTTTTGTTGTCGGTGTGCCCGCGCAAGCGAGAGAGTGAGAGGCAAAATGCGCCAATGGGGGGAAAAGAAACATTCGCGGCGGCGACGTTATACCACGCGCGCCGATAAATCGCGACGTGTCGTTATAAAAGCGGATTTATTGAAATTCGAGAAACGCGCCCGCGCGCGCGCGCGTTGTGCTGGCGTGTCGATGGGAAATTCGTAATTCATGTTGCTTTTCGTTCTAGCCGTTTTTTCCTCTCTCTTTCTCTCTCGTGCGCATACACGTTCCCTGCATCGACTGCGACTCCATACAGCTCATACGTTTTCCGTACGCATCGCGCTGCATGACACCGGTACAAGAGCGCGGACCATTTGTAAAAAAAAAGGAACAAAGAAAAAAAAACCGCTGCCAATTCATTGGCCCGTAGCTTCCTCAACCGTAATTTGTTGATTCCTTTAATTAATTTTTAATAACAAAATTTATAATTTTTTAAAAAATTTATTGCATAATTATAATTAAATTCATTTATGAATATTAAAAATTGTTAATTTTAAAATTTATTTATTTATTTATTATTTATTTATATCAAATTTATATAAATTTTGAGCTGATAAATAAAGTTATCATTTGAAATAGAAGTAAAATATCTATATTTTATAATAAAACAAATAGCTATCACGGTTGTTTTGTTATTAACAAAAACGTGTTTTTTTTTTATATTTCATAATTCATATTTTTTAAGAAAAAAAAATTTATAGCTATCATTGTTCTTTTGTTATTAACAAAAACGTGTTTTTTTAAAAAAGTTCTTAACTCACAAATAAATTATAATAATGCAGAATATAATGCATTCATACTGCATAATTCATAATTATAATAGATTATAATAGATATAATTTTTAAACATTTTAATTCATTTTGTTGGTTGGTTTTTTAAAAATTAAAAAAAATCATCGAATGCCTACTCAATGACGTTTCCTCATTCCACACCTAGCGGTAGATATCACTGCGTGTTTTTTAAAAATAAAATATAAATCTTTTTTAATTTAGAGATCAAATTAATTTGAATCTTGAAAATTCAAACATATTACATTTTGACGCCAATACTACATACTTTTATAATATACTGATGATAACATCATTGGAGTTATGAGTTTAAAAAAAAAACACGTTTTTGTTTTTGATGATAACTAAAGAACCGTGATAGATAGAAAATTATTTTTTTTTAGAAAATATAGGTATTTTAATTCTCTTTCGAACGCTACCCATCAGATTCGAATAACTCGATCCTATCATTAAAAAAAATCAAAAAACAGTTTTGAGAAAATCGAAAATTTGAAAAAAAAAACAAAAACGCATCGCCCCAATCAAAAAATAGATTTTTGACCCGCCATCACGCAAAAAAAAACAAAAAAAAATGAGACCTGTCCGGTCAAAATCGACCGAGTAGAAGCTGAGATCCAGGCGTACACACACACACACACACACACACACACACACACACACACACACACACACACACACACACACACACACACACACACACACACACATCCATACAGACATTTTTCAAAAACCATGTATTTTGATTCCTAACACCTCGGAACACAATTATAACATGTTTTTACAACAACTCAAAAATTTACTATCACAAAGCTTCCTCTAGGAGGAAGCAAAAAGGATAACGATTACGCAACTTTTATGATTCTGCGAATGTTATCCCAGTAGCTCAGTTATTTTGTCCGACAAGCGTGAACGTGTGTAGTAACGAAGTAATAATAAAAAAAAAACCGTCATTTTTGAAAAAGAGTTACCTTTGTGTATACGACTGGCCAATGCCTTCATTTTACTAATCTGAATAGAACTGTGACTCGTTAGTATAAAAATATTGCTATGATGCGTATTACGACGTGCATTTCCTTTTATTTTTACTTTTTTTTCATGTTTGCATGTATATTTTCACGTCAAAGGTAATCATTTCGCATGGACGATGCTTTTATATTAAAATGAAAGGGACTTAACTACGAGAAAGTATATATGTTTTATCACTATTCAAACATCAAAGTTACATTTTGAATGTTTATGGATAGGCTGTTTTGATCCGTTCATTTATATCGTCATTATGTATTAAAACCACAGAAAAGTGGCGCTTTTTACATTTATATTTTTTGGTCCGAGAAATCGTACCTTTTAAAAGTAAATTTTTTATTCATAATAAAAACACACTCACATTCGTGTGTTACTTATGATACATTAATCCTTTCACTAAGAGCACCCACTTGGCTTTGTGGATTTAAAAAATGTTATGAAATAGAGGTTTTGGAAATATTGCGGTTGAAAATGTAAAAAAAAATAGAAATTTTACTTACAGAAACTTAATCTACATCAATGTTTACTAAAATATTAATAATATAATATGAGAGGTTTTTGTATAAAAAATGCAGGTATAAAGCTATAAGCCTATAAAATAGTTCAAGTATTTTCTTCCTATTTTAATTTGCAACTTTAATACATATTTCAATAATAACTTAATTTTTCAATGTTCATAAAGTCACTTGCGCTTGAGAAATTGAGAGATTAATCTGAAATTTTATCCGCATCTGTTTGAATGTATTTTAAATAAAGATTCCGAAAGTTAGAAAATGCAACGACAAAACTAAATATTTTCCATAATTACTTATTTCGTTAGTTTTTATTCAATAATTCCGAATTCTTCCAATTTGTAATGAAACATAACAATAATTCACACTTCCATCCTTTCAATCATTTCATGATAGGTCATTATAAGGGGCGCAAAAAAGAGCAAAGGTCATAATCCCATTGACTTTGACACTTCGCAGCGCGGCTCTATAACTCAAGTGCAGTCACCGCTCGCACACGAGATAACGCAGCTCTCTCTCTCTCTCTCTTCACCTAAAACTGCTCTTCCGTCGACGTGTCAAAGAGTGAGGAGGAGAGGGGAGACAGACAGAGAGAAAGAGAGATGAAATGTCAAGCGATAAAAAAAACGCCGCCAACGACGACGTCTGCTGCGCGGATCTCCCGACCGATTAAAGCCTCATCGCTGGAGCGAGCAGCTGCGCTCTCTCGCCGAGACATCTCGTTACATCCTCGCACGCTCACACAATGGTTACCTCGCACTCACCCTCGCCCATTCTCTCTCGCTCGCTCTCGCGCGTAGCAATATCGTCCTCGTCGCCCCGGAATTGCCACTCGGACATTTTTATTCGGCCGTTCTGTCCGGGGGCCACCTAATCGGTAAGCGCCGTTATTCTACGGTATACCAGTCGCGCGGATTAAATTTTCGTGGTGAGCGCGCACACACATCCAGACCTTTTTCCCTCGCACACCTGAGGCAATGTGCAGTTGCTCTCTCTCCTCCTTCTCTTGTTCTCTCTCTCTCTCTCTCTCTCTCTCTCTCTCTCTCTCTCTCTCTCTCTCTGTCTCTCTCTCTCTCTCTCTCTCTCTCTCTCTCTCCCGAGGGGCTCGTAATCGGGAAAAAAGACCTTCCGTGAAAATCCAGCGTGTGCGCTCGGTAAAGAGTTTTCTCTGACGCTGAGCCACACGCGTATATATGTGTATGTGGAATAAGGGAAGGAGAGAAGAGAGACACGTGGGGATGATGAAAAGTTTTTCGAGAGGGAAAGAAGGTATGACGTCGTTGACTTTTACTACTGATTCAGTAGTAACGTCGCCGTGTCATTTGAAAATTGAAGCACGACGGCTCTTTTTTTTTACGGGCGCGCCACGCTGCGCTGTCGCGTCATGCCTGCGTACGGAGATGAAGGAGAATTAATCATTCGACTGTTCTTATTTTTATACCCTTTTTATATGCAGGAAGTTTATATTTGAATATTGAAGATAATGTATTAGTGATTATCCGTGAAAAGTAAATGTTTATAATTTAAAATGCCACAGATTAATAATTTATCCAGCAAAAGAGGTTTGTCGAGTTTCTCTAAATTTACTTTATAGCTATAAATACACGGCATATATTAATTTAAAATTAACAATCAAAGGCAGTATGATTTTAGCTTATATAAAATTACTCTGTCTCTCAATAAAGCATTGCCGTACAAATACATTATTCTGCAACGTGAAAAAAGACAGGCTGATTAAATAACACATTAATGCTTACGTTATTGTTATATGATAACGACTTTAGAGTTAGACTTATACCAATAAATTACGTAATTGCTTTATCATATCATTATAATTATATCCGGCCAACCTTTTTCTTCGACACGTCAGGGTGTCCAAGACATTTTCAATTAAACTTCCCGTAAAAGAGCCTTCCACCACAAGCCTCGGGTACAGGGCCAGCGTGGGGCTCTGATCAGCCGCGCGCGCCTGATCAAAGCAAAAAGTCTTTTTGGCGTTGATTAACACTGTGTGCAAGACGCCAAGCCGGCTTGGATTTTTCAACAGCAAATCAGAGTATCGACCCCTTCGTTATCGCGATGAGAAAATGCAGAAAGGGAGAGAGAGAGGAGGAGGAGGAAAGTAGGTAGGCGCGATGAGGAACTTTTGTAATACATTTCATTTTTAACGAACTGCAGAGTCGGAAAGAATAAGATTTTATTAATTAGTGAAACATGCTTCCGAGCGCACGCGCACGTGCGAAGATATTATAAAGCGCGCCTCGCGAAGATTAAAGCGAATTAACGCAACGCTCTTTCGTCATTCCCTTTCGTTAAATTTTCATTATAATATAAGTCTCGTTAATTTAAAATTATGATGAAAATTCGACGATATAATTTCCATGTTATGTATTAATCCGGTAATAACATACAGTGCATTAATAAAGAAGAAAAAAAACCAGCTCATTTGCGTTCGTCGAAAATTCATGATCGATCAGCTTACATGCCTGAAATTGTACATCGTGCAACCATAGGGATGAAAGTCGACTTTTTAGGTATAGCAAATATATATAAACATCCCTCATTTCCGACGCCCGCAGTGGGGCGCGATCCGATTCATTGACCGCGACCTCGCGCAGCTATATATATCCTTTGTTGCGCGCGACTCGACCACCGCTCCGTTCCCGAATCGCATTCCCGAAGCTCCGAAAACGTCCCGATTCCGCTCGACTCGCTCCATTCTCTCATCTGCAGCCTTATCTCGCGGCGGGATCCATCTGGCCCAGATGAAAAGAGCGAAACAGACGCGCGGTAAACAGATATATAGAGGTAGAGGGCGAGCGAGCGCGTATGCGTGTGATGCACGTACGTAGCTATATATACATAGATATAGAGCGGGGAGAGAGTGTACGAAAGGATTCTCGGGTGAATAGCGCGAAGCAGAAGCAGCAGCAGCGAGAGCGCGATGCGGTAAGGAGAAATCGTATTACTAGTGCATTGTGGGAACTGAATAGCCCGCATTAGAGGCCCCTCTCTCTCTCCCGCTCTCTCTCTCTCTCTTTTATCTTCTTTTATCTTTATTTCCTCGCTCCCTCCCTTTCCTTCCCCTCCAGCACCCCCTCTCCCCTTTGTTTCGCCCTCTCTCTCTCTATTTCCCTTTATGCCCCATCGCTCTCTTCCTCGGCTTTGCCGCACAGCGCGCGTCTCTTTACATTGCATTTCCTATTACTCGCGACCTTATCTATCCATCTCCCCATTGGTCTCTGCTGCTGTGTTTACCGTGAGAGGCGCTGTTTACGTTGTTGGCACTCGCACGCGCAGAGGGTGTATATATATATACACACACACATACACATACACACACACACACATACATACACATACACACATGCACGGGCGAGGGGGAGAGAGACAGAGAAAGCCCGCTCTCCAGACTTTATGGATTTCGCTGTAAATTAGAGAGGACGGCGATCGCTGTGTCAAAGGTGTATACTGCGCGGCGCGTGTGCGAGCTGTGGATCGATGCCCCTACACGTTCTACGTCCCTCTCTCTCTCTCTCTCTCTCTCACCCACCCTATCTCTCTCTCTCTCTCTCTCTCTCTCAGCGTATTACGCACTCACTGCGCGAGAGCGAGAGGATAATAGAGTACGTTGCGTGTGTGTACGGTATGCAGGTCGCGCTTTCCCTTTCCTTCGTCTCTTGTTCGCTCTCTATCTATCTCTCTCTCGGTCCACTGTTCAACTTAATTATTCTAATGCACGGGAGCCCCGTGATTAGCCGGATGCATATTTCGATCGACCCGTTGAAGAGCAAGCGAGCGAGTGAGTGTGCGAGAGAGTGAGAGAAAGGGAAGAGGGAATAATTCAGGGGCTTTGAACATACTCGACTGATTGAATGTCAGGAAGCGCATTACAACTTCCTCCGAGTGCCCATTAGCCTTTAGCACATATAGCGTATACGTTATAGTACTGTGCGCGCAACATATAGCTCTCGCTTTCGCTCGCTGTATCAGTGCGCTGCTGTAGCGCGCGTTCGATTTATTATATGTGCTAGCGCTTTTAGCGGGTTTGCGAAAATTTTTTTAGAACGTTCTTCAATTTTTTAGTTTTTATATAGTGACGTTTGAGATAAATAGTAGTAGAGGTGATTGATGGGCTCATCCTCGAAGTTTTGATTGCAAAGCGGTTTGTAACGAGCTTTTTACAGGTTCCGAATGAGTCAAATGTCTCTCAAAAAAATAATTTGGACATCTGTTGCAATAGAAGTATTAACATCAATTTGATTGGCTGTAAATATTTTACAACGATAATTGTATTAATTAAAAAAAAATCGGTGTTAAATGAATATCGAGAAGTATCTAATCCACTATTTTTGGACCGCTAATTTTTGTGATATTATTAAAAATTATCAAAAATAAATATATGTATATAAGTGCTCGACGGACATATTTAAAAGCTGATCGATTTTGTGGGAGACTTTTTAATCAAATTTTTTCTATATAGAGGTAGATCTTATGAGTCTCAAACTTTGTAAACATGAATTTACAACTTGTGTTTCAGAGTTTAGCAAATCCGGTAATATAATAATGGCCTTGTTTAGCCTTATTTTTCTATGTTACATAATCAACTATCAGATAGATTATCATTGAAAAAAATTGTATCCTATCATAGTATTTTCAAAAAGTACATAATATTCCGAATCTACGTACCGCTAGTAACCCTTCCTATCACTTTACTTTTCGAAATATCTCATTAGAACAACAAAAAATTCATAAATGCACCGCGAGGCAGAGTTCATTGCCGGCGAAATACTGCGCCAGGCCTTCTCCATATCTCGATGCCATTTCTGAATAGATTTCTCGGCTTAAATTCAGTGCTCCATCAGAGCCAGATATTAGCAGCCGCTCGGCGAGAAGCTCAAGTTTCAGATCTCCGCCTTGGCGCCCACGCGAGCGCGCGGCAATAATGCTATTGCAATGCGCGGGCGGTAATTAGCCCTCCGGATGGATCTGCACCGGGGGAAAGAGGGTGGGAGGAGGCGCTCAGCTTGATACCACGGGAGTAAGGAGCATTAGCGTTTGATGAATTTAACATCGTGCATTAATTATGTTTGTTAACAAGGCGCAGATCATCGATACATTTTAATCAAACAGTCTCGGTTCGTTCACAGGTATTCCTATAGATAAAGCATTGATTCCTATAATTACATGTTGAATCTGTGCATACAGATATCATCGACATAGTAAATAATCGATATCATTGAGATATGATTTCCTAAATATCCACGTAACAAGATGCGGTAGAGTAAACTTGTATTGTATAGAATGACTTCTTCGTTAAAAAATGAATGAAATATTGATCAAGTTGATAGCGTAATATTTTACAAGAAAAATTATGCTTTTCATTCTAACAATGAAGTACATAAACTTTTTCACAATAAATCTATCGGGAATATTATGAAATTGTCATTACTCTCTAGACATTTATGTACCCCAAAATGATTATATGCTGCCGTAAAGCACACAAATTTCGGGAAAAGCTCTAAAAACTTCAGCCACGACAGCGATTCTGAAGAAGTGTAAAATTTCCTCTAAAAATCCTTACGACCTACACTCTCGCTGTCTCTTGTTAACTACATCGACATTTTGAGACTCTCGTCGCGCGAAATAAGTTTCCTTATATACATCGTGAAACGAGAACTGTACACATGTACGCGGCTGCGCGCACGCACACACGTCGCGCTCTCGTCGGAATACTCGATCAACTCCTTCGCCCCTCGCCCTCTCTCCCACCTGGCGCGCTGCACCGAAGCGAAATATAATTCGAGAGCTGCCTCGTGAAGCGTTAGTTTACACGATGTGTTCGCTCCGCAGCCACCACCGTCGTCGTCGTACGTCGTCACCGTCGTCGTCTTCGTCGTCGTTACATCTCGGAGTAACGATCGCCGGGTGCAGAAACGAGGGCTTTGAGCCACGCGCGTCTGCGGCTGACTTGTATGTGAGCGCGGCAGATTGGAACGTGCCGGCTCCACTGGGAGATTGGATAAGGAATCCATAAGCTTCGACGTAATTCTCGCGCTCGTGCGTTTGAAAGCGCTGTATAGAATCTCTCTCTCTCTCTCGCTCGCTCTCTCTCCCACGCGGCCTTCCCCGCTTGCGTGCAATTCTGCGCGTGAAGGTTTGCGAAACCCGCGCGTGCTGATGGGCTAAAAGAGGTTTCATTATGGCCTTTTCTTATAATAGTTTTTAACTTATTTATCCTATTGGCTGAAGCATTTTTAATAATGTTTGTCAAAATGTTTTAAATACTTTTATCAAGAATCGAATACGATGCTTTTGTAGTATGAGAATTCAGTTTATAAAATATTAATTTTTTTTTTTTAATAAAATACTCTCTGCAAATTAATAATAGTTGATTTTAACCGCATATTTCATGACAGGCATAAAAGCTTTTCCTGTATATTTTTAATTTCGAAGATAGCTTAAATTCTCTATAACATTTTATATAAGTCTATATAATTGATTCAAATAATTTTTTTTAACATATTCTTATGAGCAAACCATCTGAATTCCTTGAAATAAAAGTAGATGAGCTCAGATGGGAATCAAAGCCGCCAAATCGCAAATCAAACACTTGTTTCGGCTAATCGTAATATTGTAATTGTAATCCTTGACTTTTTTATCCTGCATGTTCATACGGACTTTTTAACGTTGATTAAAACATCATTCAAAGAATGTTGTTATTGTATTTAATTTATCTTGTAAAGAAATAATTCTTAAAAACACATTTAAAATTTAAAAAAAACTAGCGTTAATTTGGCGCGCTACGCGCGCCCTCTCTTCGCTGTTTCCCGATTTCTTTTGAGTTTCGAGAACGATTCGAGATTTCCAGATACCTCGCAAAAACGCTCGAAAACCGATCGAATATCGATCGCTCAATTTATATTAAGGAAATGTTAAAATTTCACGGCAGAACTCTTATAATACGGTAAAGCTAACTTGGATACCGAAGACGCACATAACTTGTATGTAGGTTTATTGAAGGCCGCTAAAATTGAACTTTGTATAGAAGTTAATATAGTTCTAAAAATATTAGTTTTATAAAGTTTGTTTTTTAAAAAAACTTGTTAATTTATTTTATTTCTATATTAACTCAACTGTAATAGATAAATCGTTAATAAATTAAATAAATAAAAATTGAAATCCATCAACTAATGAAAAACTTTGACGATCAATCTAAAACTTCAAACAAATATCATTATTAGATTTTTATTCCCGTGATGATCGGTTAGTATCAGATAATAGGTACAACCAACTTCATATTGCTAGTTCGAAAGTAAAAAATTCCAAACTTGCAGTACCAATTTTTTCGTTTCTCTAAAAAAACTAAATTTTTTTATAAATCTTAACAAATTACATAACGTAAATAACAAGGTTCTACCTAACCCACAACAACATTTCTCTAATCATATCTAGTGCGCCTTACCACATTTTCCTATTGACCAAACATGTACAACCATACAACATTGATAAAGAAGAAACAGTACGGTAATCTTACAGGCATATCAAAACGAATGTGAAACCCCACCGGAAACGAAAACAAAAGAGAAGCTTCAAAAAGCGAGTAGTAATCGAAAAAACAAGCCTGGGCAGCCGAACGGCAACAGTAGTCAACGCACCCACGTGTCGTTATTCACAGTGAGATTTTATCGCGCGCGCTCGCTCGCTGCTCGCGCACTGCCTTGACATGATTGATATTACACCAAGGTACCAGGGGACATCGAGCGAGCGCGCAAGAGAGAGACAACGGAGACAAGCACGACGCTCGCGCGAGGAAATTATTGGGTTAATATCGATGACCGATAAAGCCTCGTACGCGTGTATAGAGCTCTGTCTGAGTAGTGTGTCTGTGAAAACGAGGCTCGCGCCGAACAGCGCACGAGCATCGATCGGGAAATTCATCGATTTTCACGGCGAATCAGCACTATTTGCGAGCGAGAGAAAGCCAGGCGCGAGCGAGCGCGCGCTGAATTGAGCGTGCGCGTAAATACGAAAGTTATGGCCGGGCGTCGATTACCCCCACACCCCTACACCTCCGTTATCTGTGGAAGTAACTCGACTGTACACACGCCCGCGTGTGCGCGCGCGGACGAGGATGACCACGAGGAACGAGCGCACGGGGCGATATTGGGGGTGCGCATGTATATAGGCAAGGGGTGGAGGTCAGCTGGGAAAATATATTTCCGACTATGCGCGTGCGGCGCTTTCGAGCCTCTGGAGTAAAAACTTATGGCGCGCGGGGCTGGGGTTGCCCGCCTGTAGGATTTTCGAGAAAAATGCAGCTGCGAGAGTTATTGCGTACCGGTTTCCTGTAAAAGAATTATTTTTTGTATATAACAATAGCTGGTGAATTTTTAATTCAACATTTAATTGAGTATGGAAATTTTTGACAAAGGGAATTGCTGTCTCTCTATTGGCGTTATTGCGCAGCGATTGGAAAGTTAATAAAACGGACATGATTTCGACTGCTTATTTATAACTTTTGAAAACGTTCATGCGCAAAGAATAAATTGCCCTCGCGCGATTCTATATATATACACTTAAAGTAAAGTTTTTGGTCGCCCGCGCCGAAATTAGATCAAAATTTTCACTCGAGAGAATTTCCAACTACCCACTCGACACTGCCGCACGTGCCGCGCGCAAAAAGCGTAAAGTCACGCGGAGGGAGATGATAAGGCGGTGTCCCACGGAGGCGACGGGGGAGAATTCGCGCTGCGCCAGACGCGAGATGAAACTGTCGGCCGTGCATCTCCTCGGGCGAGCGTTTCTTCGGATGAGAAGAGGTGCGGGATGAGAGCGAGAGAGATTTCCCCGCGCGCCCAGGCATATATCATTCTTTCCATTCCGCGGGCGCGCGGAATATCGCTCGCCAGAGTTATGAATGAAGATCGGATTCTCGCAACTCGAGGAGAGAGAAAGGGGCAGAGAGATGTACGTATAGTGGTGGTCAGCGTGTCTTATTCGAGTACGATAATTTTTCTTCGGGTAGTTGAGTGGGAGGTTACATTTGCGAATTGCTATTTGAGTTTCTTTCTGCCAAAGGGGTGATAGTGAACGTGCTTCTGAAAAGTATGGCTTAGATTTAGGACAATATCATTTGTTGCACGTTTGTTTGTATTCTTTATTGTCGAGTTGATTTCTCCAGTATGTACGTGACATGTTGATAAAATTCATTCTTTCTAAAATTTCATTTTGCTTGTGTTTATTGTTTCCTTTACAACGGTATATTTTTTATTTCTACATGAAAATAATATTACACTCAGAAATATATTTTTTGAACAACACTTTGCATTCCATTAGCGTCAAAACTATGAGAACCCTTTGTATAATTTTCGTGACTTTTCATCGGCGCTCAGTGAACGTCAAGCGAGTGTCTCATATACACGAAGGACGAATAACCGTTAAGTAGACAGCCTACATGCATAATGGGGCGCATGCGCGACGCCGGCACATTTCGGAGACCGAGAAGCGAGATCCACGAAACCGTCGCGACAATCGCGGAGACGCGACGACACCTGCACACTCGCGACGTTCAAAAATTCATCTGTCCCGCGTGCGGGAGACAATGCAGTTCGCGACAGCTGTGCACAGGACATTAAAGCGCGATGGCAAAGAGCTCTTCCGGTCTTCTTCACTCTCGCACGAGGTATATATACATAAAGAAAGGAAAGCTTTCCGAGCATCACACGCGCGCATCTGTGTACATCAGAGGCGCAGATTGATATTCCAACGTCGTTAAGGGAGAGGCAGTAAATCACGTCTCATCCTCGTCTTTGACTTGCGCGTCGTAGATCGCGACAAAGGGAATTGGATCGAGGCGCAGGAGTGCGAGAATTCGAGAAAGAGAAAGAACTGTAGCCGCTTTTTCATCTCTGTTCCCCCCTCCTCCTATCTCGCAAGAAAATAAAAAGAGCAAGCGGCGTTGGTACATATAGAGTCGCAGTAGTAGCGATAATAGTAGTAGTAATAGTAGTGGATCTGAATCTCCAAGCCGGTAATTGCTCCGTCTCGAGGACGCAATATCTCCCTTTTTCTTAGCTATATAGAGTCACTTGCAAGTGAATCCTGCCGCGTATATTTGGTTCTACTCCAGGCGCGCTCGTTTGGATTTTCACGCAGATGTACGACGAGCGAGAGCACATAGTGTCTCTTTTGTCGAGTCTATAGATGTGCACACAGGCGACACTCGACTCTGTATCTCCGTGAGCGCTGAAGTTTTGTTGACCCGCGAAAAAATTGAAAGTATGGGCAAAAAATATATTTCATATATGTTGGATATACAAATTAGCAATATATTACAAACATACTGGCTATGCGATTACCAATATATTAGTAACATATCTGCGATTGTACATCCTCCAATATATTACTCATATATTGGCAGTATAAAATGTATATGAATAAATTTCAAAACGTATTACGAATAAGTATAGCCGGAACAGAGTGTCGCTACTTCAATAAGTTTTTTTTATATAATACAAAATCAAAATTATTTCACGCAAATATTGCGGAAATTTTTGAGACCCTATTGTAGAATGTAGATTAGTACAAGAGGGTATAACAAAAACAAGGCAAGCCTTGTATTTCGAACTCTTCGTAAAGAGTCGTTCGAACGGATGAATTACACGGCTTATATACTCTCGGTCTTCCAATGCGTTTAAAGAAGTCACTACCAACGCGCCGCATAGCGGATAAATAGCTGAAGCTTCCTTATCGAGCGCCGCCCATCAAAAGTTTCCGTTTGCCACCGCTATGCGGCGCGCCGGCAGTGGCTCCTTTAAACGCATTGGAAGACCGAGAGTATATAAGCCGTGTAATTCATCCGTTCGAACGACTCTTTACGAAGAGTTCGAAATACAAGGCTTGCCTTGTTTTTGTTATCCCCTCTTGTACTAATGTACAATAGAGTCTCAAAAATTTCCGCAATATTTGCGTGAAATAATTTTGATTTTGTATTATATAAAAAAACTTATTGAAGTAGCGACACTTTATTCCGGCTATACTTATTGGTAACACGTTTTGAAATTTATTTTTATACATTTTATACTGCCAATATATGAGTAATATATTGGAGGATATACAATCGCAGATATGTTACTAATATATTGGCAATCGCATAGCCAGTATATTTGTAATATATTGCTAATTTGTATATCCAATATATATGAAATATATTGCCCATACTTTCAATTTTTTCGCGGGGAGATCGCTAAGGAGTACACTTGTACTTTGTCTTTTTTCTCCTCTTCGCGTCTGTTTTTTGGCACGCCAGAGTTCAATAATTGACACGTTGACTTACTATTCAGACTTGCGTTATAACTTATACTTGTGATTAGGAATTACGAAACAGCAGATTGTGATAGTATCAAATTTAATAAAATATTTTTAAATAGATTGTAGAATTCTCATACGAGTGAAAATACTTCGCAGTTGTGTGATACTGTAATTTTCAAAGTGACGCATACAAACGCAACGTCACCCCCGAAAGTCGTAAGCAAATAACTTTGCGTCAACCCCGAGGGGAAACGCGAGAGCTGTATATACATCGATATGTATAATAACACTAGAGGACTCGGAAACTATACCAGCGCAAATCAATTTCAAAGAAAAACAAAGCCACCCTCCGCGACGCGCAAAACACAACACACATATACACAACAGCAGCCTTCCGCGCTGCGCATAGACACTGTATCTCGCTATAGCAAACGATATTTGACCGAGCAAGATTAAGGGGCGAATTGCGCATCAAGAGAGTAAGAGAGAGAGCGGGAGAGCGAGAGAGAAATCCCTATTCACTGGCGTAACGTGACGATATGCAAATTGCCCGGTCAAATTTATTCATAGCCATACACTCCGTTCCTCTCGCTGTCTCTCCTCTCTTACTACCGCCTGCACGAAGAGCGAACTCGTTGCAGTAGGGTGCGCGTGTTCGCTGGCTCGCTTCGAAATTATAACAAACTAACTTAAAGTTGGCCGTGCGGCGGCTCGGCCGTGTCGGGCTCGACCGCGGCCTTCCGAGTTGTCGGTGCGTGTTTGTCGCACACGCGCGCGCTCTTCCTTCAAAACTGCACCGATAAATTTCAGCCCGCGGGGAGAAACCGCGCGCGAGAGAAAGAGTGGCCGGGCGAAAACGAAGCCCAGAACTGTGCAAGCGAGCGGGCGCGAAATTTACAGCATCCTTTTAGCCGCTCGTCGCGCCCGCAGGCATTTGTCATCGAGCCTCCGTGAAATTCCCTCTTGGACACCGATTATCTACGGGGGCGCGTGCCTTGATTTACGCACCCGTGTATATGTGACTCCTTTCTGCTGTATACTCGCTTTGCGTCGGGGTGCGCTCGCTTTTAAAGGCGAAAGTCGAGGTGGCTCTGCGCGCGGAAGAAGGATCAGATCGATGGCCCAAGAGAGAGAAGAGGTGGAGAGAGGTGAGAGACTGCAGAGAGAGAGAGAGAGGGATGGTATAAGTAGGCCAGCGATACTTGTCGTGTAATCTCGTTATACGGTGTTGAGACTAGTTTAACGAAATTGCAGTTAAACTCATCGGCGCCAGTTAAATTAACGAGTAATTTGCCCGTCGAGCGCCGGGTTACACACTTACCCACTGCCGCTAATAAAATAATTATCCGCGTCAAGGGATACTACGCTTTTTTTTTAACAATGTCGTAACGATAGTCGACGTAACGTCATAAGCTGTCGTTATTGGGATTTTCTTCATTGTTTGGGTATAGCGGACAATTAACCTGGGTGTACTGTAATATTTCTTAGGTAATAGGAAGATTGGAATTATGAAGAGGTTTTTCATTTTACAACAATCTGAAGTCTTTATTAAGGGTTTTATATACACCTGTACTTTTGGTTGCCATAGTTTCACTCTACGTAACTCGAGCAGAAATGGGAAAATCTACATTAATATGGACTCTGACAACCAGAGCAACAGTAACTTATAAGCAGATAAAAATTTCGAATTTCGAAAAACTCGGAACAAACGTATAAGTCAATAGGCTCGTCCGGGATTTCAACTCGATTTGTTTGGATAACCAAACTCTCCAAGTCGAAAACTCGAGATTTTAGACGGTTGAATACCGGGTGTCCTGTGAACATTTAGACAAACTATTGAACAAATTGTACTTTTACTACTAATATTTTTTTTCAATAAACAATATTTACATATAAATGTGTTCTGTATGTTCTGTTTTTAACACATGGTTTGAGAATGTTTCACTTTATTAAATCAATATCAGCATTTAAACGTTTCCATATATTATATACCGTAAAAAAAAATATTTCACATCCCCGGCCGTAAAACTGTTTCAATACGACGCGAATAAAAAATTTCCCCGGCGAATCGAAAATCTTCGCCCTAACCTAATTTTTCTATCAACCCCCAATCCTTTTTACGAGTCGATTCGGGTTTTACGCGGCAGGTATCGCGCTATAATTTGATTCCACGCGCGATAGAGAAAATTACCAAAAAGGATCTTCAAAACGAGGCAAGAAAGGAGACCTCGGCAATCCCATACCGAATGGAGGCGAAAAGTCGCTATATACACACACACACACAGACACAGGGGCGTGTGCGCTAGCTTGCGATTCGCAATATAAAAAGAGACGAGGGATTTTTATATCCGTAGGACGTGTATATAGATATACTCACCCGTGTCATTGTCACCCGGTACCCCGAGACTGTCGCTATTGTCATTGATGAAGGCCTCCGCCGTGGACGTGAACGTCTGGGGCGATAGCGTGAGATCCGGCCCGCTCTCGCTATCGAACAGCTCCAAATTTCCGTTTCCTGCAACACACAGACACAGGCTCTCATAAATACATATATACATACACTCGCACACGTTGACACAGCAGGTCAAACCTTTATAGCTTCCGAAAAATCGGAAGAAAACACCGCCGTGTGCACGTCGAAGATATAGAAGATGCGAAAGGGGAGCCGAGGGAAATCCGTCGCCACGGCGATAAGCCTGTTCCTGAGCCGCCGCCGACGTCGACGCATTTCCCTACATTTTTGCCCCGAGGCTGCGGGGAGAGGAAAGAGGGGCTATACCTCATCAAGGAAATCGCCCCTTTCCTGTATTGACTCCCACTTTCTCTCTCTCAGCCGCACTCCTTCCTTCATCCAGCCTATGTATATATACACAACCATCATGGAAGGGATTTCCGATCCCGCGGCAGCAGTGGCCCTATGCATGTATATATGTATATATATACACACGCTAATATATCGACGCGGGAAATCGGAATGTAATAACCGGGGGATCCGGGGAACTCGCGGGAGTGCATTAGCGACTCGGCCGTGGCGGAATTTCTGTCAGGGGCTTTTTTCTTTTGCCTCGCGCCTCGGTTGGCATAGTTTAACCGAGGATAAGCTGGGCCTCTTTTTTAGGGGCTAACCGCGTCAAATAATATGGATGATAATTTCTACGCTACCCTCACACAGATACAGACCGACCGTGTCAACACATCAGCCGAGGATTTCGTTTTTCTTTTCTTGGTGCTGCTCGCGGACGCGTGACGAAAGGTGGCTTTGGGCGTGATTCAATACGCTGGCGGGGATTTTATTGACGCAGCCGTAGTCCTAGGATTTTTTTGGCAGGGTTTAAGGGGATGCCTTACTCGTACTATTACCGACCGAGCAATTCACACAGTTTCAAGCTGATTAAAAATAAAATACGTCGAATCACAAAAAATCAAGAGAACACTCTTCTGTGTTTTTTAACGTTCTATCATCCAGTCAAAGTTTGGAGTCGAAATATCAAGCCGTTTTTTCAAAAACTTTGAACGAAATTAAATTTAATTTCGTTCAAAGTTTTTGAAAAAACGGCTTGATATTTCGACTCCAAACTTTGACTGGATGATAGAACGTTAAAAAACACAGAAGAGTGTTCTCTTGATTTTTTGTGATTCGACGTATTTTATTTTTAATCAGCTTGAAACTGTGTGAATTGCTCGGTCGGTAATAGTACGAGTAAGGCATCCCCTTAAGTGTATCTGATTGAAATGTTTACGCGACGGTTACTTTCCTGCACGGAGAGAAATTTTGTAGTGAAAATTACAAATATTCGAGGCAAAATTACCAGTTTCTATGGTAATGGATGGACAGACTGACAATTTCAAACTTTTTACCAAAGTGCCTTGGTAAAATTTTTTTTTAGTTAATTTAAATTTAAAAAATTAACTTTTTTTATCTATATTAATGGATATATAGTATTTTAATATAGAAATAGAAACAGAAACAAGGATGAAAAAACATTAAACTGAAAAAAAATTTTTACGGAAGCGGGATTCGATCCGACGATCTTTGGGTTGAGAGTCCGACGTTCTACCGACTGCGCCACGGAAGCTGTTACCAACAGTCATTTGAATCGCCGTTATTACTTACTGAAAATATGTGTATTGTTTTCATTTTAACGTCGCGCACGCCTCTAGTATCAATCTTCTGAAACACAATAATGCGCAGTGCGCATGCGCGAGTCACAAATACCAGGTTATTTGGTAAAATTTATCAGTTTTCTTAGTAAAAATTCTTAGGTTACCTTGTAAAAATGACTAGACCTCAATTTTTACCAGTGTGTCTGGTAATTTTTATTCAGATAATTTGGTATTTTTTTTAAGTGGTTATGGTAGTTTTTCCTGGGAAACTTATAAATTGTATTAGAAACCTGGGAATATCACGGCTTTTGACAGTCTATCCATGCGCTACCAAGGCACCTTGGTAATTTTTACTCTAAAATTTCTCTCCGTGTGCGATATTGCCAAACTTCCCTGTAGGCTAAATCCTGTGTTAACTTTCTTAGTTATTGGATTTTTTGATCCAGTATATAAATGTTCGGTTTGAATTGATTTTCCCCTTGATGAAAAATAAATCTGAGAATTTCAGTGTATTTGCAAATCGGGAAAAAATAAAGGTATAAATTTGAAAAAACTGACGATAATACTCTTTCATACGTATCTAATGAAAGTTTTTAGGAAACCTAAAGATTCCCAATGATAATTCGCTAAAACATTTTTATTCTCTGCGGATGTTTAACCACCGCACACATCGATAGCTTTTCTACGAAGGAGTTTATAGATCCGTCCAGCTCCTTTCTATACCTCCGAAAAAAAGTCCGCGATCCGAGCAACAGCAGGAGTGCCATTCTCTCGTAAAATTAAATTTTCATCCTTCATCAGCAACCGCAATGAAAAGGGGGGGGGGAAAACAGGAGAAAGGTCGGAAGTGCGACCGTGTCACCGACATCTTCTCTTCCGCGTGTGAGACGCCCGCGGATCCTCGTTAGGGCATTTCAATGGTCTTTTGTGCGGGCGCGTACGTCGAAATCAGCGGACACGTGGCGTTGTCGTCGTCCTCCTCCTCTACTACCGAGCTCTTTCCAACTGAAACAGCGCGAGCGCGTACAACCAGCCAACGTAAAGTCCGCGCTTTTGTCGGCGGGAAATCCGAGAGAGGCGTCGTCGTCTCACTCGCGCGTACGCTTTTCTCGCTCGGCCCCGCTTCGTCGACGAAGGATCACGTAGTTGCGGTTACAATAACCACCGTGAAACCGGAGTTCGTTTTTCCCTTTTATTTTTCCGATGCCTTTCAGGCGGAGCAGATTCTTTTAGACGGGTTTTGCAAGAGAAACGCAGTTCGCTGGTGCGCTTTGGCAGAAACATAGTCGTGACTCGTGAGAATATATTTGAGAAGCTTGTTTTAACATTGAAATATAAAATGTGTGTGTGTGTGTGTGTGTGTGTGTGTGTGTGTGTGTGTGTGTGTGTATATATAAAATAATTTGACGTCTTAAAGGGCTATTTCTGACATGCAGATACACTCCTATATCGACGCTCCCTACGAAAACTAGCACGATTCAGATTGCCAGGAAGAGTAGTCCATTTCAGCGTTGGCCGCGAAGACTAGCACGTCCCGTTGATTTGCGTTGAAGACCCGATCCGCTTGATTGCGGCGAAGACTAGCACATTCCACTGCCTCTTATGTAAATTAACACGGTGACGCGAAGTGCTAGTTTTCGCGGCAAGCTTGCGAATCGTCTTACTTTTCGTCGCAAAGTCGCGAATCGTGCTACTTTTCGTCGCAATCTTACGGATTGTACTATTATTCGGCGCAAACTCGTGAACGATGCTAGTTTTCGCGGCAACCTCGCGAATTGTACTAGTATTCGCGTGAGTTATGCTAGTTTTCGTTGCAGTTTTCTGAAATGTGTTAGTCTTCGTGAGGAGGCCAAAAAAGGTGCTATAGTTTTCGTAGGGAGGGTCAATATGATGTTACAATAAAATTTTATAAAGCTCTTGCGATGTACTCGAGGCTTCCAATTATTCCAATTATGTAGTATGTAATAGATAGATTACATTCTCTGTAGGTAATATTGGAATTCCTTTATGTAAAATTCTTTAGCAAGTTCATCGAAAAAAGGGTTTTTGTACTAGTCTCTATCTATTACAGCCAATAATCCAATGCTCTGCGTATTAACGGCAGAATTATAATAGAATATAAATAACGAAGTATACCGTGAGCAATTATTGTTTATTAATATATTTGACATATTAATTTGATTCCACTGGTTTGACCTGATTATAATATATTTTCAGAATAAGTATAGGAGGGCAACAAAAAACCCTTTTTAAAAAAATTTCCCTTCATCTATCGTATTTAAAATATTTTTTAAAAGCCCCTCAATAGCAAAGTAATTCAGTTTCATCAGTACTATAAGTAGAATGAATCATAAATAGTCAGACGATAACCCATCCTTCTAACTTTTTATCTGTATAACTTTATGCAAATACGTTATTTTCATATGTTTATGTGCACTAACCTTATCGAATATTTAATTTCCATCGCCATACTGCATTCACCGGCGAAAAAAAAATTACATCTGCTGTCGCGCGTGAATTAAAACATATAATATATCCGCATGCATAACTCGAAAACGTCGCGTTAGGCGTGCGAATACCGCTTGAGCGAATCCTCGGCATCGCTCGGTGCAACGCAAAAAGAGCATCACACGACATACGGAAAAAAAAAAACGAAAAAGAGAAAAAAATGCTCTCGTTGCGTCGACTCGCATCTCCCTGGAGGCAGAGAGGGAAGGGGAGGAGAGAACCTCAATGGACGCTCGCTACGTTTTCATATATGCGAATTTGAAAGGCCCCTCGAATCCGCCCAAGGCTGGAATTCGCAGTCGCGCGCGTTCGCGCTAATTCGGAACAATTGCTTGTGTGGGAGCGCGTGCGCGCACACGAGTGTCTCTTGCTCGGCGAAATATCTAACGCTCCCTCCCACCTCTTCTCTCTCTCTCTCTCTCTCTGCCGCTCTTTCGTATATAATTCCAGTCCGCGTGTGTATGTGTGTGTGCTTCGCAGAGGCGGAGAGAGAGGGAGAGAGAGGTATGTATAAAGCAGGAAAGACAGCGCGCTGCTGCAGTGTGTCCCGTCGCGCTACTCCTCCTCCTCCTCGTCGTCGTCGTCGTCGTCGTCGTTCTCGTCGCGGGGTTAGTTAAATATGCAAATGCGCGGCTGGCTGGCTGGCGGGCGCGTGCGCGCTCCAATTGTTCGAGCAAAAATTCCGATGCAAATAAGCGCCCCCCCTCCGTCCCCCACGCCTCTCATCGTGCACTCAGCCCGCTCGTTTTCAATTTCGTTTTTTTTCTACCTCGGCTCTCTCTCTCTCTTGCCACCCCTCTCGCTCTCATTCCTACTTCTGCTCCTCGCTTTTCCTATCGCGAAGTTTACTTTGGCTATCGCTCGTAATCAACATTTGCCTGAGCTCTACTTCTTCTCTCCGATCGTTTCTTTTTCGCGATCTTTCTCTCGCTCCCTTCCTTTCGTTGTTTTCTTTTTCACTTTTTTTGCGTGAGAGGGAGCGCGAATGAGAATGAGACTTCTTTTTTAATATGGATTCTTTTCGGCAGGAGTTCCCAGCCGACTTCTTGCTTTGAAGCAACGGGCACGTTCGCGTCTGCCTTTCAGGAAAGTAGTTCGCTCAGTGCAGATGGCAAATACCTGTTAATTAAAAAATGTTCTTTTGCTCGTTTCTCGGGAGTTTCCGCTGATTACAGTGACGGCGCGTTTGATTATATTGAGAACAGTTTAATTTTTAGCGAACGTGAATTAATATAGTTTGTAGCTTGAAAT
Source organism: Torymus aiolomorphi (assembly GCA_036365515.1). NCBI lineage: Eukaryota > Metazoa > Arthropoda > Insecta > Hymenoptera > Torymidae > Torymus > Torymus aiolomorphi. The sequence continues at coordinate 142,926,143 of CM070877.1, forward strand.
TAATAGCTTGAAAATAAGGTTCATATTTTTGGCATTGTTCCATATTTTCACTGCGGTTTTCAAAAACTGTGGCCTCTTCAAAATTACTTATGCAAAATGCGTACCATAATTTTTCTGCAACAACAAAGTAGATTATAAAATCACATTAAAATTTTAAATTTTCCAAAGAAATTTCCTTAACAGCGCAATTTACTATTTTAATCAACGTGCCGCATGAAAATGTTCCACGTTCGATTTAAGCGTATGCGCATAGAGTATGCGCTTTACATGAAATTCGAAAATCAAATGAAACAACCCCGCACATAAATTTCAATGCTCCCACCACGTAACTTATACAATTAAAAATACCTCCTGAGCTCGCCTCTTCGCTGGCTCACCGCGAGGGCGAAACACTCATTTCTCGTTAAAAACTTTGTCGCTCCGCATCGACAATAAATCTCATATGCGCGCTCGCGCTGAGTAACACGAAATTTCTCCCCATATTCCAATATTCAAAGACACAGTTCGCAAAGGAACTTTCGCGTTGTAAAATGCCGACGATCGCTGCGGCAAAAAAAAGAGAGCAAAAGAGAGAGAAAAAATTAATAAAGGCAGCGGCCGCGCGCGTCGATACATTAATTTTCAGCGGCTATTCAATGAAAATGTTTCGAACTCCCGTATAACATTCTTCCCCGATAATTCTCACTTTGCATAAATCTCCAATCACCCGAGAGCTCGCTCCCTTGCACACACATATATATATATACACGTGAAACCTTCGCGCGCAGGGGCGAGCCGATAATTCCGTTCGAAAGTTCAAAAAGTCCTCGCGCGACACTAGCCAGCGCCGAGGGGAGAAAGTACGAAAAGAAAAGGAGCAAAAGGGAGAGAGAAAGAGAGAGAACAATATGGACACAGACCAGCAGCCGGGGTTTTATTACGATAGCTCGCCGCGCGACGCGTAATAATATTATCGACTAAGTTCTCAAATTTATTTTGGCGGTTGTAGTAGTCTGCCAGGAGGCGAGGCGGATGAGAGATAAAGCGGAAAGGGGGGAGAAGGTGAGTTTATTCAGCGCGCGCGCTCGGTGTGGCCCAGAGATATTAATTTTCCCGATGTATATGGATGAGTTGCACGGGACCGAGAGAGAGAGAGAGCGCAGAAAGAAAAGTGTGGAGTAGCAGAGGCGAGGATAGGTCGTCGTGACGGGAAATGATGAGAAAGGACGCGAGGGGAGAAGTCACGGCTATATAGCTATACAGCCGGCCCTGTATCGAGCGGGCAGAAGCTGCTGCTGCTGCTGCTACCCACCGCTCGTTGTAGATATATGGAATTACGTCGGCCGGCTAAATTGCTATCGACTCTGAGGCGCGCGCTCGCGGCTTATTGCTCGGTTGCGAAAAGAAGCTTCCGCAGGCCGCATCAGCACAAGCTCGCGCGCTTCGTTCTTCTTTTGCGCGCCCTATAACAATCGACGCTGGGATCCGAATGAATTTTATTATTAAGCGTTGCAGTTGCTCGCGTCGAATCACCCTACATACATCTATACATCTATTCGTTTTATTATTATCTTCATTAGGTATACCCCGGCGCAAGATATCGCCAAGACGAGAGCTGTGCCGCGCGGCCGCGTTGTTATAGCGACTTGCGAAGGCGCCTCCGGATTAGGTGCCGGGGCCGGGGGGAGGGAATTTATTCCGTATTAAAGGGAGCGGCACGCGCGCGCGCGGGGATTTAATTAGAAAGTGATTTTGCGCATACGTGAAAGGCGTGCGAGCGAGCACGCGACTATCGGGCTGTGCGTATTACCGGGGATAGTTTTAATTAGAGGCCTCGCGGTGTGTAACGAAAATTTGCATGCGCGCGAGCGCGTAGAGCGAGGCATCGTGATACCAATCTACAACGGTCAAATTTGAAATTCGGCGGAGAGCGCGGGTGCGGGGAAGGGATATGTATGTGTTACAGAATATCCGCGCAACTGGGGTTGTTTGAATTGCCCGCATATTTGAAGCGCTGTGGGCAAAAGCAGATGTGTGGAATAATTGTGAATGGTAATAATTGAAGGGTGCGCCTTGATGCATAATGACTTTTTGGATTGAGGTTATCCATACACAGTCGTGGATATGTATAGGTTGCTTTTTTTTACATTTCCCATTCAGAACGTGTTCTATAGTAGAAAACAATCGAGTCGGAAAATTGAATGGCCTCAAAAGAATACCCAAATAATGTTAGAAAGTGTATAATTATATTATATATCTATTGTATTGTACTAAAAATATATACTTTTTTCAGCATATAACGATGATGGTTATACGAAAATTTCACAAAGTTTTAATAAGAGTCGCAAATTTATAATTCCAAAGGCCACTTTGAAGCGTCAATAAAAGAGTTACGCCGTTACAAGCTCCCCCTACACAAAGGCCCGCGAGGCGAGCGCTGCCTCCTATACCAACTTTTGCGCTCATTCCAGGGACAAAGTATATCAAAGCCCCGGAAAGTATCGGGTCCCGAAGACGCCGATGCCGCAAAAATATAACGAGCAAAGTAGAACGATTTTCCCAAGACGCACGCACACGCTTACCCTGCACGTATAATAACGACTGTATATATACGCGGGCTGAGCGACAGGAGGCGCATAAAAAATATCGCGGTAAGCGTATATATACAGCGCTCGCGGGCGGAAGAGGAAGAAAGAAGAAGAAAGAGGGAGCGGAGAAGCCGCTTCTTCACCACCCACGCTATGCGCGTATAATAAGAGAGCTAACCCTCGCGCTAGCGGGGCGACGATATGCAAATTATATTAAGTCGACCGTATCTTCCGTATTGCAGCGACGCTCCCCCCCCTCTCTCTCTTTCCCGCGGTATTATGAAAGTTAAGCCGTAGAGCGCAAGTGTCGCGTTACGACGCCGCGTGACTCGCGCGCAGCGGGCTTTGTGTTCACACCGGCGCACACACTCTGTGTTGTCCCGACGGCGCTGGCTCGTCGAAACTCTATCTTCGAGTGCGCGCACGTATATAGCCTCGGCGCGATGGCCTTTTCTAACTGGGCGGGCCAAGCGCGCTTTTGGCTTACGCTGGGTATTATATAGTTCTGCGGAGGAGGAGGAGGAGTCGCCCACGTGTGAGGAGGGTGTCTGTTGGCCAGGTGCCGTATGCTTAGGCTCGGAGCGGCTTATTAATTTTTCTCACCGCGTGCCAATGCTGCTGCTGCTGCTGCTGCTGCGGGCGAGCGGTGTACAAGATTAGGCGCTGCGGTGGTTACTTTTCATTTGCTCCGCTGCGGGAAATTGAATCACTGCGTCCACTTTTTTTTCGTTCGTAAAACACCGTGGGAACAGAGATTTTCCGGGGGTATTGGGGGTGAGTGCAAGCGAATTATGTATATACACGTACTTAAGGTTATGGTTACAGTTTACGAAGTGGTAAGAATGACTAATCTTTCTTATATTAATAGATTTATTATTTGTAGGGTTTTACTTCTATTTTCATATTCATATATTTATTATTAGATAAATCGAACTTAAGTACGGAATAAAATTTCTTTACGTCATAAATTACGTCGAACTATGCGCCCGTAGGAAGTCACATTTTATTTTAGATGCTGACGTACGCAAACAAATTTCTACTTTCTTTTATTTCTTAAACTATTAGCATGTTAAATATACACATGACGTTTATCGATTTTATAGAAAAAATAATAAATGGAATTCAAGTTCATTCTTGTCTATTTTGAATGCCCGCGGCAACAATCTTCTAGAGTGGGCTAAAATTCCATTTTATAATCAATCACCATAATTCTACTCGCGCAACAGCTGCTGCCTCTGCTGACGCGGTAACGCCTAGTGTTCGCCGCCAGCGACGGTATCGGAAAGAATTTTCTGACTCACGCTCAAATCGAAAAAATTTCACGTATGCATATATATATATATACACTCGAAGTCGTCAAACGCGCCGCCTATACGCATCAAAATCTCCCGAACATAGGTAGTGGGCGGCATTAGACGAGCGAGTCTGACGTGAATGCCTAATCTCAAAAATCGAAGTAGGGCGCGATCGATTTATCAACGTCGCAGCAGCGCGGACACCCACGTGTCGGGTTCATAATTTTCCAAAGAGTTCATTTTTCCGAGTGCGCGGACGGGTACGCGCCGCACACATGTTAATGTGTATATATGTACATGTATCGATCGAAGTGACTGCGGAGACACGTGGACAGATGTAGATCGATCGGCGGTGGACGAGTTTTGACGCGTGTTCGAGGCGCGGTGAATGGATTCAAGCTAAATATCCGAGAGGTTTCTTGCTTTGAGAGGGGAGTGAGCTTTTCTTTGCGTGTGGCATTATTTGATTAATTATTGCGGCACTTGAAGCCCCATAATTCCTTTTTATCGATTTCATTGGAAAGTGATTTCAATTGACGATGGATATTTTTAATGTTAACCGAAAAATGTTTATACAGTAATTTGATTGAATAATTTATTTCGTAGTATGTTTATACATTTTTAAACTATGTCTGAAAAATAACTTTGTGGCTTTACAAAAAACATTTACGGGGTACTCTTTTCCACTTTACTCAATTTTTCAGAATTGCTGAAAACTAGGTTAGAGTAAAATCGAAACTAATTTTTGTATACATTTTAGTTTAACGAAAAGTGAAACGTAAAAAAATTTGTCAAAGTCATCCATATGTCAAATTAGTATAACTAGTATGCAGTTTTTGAAAATAGACGAAGCTAGCAATAAGTCGTATATATGTGCGATGTGTGACTATTTCTTTTCTGTCATAAACTGAACATATTCAGTTTAAATTAATTCTTATTTAACAACTATATATTCAATGTTTTGTTTGATTAAAGATTCAAACACCAGATTGCCGAATGATATATAAAGCAATCCTCGTGGCCAACTCAGCTATAAAACACATAGACACAAACACATACCCTTATCACGCGTCCATGAAAAACAATAATAGCACAAACTTGGCCGATTCGCCGGCTCGTTTACGCGCTCAATTAACTTCGGAATCGCTGCTACGAACTACGACTACGAAGACGACGATGATGACGACGACGACACTTCCGCAAATAATCCCCGCGCACGAGAGTAAGAGAGAGAGAGAGAGAGAGGAGGACTCGCTCGCGGAACAAAGATAATCTAATCAGTCGGCAACGCGCCGAAGCGACGAAGCCGACGACGACGACGCCGATCCGCTCGCCCCGGTAATCAATGCTCGTACCAATGATCATACCGTTATAATTAATGCGACGCAATTAAGGCGACGCCGTGCGCTCGCTCGCGCGATCGATAATCGCCGCCCACCCGCGCGCGCACACAATCGTCCGGTGATTGCCGATTACCTCGGCTCGACCGACGTCGTTTTACACCCCGAGAGCCAGGTATATAGAATATATATATATATATGTGTGTGTGTGTGTGTGTGTGTGTGTGTGTGTGTGTGTGTGTGTGTGTGTGTGTGTGTGTGTGTGTGTGTGTGTGTGTGTGTGTGTGTGTGTGTGTATATATATATATATATATATATATATATATATATATAGAGAGAGAGAGAGAGAGAGAGAGAGAGAGAGAGAGAGAGAGAGAGAGAGAAGAGGCGGAGCACGCAGACACGTATAATTTCTGTCGGGTGCGCGAGCGAACGCTGCGAACTGTGAATTCCGTGGAGTCGGCAAGGAAGAGGAAGAGGGTGGAACGAAGAGAGGGAGAGAGAGTATTGGAGGAACTCGAGAGATTCTACGCAAGACTGTGTTATGGATCGAGCTCGGACTTCCGATTATCGTTTCTTGAATTTTAAGGAGACGCGAACGAGCGCGTATCGAGTTATGGAGGCCGGAGCGTGAAGTTCTAGAACGTTATAGTCTAGCTTCAATGTGTTTAAATGGTAGGTGACATTTATTGCCATTCTTGAGCTAAAATATTATTGCAAAAACAAACAAAATCCATTGTTAGTGCATATTCTGTCCGTATGACTTTACTATTTGACTTTATAATATATATTTTCTTTTACTGGAGATCTAGAAACCCTTTGATCTAATACCATACCGGTTCACATAAAAATTGGTAAAATTTCAATTTTCTACAATCTTTATCCTTACTGCCAGAAATCATTTTAAAGTTTGTCAGATCAACATCCATCTACTGGGTGAATTTACAGGTTACGAAAGAGGGAAAGATCTTCGAAGAAGCATATCGTTGGATGCAAGGGTTACTGAAACTTCAGGAAAAGAAAGTGGGTATATATGTATAATTTCTACCAGATGTAAGAGCGAATGCTCTGAACTTTAAATTCCAAGAATTCTGCAAAGAAGAAAGGGAGAGAAAGGGGAAAAGGAGAGAGAGAGAGAGAGAGAGGGAGGGAGGGGGGGAGAGAGAGAGAGAGAGAGAGAGAGAGAGAGAGAGAGAGAGAGAGAGAGAGAGAGAGAGAGAGAGAGAGAGAGAGAGAGAGAGAGAGAGAGAGAGAGAGAGAGAGAGAGAGAGAGAGAGAGAGAGAGAGAGAGAGAGAGAGAGAGAGAGAGAGAGAGAGAGAGAGAGAGAGAGAGAGAGAGAGAGAGAGAGAGAGAGAGAGAGAGTATTCTGGAAAATTTGCAGGTTCCGGATTTTTGAATCCAAAAATTTCCAGAACTCCATAAGAAAAGAAAATATGTATTCAAAAGCAAAGATATTTGATAAAACCTGATTTCAGTTGTTTTTATAACTTTCTTTTACATCTTTAATAAAACATAAATCAAGATTTGTTATCTAATCTACCTCTTTAAGTGCTCAAGAATGTAATATAAACTAATATTTTACAAGTATAATAATAATTGTATGTTAAAGTTAAGAAAAGTATAAATTAAGATGCAACACTATCATTGCATTATTGAAGAAATCTACAAAAATTTTATTATTTTTCGTAAGTTCGAAGTATAAGAATTTATTTAAGCTCGCTTAGCCCTAAATGAGCTTAAAGTAAAAAATATAAAGAAAACTAGACAAGACGAGCTTTCAATTGCTTTATCCATAATTTAAAAAATCTTCCCAAAGTTACGGTGGTTTAAATATGTGCGTCAAAACACGCAAAAAAACCGCTGCCAATTCATTGGCCCGTTGCTTCCTCAAACTTAATTTTGTGATTCCTTTAATTAATATTTAATAACAAAATTAATAATTTTTGCAACAAATTATGCCATAATTATAATTAAATTTATTTTGAAGATTAAAAGGTTTTCAAATTTATTCATTTATTTATTTATATCAACCGGCGAGAATGTTCCAGGTTTAACGTAATATATACATATATAACATCACTATTATTCTCGAAGCGCGCGGTGAGCGCTGTGATTTTATCGAAACTACACCACTTTTGTTTTTGTGACCTAGCAAACCATTACACCCACCAACCAAACCACTAATAAATTGATATCATAACTAATCCATCATTTTTTGAAGATAGGAGATACGATTAAGGAGTTATAAGCTTTTTTGAAAAAAAAAACACGTTTTTGTTTTTGTTCATAACAAAAGAACTGTGATAGCTAGACATAAATTTTTTTTTTCCAAATATACATATTTTAATTCTCTTTCGAATACTACCCATCCGATCCAGATACATAGAGCCGTTCTCGAGAAATTACGATTTGAAAAAAAGGTTAAAAAAACTTTAACCTCAATTATCTCTGAAATTTCTAGACCAATCATTTTGCCCAAAGAACTCGACCAAGAACTATACAAAATCTACCTCTACAAGGAATTTTAAAGCGATTAAGTCAATTTTACTTCCGTAATCGTTGGACATAGAAAACTCGTTTTTTTCATTTTTCAATTTTTTTTCTCAAAAACTAACCAAAAGAATGGATTCAAATTTTTAGAGCTTATAGCTATTTATATTCTGCATTATCGTGAATTTTTCTCAAAAAAATTGACCGTTTAGTTTCGGAGTTATAAGCTTTTTAAAAAAAAAACGTTTTTGTCAATAACAAGAGAACCGGGATAGCTAGAGAAATTTTTTTTTTTGAAATTATAGGTTTTTTACGCTCTTTCGAATGCTATCCATCAGATTTAAATATCTCGATTCTATCATTGAAAAAAAGCCAAAAACAATTTTGAGAAAATCGATAATTCGAAATGAAACAAAAACGAATCGGCCCAATCAAAAAACGGATTTTTGACCCGCCATCACACAAAAAAAAACAAAAAGAATGAGACCTGTCCGGTTAAAATCGATCGAGTAGAAGCTGAGATCCAGGCATATACACACACACACACACACACACACACACACACACACACACATCCATACAAACATTTTTCAAAAATCATGTATTTTGGTTCCTAGCACCTCGAATATCAATTATAACATGTTTTTACAACAACTCAAAAAATTACTATCACAAACCTTCCTCTAGGAGGAAGCAATATTGTTCAATTTCTAGTTAGTGTATTTGGTGTTTTTCACCTAACCTAAAAATAGCAAAGCCTCGAAAGGACCTAACGATTTTCAATTCTAAAAAAAAGCAATTGAAATCTCGTTTGATCTTCTTTCTTTTAAGTTTATGCCCCTTTTTTATTTACTTTTGAAGTAAAGTCTCACATATATAAGAAAATCTATAAAAATTCGGTCTCTTTTTCACGATCTAAACTCTTTTTAAATTGTTCCAGATTTTTCTTCCACTTTCTTTTTTGGAACTTTCTGCCGTATTACTTTATTATGAACTCATTACAGAGATACCGTGATACTTTTTACAAACCAGCCAAGCTGCTACATCCAGCGTGCATCTAAATAAACGAAGCACACCTAAACAAAGAAAAAACGCGTACAGTTAAACCACCAGCATGTCCACCCAGACATCTGCATTCTCGCATCTGCAAAGCTCGCTTTGCGCGTTATCAGCGCAAAAGAAGAAAAGCATAAGGTCGCACGCATGCATAATTATACAATCAGACTCTTGTCAAATCTCGCGACTCTTCGCGCGCTCGCATAATTGAAGCTCTCCAGCTCCTTCTCTCTCTCTCCCCACTGCTAGATAGCCACGGTCATGCATATAATATGTCTGGTATCGCGGAAGAAGGAAAGAAAAGCGCGCGCAACGGACGATTGCGCGCCTCCGCGAAAGCGCAACGTCGGCACAATTTTCCTTTGTGATAATGAACTCTATCGGCGCTCCTCTCGCAGTCGCAGTTATACCTAAAGAAGAAACAACGTGCGCGCGTGTAGAGAGCGCGCGAACGCACTCGAGTCAATTTGCAATTAGCGAGCGAGCTGCCTGCGCTCACTCGCTCGCTCGCTTTGTCGCTCGCGCCGCGTATATACATTGCGCCCGTGGCCCACGCGTCGCCGTCGTAGTATACAAGGCAACGAGTACACAAGCCGCCGCGCGCTCTCGTATTTACCATAATGCGATAAGAGACGAGCGCCGTATCGTACATTTAAATGACATCCTGTACTGCGCAGCAGCCCTGCTTTGCTCCACTCTCCTACCTCTCTTCTATGCACACAACCCTCTGCGTGGTGCGCGTCCTCGGAGAGATGCATACACACTTGTCCCTGCGGCTTTGCCTCGTCTAAACGCTCCCGGCGTCCGGCCTACTTTGTATGTACCTAAGCTACCACCGACTACGTTCCGTGTGTGTGCATGTGTGTAGGTATCGCGCGTGTGTATGTGTATGCGACACGACATCTCTCTACCTGAGCTTCGAGGCTTTCTCAAATTGCTACGCGAAATCGCTCTTCTCTCGTTTCAGTAATTTTCGTGCGCCAGTCGCCAAACGACTACCTATACATGTGTACGTGTGTGTGTGAGCGCGCGCGCGCTTGCGATGCTCGCATGCATGATTTCGAGAGGCGGACTCGAGCTTGCCGAGCTTTTTAAAAGGCGGATGAGAAGGAAACCGGAGGACGAGTGCTGTATGGAAGGGATTTTGAATTTCATTTTGCTTTTCGCAAACGTCTGCTATATTCCGAGCGCACGGGACGCAGGTATACGCGAATACACTTTTTCTTTGTTCGGGGCATATTTTGGTGATTCTGAACTCGCCTTTAGTAAGCATGGAAAATGATTTAGATTTGAATGCGACGATTGAAAGTGTAGTAGGATCGCTTGCAAAATTCCGTGGCATACTTGTCTAGATAAGAAACTTTATCAAATATTTAAATCAAATATTTAATGTCTCTTGCAGAGGGGTTTTCAGCAACGTAAAAGATTTAAAATAGAATAAATTATTAAAGTTATCGACACTTAGCTTATGTATTTATATTTGTAAGTTGGTTTGATTTTGATTTATTAGTAAAAATGTAGCCGTAACACGGAAAACGTACGTAACAACATTATCAATAAGGTGATTGGTGAACGCAATGTTGCACAAAATATTCCTAAGAGTGAGTCAACTATGGTAGTAGTATCGCAAGGAGAGAATCAAATAATTAAAAAATATGACAATCACGTACGGATAAGTGTTTCAGTTATATAAAATAAAACTAAAGAAACATTTCTACATACATCCTTATTCACGCTGCAATTTGTTATAAGAACTGCATAATAAAGAAAGTTCCAGATAGATAAAGGAAAGGATCACCGGCATGTTGCAATACGCTCGTATGGAATGGCCAGTCTTTCCTCCCTTCACGAGTATAAATATTGTGTGCGAACTAAGAGTTATTTTGAAATGTTTAAATTGAAGTTTTGTTAGCCATTGAAATTTTATATTGTTACAGGCTGTATGGCGACTATAAATAGTTGACGCTTGACGACTCAGCATAATGCTAAGCCGTCCGCGACGCACTCGAGCAAGTATTCCATTAGTTCAGACCTAGACGAACCAAAGCTCGTTCGTCACATATTTTTACGGGACTCATTCTATTCAGTATTTCGCTCTATCGTTTCTCATGCATAAGAATATCTATAATTTTTGGCCCCAGTACGTGATCTCATTCGCGTTGAAATTTTGATATCCTTTTAGCAAAATTTTATTGAAATTCCGGGGAAACAGCCAATCTCGAAGCCGAAGAAAATTCGACTTCATCGATAAATTCCTTACGACCTTTTTGCCCTCCCTCCCATTTTATAACCCCACGTATTCTAAAAAAAAAGAAGAAGAAAGAACGAGGAACCGGAGAACGCAGAGATGCTGAAAATTCGCGGACAGCCCAAGCGAATTGGCTATACGGAGGCTGCGATGCTTAGAAATGGCCGCATGCATGCCAAATGTTATGGAAATATCGCCATCGGGGCACAAAGTTCCGCAGACGCGAGCTTAACGAGCCGGGCACGCGCCTCCGAGGAAAGTCCAGCACATAGCCACGAGGAAATTTCACAGGGACATTTGAATTTCCAAGGGAAGATGGTGGACGCGCCTGTCCGCGCGTACGGCAGTTTCAGCGTCTTTTTGCAAGATTTATAAGAACAAAAGTGGTTGAAGCCGATTGTCCAAAGCCCGCGCGGTACTTTGTTTTTGCTTTCATAGAAACCAAAAAAAGTTTTCGAATGGCACTCTTGAAAATGTATAAAAAATACCGGGATGTTGATTGAAATACGTAGGAACGTATTGAAACAGATTTGTAAAGGATGAAAGAGAAAAATTTAAAAAGCGAAGAAAATGTTTACTTTGGGATTTAAAAAATAATGAAATACTTCAAAAATATTTTGAGCAGTAATTGAAAAAGTAATATTGAAAAAAAAAACCACGAGCTAATTATTTTTATAAAAACTGTGGAGATCTAAAATAAAGAAAAATCGCAAAATGAACAATCATCTAAACAGGCCTATTTCAAATAATTAAACAAAAATTTTAGGTAAAAAAAGATTAAAAGAAAAAATATTGAAAAGATACTTGTATGTCGCTTTGTGAACCCTGATTTTCTATGAATGAATGGACAGGTCCTTTTGAACTAAAAATAAAAAAAAATATCGCCATTTCATTTGGACCGAATTGAAAGCGCCGCTCGATTCATTTATGATTTGAGAAGGAGAAGTCAAGAGAGGGAGGGAGAAAAAGAACGTGCAAAAAAGGGAAAACATAGAATTCGGAAAACAATATTACAAAAAACGATAACACGAACGGACAAAAGTCGAAGCTTTCACTGAACTTTTTTGTGCAATCCTACGCGTTCATAATACTTGATTAAAAGAGAGTCTCTGAAGAACCTAGTTTACAACGTCGAAAAATTCCACATCTATTTCGGCTTTAAACAAATTTAGTTTTGTAACACTTCTAAACAAAATACAAAATATTTATAGTTTTTTTCAAAATATAATTTTCAAAATTAATTTGTTGTGTGGAGTAATTTTATTATTAGAATATTTAGCATATAAATCCATGGAATGATTTCCAATCAAAAAAATTTCCATACAATCTTCCACCGGATAAAAGAAGAGGGTGCGAGAGTGCGGAGACAGGAAGAGAGCGAACGAGAGTGAGAAGAAACGAGGAAAGAGGTAGCAAGGGGAAAATGTTTAAGGAACCGAGCCATAATTCAGTGCTTAATTAGCCCTGATATGCATAGCCTTAATTGCCAGCGCCGCTTTTTACAATCGACAGAAAGCGGAAAGAACGAGAAAGCGAAGAAACGCGAGCCTTTTCCCGGGGTGCGGTAAATACCGTCCGCACTCTCTCTCTCTCTCTCTCTCTCTCTCATTCTCCCTCTAGTTTGTAACTCTACAAATAGATCGCACATAAATTCTCATTAGTATAGCCCAGCTGTCGTAGACAGCCGTGCAAAAAGCAAAAGTCGACACATTATACACGTATATACTCTCTTGCGCATTCCACCGTGCCGTTATTTTCCAGGACCCGCGTGCTCCCTTCCTATCCTTGTGGCCCTCCCTTGATCAATGCTCGTTAGAGCTTTAACGCGCGCGCGCGCGTAACGCGAATTCGAGTTGTGCGGCAGTGCCGAACATGGGGCGGGCGAATGTGCTCGTGTGCGCATATACCGTTAATGCAAAGCGACGTTTAAGCAGCGGGACTGAAAGTTCGTTTGCGCCAGTTTCTCCTTGAAGCATTATAGTCGGATGGTTATTATTATCATTGTTGGTATTGTTTCGCTCCGGGACTCCAGGTTACATGTACAACTTTGACGCAAAAGAGAATTAAATATAATATGTTCATGATGTGAACTAAATAACTAACGTGAGTGATACACTTTTACATGCAATTTAATATTTAATTAACTTTGATATCTCATACTTAATCTGTTGTTTCCTTATTATTATTTGTAATTTTCATAATTATGACGTTGAAATTAAAATTCATTTGAATAAATTATTCAAGAATTATGAATCCTCACTAATAAAACTAAATTAATCTCGACGCATTATGATTTTTGAAATATCAACACAACAAATGATCCACAATGACAATTCCTCTTAAGTGAACAGACGCTTTTAATCATTCACTTATTTTCGAAAAAATATCCACCGTAAAACATATACAGAATGTGCCGGGCTCCTTCTCAGTCCCACGCGGCGTTTCGCGCAATAAAGAGAGCAGTGCAAAATACGTACACGCGCATCATCCTCTTCCTCTCGCTCTGAATAATGTAGTCTACGCGAGAGAACGGCGGTATAATCGTACACGGCAAAGTGAGAAGCCAGTTAAAACCGTTTGCCACGTATATACGCGCGCGTGCCCGCCTAGGCCGACTCAAGCGAGCTTTTACTACTGCGTCTCGCTCGCGGCGTACTTTTAGCTCGCAGAGACCGCACGCGGATAACCGGGCGGGGTTCCTTCTCTCATCGCACGATACGGAATGAAGCTAAATATTTCGGGTCTAAAATGGTTTGACGTTTTTGAATGTCGAAACTCTTTTTCGCGCATTAAATCCGCTCGTTTAAATACGAAAAGCGAAGCTTTGCATTTCATTTGTGTTATCGAACGCTGCAGTCGATGTGAATGGTTTTTCGCCCCCACCATAAAGCAGTAAGTTTTATAAACTTTTCATTTGTTATAACATTATATTTATAATATTTAGTGAATACGTTTAAAAAAATAACGACACCCATTGAGTTTTCAGTGAATCACCAGCGGCCAACTGACGGCAAAGACGTCCCGTCAGAGGCGAGACGTGCGCAACGGCGACTTTCAATCCACGTTCACGAGAGAACACGACCGGCGCGCACCTCCCAACTCTCGGCGCAGATCTCGCAGATGACGAGATTCAATATCGAGATTGCACAAGCGGATAACATTCTGTCTCTCACTCCTTCTGCTCCTCCTCTCGCCTCCCGACTTCGCTCTCCCGCTCCCTCATTTCATCATGCGGTTCTCAATATTGACTCGGCGCTAGAGCGACTAAAACGTTAGTTATATGGAGTGGAGCGCGTCTACCCCTGCCCCCCTTTCTCTCCGTAAAGGAGAAGCAGCGGGATCGAGATCCATTTGCCGGATTAAGCGCGGGGAGATTGAAAAATCTATGAAACACATATCTGTGCGGAAGGGCGTCGAGACGTTGTAATACATATAGAAGAAGTCGCCGCACCGTCTCTGCCGCGCGCGCACGAGACGAAAGAAGAGAGGCGGAGGGATGTAGCACGAGTCGAGTGGCTTGAAAAATCTCTTTTCACGATTGATGGCGCGCGCGCGCGCGGGGCAGCGGCGAAAACAATTTTCGATGAAACATCGCGTCCTTTTTCGATCTATGAGCTCAGATGTATTTTATGGCTGGATTAAATCTCGATTGGACACGTCGTCGAGAAACTTTAATTGAGTGTTTTGGCCGATATTCGTAGCCGCGCGTAACTTCGCCGAGGTTACATACATTGTGACAAGGAAGAATTATGTTTACGCGCGCGGGCGTAAACAAAGCGACGCATTTCATCGAAAGGGAAACTTACTTGTTTTTTCAAACCCCGTCAAACAAACTTGCCTGCCAAATTGAGTTCGCAAATTAAAGTCAAATACGTCGCGTTTAAGGAAAATTCAGTTACCCGGAAATCGCACTATACTTGTCCTTTGCGCAGCGCGGCATAGCGCCCGCGCACGCACAAGCGGGAACTAAAATGGATTTGCGCATAGTTTCCGTTCCTGAAGCCAGCAGCGTTGTTCGCTCAAATGGATACCAGAGGCGCGC
Organism: Torymus aiolomorphi; assembly: GCA_036365515.1. NCBI lineage: Eukaryota > Metazoa > Arthropoda > Insecta > Hymenoptera > Torymidae > Torymus > Torymus aiolomorphi. The sequence continues at coordinate 142,941,182 of CM070877.1, forward strand.
GTGCACGACGAGTCATCGACAACATAAACGAACGCCTCTCTAAGTAAAGAACAATGTTGGAGCTCGACGGTTTATCTTTTGTCCCCCCCTCCCCTCGCCTCATTCCACTCCTTCCGGCTCCTCCTCCTCCTTTTTCCCTTGCCCGTCTCTTCCGTCGCCAGGCGAAGTGTATCGGCCAAAGAAGAAGCAGCAGCAGTAGTAGCAAGTTACACAACGGTAACAGTATATACTATATACCTCGGTTAGTTCGCGCGAAAAACTTCCTTTATTATCGGTTTAGGTCGATACTAAATCAGTTTACCGGTCGATGTCTCCAAGGGGGTGAAAATGAGGGAGAGAGACCGAGAGTTTGTGAAAAAGTGTGACACAATGGCTGCACTTGGGGACACATCGAAAGAAAACTTGTCAAGCTTTTGCACGCGCAAAAAATCAGAAACATGATAAATGAAGGGTAGTGCTTCAAGCGCTCGTTACCTGTCGATTTCCACGATTCCATATAGACTTGAGATTGAAATTTCACTGTTACTTTGTCATCGCTTTTATATATATGCTCATCATTTCAAAATCAAAATTTCCAACGAAAAACGATAAGATAGAATTTATAATTCTTCCACCTTACTGATTCGTTTACCAACATTTTCTATTTAACAGTCATGCAACAAAATATATATCTAGTATTTCATTCGATTTTGTAACTCTGACTAGGAAAATGTTACCTGCGGGTCAGAGATTTTGCTTAAACTTTTAGGACACGTTTTCCGAAGTAAAAATATAAAGAAACTCACAATAGTAGACCGTAACGCTCTGAAAAACTCAAGTTATGGATATTTCAAGTCTTGTTCAAACAACAATCATTTACAATATTAAAAATCGCATATAGAGCTTTAAAAGTAGAAAATAGAGAGCTTTCATCCACTTTTTTCAGAATTGAAAAATATTAATCTTTGCGAAATCTATGATAGTTTGAAGTTGAGCAAAGAAAATGGGCATGTTCTTGTTTGTGCACATAAGGATTGTGCACATATTTATTGTGCACAGATAGCATTGGTACAGATCTATATATATAGATATATGCCAATGTTAAAGTGTGCACAATTAATATGTGCACAATCAGTATGTGCATAAACAAGAACACGTCAGAAAATGCCCTAAAATATGAACGAAATAAGTAGATCTTTACGAATTTTTAGTGTATTTTCTTTGCTCAACTTCAAACTGCCACAACTTTTACAAAAATTAATAAAAGTGAGAATTGATTCCATGTTAAAAAAGACCTATTTACCAATTTCCTTTTAATTGCATTAAAATCATTTTACTCGTAATTAAAATATTCATATCATCACTCTCTCGAAATCCATTCGCATTCCAGTACCGCAATCATCTGTAAACCCGTTCCAATCCTCAAATGAGCTCTCCCTCTCTCTCACTCTGTAGCAGCCCAATCTTCCGCGTGGGAAGTAGCCAGGTACGCGGGACGTTCGCAAACAAGAGCGTAATTTCGGAGACACGCGCGCGCGCTTATCGATCGAAAACGGACCGACGGAATATGCAGCGCTGCGCGCTCGCAAGTCTTATGCGGCCGTCAATAAGTAGCCCGGCATGCACAAAGAGAGGAAGAGAGAGAAGAGAGAGCGAGAGAGAACGCGCAAAGCCCCGTCTGTTCCCGGGGCCGCGGGGATATTAGTATCCTCGACTGGTGCGTGCACCAATATTGCGGTAAGCCAAAGGCAAATATGTACCGAGCTCGCGCCTCACCTGTTCACTCCTCTCTCTCTCTCTTTCGCTCTCTCTCTCTCTCTCTCTCTCTCTGTCTCTCTCTCTCTCTCTCTCTCTCTCTCTCTCTCTCTCTGAGCAGCGTGCTTCCCCTTACTCCATTTTATTTATAGCTCCCTCTCGCTCGCTCTTCCTCCCGTGTGAGTGCAAGCTTATTTGCGGAGTTGATTTACACGTTAATTCACGGTCGGTGGAGTAATCCACAAACTGTCAGGATCCATTTTTTTTGTTTTGTGTAATAATCTCCAGGGAATCGTAATATTAATATGCTCAATAATTTTTAGTACAAGAAGAATCGAAAAACATGAAAATAAGAAAAACAATATTTACTTGTACTTTGTGATACAATGTCGTTTATCCGGTAACCTACATAATTGACAAAAAGAACCAAACCGCCTTATATATCACCAGTGCGCGAGGTTCTCACTCCGTAATCTTCGAACGACAATTCAAGCAAAATAAAACGTGCAGCGCTTTCCAACTCTCGGCGCTCGTAAATCCTACGTCGTTTAAAAGAAACCCCGGTCTCATTACGCCCATAATATTCTCTCTCCATTACATCCGCCTCGCTGTACCGCAAGCATCCCGCAGCACGTATATATCCTCCCTCTCTCTCTTTCTCTCTTCCGAGCTCGTCAGGCGCAAGGCTATACCAGTAGAGCGTGACTTCGTCGTCGTCGTCGTCGTCATCGTCCGGTCCCGACGGGTCGACGAGATGTGCTCGGTAAATACCTCGCGGAAAGCCCCGAAGTCGTTAACGGCAGCGCCGAGCTCTCGTTATGATATTGTCGGTGCGATAGCGCGCCAGCGCAGGGGCAGAGAGAGAGAGAGAAAGAGAGAGAGAGAGAGAGGAAGAGTCTATTATCGAAATTTTCAGAGCGCTCCCATGCGGAATCTCTCGTACGCTCGCTTGTGTGTGTGTAGATCCCAGGGTTAGTGCGATTCTGTGGGGGCTGTGTCGATGGTGCGCATATACAGGACGATGTGCAGGTGTATCGTTGAGCGTTCAATCGCTCTTGGGGGTGTTTTGTGGCTTCGCCGGGGCAATGAGAGAGTTCTGCGAGAGAGAGAGAGAGAGAGAGAGAGAGTCGGAAGGGCTGGGGCTGTTTACTCTTTCGCGCAGAGAGTAACTTATTGCGGAGAATGCTACGATTTGTTGCCCGGTGCTTAAAGTGCCAGCTTATTTGCTTCCAGATAAGCTAATACGCGATGGGTATATTTTCACAGCAAATGTAGACTATGGGTTTATTTATATTTACGTAAGACAGAACGGGAGGAAAAATTATACTGGAATGTAAGGTTAATTGTTGCATTTGGTGGCGATAATATTGAGAAACATCAAATATTTAATTAAAACGAAGGAGGTGAAATGAGTGGTACGGTAATCACATATTAATTAAATCTTTAATTTTTCTGAATTTCCTCTCAAATCCGTCAAGTGTAGCGCCCTAATTTTTTTTTTCTGCAAAATAAGCTCAAGACGTTTCAAGACGAGTCCCGTGAAATATAAATGATAGCCTCTTACCCGATTAATTTAATAAGCTCAATGGCTTCGCTAAAAAGCTCTCTTCCTGCCTCAGTTGCGCAAGAAAAATGCATAAACCGGTCCATTAAAAAATTTTCACGAGCACGAGGCGAGACGGGCGATCTCCTGCCCGAGCGCAATGCGCCACCGCCAATTTCTCAGGATCAAAGCTCGCTCTCGTTCTCGTTCACTTCTTATATCGGATACACACGACGATGAGCGTGTATACATAATTATATATTTTTCCTTCAATTTTGATGTTTGCACGCCGATGCTCTTAACCAGGGCCACGCCGTGGCAACGTTGAAAGTGGCCGAGAGCAGACTTACGTCGTAAGTTGACGAGACGGTAAAGAAGAATCTTAAAATGACCGGGGCTGAGCAAGCCCGAGGCAAAAAAACTCGTGTCCCCAGGAACGCTCGCGAAGCTTGATGCGTATAGCAGAATGCCGCGAGAAAGGGAGCGAGAGAGAGAGAGACGACAAAGTTTAATTTATGAGGGAATTCCGAGGGAAATATTTCAGGCTAATTTCTCAGCCGCTGCCACCGCCACGTACACCCTCCGCCTTTTTCCTCACTGTCGCTCCTGCGTAGCGCGCGATCCGCGCTCGGCCTTTCTCTCCATTTCTCTTTTATGCACCTTTACTTTTAATAAAGGAGCAAAATCGCACGCGGAAGCTCCACGAAAGAGAGAGACGAGGGGGGATCGAGGAGGAGGGAGCGATGTAAAAAATTTTTCTTGCCTCGCGATCCTCTTTTTCAAATGACTATCCCCTTCATTTGCGTGAAACATTCGAATACTTTTTGTCGTCTTGCCTCGCCTCTCCGTTTTCTTTCTGTTTGTTGTAAGTAAAGAGACGGGACAGCTGAAATGTGAAATTCTGAGGGAAAAGGAGACGCGATGTAAAGTAAACATTTTTAGATTTTTCTAGGTCACGTAGCATTATGCGTTATCGAAAAATCAACAGAAGAGTACTCAAAGATGATATTAAATTACGTTTTAATAAGATTGAGGAAGGAGCTTTTGACTGAAAATAGATCGCGTAATTATTTGAAATTGAAATAACATCGTTTCGTTAGTAATATTCACAGGAAAAATAAATTCCTAAAAGCTTTATAATTAATAAAACGGTTTTCGAATAAACAATTTTTTCATAAAATAATAAGAAAAAACGAAGAAATATATTATAAAAAGATTTGATTCGATATATACGAAGCCGTGAAGTATAACTTGAATAAACTGCATAATTAGCCGTCTATAATCCGTCATTTAACCCTATAACCACAAAATACCATCAATTAAGTTCAACTTCTTCAAAACTTTTACGCGAAGTTTATCGCTCAAACGGCACTATAGGTATTATTACGAAACTTCAATCATTCTCTAACTAAACTAATCCAATATCCGCTCCTCAATGACCGAAACTTCCGCTTCCTCGGCCATTCATAGCCCCGTAATAATTTCTCGAACGCAATCTGAAAAATCCCCCCCCCCTAGCCCCTTCTATCCTCGAATTTCGCGAATCCAGCTTTTCCCCCCTACCGCGCTTAAAACCGCCCATAAAAGCCATTGCACAGCGCAAATACGCGCGCGCTAAAATCGACAGAGCGCGCTTCCGTAGAGCCTACTCTTGCGCCATCAAAATTTATCCGCGGGCGGCGTTATCCCCCGCGTGTGCGCTTTACCCGCCTGCATATATATATATACGCAAGCCTACTGCTGCGCATTGTAGCTTATGCTCTTATGCGCACAGGTGTATGTGTGTGTGTGTGTGTATGCACATAGCTGGCATGAAGTCAAACAGCGTTCATAATTTACGTAGTTTCGCCGATGTGCGCGCATTGTGTGTCCCCCTGGCGCGCGCTCACGGGGCTATCGCGATAATTCCAATGCGCGCTCGTATGCGCGTGTGTATATATATGTATATATGCGAGAACGCGCAGTCCCGCGGGGGTTGCCCAGATGTTAGGATATCCGCTTGGTGAAATATTCAGGCACCGCTGCCTTTTTCAATAAACAATGCGCGAACGGCCGTTTTCGCCTGTGTCGAGCGCCGCTGAAGAGGTGGTATAGAATATATATGTACACGGAAAAAAAACCGCTGCCAATTCATTGGCACGTAGCTTCCTCAAACTTGATTTACTGATTCCTTTAATTAATTTTTACTTCCAATATTTAAAATTTCATACTTTATTTTGTACGATGTAAACGGCTTAGAAAATATTAATATTTTAATTCTCTTTCAAATGCTACCCATCACATTCAGATACATAGAGCCATCCTCAATAGATTTAAAAAAAATTGGGAAAATTTTATGGAAAATATTAACTTGAAATTTTTTTAAATATCTTTGAAATTTAAGGACCAATCATTTTGCCCGAATAACTCGACCGAAAACTATCCAAAATCCACCTCTACGAGGAATTTTGAAGCGCTTAAGTCAATTTTTACTCCCGCAATAGTTGGACATACCAAACTCATTTTTTTCATTTTTCAATGTTTACGTTTTTATTAATAACAAAAGAACCGTAATAGCTAGACAAATAATTTCTTTTAGAAAATATAGGTCTTGAAATTCTCTTTCGAATGCCGCCCACCCGATTCAAATACATAAAGCCGTTCTCGAGAAATTACGATTTAAAAAAAAAGTGAAAAAAATTTTAACCTCAAATATCTCCGAAATTTATGGATCAATCTTTTTGCCCATAGAACTCAATCGATTGTGATACAAAATGTACTACTAAAAAAAATTTCAAACTGATTAAGCCAATTTTACTCTAGTTATTGAACGACAAAAAAAAACACTTTTTTTTATAAATTATTTTTTTTCTTCAAAAATAATGAATAAAAAAACCTAAAAATTTAGTAAGTTATAGTACTCAGTATTCTTTATAACCAAAAAAATATTCATGTTAATATCTTTTTTTAATTTTGAAATATAACCTATTTACTAAAAATGACGTTTTCATGAATAACTTATGACGAAATATAGCTAACGGCTTTTTTTTTTTTAAATTGTAGAAAATTTTATTCTGCATACAGAGAATTCATCGTATATAAATAATATTTGTTCTAAATATAAAAAAAAATTGAAAATAAAAATTTTGAAAATTTAAAAATGGCGATAAAAAACAAAAAAATCGATTTTGACAAAAATAAAATATTGACCCCAATTGTTGAAGCAAAATCTGAAAAAATGATCACTCTCTCGTTAAAATCGGTTGAGTAGATCATGAGATATCAGAGTATACGGACATACATACACACACACACACACACACACACACACACACACACACACACACACACACACACACACATCCATACGGACATTTTCTAAAAATGGTGTATTTCGATTCCAAATTTTCTATATAACATTCCTAAGACATTATCTCACAAACTTTTTTTTTTACTATCACAAAGCTTCCTCTAGGAGGAAGCAAAAATAAGACACGCCTGGTTACAGAAGGTGCGGAACGGATACAGTGCCGTAAGTCCGTAACTGTATTGATGACAGAATGAAACGGTCGCGGTACGCTATACTTGCGCGCGGGACAGTCAAAGGCGCGCAACGCCAGCCGTTGAGTGATGAAACGTCGCTCGTTCCAGTGCGCTGGAACGACTGTCGTTTCGCAGCCGAAACGCACGCGGTTTCGGGCTGAAACGACAGCGCATTGCTAAAGTTGCGTGCGATGGCGTTACGAGGCCGAACGTACCCGGTTCGCGCGCTGAACTCGGGTAGTTTCGGCTCGCTGAAGCCACTGCCGTTCCACAGCCGAGACGCGCGCGGTTTCCGGCTCAAACGACAGCACATTGCTAAAGTTGCGTGCGATGGGGTTTCAGTCCGAAACCGTGCGCTTCTTGGCTGGAAAACTGATTTGAACTATTTTCATGCTGAGACGCGCACGGATTCCATCATGCAGCACATTATTGCTACTTGCAAAACCACTGGACAATTGATCTATATATGGGAGTCTTTTTCCTTTTTTTTCACGTCAACGAAAGTACTTTCATGAATTTTTCTTTTTAAATTTCGTTCAACTCGACACTGATTGTTTTTCGTCATTAAACAGAGATGCTTTTGCTCTGTAATCATTAAAAAGATGACCAATACATGTATATTCTAATGTTTTATTTGGAAGATAATCTTATACTCAGTGTACTGGTATGGTATAGCCGAATGCTTGTATGAACCTAAATTCGTTATACTAGTAGTATTCCCCGTAGGAAAAAGTTTTGTGCACAAATAAAATTTGTGCATAAATTTGTGCATAATTTAAAAATTGTGCATACATTTGTATATAAATGCATGCACAAGTGCACACGAAAACCGTGCATGAATTTGTGCATAAACATATGCACAATTATTAAATTATGCACAAATTTATGCACAAATTTTATTTGTGCACAAAACTTGTGCATACTTTTTTCCTATGGGTCGCTCCTCATGTAGTGAAACAGGGTTTCCAAAAGTAATCTGTAGATCACCCTTGATTCGTTCACAGATTCCGCTATATACAATCGATTATTATCTGTAAAATTATTAGCCAGTTGCATGGAAACGTAAAAAATAATTTTCAATCAAACAATTTATATTCGTCACATTAAAAGAATAACCATACAAATCTTAACATTATATTCGCTTTATAAATAATTATTTCTTTTTTAGAAAATAGTGTAGTTGCACTGCAGGAATGCCGCTACTTTTCAAAAAAATTGTCGTTACACTACTTGTGACGCTATACGATTTTTGGACGATAATGGCACTGCTTTCATCAAATAGTGCGACTACACGGCTCTCAAGACATAAATATTTTTGCCGCAAAAATACTGTTTTTATGAGTGTACAAGTCGCAAGCATCACTTACGACTTGCAGATCATCCACTTCTTATCGCTGAGTCTAATTTTTTTAATTCGAAAAGACATACCATACAAATTTTAATTTCATTGTTTTTGAAAGTAGTGCAACTACTTTATGCAAATAGTACTATCACCTTTTAAAAATCGTGTAGCGCTCTACGCAAATATCGATGCCACGAGTAGGGTACAATTTTTTGTAAAGTAGCACTACTACAATAAATTTTATTTGTAGTTGCACTACTTGTACCGCCGCTATTCGTGTAGCAAAATATGTTGCGGTAGCGCAAGTTCGGATTTGCCTAACACTGATTTTCGATAAAACTTTACTGATATCAGTATAAAACATTTATACACGAATTTTCAAAAGAATGTATAATGCTTTCAATGTATATTCAAGTACTTTTTATATCAAAAATTCAAACGTTCGCGCTTTCGCAATACACCATCATCACGTGATCATTTTAATCTACCAATAACAACGATCTGAGTCTTAAAGTATCTTCTTTAGTAAGGAAAAAAATCATATAAGGTAAGTTAATGCAGGTAAGTTGGTCTAATTTTCAGTTCTATGAAAATTAAATTCGATTCCTTTTTAATCATAACATCGCAGTATCTACTTTTTACGAGTCAATGGACTTGCAAAACAAGATATAGTATTTTGTTTCCATAAATGGCAAACATTTTTACATAATTTGATTCCCGGAAACTGAATAGATCCACGATCTATATACTGAATTTTTCATAAATCTTGGAAAATAACAATGCTTTGTAACCAAAATTTTTAAAGTAAAAGGAAATTCAAACTATCCCGTAAAATAATGCATATTATAACAATTTTAGTAGACTACTCATTACTATTGTACGAAAAAATTTTTGACTAATAATAATCATGATTAACTATTAAAAAAAGGCAAAAAATTAATTGAATGTGTAAAATTTATGTAAAATTCATACAAAATACGTATAAAACTTGTATAAATTGTATACAAAATTTGTATCAAGTGTATCAAATTTTTACAAATTTTTTCCGAAAAAATGCATATAAAGTTTATACAAGTTTTGTACATATTCTTAGACAAATTTCGTATATATTTTGTACAAAATATGTATGTTTTCAGTAGCGACCTGTATTTTACAAAATTCTGCACAAATATGACCAATATTTAACAATTTCCATTTATTGACTGTCTGAAAGAGTAAATTGGTAACATGTAAACAGTCGAGTGCGTAACGCGTAAGTCGACAGTAACGCTTGATAGGTACAGAGAAAAATATTTGTGTTTAAAAATTCTTAAAAAACTCGCTGAATGTGTCAGAATCCGACTATGAACTGAAGCCACAATCAGCCTTGCGATGCGAAATTTCTTTGCAATCGAAAAACAGAAGGAATCGGCAATTTTCCAATAATTATAAAAATAATAGCACATCGTGGATCCATTTAAACAAGATATTTTTTAACAAGATTATATATATATATATATATATATATATATATATATTTACATCTATTGACTTGTACAAAAAAAAATACCATAATAGTTAGATACTACGCTCAAAAACAAATGGTAAACGAATTCAATTTTTATGTAGCTAAAAATTGGACCAACTTACCTTGCAAGACACCCCATCCAATTAAAAATTGTTGCTTCTGAAGCCGGTATTGCAGATGACTCGTCAGGTCGACAATTTTATAGAAAGTAAAAAAATAAAGGATTTTCAAATGCGTGTCGATGAGAACAACTATTAATTTGTAGTGAGAGGTGAAAATTGACGTCCAGTGCGCGCTCAGCAAGGGAAAATAAGAAAAGCCCAAAAATTTATTTTTTGCTCTCAGTATTGCTGAAGGCAAATATTTTGAAGAAATACGCATTCGGCAATGGAAAAATGTATCGCTGAAAGTATTGATCAATTTTGATAAATATATCTTGTATTCATTAATAAAAACAGTATTGATTTTTAATTTAATTTGTAAGACTGTAAGACCGATGGAAAAATTCTTATCAGTTGATATTAAATTGCAGTCGACATAAGTAATATTTTTAATGAGTATTGATTTACGTGATAAATGTTTTATTGTAATAAAAAAAGGTTACGTAGTCAATAATTTCAAATAAAACATTGGAATATACAAGTATTGGTCATCTCTTTGATGATTACAAAGCAAAAGTGCATCTCTGTTTATTAAATGACGAAAAACAATAAGTGTCGAGTTGAACGAAATTTAAAAAGAAAAATTCATGAAAGTACTTTCGTTGGCGTGAAAAAAAAAGGAAAAAGAGACTCCCACATATAGATCAATTGTCCAGTGGTTTCGCAAGTAGCAATAATGTGCTGCATGATGGAATCCATGCGCGTCTCAGCATCAAAACGCCGTTTGTTCCGTCCAAGTGAGCTCAAACCACCGCCGTTTTCCAGCCAAGAAGCGCGCGGTTTCGGACCGAAACCCCATCGCACGCAACTTTTGCAATGCGCTGTCGTTTGACCCCGAAACCGCGCGCGTCTCGGCTGTGGAATAGCAGTGGCTTCAGCGAGCCGAAACCACCCGAGTTCAGCGCGCGAACCGGGCGCGTTCGGCCTCGTAACGCCATCGCACGCAACTTTACCGATGCGCTGTCGTTTCAGCCCGAAACCGCGCACGTCTCAGCTGTGGAACGGCAGTCGTTTCAGCGTGCCGAAACCATCCGAGTACAGCACGCGAACCGGGCGCGTTCGGCCTTGCAGCGCTATCGTACATAACGTTACCAATGCGCTGTCGTTTCAGCCCGAAACCGTGTGCGTCTCGGCTGCAAAACGACAGCCGTTCCAACGCACTGGAACGAACGGCGTTTCATCACTCAACGGCTGGCGTTGCGCGCCTTTGACTGCCCCGCGCGCAAGTATAGCGTACCGCGACCGTTTCATTCTGTCATCAATACAGTTACGGACTACGGCACTGTATCCGTTCCGCACCTTCTGTAACCAGGCGCGTCTTATTTTTTTTTCCGTGTATGTAGGGGACGGAGAAAGGCGCACTTGCTTCTTATTTTTCGCCAGCCGAGCTTTATCCTCGAATGGAGATTGCGTGGCGGAGCTTTGCTTTTTCTTTCCTCCTCGATGGCTTTTGTATAAGGGGTTCGGTATAGGACGATTTTGTCGTAAAGTGGGCCGAGTGGCTTTCGATTGAGAGTCAATGAGCTGCGCGGGAGCAGCGGGGTACTATTGTATTGCAGAGAGGTTCTTTGGAACCTAGAAATTTACGCTCTCTCATTTTTTTAGTAATAAACTTGAGAGAACTCTGCAAAAAGCAAGCATAAATGCTTGATTTGCAAGCTCACCCCGTGAAGATGGAAAAACAAAGCAGCGAATCTCCCGAGCGACGCGTAATGAAATTATAGCGGACAATTGGGTTCGCGGCGGCGGCGGCGGTGGATAGAGCTCATATCCCACAGACGTAGAAAACAATCTCCATGCGCGTGGGTGTGCACGAGGCGAACGGTCCGACGAGCAGCCATACATATACACGCAGCTAGGTATTTCCGAACGCTGGCCAATATTCCGCTGCGGTGGGCCGCACTCGCTTTTGCATTATGAATTCGTAATTTGCTCGCGTTGCACGCGCGTGCCCATACGCGTATACGTGTATACGTACGCACAGCGAGTGTACGCGGCAAAGGGAAGGGGAAGCGGAATGAGGGTGCGGGGGAGGTTTACGAGCCGGGCAGGAGCACGCATATTTTGTTTGATTATATTTTCCACGCCGGTATGCGCGGCAGAAGCGTATGCGCGCGCTAGGATATAGGCGTGTACGTATATACACATATTATATACGTGCCCTTGCGCTCTTTCTCTCTCTCGCTCTCGGCACTGACGTCCGATACTTGATTTCTTCGAGTGGATTTTTTTTTTTTTTTCGTTTTTGTTTGATTGGTTGAAGTGGACAGCGCGCGCGGGGCTCTGGCTCTGTCACTTTGATCTAATTTCGAAAGTGAATGCGAGTGGTTTGAATTTCAGTGGAAATTTAAGAGCCCTTTTTATCTATACGGTAGACTGAGCGAGCGCGAGGGCGTTTTTGTACCTCGCTATGGCTGTTAATTATATTGAAACGTGGGATGAGGGGGAGGAGGACGAAGAAGAGAATTCAGCGCAATTGGTGCGGAATGTACACGCTGTTGCGTACTCAACATTCAAGGTTCTAGAAAATTTCACTCGAGTGTGACACTGTATAAATCTGGAAAAAGCGCAAAAGTGCTTCTTTTTTTTATTAGCCGAATAATTGTCGTGTTGTTTCGCTATTTACTGCGAAATTTTAAGTATGTGGATTAGAGTTTTTATATGTTCGTTAACGTACGCACACATGACCTTGAAATAGATGTTATTAATTTTTCTGATTTATCAATTACAATGAGAAATGATACTTTCAAATTTGTTTTCAATAAATTTTTAATAATTTTGAAAAGACTTTCCTACACATAACTGCTTTTACGCGCAACTTTTACAAATCGCGGGGCTACCGAAAAGCTCGATAAAAAGAAAATACACGTATATACGCAAAGAGCACCTTTCCAATCTCATTTCTCGCTCTCCGTTTCTCATCTCGGCCACTCTCTCTCCCTCTCGCGCGCAGTGAAATCACGAGCTCACGAAAAACCTTCTTTCCGTCCTCACGAACGATCCTGCAAGGGATAAGCCAGCAGCGGTGACTCGACCCGACGCCGTGCATTTAAACGCACTCATTTTCACGCGGCGTCGAGCATGCGCGCACGCGCGCTCTAAAAATCCTCGGGGGAGCTTTCGTCTCCGCATAAGCGGTTAATTGAAAGCGATATTTCATTGCGCGCTCGCGAGCGCGCAGATTGGATTCAGTCGAATTGCATATACGCGCGGCGCTGCGTATGCCATGCATATTGAGAGACAGACGCGCACTCGAATGCAAATTTTTCGCCGAATGATATACACGCACTGCCTCAATTAGAACGCCGAGAGAGAGAGAGAGAGGGACAGAGCGAGAGGGTAGAAGAGGGAGGGAGGAGCGTTAAAAGGTTTGATTGGTACGAACGGGACGTATACACCGAGAAAGGGCGAGGTAATAAACGAGGACGAAACACGAGTGGCGAAACAATGCGCGGGGGAAAGCAGAGAAGGGCTTATTGACAAACGAAATGTTTGTATAATTTTTTGCTGGATACACGAAAGCAGAGGGATTGGCGGGCGTATTCAAATTTTGCGCTATACGTATGCGTTTAGAGCGAGTAATTGGCTCTCATCAGTCTGCTGGATTATAAACTGTGTACCAAGCTTTTGTTGAATTAGAAAATTATTTTAGTAAACGTTAAGTCAAACTGATAATCATTGTATCCGCGGATTTAATCCAAATTAAGAATGGTTTTTCTATAAATTGATCGTTACCCTCGTAGAAAATCAAGTATATATATTATAAATAACGTGTTAATTAAATGGAAGCATTTTTAGCAAAGATCATAATGCAAAAATAATATAATACATCTAAAAGTTACTATTACTTAAAATACATATTTTATGAAGTGCAACTGCCATTATTTATTTCGGATTGGTGCATAATAATGAAATACAAGCAATGTTCGTTTTTAGCCATAAAGTTAACTCAAAAATAGCTAGCTTCTGGTTAACATTTCTACCAGGGTAGAGGTAAATAAAAGAATACGCTTAATAATATGTCGTAATATTTAATATTTATAGTAGTATATCTTTTCCAATTACTGTATATGAATTCTCAAAAAGTATTAAAAAATCGGAACTCTGGAGGGATAAATTGTAAATATTTTCTGTCGGTCGACATCTGGAACGCAGCAAACACGCACAAGAGCAATTTGAAAACGGCCGAGGGGCAAAAATAACTGAACGCAAACAAACGTAAAGGGAAAATCTTTCAAACTCAATGCAAAAGCATCACAACTGCAGAAGCGAGAAATATTCGATTAGCGCGTTCGTGCGTTGCCGCTGCCGCCACTGCAGTCGATCGAAAACAATCGCTCATCTGCTCCAACAGCGTTACATAATACTCGTCAGCGCGCGCAGTCCCAATCGAATTACGCGTCCGTCTCCCCCTTCTTTTCCTTTTTCCGCGAGTCCTAACGACTCGATACGGCGCGCGGACATTTAAGGAGGAGAGATAACTATTTTCCTCGTCGCGCCGTGGCACCTGACTCTTGAAAAAGCGTAATGGCGCAGCGGAGCGAGCGAGAAAGCGAGAGAGAGACTGAAAATCGTTTTAGCCAAACAGCAGTAGCAGCAGCTCGAGAGCACGCGGCGCGACTATAAGGCGGAATTAGCGAGCCAGCAAGTTAAAACTGAATGGATTTAACGAAGCGAGCTTCTCCCCCTTTCGCTCTTCCTCACGCAGTGCGAAATCTCATCCCAGCTTCTCCGGCTCTCTACTTTCTCTCTCGCTCTCGCTCTCGCGTCTTCGAAATCATCCCCCGATTTCCGCCTCCTAATCTCTCGCCTTCTTCGTCGCTCTGGCGCTCGGCTCTCTTTTGCCTCTCGCTCCTCGTCGCCTTGGCGCTCACGCTCGGCTACGTGTCCCTTAACCTGCTCTTAAATACGTGACTGCCGCGCCATGGCGAAGATTCCTCTCTTCTCGCTCGCTCGCTCGCTCGAAATCCGCCGTAAACCGAACGCGAGCTTGCGAGTTCCGAGCGCGCGTGCTACGCGTATACGTGCCTGGTTTACGCGCGGCCTCGACCTCCCGCCGCACACCTTCCTTCCTATTTTCTCCCCGTCTGTATCGGTCTATGTACGTGTGTGTGTGTGCACGCGCGTTTTCCTCTTTTTACTTTCTCCCGGCGTGGCCTTTTTGTGTTGCTTTGCGCTCGCTCGCTCCGTCGTTTCGAATGCGAATGCAGAGAAGGAGACGTGGATACGTGCCGCGTACGGGATGAAAAATTTGCGTGCACGAATGAGAGGGAAGAGATTTATTGTTTTTTGGATACGTCGTTTGGTAATTGTCAATTCGGCAGTGAGTTATTCATAAATTTGTTTCAGGAGAGTGACGTTCGTGTTAGATAAAATGCATTGTACAAATAAGATTTAATGTGTGCTATTATGTTAATGCGATGAATAATAATTATAATTTCAATACATTCTCTGATTTTGTTATTTACCTCAAATAAATCAGATGCTCACATAACAGACAGAATTGATTACTGTCGATCAATTTAACATCGGGCTAGTGCTCCTTTTAACAAAGAACGTTTCTCAGCGAGCCTCTAGCAACTTATTATCAGTATAAAACAAACCGCTTCCCTCTTATACTTGCACGACAAAGCACGAACATCAATACAATTAGCGAAAAAAGACCCTCGCCGCGCAAGAATAAGCGAATAAAGAGAAAGAACGAGATGGAAGCGGGACCTGCTCGCGAGAAAGAGAGAGCGAAGCGCCCTGAACGATCTTCCCATTTTTCGCGCCCTCTCCTTTCCACTCCATTTTTTTCCCTTTCATCCACAAGTATCGCATTACCACTATACAGGACCAAGGATAACGGAGCGAGCGCACACACAAAAAAGCCAACCCACGAGGCTGGGAGAAAAACGCACGCGTTCTGCTAAGCTTCTCCTGCACGCGCGCGTGGCGCCAAAATTGGCGATTATCCTCTCGCGAGTTTGCGCTTTTTTTCCTCTCTCTTTCTCTCGTCGGCTTAACGCTCGATAAATCGCGTTTATTAAGGAGAGAAGAAAGCGCGCGTTCCGAAAAAAGAGGGAGAATTCAGCGTTCTTCAGGGGCGGCAGAAAATAGTCGGGGCGCGCGGCAAAGGAATAAACGAAGCGAGCGCGCGACGGCCGCCGCACGGCGAACGTAAAGAGCGCGCGTGTATAAAGGCTTATCGAAAATGGCAATCTCTCGACGCGCGTTTTTCCCCGAGTCGAACAGATTGCATCCGGAGCGCGAGCGAGGAAAAGAGAGAGAGAGAGAGAGAGGAAGCGGTAACTCGGAGGCGCGCGCTCCTTGTCGAAGTTATAACGAGAATTACTCGCTGTAAAGTCGAGCGCGAGCGCGCAGTCGTTTTCTCGCCCGCGCGCGCGCGTCCGACCATTTCCTATTTCACGACTTTCTTTCGCACCCGCGCGCGTGCACGAGCGAGCGGACGGTACGAGTGTTCGTTTTCTTTTGTGTGTACCGACGATGCAGGTTTTAAACGTCCCCCGACAAATTTCGTTAATGGTAGCGCGCGCAAGTAATTGTGTGAATGCCGTTCGATTTTTAGTTTAGCCTTTAACAGGGCTTCCGTTGTACTGGGAAAAAATGTTTCTACTATTATTGTAGATCGGCAATAGTGTACGTATAGCGTATATATTGCATTTTTTTCGATCAGTTTTTTACGCAACATTCTATAAAGTGTAAAATTGATGGTGAAAGGTAATATTGTATATGATTACCTTTTAACAATATAGAAGTATTATAAATAAGTTTCATTCGTTTGAGAATAATAATTGCTTTTCTATACAAAACTTATTAAATACTATCAATTGTAATAGTACATTTCGATACTAGTGCGAGCTTTGCACCCGAGCGAAGCGAGGGTGAAAAGGTCACACGAGGAGAAAATCAACTTCTCACACAAGTGTCGAACCGTATTTTTTGACACGACGTGCGAGAAGTGAGATTTTTGCACGCATCGTTTAACGCAGCGTGCGAGAAATCGAACTTCTCGCACGGAGTTTCAAAAAAGTATATATGTATTTGAATCGCATATCGATAGTTTTCGAAATCGCGTTTTTATGTATCATTCGAATAAGAAAATCGCAATATCTCACTCTGTAAAAAGTCAATGCATCGATATGCAAAACTCACTCCCCGCTCGAACTATATAAACGCATTCCTCGCAAACTTTTCAACGTTTACGGAGTTGAAGCTCTATATATATGCGCTCGGTGTCATAACGCGGTACACAGCTCGCAAAAAGCCCGCTACACGTTCAGACTTCTCTGCTATAGTCGCCTCTTCCTCTCTCCTCGCGTATAAAGAAGCGAGTTAAACCGAGAAGACAAGAGGGACACGCGTAGGTATAATATTGCCTCTCTTCTCTTTCTCCCCGGTGCGCGCGCGCGAGAATAAAACGCCCTGGCATATTTCAGACTTATTGCTCTAGTCTTCTCTCTCTCTCTCCCCCCCTCAGACCGCGTATACTTTTATCGTGCCTAGTTTCATTCTTTTCCGGTTTATGGTATTACCGGAGCGAGTGGCGGCAGTGGCATTACACGCATTTTCAACGTTAGCCTTAAACGCGCTATTCTCTCTCTCTCTCTTTCTCTCTCTCTCTCTCTCTCTCTCTCTCTCTCTCTCTCTCTCTACTCCCCCTGTGTAAGGGTGGAATTGCAAGATACGGGAGTTGAATTTATATCTATATATATACAACAGCCCGCAGGTCGAGTTGCACACGCGAGCGACTTACCGCCCGCGGTAATGCTTCCGGGATTGTTTCCGAAGACGCGTTCGCCCGAATATATATGTGGCGCGAGGCTTATGGACGAATGAATCGTGGCAAGAATTTTCAGGCATGCCAGAGATATTTCTGTTTCCCGCATTCAATTTATGCAGGCAGATGAATTTCGTCGGCTCGTTTAGAGCTGTAATCGAGCGCGGATTGTCCTTACGCGTGCAGGCATGTATAGTTGGATTGTAAAAACTGCGTTTACACTGCGAAGCTTTTCTTTTGTTAATTCGCCATTTTACCGATTTCATAAACGATAACTCAGTTTTATTTGAATAGGATGTCTTACGAGACAAACACAAGCGATTTCCCAGAAAAAAAGTATGATTCCTTTTTGCTTTCTCAAAGAGAAAGCTTGGTAACGGTGAAATTTTTCGACCTCAAGATTTCGATGATTTACGATATTTCTGAGCTCCCCGAGTCGAGATATGCATTTTCTAGAAAATGTGTGTGTGTGTGTGTGTGTGTGTGTGTGTGTGAGTTTTTTTTTTTTTTTTGGGGCCTAAGGTAGGGAAATCTTCATAGACACCCACTCTGGCTCGGCAGAGTGGGAGTGCCCGATTCACACGATGCCTCCTTCGCACCGTGCGCCTGCGGACTAAAACCCTCCTTGTCTTCCCGAGGCCCTCGACATCTAGCACCCACCGGAACTCCTTTACAGTATTACTTCAGTGGGGCCTGTCCTTATCCCAAAGGATCCCTCTTCGAACGCTGTGTTGCTTAGCCTATCAATCTTGTGGTCTCTTCAGTCTCCTCTTTCTCTCTCCTTCTCTTCTTTGGTCCTTATTGCTTTCCTAATGAAGGTAGCTATAAGGTCCCATTTCTCTTGCGTCGTCAACATGGTCGCTACCAGGTTATCTTTCGATATCCGAGCTAATCCTAGTTCTGTCGCGAGGTTGCTTCTGTCGCGTTCGTGTGCAGGGCACACAAACAAGGTGTGCTCCGCGTCGTCCTGCTCTTCGCCGCAGAAACGGCAATTACTGTTGGGCCTATGCCCTCTTTTGGCTCGGTAAACTCCGAAACAGCCATGGTTGCTGAGCGCCTGCGTCAGTCGATAATCCACAACGCCATGTTCGCGTAGTACCCACTCCTTGATCCTTGGTATGAGGGTCTGCGTCCATCGTCCGTCCTTCGACGAGTCCCATTCCTCCTGCCATCTCTTGAAGAGGGTTTCTCTTGCTTTGATCCGTATTAGCTTCTTCTTTTCTTCGGTCAGCTGGCCTCCTCTCCTTCGGTCTTCTTCTTGCTCGAACCATACCTCTTTCTTCTCGAGGGCTATTAGTCTTATTGGGGGAACAGCTGAAAGGACGTTAGCTGCATCCCTTGATAGTGTCCGCCATGCGCTGGTTATACGGAGGTTCATCTTGCGCTGCACTGCCCCCATGTGCCTGTCCACGTCTGCTGGTAGAGCTCGTCCAGCCCATGTTGATGCTCCGTACAGTTGGATCGACTCTACAACTGTCGACAGTAGCTTCCTGCGTGCTGGCCATGGTCCTCCTATGTTGGGCATTAGTCGAGAAAGTGATGCGCACGCTATTGATGCCTTTGTTGCTGCCTCTTTGATATGGTGCTTGAATGACCATTTCTTATCTAGCCACACCCCCAGATACTTGATCTCGCTCTTGAGCGGAATTTCTTCGCAATTGATTTCGAACTGCGGAGGGTCGAATTTCCTTCGGCGCGTTACCAATAATGCTTCGCACTTGTGCACTGCCAGCCTCAAGTGTTTACTGCTCAGCCAACTGGTAATAATCTCCAGCGCCTCATTGGCTATTAGTTCCACTTCCCATGTTTCTTTTGCTACAACTAAAAGGGCTAGATCGTCCGCGAATCCGACTAAGTATGCTCCTTCTGGCAGTTTGAGTCTAAGCAGCCCGTCGTACATACAGATCCAGAGAAAGGGTCCTTTGATCGATCCTTGCGGTACCCCTGCTGTCAGGTCGATTTCTATCCTACCGTCCTTGGTGATTATCACTAGTTTCCTCCCGGTGAGGTAGCTGTTTAGTATCCTGAGTAGATATTGGGGCATCTTTTTCTCTTTATTTAGAGATTCATAGCTCCCAGCTGGCAGAGTTGAACGCGTTTTTAACGACCAGCGCTATGATTGCGCAGTATCCTCCTCGGCCGGGCAGTTCATATAACGCCTCTGAGACTCTTTCGTGCACTTTCTGTAGGGCGTCATGAGTAGACAGCCCTTTGCGAAATCCGAACTGATTTGGCGAGATTCCCTCGTTATCCTCTCTCTCAATCTCGTTTTCCATCCTATTGAGAATTAGCCTCTCGAAGAGTTTGCCCGTCGAGTCTATCATTCCCAGCGGTCTATACGAGGAGGGGTCAGCCGTCGCGCCCGCCTTGCCCTTGGGTATCAAGACCAGCTTCTGTCTCTTCCACTTAGCAGGAAACGTTCCTTCGGCTAGGCATTTGTTGAAGACGCTCAATATCAGCTGCGGATTCTTTTGCGTCACCAGACGCAGTACCTCGTTAGGGATGCCGTCCAGTCCTGGGCTTTTCCCAGGAGTAAGTCTACTCGCCGCTGCCTTCAGTTCCTGCATGGTGAAGGGTTCTCCTGCTGGGCTGATCGCTTCATTCGGGAAACTAATTCGCGGTTCTCCTGCTGGAAATAGTACCTCTGCTATCCTCCGCAGGCTCAGCTCATCGCTCGGCGCGCTTGTCCCTGACGCCTTGCGCAGTTTGCCCATCACTATATTGTAAGGAAGCCCCAAGGGTCTCGATTTATCGACTCGATGAGATCCTTCCAGCTCTTGTCCTTGCTTAGCTTCACTGCTATCCGCAGGGTTCTTCTGGCTTGTTTATAAGCCTCTTGTGCCTCTGCCGTGTTTGGTCCGTTCGCTTTCCTTGCTCGCTGGTGGATTCGGCGCCGCTTATTGCACTCTTTCCTTAGCTCAGCCAACTCCTCGTTCCACCAGTATGTTGATTTCCTGTGGTAGGTTGGCGGTCTACGTGGCATCGACGCATTGCACGCGTCCGTTAATGTTTGCACAGCAATCTCTGTTATTTCTTCTGCTGTTAGCCCCTCCAGGTCGGCTGCAGTTACTCTGCCGATTGCCTGTAGGAAGACTTCTCGATCCATTTTGTTGAGGCACCATCCCTCTCTCACTTTGTGCTGCTTCCGTTGTTTCCCTGCGATGTGTACCGAAATATATCGATGATCGCTGAGCGTCTCCTCTTCTAGCACTTCCCACGATGTGATGCCCTTCATCGCCACAGGTGATGCGAATGTCAGGTCCAACACCGACCTGGAGTCGCCTCTCTCAAAGGTATGTACTCCTGGTGTATTCACCGCCGTCAGATTGAGTGTCGCCATCATTTCTTCGAGAAGATTTCCTCTATGGTCTTGAGGCCCTTCCGTCCACGTTCTTGCTTTGGCGTTAAAGTCGCCTGCTACTATAATTGGTCCCTTCCACTTACTAACCTCCTGTGATAGCGCGACTAAGTCCTGCTCCACTGCCGCGCCTGGGGCATTTGGAGAGAAGTAACAACTGTATATGGCCAGCTGTCCAACAGCTATGCCTACGAAGCCATTCCCTGACGTCAATTTTCTTGCATCGAGATTCTCGTGCTTCCATATGTAGATTGCAGCATTCCCTTTCTTATCTGGGAACCACCTTGCGTCTTGTAGATCTCGATTTTGCTCCGAGATCAGAATGATGCCAGCTCCTCTGTCCCTCGCGGTCTGGATGGCAAGATCTTGTGCTGCCCTGGACCGGTTCAGGTTGATCTGCACGATGCTTGTATTGGGGATATTAGCCATTTTTCCGGCCTTTATCCTCTAGCTCCCTCCTAGCTTCTCATAGAGCCTCGCAGGAGGCAACCCCTGTCCTGTGATCGTGGGATCGATTTGCCGCTGCACATGGCAAGCATTTTTGTTGTCCCTGACAGTCTGCCGCTATATGGTCCGGCTCTCCGCACCGGAAGCACAGTCTTCCTGGGATATCCTTGGAACATTTTGTGGCCATATGCCCATACTCCAGGCACTTGAAGCATCTAGGAACCAGTTTCTTCTCGCGTGCTCTGGCATAGATCCATCCGATTCTGACTTTTCTTACTTTAAGTATCCTCTCCGTTGCTAAGTCCCTTGGCGCCGAGACTATCGCAATTTGCGTTCCCCTTGGTCCTTTTCAGAGAGATACTACCTCCACTTAGTCTGGAGTGGCTGTCTCGAGAGCCGCAACCAGTGCGGTCTTCAGCTCCTCTTTGGTTGTATCGTTATCCAGTTCTCTGAGCTCCATCTTGATCGTTGGTACAAGGGGCCGCACTGTCAGTTGATTGCCCATCGCCGTACGGATGGCATCACTCACTTCTTCTAGGTTTGTGTCCTTCTGCAATTCGATGAGCAAGTTTCCGTCTCTTGTCTCTCGCATGTGACTAACCTTCGATCCAACTTCTGTCAGGCTTGCTTTTTGTTTTACGGTTTTGAGCATCTCTGAGTACTTAAGATTACTATCTTTGCTCCCTTTAATAAGGGCCGCCTGTGCCTTGGGCCTTGGCAACCTCCATTTCGGTATTGTCCTTTTTTGTGATGCCTCTCTCCGTGCTTCCGGTTTCACCGCGTTGCTTTCTCTTCTCTTCGTCGTTCTTCTTGACCGTTTGTCCACTGTTGTCCAGTCTGCCGTGGTGGTGGTAACCGCCTTCTTTGTAGCCTCTCCTCTGAGTGCAGTTTGAGTCTCCTCTCGCTGCCCGGCTTCGCTTGTTCTTGCCGCGAGTCCCGGGGACGTCTGGGTCACTTTGCCCTCTGTTCCTGGGCGCGGAAACTGCCGCACGTTATCATCGGCCCTACAGAGTACCCTATATGAGGCCCTTATGCCTTTTGCGAGCTCCTTAATGTGTTTGTGGACATTGTTCCTGTCCTTAACGAACTCGACTAGCTCGTCTATTTTGTCCCCAAGTCGGTCTAGCTGATCTTTCCGCTGTGCTACGCGTATCGACCGTTCACTGTCTTCTGCGTGATCTTCCTCCATCCTCTCGACACGCTCGTCCTCTCCATCGCTCGTCTTCTGAGATGCAGTAGGGGCCAAGCGATTATCCCCTTCTGCACCAGCCTGATTGGCCACATCGTGCTTTTGGCTCCCCCCAAAATCCGTGTAGCCTGCACCGACCACCGGGGCTTTCACCCGATCGGAATCGGTGGTGGGATTTTCCTCATTGTTGAGGATACCTACTTGGGGTAATATATTTTTCAGCACACTATCCATATTTGGTTTATTATTCGGGGTGCCTTCCCCTAGCTAGTTTTGGTCCGCCCCAGGTATTTTATTTCCCTGGTACCCTTCATATCTGACGAGCATTCCCCTATCCGCCACCTGGGGAGGCGCCTGATGCGAGGCTAGCAACTCGGCACAGGGTGTGTGTGTGTGTGTGTGTGTGTGTGTGTGTTATAAATTTGTCCGCAGCATAACTCGAAACTGGCCAGAGATATCATGTTTATTTCCTTTAAGGATCGAGCACCGCGATTCTTTCACCGGTGACGAAGCGATCAAGCTCGTGGGAAAAAATACAGAGAAGTATGGGGTTAAGAGAGGAAGTGAAGAAGCGTGTATATCTCCGAGAGCGAGTGAAATCGGAGGCGACTCGTGAGGCAAGTGTTGCCGTAGGAACAAGACACCGGACCGATACTCTTTCGCCGTCTCGTGCTCTGCACCTCTGCGTATATGCGCTTTCGTCCTCTCGCGGCATGTTGATACGCGTCCGTGAAACTGTGTCTTTAGCACGTGGCTATAAGAGCCCGTTACACACCGCCTTGTCGCGAGCGAGTGCTCTTTGCGCGCTGTTTCCGAGCTTGCAAAAAAGAAAAGAGAGGAGAACCGAGACCGATGTGGTTATACATTTTACACAGCCTCCGCGTTACTCGAACGCTGTGCAACACCGTTTCTATCTTTCATTGTTAATGCTATACCCTGAATTGTCTTTTTCCGAAATTCACATTTTTATCACTTTAAAGTGGCTCCGTCGTTTTTTCTTTTACTTATATTCACAAATTTTTTACGATGCTTACTTCACATATTTTAATTTGAGAAACAATATATAATATTAAAAAAGGGTTCTTGAAGTAATAAAAAATTTCTTTTTTCAAAGAAATTTCAATATATTGTTAAAGAAGATATCGACAATTGAAAAAAATTCAACAAAACCCATCCATTATTTTCATTTTTCATCCGATTTTAAGTTTAAAAGACTCATTTTGGTCCTTGTACAATTCCATATGGAGTAATCGAAATAAAAATTGAAAATTTTTCAAAATCTGCAAAGGTATATTCAATTATTTACAAAATGCATGCACAAATCAGATGTAACGAAATAAACAAGTATATGAAACTTTGCATTATATTGTTTCTCAAATTATAATATGTGAAGTAGGCATCGTAAAAAATTTCTACATATAAGTCAGAAAAATCGGAGCCATCTTAAGCAGGTATTATCTAACGGCATTGCATAGTTAAGGTAAAAATCCACGTGATGTGAAATTAATGACAATCATTAATTACTCTTATCCCGCGTAAAAAAAAATTATGTTCATATGAACTTCATAAGAAGTTTAGATTTATATGAACTTCTTGTGAAATTCGTATGAACATAATTTTTTTTACACGGGATGCCAATTCTATACGACAAAAGAAATGCGTTCAAATCAAATGTATTCCTGTGAATAACTCACACTTCACTTTCCTCACTAAGTAGGCCATAAATATCCCAAATTAGAAGTTCCCCTTTGCCGCAAACATCTAAATCATCGGACGATCGACGCGCCTGCGCTGTCAAATACATTTTTAACCAGCCAGCCATCAAACCCGACACGTCCCCATGAATAATAGACGCCCGGACCGGCATCGATAAAGAGCAAAGGCGTGTGTGAGCGCGCGCATCAAGGCTGAGAATAGGGGAACTAAAGAAAAATGCACAACACGCGACAGCATATGGCTATATACCTACGCACGAGGAGCGAGGGGGGCGAGCGACAAGCATCGTTGATTCATTAGAGCTGGCGCGATTATCGGGCAGTTTGTAAACAAACTTGGCCCCGGTGTTTACCGCTGACGAGGCCCTGTGACATGCAACTACTTCGCTCGCCCGACTGCTATACATACACCCACACTGACACAGATACACACATATACGCGCGCGCTTCGTTCGATGATCCCCTAGAGGAAGAGAGATAGAGACAGGTCTCGCATATAGCTGCAGGTGATTCATTTTATAGCAGGTGACATTACGTTGGCGTAGTTGCATGTTTCGCGTAGGAGTTTGGCTGCTTTGACTAAGCTGCTATACGTGTGTGTGTGTGTGTGTGTGTGTGTGTGTGTGTGTGTGTGTGAGTAGTAAGTAGTCCCCGGCTGTGCCTTGGCTGGAGAAATATTTAGTTAGCTAGCACGGTTCCGCGCTCTTCGAGACTTTGAGAAAGGAGAGGCGAGAGAGGAGATAATGAGCTGCGTGATCAAAACGATTATTTAGTATATATATTTTGGATGAGCGCGCACGCGCGCTTGAGGGGCTTACACGATTAGATAAATAGAATATTTTTTTCGTTAGCCTCTTCGTATACTCAAAAAGTTGAAATGTGCAAAATTTGCTGTACGAATGCGACGTTAACAGCCGTAGGCGCCTAAAACGAACAGTCGATTTTACGACGACTCTAAAAATTTAGTACGTGTACCTAAATACTCTCTAAAACTTCTCTCTCTCTCTCTCTCTCTCTCTCTCTCTCTCTCTCTCTCTCTCTCTCTCTCTCTCTCTCTCTCTCTCTCTCTCTCTCTCTCTCTCTCTCTCTCGCTCTCTCTCGCTCTCTCTCTCTCTCACCCCACCATCGTCAGCTCTCAGCTCTTCTCTCCCGAGTACACAAGCGCAGCTCGGTCTGAAAAATGGGGGGAACCAGCCGCGTTTGAAGTAGCGTTTCCCCGACACAAACGACCCTCTTAATCAATCGCCGGTACTTTTATCGCTTCGTCCTCGCCTTCCCCACCTCCATCTCTCTCTCTCTCTCTCTCTCTCTCTCTCTCTACCTCTTTCTAACTCTCTTCAAAGACTCTCCTGCTTCTCTGTCTCACCGGGCGCGTACGCGAACGCGGCGTTTCAGGCTCCAAAGGCTAAGCTCCCCACGCGGCGGCTGTCGTATAACAAGCCGCGCGCGGCTGCTCCGATAAATCTTGCCCGCGGGTGGGCGAGATGGGGGGGGGGGGGGGGAAGTCCGTCGTCGTAATGAGAAATATACGAGGAGCAACCTATTACGCGCGAGCCTCCTACCCTCACCTTTCTTCGCTCCAAGGTGCGCGCGTATCGGCGAGAAGAAAGAAAAGGAAAACGAGAGAGAGAGAGAGAAGGTGTAGGGGGAAGTCGGTAAAATTACTTTCGTCGCGTAATTGAGCCGGGGCCCACGCAGGCACGAGGGTTCGCTGGCTCTCTGCGCGTTCCATTGCGCGATTCTTATACCGCGTGAAAATGATATTTCTTGCGTTACGCGCACGCGTGCGCAACGTAAGAACGCGTTGTGTAACGGCTTGGTGGAACAGCAGGAAAGACGGGTGCGTGGCAACGAAGTCAGCGATGAAAGTAATGGGATATTTTAGTGAAAGAATGGATTAACGGGGTTAAACAACTATTTTCCATTTTCTGATATAAAATCTAGAAATAAATATAATGAGAAAAATCACTTCAATAATGTTATTGTTAGCTCAGTTAAAATATTGGTTAATTTTTAATTATGAGTTCTTACTCGTAATAATGCAATATTTTGAAATTTCAAATATCCTTTGCACGTGGCGTCTAAATGTTTTCAAAGTAAAGTCGAGTCGAGTATTTTTAAAATTTATTTTTAAAAGTTGTTTCGTGTGTATAAAAATAAATTAAAAACAATCTGTTTTAGGCACAATAGCATCGTTTCTGTTACATAATATAGCTTGAGATTTGAATTTATTTTAGGTCTTATAATCTCTCGATTGCAAACTAAATGTTGTTAGACCTATTTTTAGATACAAGTCTTTCTAATAAAATTTTAGTAATGATGTCATAACTTAATTAAATTAGTAAAAGATGGCAAACTAATTCTTGTCATGTTCACTGTTTGCACAACTTTTTTTAAATTTTTCTTCATTTTTGATTACATCATAATAAAAATATCGCAATATTTTATATCACTCTGCAATCGTTAAACTTGGTATGTAAAAATATAACTTTTCTATGGTATACACTTAACACTAATACGCTAAATCAGCCAAGCAAGTGAAATGCGAGAAAGGCAAATTAATAATGTTCAACTGGACGATAGCGCACGTATATTTCACGCAAAGTGCCGATCTCTTACTCACGACAAATGTGAGTCATAAGTAGCCGGAGTCCCGTGTTCGAGTGAAATGTGAATTCAAAGACTTCGCAAAGAGCGGTGAGCGACAAGAACATAAAGACAACAGAGACAGACAACTAGAAGAAAATTTTATTCTATACATATTATATATAGAAATATACGTTATCTTAAAGAAAAGTTCTCTTGCAAATATGTAATTATCATGAATTTAAAGTTTTCTATAATTGATATAACAGAAAATGAAATATGGCCAGAAATAACTGATTGACATATTGGTTTGTTAAAAACCAATAATTTAGAAGTATTTGAATATTTTTTAAAAGAAAACATCATATAATATGTAATAAATACTTCAGAGTAACTAATATATTGCAATTGAATATTTTTAAATTACTTTCGTGATATACTTGCAAATAAGAAATACAAATATTCTGAAAAATAACTCCGTTTTAAAATTCTACCGCTCCAAAACAGACAAAGAGCGAAAGTCAACAAAAGATCCGTTTCGAGATAAGAGAACATAGACAAGAGAGAGCGAGAGAAAGAGGAATAGAAAGAACCGAGTGCACATCCGCGAGCGAGTGGTGCACAAACAAAGCGATAAATTCAGCTCGCGATCGATGCTAGCGAATCTCCCGCCGAAATTATCCCGAGCTCTCTTTCTCTCCTCTTCCCCCACACTCGCGCACACGTTGGTTATCCGTCACTCCCTCGCTCTTGCATTCTCTCGTTCTCTTTTCCGAACGCCGAAAAGACAACTCGCGAGCGCGCTACGAGAGCAAAAATCGCTTCGGCCTGCACGCGAAAAAAGCGCTCCTAATCTCGCGTGCCGCGCGGTAAGGGGAAGATGGTAAATTAATCGTCGACTCGCGATAAATTATCCCGCGGCATCTTAGAGGAGGAACAGGGGGGATGAAACGGGCGTGTATAAGTGGAAAAATATCCTCAGCCGACGGCTACAACGTCGATCTAACGGAAATTATTGCGCAATTACTTTCTACTTTCTATTCCGTAGCGCGCCGCCTCGAGATCTCCCTCGAGTCGCATGTGTATGCACTACGCGTGTGTGTGCGCACGTTATGCGAAATAGCGGGGGCAAGAAGTATGAGAAATGGCGCGGCGATAAAATCTTTGATAAGAGTTTCCAGAAGTTATTGGACGCGATATTTCAGAGGCGGATCACTTGAGAAAAACGAAACGCTCGAGATTGCAGCATACGTTAGAGACGGAGAAAGCGTTTTAATGCGAGTCGAACGCTATTCATGATATCTATTATACTAATGGATTAAAAAATGACTATTGTGACTGGGCCTTTGGGAATCAATAATTATAACTTAAGGTTATCGGTCAAATTATTTCCCCACAAAACATTTCATTTTAATTTAAAAAAAAAAAATGTTCTAATTCATCGCATTACACGAACAGCTCGAAGGTTCGGCGGTATTTTCTTCCTCTTCAAAGGTAACCACACCGATAAAATAAGTATATGTAATAAAACTCACCTGCGGTGGCGGCACCGAGCCTCAACACAGCATCACCCTGAAGCGAGATGGACAGAGTCGCGGTGTCCTCTAGCCTCGCGAGCACCTCCTCGGGTATGTCCTCGGGCTCGCGCAGCCGTAGCGTTACCTCGCCCGTGGTTGTCGTCGTGGCTGTGGCGCCGGGCGTCGTGACGGCCGCCGAAGCGCCGCCCTGGCCGTTTGCCGTCGTGGCCGTCGCCGCCACGGCAGCGGTGCCACCGGCGACACTGGCAGCGCCGCCGCTGTTGCCCCCGCCCCCGCCGCCCCCGGGGCTCGTCGAGGCCGAGTACATGAAGACCGAGCCGTAGCCGTGGAGCGACTGCAGGGGCAACCGGACGCCGCCCACCTCGCCGACCGGACCCTGTAACACGGCAAATAGGAGAACGATGAGTATGAGCGTTTTTATGATTCGGCGTAGAGTACATTTTGGCTGGCGGGGATGCCAAGCAGGGGTTTGAAATTTAATCGTTACATGTCCATGATAATTAATTTGAGAATTATTGGAATGTGTATTTTCGATAAAAGAGTAAAATACTTGGAAACTGTTTACTAAGATATTTCGTTATTAAAATGTAATGCGATTGCATTGCTTTTGTTGTATATAAAGTGTATAACGTTATTTCCATTATTCAGTTGCTTTGTTATACGCTCAAATTCAATGAAAAGGTAAAAATAACAGTTTATTGTAAATAGTGTTCATCCATATTAAAATATATAAATTCAAAACTATTCAAAGAATAATATGTTACTCTTCAACATGAATAATATCTGAAACTCTAGCTATTGAAATATGTCCGTTTCTCTAATTGGTGCGTTTACATTCAACCATGATTTCTTGATAATAAATGCACATTGCGTATTATGTTTCCCAGCTACAACAAAAGCCTTTGTTTCAAATAATACATTCCGATTGTGCATTTCCATTGATTTGCGGGGAACCTGAAAATTCATAATTAATACCACGAGCCCACGTAAGCGTACAACGACATAAATGACGTACATTTTTAAAAAGAAGTGCAGCGAATTTTACTACTGTTATTCTAGTTTAGGGGTCAAATCATACGAATTTTTTTGGAAGATCAAAATACAAATATACATAATATATATACCTCAAGCTATATATACGTTATTATAGCAACTCAAGCACAAAATCCGTTTATAAGTCGTTCTTCGCCAGTTCTACGTCAAATGCACCCTGGTAGAAAATTAAGCATATTTTATAGCTAACATGTTAATTAAATGGTAGCATTTTTAGCAAAAATCATAATGCAAAAATAATATAATTCATCTAAAATTCTACTATTACTTAAAATACATATTTTATGAAGTGTAAATGCCATCATTTATTTCGGATTGGTAGAAGTTAACTGAAAAATAGCTAGCTTCTGGTTAACATTTCTACCAGGGCACGTAATAGTAAAATAAGATGTGTCCCCAAACCAACAGAAATAATGGTAACTTGCTCTAGAAAATTTTCATTTCTTCTCTCTGGCACACCCTACGTTTAGGTCAGAGGTTATCTCGAGGTTATGTATAACGTATGTTGCGCCGATTAGGGAGCGTCCCGTCCTTTTTCGGGTCGTCTACTCTACCACTCGTCTCGGCACGTCTGCTATCCCAAACAGGGACGGAAACGCTCCCTAGCTGGCAAAACAGACGTACATCCAGAGCCCTTCGATTCTTTCGACGTCATGCATAACGTTTTGATCGTTAACATACCTACAAAATGATATAAACATTGAAAAGTTTAAATAGGCTCTGGATGTACATAACCTCGAGGGAACTTCTGCCCTTGCGTAGGGACATCTGGTGTGTCAAAGTTTTTTCAGTCAAAGATTCTTTCATACGTTTATTTTTGAATGGAACAAAATGTGGCGAATAATTCTGCATCTATGATCTCCAAATAGGCTCAAATTACAAGAAAATTACAAATTTTGGCAATAGCATAATACTATTTTATTATTTGATTATGTAAATATTTTACCATAACTAATTATTTTTGCGTAAGTGAGCACTAGTTGCATGCAGCAGTAATACCCTCCTATCCGGTATTTCTCTCCCTGATAAAATGTTTGCCATCGTCATGAACCCAATCAGTGCATTTCACATCAATCGAATCCTACGTATTGTCAGTACATTGCAATATATATATTATTTCATTTAGACAGGATAACAATGGGATAATAATAGCTGTCTATTACAATATCGAGCAATTTTCAGGAAATGATAATTAGATGGTCAACGTTATTTCAAATGAACTCCCCACCCGATGACTCTTTCGTATTTAGTTTCAGGAAGCTGACATGCTGTGTGATGGAATTATGCTCCTACATTTATTACATGGGCATTTCGCGAAAAAGCCATTATGCTGATAATACTGGAATTACAACGTATTAAAATAAACAGCCAACCTGATGATAAACATTCAAAACTTGACGTAAAAATAGTCTGGCACGTTGATAAAAGACACGTCATTAATTTCTGCCTGGCGAAGAATTAAATAAATGCAGCGTTTACGCGTGTATAAACGAGAGCGTTTGTATTATTAATGTGCGCGCATATAATATCGTCGAAGGTAACGCCAAGCGATGTGTATATGTATATCCACACTCTCATAATACGGGTTTATACTCCATCTAATTATCGAGGAAATTCGCTCTCGCGATTATACGCGCATACATTGTCGAATGACGTAGTTGCTGACGATCGGCGCTGGGAACTCGCCGCCATGTGAGATAAGCGGAGCCGAGGGCCGCGTGAATTAAGCTTTACATTTTACCGCGGGCGTAAATCGTAATCGACTACTCTGGCGTACGGCATAAGTCTTCCGGCGGCGCTCTAATTGAAGCTATAAAAAAGTGCGCAATGGCGTTCGTGGAATTTTTTCGTATAACGAAAGCGTTTTTGGTCGCGTCATGACGCACGAAATCATGTAATGTACACCATGCGGTACGAGGATGGGCTGGCCACGGCACAACTCAAAGGGCGGAAAATTAGCTCGCGATTGATGCTTTTAGTGATGAAATTCGTCGGATTTAAGCCAATCGCAATATGTGCGTAGTATGTATGCGCCCACGCGCGTGTTGTACGTACCGGTGCAGTGCTTTTTCGAATATATTCGAATTGCTTGTTGTACGTTTGTAGCGTGCGGTAGCCATGGTACAAGAGATCAAAAGAGAGAAAGGTAGAGAGACCAAAAGTTTCGGGTCATATTACATATTATACGTCATCCGACACGTATGATTGATTTGGAGTCAAAGGTAATGAAACTAATCGCGCCAGCGTGCTTAGTCTTTGCTACCAAATTAATAATTAACGTGACACTCACGCCATTATTTAGAAAAGCAATTACTGATCGGAAATTTAACGGCGAGCGTACGAAGTGTGGACTTGTCACATAGTGACAAATAATAATAGCGCCCGTAATGGTATTTTTCTCATTCTCTCTCTCTCTTTCTTTCTCTCAAAATTTCTCTTAGTCGATGATTCATTAACAAAAGGTTCGTTTGGATTGTGAGTCACGATCTCTACTCGTTCTCAAGAGAGAGAGAGAGAGAGAGAGAGAGAGGAAGAGAGTAAGAGAGAGAGAGAGAGAGAGAGAGAGAGAGAGAGAGGAGAGAGCTGTGCATTTAACATCGTCGTCGGTATCCGCGAGGCGAAGATTGACTTTAATTAAAGTGAAACTTGTCCCATTCTACTCCTGGGGCTCTCGAGTGCATTATACCTCAAGTTTGGGGGAAATTTTCGCTGAATACACAGAGCGCGAATGTTTGCCGGAGGATTCTGGGACTACTTAGCCAGTCCGAAAATTTTGAATCTCTATGAACTTTATAATGTATTATTTGACGGCAAGATTGTTCAATATGTTTAATCATGCTTTAAAAGTAGATTTAATAACGCTCTCTAAAAATGACTAGTATAGGGATGTTTTTGCCATAATTGTTCAAAATACTGTTATACGCGAGGACTGCATACTTTTCTTATAAAAAGAGGCACCTAACTAGGATCAAACTTGAAGCCTCAGAGCTCATCTCTGTTCGTTTTGATCTTATATAACAGTACTCTTTAGTTTATTAATTCTATATTTGTACTGCGTATAATCACCATTCCTGACGATATACTCTAGAATGAAAAAGAAACCACAATCATTGGAAGAAATATATTTTTTCTGTCCGTGTGTCCGTAAAGGACGATTTTCCGGGTAAGTGGGTTGTATGTATTCTGAAACCGGTTGCGCTGATTCTCCGATGCCCCATCCCCACTCGATTCATAAAATCAAACTTTACGGTCTAGGGCCAAAAAGTTCTATTGAGATACCCATTGATATACTTCTTTTCAATATTCATACTTTTAAAATCCGTGTATATCATAGAATTTAGAACTAAAAATGTAAAAGTAAATCCTACGGAGGCAAATAGTATTGCCTGTTTGTAGGTCTGGTACAATATAAATCAAAGAAATTCGCTTACATACTTACATCAATTAATAATTAATTACATAATTTTTATTCATTTAATAAGATATAAGGTCTTCTTTTTGCTACAATGAGAACGAGATGAACTCGCTACAATGACAATAGCATACCCATACGTACAGAAGAGAAACTCAATTCGATGCCAAAAGACGCTTACGTACTCCATCATTACCTATAAAGCCCTTGCCAATCTGCGTTGACCCACGTTCAATTACGAAGCCCGACGAGTGCACACACTAGCTTCGCTGCCACATCGCCGTGCAAACATAAACTCGCTCGCCTCAAACGCCCAAAAGAATGGGAGCACATATATGTAACTCGGCACGTGCGCGCTCGTACTCGCAACTTCATCGTCGAGACCGAGACCGGGAAAAGCGGCCTCGCGCACATACGTGAGTTAACCGCTCAACTATTTAGGGAAATTGATTCGCGCAAAAGGCGAAACGCACTCGGCCCAGCGCGCAGGTGCAGCGCGCCCGCTTTCGCATAATTTATTTTAATGCTCATTTTCGTAATGGGCCTTTGAGCGGCCGCGCTCGCGAGTCGCGGTGTAGCGAGGGCCGTGCGGGAGGCGGGGGGTAGCAAATCGACGAGCGGGCACGAGCTTTACCCCTACACCGCTCCTTTGTCGGAAAGGGGGGGGGGGGGTGGAAGCGAAATGCCCGGAAATGATATAGCAACGGTAAATACTACCTGCTGCCGTAGTTATTGCCCGCGCTCACCGGATTTTCCAGATCCCGCGCGGGGCGCACGAGTGCTGGAGAGGGATGTGTGCGTGTGTGGCTGTGTGTACGTAGGTATATATAGGAGGAGAGCGATGAAAGACGGGGAATTTATGGACCTCATTTCGCATTGAAATGAGAGCGATTCTAGACGAAAGCGAGGGACGCGCGAGAGCGAGCCAGCGCTATTGTAGAGGCGGAGCGCAACGGAGGGGGAGGAATTACGTTTCATCGGGCCGAGTTGCTCCGCTTTTTCTTTTCTTTCGCGTCTTTTTTTTTTTTATTCGATAGAAACGGATGAAGAGGGGGTTTAAGGATCGCGGACACAGCGCGTTATTCGGTATTTCGCTTTCCTTTTCTCCATTATTCGCCTGTTTAGGGTTGTGGCTGATGCCAGTCGGCGATTGTCAGGAATATGGAACGAATGTAAAGGATGAGAGGAACTAAATTCTGTTGTGGATTTTAGGGGCTATAAGTTAATTGAGTATATATCTGTTATGTGTTTTTGCTTCTGAAAGACGCTTTGTAATAGCAACAATTTAAGTTTTATTAAAAAATTATTGATTTGGCAGCGGTTTTACTAACATAACTGTGTCCTTCTAGTCTTCATGAATAAATCGAAAATAGTGTCACAGTAAAAATATATTTTTACGTTAAGAGCCCTGTTGAATTTGCATAAAAAATTTAATGACTTAACCTAGATCATTAACAAATATTCTACGCGAAACGAGTTATATTAAATTTCTAAAATAACACAAAATATAACCATGTATAATAAACTGTTGAGATCTTTTCAAAAATATTTAATGTACATTAATTTGTATCGAGCCATAAATTCTCGACCATAAATCAGAAACTAAAAGTCACGTAGAGCGGTGCTTTTCTTTGATCAGCCATCCGTGTCTTTAACATACCGGAGTTATCTAGAGCGTATCCGAGACTCGAAAGTATATGAGTACGTTCGGAATCATTGAACTTTTACGACGTGGTAAACACATTTAAGTAATGAATTTTGTTTCCCAATAAATAACTCAAAAAGAACATAATAATATTTTGAAATTGATGATCTAGTTTGTTCTTGGATTGTGCTTAAGATGTTAGTATATTAAATAAATTCTTTCTGTAAATGCAATCAATCGTACGCGGGTATATTACGAGAACATACGAGTTCAGTATTTTTTTCGTAAGAGCGGAATACGTGCCGCTAGATTGAAAGAGAAGATCACTGATTTGATGTCCTGTATATGCTTCACTGGCATTAAGTATGCATACCATATCATACACATATGACAAGTAAATTACACGCACGGTAGCCCTTAAACTGCGACTGGTTTCTTGACCATAAAGAGATGGACTTGCTTAAACGTTATATGAAGAATCCATGCTGTTCAAATGGGTGTCATATGACAGAATACACTTTGAATCTCATCGCGACATACAACAGTTAGATTAAACGATCTACAATTTGATTTCATCAATCGCATCTATTAATTTTATTGTATATGAGTTTAACCTTTAGAGAGCCGGCCTGAGTGTTTTAGGCAGCAGGAAATTTGAATACTTCACCGGATTTGTTGACTATTTACATACATAAATCATACCTCTAGAAAATATCGAATTTCAAGAGAAAAATACCGGCACTCTAAACGTTAAAACTTACTGCCCCTTATTTTATACCGAAAAGGTACCTAGATAAAATTGCATCGAATCCTGCAGTAATCACAACCACTCAGGCATTAAAAAAAGCTTTTTAATACGAATAAATAAAATTAAAATGTTCCCTTTTCTCTCTCCATCTCTTCTCTCCTCCCTTTCCCCCCTCTCTCTCACTCTTTCTCTCGATCCTTTTTCTTATTTTCTATGGCAACCTCAGCACCCGCTCGCTAGGTGTGCATACACAAATATCGCGCTTCTACGTCACTCCCTTCGACAAACGAAAGACAGAGAGAGCGAGAGAGCGCAAGAGAGAGAGAGAGAGAGAGGAAGAGAGACAGCGAGAGAGAGAGAGAGAGAGAGAGAGAGAGAGAGCGCGAGAGAGCGCGAAAGAGAGAGAGCAAACGCACGCAGATGCGAGTTTTCAGAGGGGTTTCCAGAAGTGCAGAAAGAAAATGTTTTCACGACCGGTCCTCGCGCCAGCGCGCTAGCTCGCTCGGGCTTAGTTTATTTACTCGGGGTTAGTTTGAGGGAAAAGGAAAATAACGGCGAGTTTTCCTTGAATCTCGAGCGAGCGAGCGCACACGGGTCGCAAGCTCAGCTTTGTAGCTCTCGCTTTTGCTTTCTCGTTGCCACGGTTGCGGCATAATTCGAGCAGCTGCCCAGTTTCTTCTTTTTTTAACGTAAGTATAAACGCGGCTGCGCTTCCTTAAAAATTTACATTCGAGATTAAAGGTCCGCGCTTGTTTAAGAATGAGCCACTTGGCATTATTATTGCTTGCGCAAATGTATATGCGTCATTATAATGTTTCTATTAGGAGATTCCAGTTGAAGTTCCAATCGTCTAATTTTAATGCGCATTTTATTTTATTTAGAAATAGAAAGAAAAAGCTCGTAACATATCAATGTATTTTAGTTGAAAGCAATAGATGGAAAAACGTAACTCTTTCGCGAAGTGGAAATCCTTATTGAAAAGCAAAACAAAGTTGACTTCACGGGGTCGGTTGATAATTGGTTTTTCAACCAGTTCGCGACACAATATTTTATTCATCACTCAACTTCATTAATAATCATAAAATTATTTATTTTCAAAAATTGCAGTAAAAGCCCGTTAGAGGCAAGCTGCCACGGTTTTTTGGTAACCTAAGAACCAGTTCACAACTCTTCCCCCGCGCGCGACGACGCGGCCTCCTATAGCGAAAAAAGTTCACATGTTTTTCCCTACACTCGGCACACTCGCCGCGGCGCCATGTCGAAGTCGAAACTCCTCCGCTCTCTCTCTCTCTCTCTCTCTCTCTCTCTCTCTCTCTCTCTCTCTCTCTCTCTCTCTCTCTCTCTCACTTTTTCTCTTACTCTCTGCGCACGGCTGAATGACGGTCGCACGCGACGTGACGCGCTGGCAACTATTTTTGCCATGCGCCCTTCTTATCGCCCGCGCGTATTTTTCCGGACTTCCCGCCCGCCTGCGAGAGAGTTTACGAGTAGTTTGTTGACAAGTGCCGAGCGCCCGAATCCCTGAGCTAGACAGCTAGTCGCCGCCACCACCGCCGCCAAGCTTCCTCCCTTCCGCCACCCCGATCCTCTTTCCTGTACTCCTAGTCTCGACCCCTCCACCCCCTCTTTTATTCAGGCGAGACAAACAAGCAGGGAAAACACGCGGGGCTGCTGCGGGCCAGTTTTATTCATAAATTTCGTGCGGGGATTAAGCAGTCGCGGAGCTGTGAGGGATTTGAATGGGGCGGGCGCTTTTTCGAGTTGTTTTCAGCGAGCGGTCCGTTAGAGGGCATACAGAGGAGAGGAGAAGGCGGTGAAAGAGAGGTATTGCTCGCGATATGTGGTATTTGAAGCAAAGTTCTTGTTCCGATTATTTAGATGTTGTTATAATAATTTTAAATGTGTTCTTTATAGTTTAGATGGCATCATAAATTCTATCTCATACTATATCCAAAAATGACTTTGTGTAAAGTATATAGTTTGTCACATGGAAATACTTGAATCTTTGAAAGAAATTGTATTCTAAAATCTTGCGTATGCTACGCAATAGTAGGGAATCAGTTCTTCATTTCTACCATTGATTCAATGAACCGTATATAGCAATTTGAAGTAATTAAATTCGTGAAATTGCACTCCACTAGGACTTAATTTTATTTCAATTAAATACCATTTCCTCAAATTACTCAACATTTGATTGGAAGCTCGAGGTACGTGTTAATACTGCTTTTTCCCCTTTTTTCATTCAGTTAAATCTATCACTTTATTTCTACTTTTATTGGAGTTCAAATTCGTATCAATTTAAATAATAGTATAGGAATTAAATCAATCCTTTAACAAATATTTGATTATAAAACTGTACTCTGAACCATTTTAATGAAAAAAAATAGCAGAATACCTGGAAAAGCAAGTTTATTCAACATGTATTTCCCGAGTAAATTTTATTACAACAATCCAAAAAAATTTCGCTAAAATAGAAATGTAAAACTAACTATTGTCATCACTCGCCCTCGCCCCCTAAACCCCTTACATCTCCGGGGCGCGCGACTCCGCTTACAAATTGAATACATTAGATCTAAAAATTTTATCGCGCCAACTTCGCGACGCGCTGAAAAAGCTCGGGAAACCCAATAAGGAAATACGAGGGCATCGAGCGAAACGGAGATATAAAATTTCACTCCCGAATCCTCCCTTCTCCGAAAAAAAGGGCGCGCAGAGCCCTTCAAACCTAGCCAAAGTCTGGAGAAAAAAAAACGTATAAAAAAACGAACGAACGGAGACGAGTGAAGTTGGGAAAAGCGCACAGCGAGGAGTCATAAGTATATATAGCTCTAGCGACGCGGTAGCAGCAGTAGCAGCTGAGAACCGAAAAAAAAAGACTCCACGGAAATGGAAGGAGAGGCGGGGCCAAGGTGCACTCGCGCTACGGGAGACTTTAATCCGGACGGACTCGTCGTCGCCGCCGTTCGATGGAGAAGGCGTGTGAAAATGCAAATCGAGAAGGACGCACGGCAAATTTACGGTTCGCGAGGCTTTTGCCCCGCAGTCGACGGTGCGCGCCAAGCGGCGGCGGATTCGGGATTTCCCTTCCTGTGCATATATATACTTATATATGTAGTAGCACTTCTACACTTCACCAGCCAAGTTTTACCGAAGGCTGATGTATGGGCGCAGTGAGCGATTAAAAAATTTCCGGTAAGGACGTTTTGTAATGATCGCGCTTTCTGATTTCTATGACGTTAACTATACATGAACTGAGTTACTCAATATTATTTTACAATGGTTTCTTTCGACATTACTCTCTAAATTTGAATAAGTGAAAATTCACTTATTACATGTCAATATAATTCACTTATTTGGAAAGTAAAAAGTCGTCCACTGCGAATAAATGAATATTCACTTATTTGACAAGTAAAACCTATTTCATTTATTCAATAAGTGCAGAATTTACCTTATTCAATAAGTACAGAATTTCACTTATTTTATGAGTCAAAACCGTTTTACTTATTCTATAAGTAAACATTACTTCACTTATTCTATAAGTAAAAAAAATTATTTCAGTTACTAAATAAATATAAACTTTTTAGAAACGTATATAATATTTGAATTGAATAAATACTTAGTTCAATAACTTATTTATTAAGTTTTCACTATCGCTTAATTCGTTTGGATTAATTGTCGATAAATTAATATTCATAGACTTTACGATACTTTTCGGCGGTATATTATTAACACCATAGGTATATCTTTCAAAAAAATAAACAAGTTTTGCAATAATATAGAATATTCTACGTTAAAAACAAAATATACTTTGAATAACAATATGTAATAATATCCGATGTATTTTTCTTGTAATAATGTCATCGTCGGCTACTACAAAAATATGTTTTCGTAGGTCATGTATGCTTACGAAGGAACGGCTGTACACTCGTGGAAACATGACGCTTTTCATTTTTTACATACATCTCTACATCAGTGCCTCCCTAAAAATATTTATAATAATAAATTGGTTAATACGATTTTATTTTGTCAATAATTTTACGTTGATAACATTATGACATACAGAGACCACATACCTCTCGGAATATGTCCATACAATTGCGTAGAATCTTATGTATTTATACGAGCAAGGACGATCATTTGCTAAGTTTATTTTTGTTATAATCACTATTTGAAATGAGTAAGAACTTCACTTATACATAAGTGAGAATCTTGTTAACTGATGGAAAAAGTGAAAATTTCGCTAGTTTGGAAGTAAAAGAATTATTTACTTGTAGAACAAATGAAAATTTAACTTATTAATAAGTGACAAAAGTGTTTACTTATAAAATAAGTGAAATTGACATTTATTGGAGTTCAGAGAGATATTATTGATTTTAGTAGCGATTGCACAATATTTACTACTTCTTAGTTAGGTGTTTTGCTGAAGGGGAAACTTTGGAACAGTGACAAAAATTTTTAGAATCGAAAATTGTTAAAAACGTATTTTAAGATTTTCGTCGCAAAAATTCACTATTTTTGGAAAAGTCGTTTGTCATGTTGCTATATGCGTGCGTGCGTTAAATATATGTTACGAAGAAAGACGTAATATTTTGTTGTTGTTCATATGAATGTTATTGGAAATAAAAATCAATCTATATCCATGAAATTTTGCGCTAAAGTAGATGTTTTACATCATCAATCAAGTTCCTCAAGCGCGAAAATCGTTCTAGTATATTCGAAATTCTATGGCATTAAAAGACTTTTATATTATTGATTTTTACACGGGACAGGATTCTATTCGTTTTTTTAAATTATTTAAAACACAATAAACTGTTGATTCATTTTTGAAAGTTTTGTATAAACCAATAAGTTAATAAAATAAAACATAGAAATTAAGTTTCAGAAAGCTAAGTATTCGGTTTCGATATCCCCTCGCGCTCTCAACTCTTTCTAAATTTAGAATAAATAAATATTTCGAAAAAAGATACCGTAGAGCCCATATTAATTTATACCGTTTCAAATAAAAATGGATGGCACATGGAGCGTTATTCGCAATGTTTTTTTTTCCTCTATGCCAGTTGCAAGTTGCGAGTAAACGAAGGGGAGCGAGCAGTTCGTTAAGCCACACACACGGAACGACGAACATTCGCAATATTTTGTATAGTTTCAGCTGGACATCGACAAACGCATATTCCCTGTATGTTCTTTATCATGCGCGAGCGCGTGTGCGCGCACTATACAACACACGAACACACACTATTCGTTCTCGAACGACGGGAGCTATATATACAGAGCCACAGAGGGAGACAAACGACGCGCACTCGATTCCCGGCGAACGCAAAAACAAGACGGAAAAAAGAATGGCTCGGTCGAGGATATGAAGAGAGATGAAGGGCGAAAAACTAACAATGGAAAAGAAGTTAGAGAGGCGTAATCAGACGCGGCAATAAAACATTTTTCAAACGCAAATTCGCGCGCACGGCCACGGCCGATTCAGCGTCGCGGTGGCGACAGGCTTTTCACGTGCTGGTATATATGCGCGCGTGCGGTGATGAATTATTGTTGCAAAAAGAAGGAGAGAGGAGACCATGGACGGCTTGTATATTTGGAAATCAGGCCGCCCGAGCGCGCGCGCATTGTTTACAGGCAACGCTGTTTTTCCGGCGCGCCCACCATCATCGCCCTTTCCCTTTTTCCGCGCGTGTGCATGCGTGCGACACGTGTATAACGCGCATGGGCTAGCTCGATGATAAATCAGACGGCATGAGGAGCTATATTCGAGACGAGCTTTTATTTCCAACGAGATTTTGGATTGAAGCTTTTCTAGTGGAGTTTAATGCGTATGCTCAAAAGAGGGACGAAGTATGTACATTGTCGGCGATTAATACGACTGTGGTATATATAGAAGATATAAATAATTT
Organism: Torymus aiolomorphi; assembly: GCA_036365515.1. Lineage (NCBI taxonomy): Eukaryota > Metazoa > Arthropoda > Insecta > Hymenoptera > Torymidae > Torymus > Torymus aiolomorphi. The sequence goes on from CM070877.1 coordinate 142,982,365, forward strand.
AAAAATAAATATTATGTTTATTAAATAACGGTTGGCAATATGTAAATGTATGTAATATTAGAAGGTATAATGTTATACTTTCCGTGACTTTTTTAAAGATGTGAAGTATTCAATAAAAATATTAATTCATTAAATATTGAACGCTGAATTTTTGAAAAAATTTATTAAATTTTATCGTACAGAAAAAAGAGAGCAATACAGTATTATAGTATGTTGGAATTCGTGATAATGAATTGAAAAACGTATATATTGCAATATGCTGATAAATCCACGAATTTCAAAAAAGAAAGACAGATTGTAGCATCCACCCGCATGGGTCGGTCAGAGAGTTAAAAATGTAGCCTCCCGCGTGCGCGCGCATAGTCAGCAGCATGCCAATTATTGTTTATTATTTTCATATTCGACGAACGTCGGACGCGCGCGCTCGCGCTTATAGAGCCATGCTCGTTTCCGAGAAATGCACGTATGCTGCGTTTTAAATTCTCGCGCGCATGCGCAATATAGAAGGGTAGAGAGAGAGAGAGAGAGAGAGACAAAGGAACTTTTTCTCTCTAATTAATAAACAGCAGTGTAAAGTTCGTTACGAGCGTGCGCGCGAGCGGATATTCCGCGACGTTTCGTCAATATAATCTCGCGCGTGCCATCTCGCGCGCGCGTCTCTCTTTCATCAACGAATGCTTTGGAAGCGCAAAGCTAATAACTCGCTCGTTAATAGATGCATGCCGTAACTAAATACGCGGCCGAGCGCCGAGCGAATAATAAATACTAGTTGATGAACGCGGGAATTTTATTAATTACAAAAGGGAGCGAAACTCGCGAAGAGAAAAATTCCTCGTGTGTAAATTATGTAGTTCCCCAATTGAAGTACTATACATTTTTATGCGTTTTTAGAAAAAACAAAAATATTTACACATGGAATTTTTCCGTTTTAATTACCGTGGTTGTCAGTTTTCTTTCATAAAATATGAATTATTTTCATGTGAAATTTCTTCTCTGGAACTAACATATATAAAGAAATGTTGATTTTTAACTACATTTTTAATCATTTTTACTATTTCAGCTATAGTACATTTCTTAGAATGACAAGTATCCAGCGCATACAGAAATAAAACTTTTTTCGGACACGATTTATTTCTATACATGTGGCTATATTATCGATCCGTCCATTATATTAAAATTTCCCTCGAGATAAATATCGAAATTAAGTTCAAAAAATATGTGACCGAGTGTATGTGAGAGAGAAAATTTAGCTAACGTGTTTTTAAGGGAACAATTTCGGGTCTTGCTGTTATTATTGGGCCAATTGAATTGGCAATGCGGTTCAGTAAAATCAAATTCTTCGAGAGAGAGAGAGAGAGAGAGAGAGAGAGAGAGAGAGAGAGAGAGAGAGAGAGAGAGAGAGAGAGAGAAGAGAGAGAGAGAGAGAGAGAGAGAGAGAGAGAGAGAGAGAGAGAGAGAGAGAGAGAGAGAGAGAGAGAGAGAGAGAGAGAGAGAGAGAGAGTAGAAAGAGTAGCCAAGTATTTATTTTTTGCTAAAGACCTAGGTTCATAATAGCCAATGCCACAAGAATACAGATGAGTAATATACATGAGAAAATATAGCACAGAGTCGAAGATGTAACAACCCTTTATAAAACAAAGATTTGATTTGATTTAATTTGATTTGGTGCTTAAGAAAAATACATAAGCATATAAATACAAAATGAATAATACAAAAAAAATATAAGAGTATCTGGTTCGCAGATAAATCGCAAAAAATGCAGGTACATAAGAAAGATAAAGCGCAAGCGTAAACGTAATATAAAAAACGCAGACTAGAAAAATAAATAAAAATAAAAATAAACGCAACGACAAAAATAATATACAAAAATAATATACAGCGAACAACATTATAGATACAAGGATAGAATGCATGGGCGCAAATGTGCGACGCAAGTGCGCATCTAAAGCAAGCGAGACGGCAAGCCTTCATCTCGAACGCGCTTGTTCCAGTCCCCGACGTCGCATCTGAAGAGGGTGTCGCGCAGCAATATTCGCTTGAAAGCCGCGATGCTAGTGGCGGAGAAGTCAACGAAATGGACAGAATTGAACAGATTCATGGCTTCGAGGGTGAACGCATGCTTATAAGCCTCGGTTCGCGCTGTAGGTGGCTCGAACGGATGCGGTGGGCGTCGAACAGAGCGGCGCAGGTCAATGTCGACATTCAGCCTTCAGTTGAAGCGCCCGAAGAGGTACTGCGGGTGCGCATTTGCCACAACTTTATAAGCCTGGAGGCCGATGGCATATTTGCGTCTCCGTTGGGCTGAGAGCCATCCGAGCGCAAGCCTGTAGGGCGTAACATGGTCACGGCGAGGTATGCTTCCAAGCACAAACCGTATGCAGGCATTTAGAGTTTTCTCAAGTTTCTTTACGCGCTCCTTGTCGAGGTGATTATAAACCAGGAAGACATAATCGAGCAATGGGAAGACAAGACTCTCCACAAGGTGCTTTCGGATGTCTCTGGATAAGGCATGGCGAAAAAAGCGCAAGGTGAAGAGTGTGCCAAACATCTTGCGTGTAACAGCCTCGCATGCGTTTGCCAATCCAGGGTGTTTGTGAAAGTCACCCCGAGGCGCCGCGCTTCGGTGACATATGGGAATGCGTGGCCGTCGATTACTACCAGAGGTAGGGTCTCGAGGTCGAGTTCGCGGGTATAAAATTCGCTGCCGATGACGATGACCTTGGTTTTATCGGGATTTAGAAGAAGGCCGTTCGCTCGGGCCCAGTCTGCGACCGCTTGGGCGTCTTGGTTTATGCCATAAAGTTTATAAGAAGTTTATAAGGTTTATAAAAAATGATGGTATAGCTGCGTGTCAGCGGCGAAGATCATAACCTTGGCAAATCGTACCACTGCCGGAAGGTCATTTATAAAAATGGTGAAGAGCAGTAGACCAAGGACGCTACCTTGCGGAACCCTCGACGCGACACGCAGCCAGTCAGAAATTTTACCGTCCGCGTTGATAACGGCCTGAAGCCGGGCAGCCAAGTATGTGAAGAACCACCGTAATGCGTGGGTGGAGAGGTTGATGGCTCTAAGTTTGGCGAGGAGAAGAATTCGTAAAGAGTGTGAGAGAGAGAGATTGATTGATTCGTGAATAGGCTAAGGACTCCTGACCCGAAATAGCCCGCGCAATACAAAAATATAATACATATAAAAAACCGCTGCCAATTCATTGGCACGTAGCTTCCTCCAAATTAATGTATCGTTCCTATATGTATAGTATATATTTTAAATACAAAATATGTTTATTCATTATACTTTTTTTTTCAACGATTTAATAATTCATTAATATTTAAAAAATTGCATATTTTTTTCTTATTATTAAAATTATTTGTTATTTGACACTTATTTTATTAAAGAAAAAGTAATATTTTTAAAAATAAATAATTAAAAAATTGCCCTGAGATCAACTTACTCACATTTTCAAAATCATATATAATAACTATTTTTTACATTATAAATATATTATTATGCAATAATTGTGTACATATTATAAAAATTGAAATTATACTTCTAATTTTGATTTTTTTAATGGTCTGTTATAATTTTCGTCATCCTCTTCTTTTATTTTCAATAAAATATCGTTGATTGTTGATTTTTTATCTCTGAAAGTTATAAACTAATTCCTCTATATTAAGAACTCATGTATTAAATAATATACAAACTCTACATCTCCATCAAATTTCAAAGTAATTAAATTTTACTCTAGTTATTGTGCGATATAGAAAGTCATTTCCAGAAATACCAAAATTTTAAATATCAAATATCTCAAAAACTAACCATATAATCTGGATGAAATTTTACGTAGATATTGCCTATATCGCATAAAAAATAGTCTATAAATTTCAAACTGATACATGAAGTCGGCATTGAGAAATTACGATTTTGAAAAAAAAAACATAACAAAATTTTAACCTAAATATCTCTAAAAATCATGAAAAAATTCTTTTAGCTAAATAACTTAAACGATAAATGCAAAAATTCTACATCTCCACAAAATTTCCGCATGATTAAACCAATTTCTTTTTTCTGTAGTTATCATGCAACAAAGAAAATGACTGCAAAATGCGAAAATTTTAAATATTAAATATCTCAAAAAAAAAACACAGTATCTTTATGAAAATTCACACATATATTGTCTATAACACACACAAAATTGTCTATAAATTTGGAGCTGATTCATCGAGCCGTTTTCGAGAAATTACGATCTGAAAAAAATATTGAAAAAATTTTAACCTCAAATATCTCGGAAACTTATGGACCAATCCTTTTGCCCAAAAAAACAGACCGAAAGGTAAGTCAACATGTACCCCTACAAGAAATTTCAAAGCAATTAATCCAGTTTTACTTCATAAAACATGTGACATAGAAAACTCATTTTTCCATTTTTCAATTTTTTACTCAAAAACTAGCCGACAGAATTTATTCAAATTTTTACAGATTATAGCTATTCATATTTTACATTATCATGATTTTAAAAAAAAAAATTGACCATTTCGTTTGGAAGTTATGAACTTTAAAAAAAAAACACGTTTTTGTTAATAACGAAAGAACCGTAGTAGCTAGAGAATTTTTTTTTTGAAAATATAGGTATTTTTATCCTCCTTCGACTAGCATTATTCTGATTCGAATATTTAAATCCGATCATTAAAAGAATTCAAACATACATTTTTCAAAAATCAAAAATTCATCATAAACCAAAAACTAATCAGTGAATCCTAAAAAATTATTTTCTTCCCGAATTCATAATAAAAAAACAGAAAAAATGAGACCCGCCCGGTCGAAATCGATCGCGTAGATCGAGAGATAAAGCGGTAACACACACACACACACACACACACACACACACACACATTCATACAGACATTTTCTAAAATCATGTGATACAAACTTCTAGCAACTTTAATCATGTTTCTAGAGCGCTTTAACGAAAATTAAAATTTTACTATTACAAAGCTTCCTCTAAGAGGAAACAAAAAAACAGATGTATCTGCAGGGTACATGTCCCTGATGAACGTCGAGGCAGAAGAATACAATGTATATAATAAAATAAAACTAAGAACAAAATAAAGATAAAATATAAAAATCATAACAAGAATAATATCAGAAAAAAAAAAAAATATAAAATAATGCGCACGCGTAATATATACATAGTGGTAAAATGAAGCTACAGTATAAAGGTAAGGTTACAAATGAAAAAGTTAAAAAGATGCTTAAAGGATGGCCGCGCAAAGTCTTGTCGTAAATCGTGAGGGAGCCTATTCCACATATAACAAGCTCCTAAGCGGAAAGATTTGCGCATACGTTTGGTGCGAAATCTCGGTATATCGAACTCGAGCGAGGATCTCCTTTTGCTGCCTATACGATCCAACTCCTTGAAGTGAAAGTGACTCATTAGATACGAGGGAGCATTGCCATTCAAAATCGAGGCGAGCAAGCATATCGTGAGGTAGTCGCGTCTGACTGAATACGAGAGAAAGTTGTACGATTCGTAGGCAGAGCTGCATTCACACACCGCGCAAGTTTAGTGACTAACTCGTCGGATAGGTCCAAAAACAAAGCCGGACAGTAGTCGCAGTAGGGTAGAATGAGCGACTTGACTAGCATCAACTTCGACGATGAAGGCAAAAATCCTTGAAACTTCTTTAAGAAGGCAAGGGAAGCAGAAGTCTTCTTAGCTGTGATGTTACACTGATCCCTCCAAGCCAAAGAGCTATCCAGTGTTATGCCTAGGACCTTTATGTTGTCGCTAACGACAATCGGCCTTCCATTAAGCGATATGGGGGCATGATGCAGGGTCTTGAGCATGTGAGAGTAGCGTCTGGAGCCAATCCACATTGCTTGAGTCTTGCCGATGTTAATGATGAGACCATTGTCCGATACCCAGCGAGAGATATTCTTCAGCTCCTCATTGACCTTATTAATAATGCTGTTGGTGTCATTGAAGCAGCCACTGAAGTAGATTACAAAATCGTCTGCATAAAGATGGTATGTGCAGGATTTGATGATGGAAGGAAGGTCATTGATGAAGAGGGACAACAGAAGAGGTCCCAGGATGCTGCCTTGAGGGACACCAAAGAATCTATGAAGCGGGTTAGAGGTCAAGAAAGACCAAATCCAACTACAGGCAGACTGCGAGAAAGCATAGGAACACAGCTTGTCGATGAGGATCTCAATACACATCACATCAAATGTCCGAGAAAAATCAATGGCCACAAAAAGGGTCACATGCCCTGCGTTGATCACGCTTCTGAAATCGTCGACTATTTTAACTAGGACAGTGTGTGTGCTATGTTGCTTCCTAGAGAGAGTGAGAGAGTGTGAGAGTGCACGTAAATAAATGTTCTTATTCAGTTAATTTGACAAAACTTCAGACCAACATATTTTTTTCGATTATTTCTCAGTAGGAATTTTTTTTACATCGAATGATTCAATTAATAGGAATATGTCTCTTGCACCATTCTGACTTTGTTTGTGATTGACGCACGTGGATGTATTTCATTAGCAGATTAAAAAAAATGATAGAAGTCCATTAAAAATGTCAATAATAGGATTAATTGTGTACACATCCGACGACATTTGTTTATTCTTTCGTATTTTTGTTTACCTCTCTGAGTAAACGTCATACACTCGTCCCGTATTCGTATTTTCGTCAAATATTTACAATTCCCGACAAAAATCCGTAATACTGTGAAAATAAAAATTTTGCTAAAAATATAATTTTACTCAAAAATACACTAAAAAATAATTAATTAGAAACACTATCCTAGATCAGAATTCAAATTATTTTTGAAATAGAAAAAATGAACTCGATCCTTTACAGCCTACTTATTTAACATTTCGTCATTAATCAAAATATAGAAGATCAAGTCGTTAAAAGCCTCGTTACTGACGATTCATTGTGGCTGAGAGTGAGAGAGAGAGACAGAAACACACCGCGAAATAATGTTTTCTGTCTATATCTTCCAAAACGATGCTGTATACAATTGAAACAAGACTGAATCTTGCTAATATTTTGGCGAACAATTAATTAAGATAGCACATTTTCTGCTATAATGTCAAATTATGAATGAATAATGCAAAAGTTTCGAGGTTACGGCCTCTCTATAAAATTCTTTTTACTTATAGGTATATCAGAAAATAGTCATGTCTCACATCCATTGACTATTATCTTGTTATCCGTATTAACTGATATATTGCTATCAGGGATAATACTTTTATGCTCGTTAGCATATGTAAATATGTTTCGTTTTTTTGAAAACATGTACATTACATCTCAACCAAATATAATCAATACCTACGTAACAAAAATATTATTATTTCGTAGCACGTATATTCCAAGCTTCCCTCTACGAGCTTCCATCGTACACCAGGAGCCCGCACAATGAAAAACTCCTCACCTCCGCCGAATTTAAAAGAACATCGCGGCCCCTACTACACTAACCTCGCAATGACTATTATTATCAGCGCGTGAAAATTCATTTTCACCCATTCGCGTGCAAAAAACGAAAAAGCTAAGAAGCACGGTTCGCGCGGGCGCGAGCTTTACAAAACAGGCTTCATACAAACCGGACGAGAAAAGCTCGGCATTTCCACTCCTGGCCTTCTCCTCCTTCTCCCCCTTCCACGGTCTTTTCGAAAAGTTATTCCCCGTCGAGCTGGCGACGCCTGCCTCCGTATCTCTAATAGCGAGTCTCTCTCGCTCTCGCTCTGAAAAACGCTGGCTGGCGCGCGCTCGCGTCAACCCCCCCGAGGCGCTTTTCTTTCATTTCTGACGTAATTACGCGAGAGTGCCGCGAAGGAAGAAGAGGCGCGCGCGACTGAGCGAGCGCTGAAAACACTCGCGCGTGGTGGCATCAGCCATTTGCCGGTGCGAGGGAGAGAGAGAGAGGCTACCCGCTTGTTCGACCTGGTTTTTTCTTTCTCTTTCTCTTCTTCGTCTCCTCCTCCTCCTTCTTCTCCTTTAATTTTTTTCGCCCTTCTTTCTCTTCAGATTCTTTTCTGTCTTTTTTCGAATTTTTGCGTAGCCGCGTTACATTTCGTCCCGTCGCGCAAACTTTAATGCGTATACAGTTGCGGGGTGCTACGTCGAGAGACATTCTCTATCTCGCTCCCTCTGCCCTCGATGGAATCGCGCGCGCCCGGGATTAACGAGAGGGACACTCCAATGGCATTTACATATTTATTCCGGTCGAGTGAGTCTGATTTCAATGGAAGCGCGCCGTATTGGATTTTTTCTCTTTTTCTCGCGTTCTTTTCATTTTCCCGCTTTCGCTTTTTTTTCGCCGGGCTCGTGTAGTGTTGTGCGCCAAGCATGGCCGTAATAGATTAATATCTCGTGTTATTCTTTTTGTTCAATTAGGATCTTCCTTTCATATTATTACAAGAATACAATTTAACTATTTTATATTTATGAAACACATAAATATAAAATGTAAAATATAAAATACACAACAGTCTTAAAAAAACACGCTACAAATTAAAAATATTGGCTTGCCTTAATTTTTTCAGTAAAAATTATTTTAAAATAAATTTAAATTTATTCCTTTAGAAATATAATCAATCTTCTGATTGTTAAAAAGCATTTTTTATTGATACCGTTTTCAAAGTACAAAAGTTTCAAAATAAGTTTTTTTTCCAAATTTACATTGTTGTCGAATTTGATAGTATCCAACAAAGTATATCTCTTAAACCTCTGCCCTGGCGAAAAAAAATCCTATTGGTCTTTTAAGAGAATTGAATCTATCTATTTAAAGTTTGTTGAAGCCGATCTAGTGCGATCTACTGAAACAATTCCGTTCATTTTTCCGAGTCACGTACGAGAATTCCCCAAGCTTTTTGGCTTTCACGCACACGTACGAAAATTAAATTTAAAAGTCTGATCAACGGTTCCGCATGAATGCAACCGAAATTTTCGAAAATGAATTTTCGCTAGTAATGTCGAATTCGTTTATTTTTTATAAGTTGAGAGTTTCTAACATGTTATTTTAATTAACATTATTTCGTAAATCGCTGAATCATATACACTGAAGGTAAAAAATTTAATATGACACGAGCTCTCTTCTCGTCTAAAATTTCTAATATTTTTCACAAGCTAAGTTTTTCTGAAGCACACTTATTCCATATTTTATACCGTCAATCTTCCACAATATCGATTTCCCCCTCTTTCCGTCTCCTCCTGGTGCACAGCAATTGATATCAAAACGATTTTTTCATCGACCGTATATATAACTTCCCCGCTCTCGTCGCCACCAGGATACCGCTTATACTCTGAAGAACGCTTTAATTAACAAACTTTTTTCGCGCTCACCCCCTGCGAGTCAGTTGCTATTTGACGAAAATTTCCAATTAACTTTAGTGCCGCACAGAGTCCGAGAGGTTTGTCCCTCGTCGCGGCCGACGTTGCGGTGGTAAAGGTGTGTGCGCCCAGTCTGCTCTCTCTCTCTCTCGTTCTCTCTCGACACGTGGCTACGGGGACGAACGACGATATATACCGCTTTCGCGTCCAGAGCGCGTTATTAAAATCCCCCTGTTGTATGCGCACGGAAAAATATCTTAATGAACAGGATTGTGCTTAGTAATATTTTCTTTTTGCTTCGTTATATAGCGAATTTTTTTAGAGTAAGACAACAAATATTGGCACAATTAGTTTATTTTAATCTTACTAAACATTTTACCTTTTCGCATGAATAATCAACAATTTACTTGGCGAAAAGCTCTTATCATTTAATGGGTCTGAAGTTTGCAACATTGGAATACAGCGAAATTAAAACAAAAGATTGATTTTACTTTAAGATTATATTAATTACTGTTAATTATACATGTATATATAGTAATGTATAGTATAAAATAACTGTGACGAAAATTTAAATGAAAAAGTAAAAATTTATTTCGTTGCATTCCAACGTTTAAAACTTCAGACCCATGTCATTTTAGGGTTTATAAAAAACAATGGATTTAAATCTAGAGACTTGTTTAAAAAAATTTTGACGGATTTCAAAGAAACATCAATAAAAGCAGATTATTTCAGCTGAACATAAGGATCTGAAGAAAACGAAACATGTTTATCGATTAAAGAATCTTTAAATTTAAAAACTCAAAAATCAGGAACTCACTGCGCGTATTTCGATGATGTTATCCAAACATTGCATGATTGCAAGTAACTTTTATACCTCTCCGGTGTTTTTAACACACGCATACCGCGAATAAACATGGCTAAGCTGTCCCCACAGAAAACATTCCAGCGCGCGTGCGCGCGGATGAGTGCAATTTGCTTCCTGCAGGGTTGGGTGAGAAATTATGCCAACTTGGCATCCTAGGCGTGAAGGCTGCCGCGCGCGTCTCGGCGGCACCGCGACGGCGCACTTCAGACTGACGATGCCAGTTCGAAAAGAAGCGGCACTGACGATTTCCTGCGATTAAACCTTAGATGATTGAGAATTGCATAGATAATATCGAGAAAGTAAAATCCGCTAGATTCTATGTATAATATAATAATTAATACTCTAAAAAATAATCTAGATTTTTTTTATTAATAATTGCTATTATTATTAGTATTGGTTATGTAAATAAATTACAAATGAAATCATTTCAAGTTATGCATGATTTAAAATTAACAGACTAAATTTGTTTCTTGACAAAGATTTTTTTTATACATGCATTGAAATAAGGTTGGTAAATATCATAGATAACTCCGATTTTGAAGAAGTAATTATATTGAAAAATCAACATTAATAAGATTTTTATAAATATATTTTTATAGAAAAAATAATTATAATGCCTGTAAAACATTATAATGGTAAATGTATTAGTTAATATATAGTTAATTTGCATACAATTGAATATTTCCCTTACTGAATAGAATTAGAAACCAATAATTAATTAAATATCTTTTTAATTTATTAAGAAATTTCAATTTTAAAAAATATTTATCTTGTAAGTAATTCATCAATCATAATGAAATTTCTGAATATATGTAACCATGAAATTAATTTATATTTTCATTAAATATTAGTAGTAACTAAATACTGTTAACTCTCACGGCAAAAAAATAGGAATCTATTTCAAAATGGTCGCAAAAAGTATTCCGTCAGAAAAAAAATCTGTTAATCAATTAATATGATGTTCTCGGTGTATTGATACCTATATATAATTGTATGACTGAGTCATACCCTCGAAAAACACGATTTTTAACAAGAAATATGGGATAGAGATTAAACAAGCTTTACTCGAACTTAAAGAAACGAAGAACATTCGAATTTGCAATACATTCGATGTGCGAGAAAGCTGACTCTCGGATACAAGCTTTGCATGCGTCCTGCTGTTTACATGCGAAATGACGGATTAAACTTCGTACATGTACTTTTCTTGTATAAAACAAAATAACTGCCCATAATAAAAATAGCTAACTGGTACCATGACGCGGGCTCTCGTAGATGAGTTCTGTACGCGTCCTTTCGTTGAAAAATCAAGCATTTATTGAAGTGAGGCGAGATAGAAAGAAAGAGCATCGGAATACAAAGCTTATACGGGCACTTCTGCTTATATGGGCATAATCAAAGTCGAAATTTAGATAGTTTAATAATTTTTCCATCCAAGTAGTCGGGGAAGCAAGATCCATGCATTTCAGGAACTGATGTAACGTAAACGACTAAGCACGATTATTTTGATGATTTTTAATCGCAAGTAGCAAAGAGAAGCAATTCCCAGGCAAATAAAGTACTAACGTAGATACGTGACATTTCTATATATAAAAATGCGTATTATGATTATTTTAATGATTTTCAATCGTAAGCAGCCGGTAGATGAGAGGTCCTATCATTTCAGAGATGTATGTAAAGGAGCAGCACTGCTAACGAATATATAAATCAATTTTAAACCTCAGTAGCCGGGCGACACAATGTTCACGCATATAAGGGAGATGAAAGGTCCTATCGGAAATTACGGAAACGTACCAAGTGTGCTTGGTAAATATATAAATGATTTTAAACCCAAGAAGCCGAGGTATGAGAGGACCAGGCATTTAAATACGTTACGTAGACATGCAGCACTGTACATGACAAATGTATATGAGGCGTTTCACGTCAACTCTCCAAGCGTGCCGCAGAATCGTGCTGTTCTCGGCTCATGTTCAACAAATTAATTTTGAAAAACTGATAACATCATCGGAAAGCTGAGAAAAAACCCCTATCGAAATCACTTGATCATTATTTTGTTATGTACATTTTAGCCTTTTAAACACGAGCTAAAAATTCCGCGCTTGGAGGATTGACGTGAAACACCTCATATATGAATTTAGTATTTACAGTATTTAGTTACTACTAATATTTAATGAAAATATAAATTAATTTCATGGTTACATATATTCAGAAATTTCATTATGATTGACGAATTACTTACAAGATAAATATTTTTTAAAATTGAAATTTCTTAATAAATTAAAAAGATATTTAATTAATTATTGGTTTCTAATTCTATTCAGTAAGGGAAATATTCAATTGTATGCAAATTAACTATATTAACTAATACATTTACCATTATAATGTTTTACAGGCATTATAATTATTTTTTCTATAAAAATATATTTATAAAAATCTTATTAATGTTGATTTTTCAATATAATTACTTCTTCAAAATCGGAGTTATCTATGATATTTACCAACCTTATTTCAATGCATGTATAAAAAAAATCTTTGTCAAGAAACAAATTTAGTCTGTTAATTTGAAATCATGCATAACTTGAAATGATTTCATTTGTAATTTATTTACATAACCAATACTAATAATAATAGCAATTATTAATAAAAAAATCTAGATTATTTTTTAGAGTATTAATTATTATATTATACATAGAATCTAGCGGATTTTACTTTCTCGATATTGTCTATGCAATTCTCAATCATCTAAGGTTTAATCGCACGAAATCGTCAATGCCGCTTCTTTTCGAACTGGCATCGTCAGTCTGAAGTGCGCCGTCGCGGTGCCGCCGAGACGCGCGCGGCAGCCTTCACGCCTAGGATGCCAAGTTGGCATAATTTCTCACCCAACCCTGGCTTCCTGTACCTAAGTAAACAGTCGCGCGCAACGGCTAGATGGATCGTAATGCAGTGGGGGCGACCATTACGTGCAGCCGTTATGAAGGTACGTATACGCGACGTACGTGTGCCAGTTGCGTTCTTTTGCCTCAAGTGGGCGGCGGTGTCGTGATTTTCTCTGTATGTGTACTTTTGCAGAAGAGAAGGTAAATAACACAAACTTAAAAACGTTAGATTAATTTATAAAGAAATTAATGTTTCATAGAAGTATTGCTGTTACAGGTACAATAAAATGAAATACTCACAGAGAATTTTCAACTGCATTATTCGAGGAAGAAAGAAGCACATATTTATTCACAAATCAATTGCAAATTTTTACAAAATACAAAGAAAAAACTCCGATCTGAATCGCACAAAAGCTGTTGAGAGAATGAATTGCGCACGCTTGATACACAATTTAACGCTGCCGAATGCGCATTTTCCCTTTTTTTCGCCGAACGCGCGTTTGTCGCGCACGATCGCACGACTGCGCGTTGTGCTGCTCCTTTTTTTTTTCATTAAATCCACTGATCCTTGGCCTGGCGTTCACGAGAAAGCTTCATTGCTTACTCGTCCCGCGACCATCCAATTATTAATTTCCATGATTGGGGTAGGAAAAATGCGATCCCATACGATCCCAATATCCCATACGCTTCTTTTCGATCGCCATGAACGCAACCAATGTGTTTTTCAATTTCGTTATTTCTGCATAAAATACACGAGTCAGAGCAAATAATATTATTGACAGCAGCTCGCGTGTCGAATAAACGGCGAAACGCGCAAGACATGTGTGTGTGTGTGTGTGTGTGTGTGTATTTTTTTTTGTTTTCGGGACTGTAACAATTCTTTTTCCGAAAAAGTACATTGATGTTGTTATAGCTGTTAAGTAACTGGTCGGATAGTTTCTCTACTTTTTCGCATGAAGTAAGAAAAAAGATAGCTAGAACTTTAAACAGTTAGGTTTTTGAATCTTCATTGAAAAATCTTTCAATTATTAATAACAAACCCATAATTTTATATTATCCAAAATATCGAAATTTCACTAAACTGCAGCATCAATAACGGCACGCACACTCGCCGTCTTTCAATATATTACTTTAAAAAGTATTAAGCTCTCTCTCTCTCTCTCTCTCTTGTAAAGCGAACGATTTCTAAAATCCATTACGCACAAAAGCGCGTGGGGGACGGGCGCGCAACAAAACCCGATCCGTCATAACTAATTCCGGTATCGATTACATCATCCGCCAGCCCCATTTTCCTCGCGCGACAGCCTCCGCTTGCGCGCGCGCGTGGCGTTTTTCACGCGCGAGACAGGGCCAGGCAGAAGGGACGGAGAGAAAAGAAGAAGGAGACACACGAGGGGGGGGGGCGGAATTTTCGCGCGACGGCGCCTCGGGGGAGGCTAAACTGCCACATACGCGCGAAAAGTAATTTGTTTTCACACATCGCGCACGTATATGACGGAGAGCGACGAGAGACGTACGTGTGAGTTAGGGCGCGGGAAAAAGCGGGCCGCGCGCGTCCCGTCTTGGGGAGATGACTCGGCGTCTTTCAGGAGGGGAGGGTGTTGGCAAGCTTATTCGCGCGAGACATGCGAGACCCGCGTTAAAATGGCGCACAACAAGCTATATAGCGCACATAGCCTGGCAGGTTATTGCCGAACAAATGATGGTTATAGAAATGGCGGGAATTCATCAGAGGTAAGTCTGCATAGTTGACGCAACGGCCTTGTGCCAGATGCAAAAGATTGGTGATGTGCTTTTCAAGGCCGTGCGTAGGTGAATTTGTGCATGATTAAATTTATATTTCATTTTCGTAAACGAAAATCAAAAATTTACGCGTACGAAGGGCGTTTTATTGCCCTCTATTATATAGAATGAACAATGCACTGCACTTAATTATTTAATACAACATGAACAAACAGATCATTTTGTTGAATGAAATTGGAATCATTATAAACTTACGTGATGATTCATTGATATGATCACATTTTCAACTCACCTGAAATATAAAAAGAAAACAATTTTATTAGTTACGTACTTGCGTCTAAATAAAAACAATGTATATGTCATTATAATCATAGATACTAAACATTCATGTTATAATTCCATTTATTATTAATCAAATAATGGGTCGTGAAAGTTTCACCGAAACAAAAATTTCAAATGTCACCATCAAAGGAAAGTGACTTCAAGTTTTTAAGTGATATAATATACATAAGTGATAAAATAAATTAAAAATAAATAAAAACGTTACCACAAGCTGTATAAATTGTTTCAGAATAGATGGATTGCGAGCCGAAAGAATGAAATAGACCGAACCACATACAACTTACTAATTTATACTAATTTATACGCTTTACATACAAAATTTCATATAAAAATACTAATTTCCCGTGACGTGTTTTCTCTACAAAAACCTACTAACTTATACAATCAATAACTGTGTCGTTATACTGACGAAGAGTTTTGTTTGTTTTCAATATAATATATTATTTCTATTCCATGGAATAAATCTTAATTGATTTTTTAAGATAAATTTCATACTATTTCTATCTGAAACTACTATGTAGTTAGCAGTGGAAATCCCAGGCTACGAGCAACAGTATTTTAATATCTCTATTAAAAAATTAATACACTACTATATATGTTTGAATAACTTAAAAAAAATTATGTACATATATTAAGTTCAGTTTGATTTTAGTGTTAAGTTATCAACCTACGTACAGGTAATTAAATTCATTAAATTATATTTCATCATTGAATATGAAGATCCCTTTTGTAGGTGAAATATGCTAAAAAGTATGCTTCTAAACTATAGATAGTAATAAAACAAAGTATGAAGATAAAAGAATCAACGTTTGTAATTGCAGCCAACTTTCCAAGAAATACTGGTTCTAAAAATTGTTTTCCAAAGCCAGAAATAGTGTTTATTTGATGGGAATATGGATTTTTAGAAACTTAAGCTTTTTCCGATGAGCTACATGCGAAATGCACATGTGCTATGATATTTGCTTTTTTACAAACGCTTACAAAGAAACGGCAAAGAAACGCCTTCTTTCAATACGTTCTCCATCGAGCTTTGGAACTATATCGATTTCCGGTTCTCCTTTGAAGTCATTGGCAGTCAAGTAATATGTAATTTTTTTTTTCAATCTCACATTTATTGCTTCTGCAGGATAAAGCATGTCGCGTTATATTAAGATCATTATCATGACAAACAAATGAGACAACTTCTTCCTTCCTTAAACTTACTTTTCTCAGGAAAAAAAAAAAATTAACCGCCTGCTAAATTATTCACACACATTCAAATGAGCATCCACACAAAACAATTTTCAACCACAAATAATCCTTCTCCATAAGCACCTGAACATATATGCACATCATAGCTCCTCACTCTTCCTAAATAAATACATAATCAGCGGGCGCTATTAATATCCTGAATTAATCAACGGCAAAAACCAACAAAAAAATATACACGGCGGCGTAGATCACTTCTTGCCGGCCACTATGGCCCTCCCCGTAATTAACGCGTCACCGAAACACACAGGGGACATCGCTCACAGGCCCGCGCGCGCGCGCGCGCGCAAAACCCACACTTGTACATATGTCACTGTCCACGCGGGAAATTAGAGTCGCCGAGGTAAAAGATCGATCTATCAGACCGACGCGAGGCATCGAGGGAGACGACCCAACAACCGCCGACGCTTGGAAAAACTTAGTTATCGCCATAGGTATCCACCCCTGAGGAGATACCCCTGCTTTTAACATTCGCCCCTCGCTCGTTTATGCGAAACGCAAAAGAGATGCGAACCTCTTCTCTCTTCCCCCCTCCTCCGCGCTCTCGTTATCCTTTTTATCTCGAGAGGAGAGATTCAGGGAGAGTGTCACCGGGCGCGAAGAGCCGTGAAAAATGAAAAGTGCGCGGAGCGAGCGAACTTTTTTCCAATTTGTTTTTTTACTCTCCTGCTACGGGCTCAGCTGTTTTTGAACGTTTCATGTCAAGAGCACAGAAGTGCGCGCGAGCAGCGTCCAATTAAGACAAAATTAAAAAAAAATGGTTTTTGGAAGGCGGAGTCGAGTCGTGAATATATATACACGGGCTGCAGTGTCGGCGTGTATATATATGTATAAGTTCAAGCTGGATGAAGAATATAATGAAAATTGGTGTGCTATAGCTGAAGGCGGAAGGGGGCCGACGAAGAGCAAAGTCCATCCGTTTTGAGAAACTTGTTGCATGAAAGCAACTTCTCGAGAGCACAGCGAAGAGTTAATTAAATATTCATCAAAATAATTCAACGAGCAGGAGTCGTCTGTTATTCCGGCAACTTGCTCCATAAACCCTGCAATAACATAAAATGTTACCTATATATTGTTCAATGTATAAACCCGCGCCGTGCATCAAAAACCGGGTGAAAGCCATATCGTTCGTTAGACTATCCATCTCAACGCGAGCGAGAAAAAAAGAGAAGAGGGATGGCTGAAAAACATTATTTGCAACACACACACACACACACACACACACACACACACACGCAACTCGGCCCTCATTCATGTTGCGCTCGCGCAAATAATCCTTCGCCGCGCCAGAGTTCCCCGTTTTTTCCGCGATTACAACGCTCGCGCCTCTGGTAGACGGCCGCGAGCGCGTATCTCTCTCTCTCTCTCCCTCTCGTTCATTCCATTTATTTAACAAGTAAACATTTTTCGCTACCACCCGCCGCGCCAGCCACGCAATCGAATGCATCCCGTTGCAATTTTATCCCCTGTGCGTTACCGCGCGGAGTTAAAATCCGCGCTGGGACGTTCACGCGGCGCACGCACACACGCGCGCGGCCCTTAAATTAATTAAAAGCCGAAATCCGTCATTTATTTAAAGAGCGCGACTACGTTTGTAGCTCCACTATGTTATATACACATATATACAGTTGCTGCTATGCACTACATATACATCTATCTCTGTCTCTCGTTTCCAATTGGCGAATCGCAGCCGCACGATATTACAGAGCGAGTATTTGGATTTCTATCGACGTGGTCGGACAGCAGAGCGGAGAGGGGGCAAGAGGGTGGGACAAGACGATTAACGAAGGTAGGGATGGGCGAATCGAACCAATCGCTGGCCTCGTCCCTTGTCAGCTGTGAAATTTGCCGAGAGTCCCATGAGGGCTGCACCCCGACTACTACTACTACTACTTTGCGCATGTGTGCGGATTAAATGTCGCTCTCTCTTGCTTTCTCTCTTCCACCTACTGCGCTTCCGCTGACATTAATTCCTGCGATTTCGAATGTTACTCTTCGAATGTGTGTAGAAGAGCGGCGCACTGGTCTAGGTGAAATAATAATCATTGAAGCGCGCGTGCGCACGCGCATCGGCAGACTTCATCGCGGCTTATTACACCGGATTCCGGCCCGATGCAATTGGATTAGACCAGGAGCGAGAGCGCCGCCTGCATTTTAGTTACAGGGGAGCGCACGATGACATATTTCGAGAATGTAATGGCTTAATAATGTTTGCATTAATTTAATATTAATTTTGTAGTCCGTACTGCATAACGGGGATTGTACAAGGGGAATGGTGTACTTTTGTTGTCGGAAAATTGTAGATGCGATCTCTATGCAATTGTAAATATTACGATAAGAAGATGAATATGTAATTGGACGTTTCAATTCAAATGCTTTATGTACATATTTATCTGAATTCGTCGTGACGTAATTAATTGACAAACTGTTTGAATAATAAATATTGTGAATTCTGTAACTATATAAATAAAATATAGAATCAATTGCAGCTATACATTGTGTGCTTTAGTCCAATTCATGATTACATTCTCCTGAAAACTGACTACCCTAAACCTTGGGGGTGTTCCTAAGAATACGAAGCAGTCGTTGCCTCGAAGGCACTGCGCGCCGAAGTCGTTTCTCGCTCTCCAAATAACATCAGGGAAAACGCGAGCACGCGAATCCTCTAACGATTTCGAACCGAAAAAGCGACTCTACTCGCACACGCGGCAAGTTCCACTGGATATATGATATGAAAAAAGCTTCTTCGCAGAATGAACGACAAGAGAAAAAAAAAAGAGAGAGAGGAAGGGAAAGACGCAGAACGCAGCGCGAGCCACTTTTTCTCCGTCGTATCGAACTGGCGGCTCTAAAAGCACATACGCGCGTTGCAGAAAATTCAGGGAGTGTGCGCTTTGAAAGCTTCCGCTCTCTCCTCCGAGATTTACCTCCTCCTCTTTTTTGCGCATCGCTCTGGCGCGCTTTCTCTCTTTCCGTCGACATCGCGCGCGCGGTACAGCTGCCGCTGCAACGGCAACGACGGCTTCCGCGAATTATCAGGCGCGCAGTTTCTTTAATGCACAGATATATACGTGAATTGCGCGCAAGCGACGACCTTATTTTCACAAAGGCCGACGACGACGACGACTGCTGCTGCAGATGCTGCAGCTGCTACTACCGCGATGGGTATAGAAATGTGTGCCTTGTGATCGGTTATCGTGCTAAATTAAATGCTGAAAGAGGGGGTAGAAATGGGTTTGGTGCAGAAATTCGACCTAAATCATTGCCAATGGGCGCCGAAAAAAGGAGTGTATAACGTAGAGAGTTTCAGGTCGCTAAAAGTCATTTCTTGAATTATTAATACTTTAATAGCGGAACGTTAATGAATGAAATATTAAGTCTGCGTAATAAAATATCAATTAAAGTTATACGTTATTCTGTGCAGGATAACTAAGAGGAGCTTATTCCTCAAATATTTCGTAAATTAAACTTTGCGATGCGAGCGTCTGGTTGTATTCTATTTGTTCTACTTTCACTATGTTCGGCGGTTATTTATGTTACGTATATTATAATATAAAATCAACCTCTATCAATCGAATCTTTTATCTTTCATATTTAAAAATACCATACGTTATAATAATACAAAACCCCTAGATCATATAGAATCATAGCGCAAGCCTATGCCTACGATGGATGATAGTTACCATACACTACGATCACCCCCAGAGAATCGGGTCAAACTGGTACATATACGGTTCAAATAACTGGCTACACACGCACGCATGCAACTTCCTTCTCTCCTCTCAATTCATCCAAGCTACTCCGGTGACCGGCAATCTCGGAAAATCGAGACTGCAATCTACAAGCGGCTTGCGCTAAAACGCCACTGCCGCGGCGCGCCCAGCCTATATATACTCTCAAAACTCCTATATAGCGGGCGCCGCGGCGCGCAAAGTGCGAAACGCGCTCTGCTAATAACGGGCCGGGTTTTACGGCAAACAACTCGGCATTATGGTGTGCCCTCCGGGCCATAAATTATGCAAAGTGGTCGTGCATATGTAGGCGCACGTGTAAGCGCCCCGCCGCTTAATTCGACCTCCTCCTCTTCCTTCGCCTACTCCTCGAGAGATAGATAGAGAGAGAGAGAGAGAGAGAGAGAGAAAGAGCGAGAGGGAGACTTTCCTCGCTTGTCTTCTACCGCTGCCGAGGCGCGCGGGCCAAACTTTACCAGTTAATAGTTACCAATAATCGTCCTCCCTCTCTCGCTCTCTCTCTCTTGCGCGGCTGCGCGAAATTATGGGCAAAGTTTCGCTCCGTTACCGCGGCGCTGCTGCACCGCGCGTCCCGAGCAAAATCAGCCCGATCGCGCGCAGGTCTATATACGGCTGCGCGAGCCTGGGTGTGGATAACGTGTGCGGCGCATCTGTGTGTATACATATATATATATATATCTATAGGTGCAAGCACTGTTGCACGCGTATAAGATGCGGTTATTTCGAACGGAATGTGACTTATATGGTCGAGCGCTCTTGTTTGTTAATAATTAAATCGAACTTCGACGACGGCCCTTGCGAGACCCGCTCGCGGCAAAGAACGAATTCTCGGCTCAACGCTGTGCTACGACGATATATTATAACGAGGCACGAATTGGGTAGCGTTTCTCTATTAAATTTAAAGGCGCTGCTTACGGAAGCGGATTATGAAATAAAGTATTAATCGTTGCTTGCGAGCACACACACACATTTATACACGTGTGCCTTGCCGTGGGGTAGGAAAAAATTGTTGGCGCGCGTGCGCACGTGAGAGGAGGAAAAGGAGATAGCCAAAAGGGCGCGGCGGGAATTTCGAGACTCGGCACACTAGAAAATAAACTTGAGACTCGTAAATGCGGAACGTGGGCGGAATTCATCTCGCGTATTTACTTATAGGTGCACGCCGAGCTTTTTCCTTACTACTGCGAGCCCGACGAGTTAAACGCGCGTACTATACTATATTAGCCCCTGCCTTTGTTTGTTATCCCTATACCAGCCCTCCCTATCCCGGCAATTTTTGCATATATGAGCAATTCTCAGAATTTTCTGCAAAAAAGAGGGTCAAAAATAAAATAAAAAAAATTTTGAGGCACATTTCTGTTATAAGTTTTTTTTCGTTCTGTAGATCATATAGTATACGAGACAATTTTCGAACAGACAAAAACGGTCTTGTGACACCGTTTTAGAAAATAATCCATTTTTCTTATGGAAATTTAACATGGGAAAAATGGACGAAAAGTAGTCATTGATGATGACCCAATAGTAAGCTTTTAAATGTGCCAACAAATATTCCACAAAAAGACGATTAAAGTAGATGAAAAGAGCTTTAATTTAAGCTAAAGATCGTTAAAATTGGTCGGTTCTGCGCCAAATTACGTGCATTTGAAAATCGCGAAAAATTACCAAAAATGATTGAATTATGTGGATTCAGGAAAAATCGCTCATTTTCGGTCATTTTTACGATTTTCAAATGCACGTATCTTTGCGCAGAACCGACCGATTTGAACGATATTTAGCTTAAATTAAAGCTCTTTTCATCTACTTTAATCGCTTTTTTGTGCAATATTTGTTGGCACATTTAAAAGCTTACTATTGGCTCATCATCAGTGACTACTTTTCGTACATTTTTCCCATGTTAAATTTCCATAAGAAAAATGGATTTTTCCGCCCTTTAACCTCAAAATGCCATCTTAAATGTCATTTTGCGGCCTCGGACGGAAAAATACGTTACTGAAACGTGGACGTAAGAGAATTTTTACCTCATGCGACTTTTCGACCTCGCTTCGCTCGGCCGAAAAACTTCACATGAGGTAAATAATCCTCTTCCGCCCGCGTTAGTAATATACTATTTCTTACTCGCCCACCCGAAAGTACGTACTTCTGGTCCGCATCTCCGGGCCGAAAGAGAAACTTTCGCATCCTATTTTAGACCAACCGCGCGCTCTGATTGGCTGCCGAAATTTCCTGACCCGCAGCGCTTGAGCGCCCGCGCGCATGTCCGACGAAAGATGTTTGTGCGGTGTGAAGGTTAGACACGTACGAAATAAACAGAGGAAAGTGCACAGGTGACGACAAAAAAGAGTTAAATGAAATAAAAAGTGGTGTTGTTTGATCGTGGTCATTGTTTTTTCCTCTTGTTTCCTACACGTACTTTCGAGTCGTGTAGAAACAATTAAGTAAACGTACGGACGGAAGCGTCCGAAGAAATATGCTTGTGTGGTGTGAAGGTTAGACACGTACGAAATAGACAGAGGAAAGTACACTTGTGACGAGAAAAAAGAGTTAGTTGAAATAAAAAGTGGTGTTGTCTTTTTTAATGAATGTGTTTCTGATGCCCGCCCCGACCAGCAAAACCTCGGCTTCGCCTCGGTCTTGCAAATGTCGGGCGGGCATCAAACCATCTGTGTAACAGCGAAAGTAGCAGACGGCCAAAAAACCAGCTCTCCACGCCGGGTCGAAAGAAAAAACGGTCGGTAATATCGACTGAGCTACCCAAAGCGGCCGACAGAGGCAGTACTATCGAGCGGGTCGAAAGAAAAACTAACACTCAAACGTCTCAAACACAGCTAGCAGACGACAACGCAATTTTATCAATTATTTAACAATTACAGAACGTACTTTCGGCCGGGGAGTAAGAAAAATAGTATATAATACTTGGACCGGAAATTGGATGCCCTGGCCGTGCGTCATGACGCCCTCGGCTTCGCCTCGGGCGTCATACCACGCACGGCCCGGAAATCCAATTTCCGGCCCACGTATCGTAATGTACTATTTATCTAAAACGTTGTCACAAGACCGTTTTCGACTGTTCGAAAATTTTCTCGTATACTATATGACTTACAGAACGAGAAAAAACTTATAACGGAAGTGTAACTCAAAATTTTTTTTATTTTTTTTTTTTTGACCCTCTTTTTTGCAGAACATCTTGAGAATTGCTAATATATGTATACACGCGGATGGGTTTTGGCTGTTACTCCCTCCTGGCCCTTCGCATACGAGGTGTTCTACGTTCCCTTTACCTTTGTCATTGTCGAAGCTTTTTTGTTATCAAGCAGGAAGCGAATTCTCGGATGCTGTATGTAGTGTAAAATAGAAGCGGTATTGAGTTTGTTAATTGCTTTGCGCTCTAATTGAATTCACTTCGAGGAATTTACAAGTATTAAACGTTTCAATATTCATAGGCAATATACTTGAAAAATGAACTTTTAATTAACAATACAATTACGACTTTTTAATACGTTTTCATTTGCCTAAAACGAATCAAAGTGGAATACCAATGTTCAAATTGCATTCCATGGGAATTTCAACCGAGAGATCGAGAGGAGGCATCCTTGTAACTTCAGAAAAATGAAAAAAAACCTCGATTCTATCAAATTGCTTTCCATAAAAAGCTGAGTTTTAATTGACGTGGAAATCATGAAAGAGAGCGCGTGTGCTCGCATTACTTTTTTCAAAAACGAAAAATACCATCGAGTATAGTTTTTCACATTATATGAAGTGGTTGGCGAGAATTCCACGAGCGCAGGTAAAAAATTTAAATAAAATACGGGAAATTTAATTATAAACGTGACCGGTAAAATGGTCTGCATGGTCTGCGTATTTTCATCCAGCATGAGCGCACAGAGGAAGAAATCGCGCTCGCGCTGAAACATTATTTTCTTTATATTACACGGGCGCGGAAACAAAATTTTTCGTTGGAAAAAATTTAATTTAACTTTGTTTACACTGCATGCTGGCGTCATAAGCGCACGCAGAACGTGAGCGCGTGGCGCAAGGGTTTTCCCCCTTTTTTTTTACACGCGGCCACGGCCCAGAACTTTGCACTCGCACACGTTTCCGGAAATGAAACACCCGCGCGCGCGCAAAAAGAAAATGTCAAGTGTACTCGTAAACGTTAAGCTTCAAGAAATCAGCGGTACGAAAACGCTCGAGATTAAAACCTCGAAGTGGCCGCGCGCTGCGCTCGCAACCCACTACTTTCTTCGGACGAATCGGGAAAAAAACGAGGACGCGAAAATTTGAAAAATTGTAACTACTTTTGCAGTTACTAACTGCAATATTCACGTCGTGTAATGAATATTTTATCTTGCAGCACAAAAATATCACAAAACTTGCACATTTTTCATATTGCCTACCATATACCGGGTGTCCCATTTTAAAACCACCAGGCAAATATCTCGAAAACTAAGGGAGATGGAAAAAAACTTTTAATACAAAAGTTGTAGGGTTCAGAGGGGCCCAACTGATCGTGACCTTGGTTATGACCTTGAGGTCAATGATCAAGGTCATTTGAACGTCAAATCGATTTTTTCAAATAGGAAGCCCCACTTTTGACCTCGTACATGGAAAAAGCGGGAAATTTTACGTTCAGATATGTCCTTGAGTCAAGATCATGGTCATGGTCATGGTCATGTTTAAAATCAAAATCAATCAACGCATCAAAACATTCCCATAATTAGGCATACGAGACAAATTGTTAAATACAAAAGTTGTAGGGTTCAGAGGGGCCCAACTGATCGTAACCTTGGTTATGACCTTGTGGTCAATGATCAAGGTCATTTGAAGGTCAAATCGATTTTTTCAAATGGGAACCCCCATTTTTGACCTCGTAAATGGAAAGAGCGGAAAATTTTACGTTCAGATATGTCCTTGAGTCAAGGCCATGGTCATGGTCATGGTCATGTTTAAAATCAAAATCAATCAACGCATCCAAACATTCCCATAATTACGCATACGAGTGTTAAATACAGAAGTTGTAGGGTTTGGAGCGGCCCAACTGATCGTGACCTTGGTTATGACCTTGAGGTCAATGATCAAGGTCATTTGAAGGTCAAATCGATTTTTTCAAATGGGAACCCCTATTTTTGACCTCGTAAATGGAAAGAGCGGAAAATTTTACTATTTTTACTATTATCAATATTTACCAGGGTTAACCACTTATATCAAATAATAACAAAAGTTAATAAGTGTTGACCACCTGTATCCAATAGTGACCGGTAGTATTCAGCATTGATCGGTAATAATAGTCAATAATTATTACTGTTTACATCAAATTGTTTTCAAATTGAGCACACTTATATTGGCACAGAAAATTAAACTTTTTCGTTTTAAAATATTGTATAGTATAATAACATATTATTTCTTTTGTGGTGTGTTTTGATAAATAATTGCATTTACAACTAAAAAAGAATGCCTGACTATTCTGCTAATGAAATAGTTGACATTCTTCTTATTTTAGGAGAATGTTGACGAAACTATCGAGAGGCAAGCAGATTGTATCGTGCTCGGTTCCCTCAACGACAACATCCTGATCATACGGTAATACGTGACATTGAACTGCGCGGTCGACAAGGAAACTTCGTTCGAAGAAGGAGGACACTGAATGAACACGATTATGAAAATAATCCTCGCTTTCTTGCTGTTCTAGCCATGGTACATTTAAATGTTCATGTCAGTTTACGCGAAATCGAGTTAACAATGGGTATTCCAAGATCTACGGCCAGTAGATATTTACGATATGCGCCTTACCATCCTTACCACATTACTCTAAATCAAGCTTTAACTGTGGAAGATTATCGACGGAGAATAACATTTTGCCAATGGGCAACACAACAAATTACTGATGATGAAAATTTCTTTAACAATGTTCTTTTTAGCGACGAGGCTACATTTCAGAGTACTGGTATGTTGAATCGCCATAATTGCCACTACTGGTCTCCTGTTAATCCTCATTGGATGCGAGAAGTTGATCATCAGCATCGCTGGAATGTAACGGTATGGTGTGGTATCATTAACGGATGTCTGATTGGACCTTATTTTTTTGAAGGTCACGTAACTCAACATACTTATTTACAGTTGCTGAGAGACGAGCTGCCACTCTTTCTAGAAAACGTTGATCTCCATACAAGGGCCAGAATGTGGCTACAACAAGATGGTGCTCCTCCACATTATGCCAGAATTGTCAGAGATTTTCTTAATGAAACGGTCGATGGATTGGTAGAGGAGGTCCCGTAGCATGGCCACCAAGATCTCCAGATCTGACATCTCCAGATTTTTATTTATGGGGCTTCCTAAAAAATACAGTCTACCGCAACAGGCCAACTACAAGAGATGACATGATTCAAAGGATTACACAAATCTGCTTAAGTATTCCACGTCAAGTATTATTAAATACTGTTAGAAACTTTAAAAGGAGAATAGAATGTTGTCAACAAGTAAATGGTGCAACTTTTGAGCATCTTCTTCAGTAAATGGTGACCGAAACACTTGGATCCTATGACTAAATACACATGAACGTGGAATTTTCCAATGAATTTTTAGCTGGCCTGATCATCCCCGACCTTGCCTTAACTGGCCGGGTCATCTCCGACCTTGCCTTAACTGACCGCGTCATCTCCGACCTTGCCTTAACTGGCCGAGTCATCTCCGACCTTGCCTTAACTTGCCGGGTAATCTTCGACCTTGCCTTAGGTGACCGGGTCATCTCCGACTTTGCACTTAACTGCACGGAAACTGACCCTAACTTTGACCATGACCTTGACCCAAGGTCATATCAGAATTTTTCGGTTTTTCTATTTACGAGGTCAAAAGTGAGGGTTGCCGTTAAACAAAATTGATTTAACCTTCAAACGACATCATCCTTGACCTCAAGTTCATGGTCAAGGTCACGATCAGTTGGGCCCCTCCAAACACTACAACTTCTGTATTTAACACTCATATGCGTAATTATGGGAATGTTTGGATGCGTTGATTGATTTTGATTTTAAACATGACCATGACCATGACCATGGCCTTGACTCAAGGATATATCTAAACGTAAAATTTTCCGCTCTTTCCATTTACGAGGTCAAAAGTGGGGGTTCCCATTTGAAAAAATCGATTTGACCTTCAAATGACCTTGATCATTGACCTCAAGGTCATAACCAAGGTTAAGATCAGTTGGGCCCCTCTGAACCCTACAACTTTTGTATTTAACAATTTGTCTCGTATACCTAATTATGGGAATGTTTTGATGCGTTTATTGATTCTGATTTTAAACATGACCATGACCATGACCTTGACTCAAGGACATATCTGAACGTAAAATTTTCCGCTCTTTCCATTTACGAGGTCAAAAGTGGGGGTTCCCATTTGAAAAAATCGATTTGACCTTCAAATGAACTTGATCATTGACCTCAAGGTCATAACCAAGGTCACGATCAGTTGGGCCCCTCTGAACCCTACAACTTTTGTATTAAAAGTTTTTTTCCATCACCTTTAGTTTTCGAGATATTGCCTGGTGGTTTTAAAATGGGACATCCGGTATATGTCACGAAAATGTAGAGGAAAATTTTCAATGAAAGCTGCTACGAACTTTGTGTAGAGTGAAATAAATAATTGATTTTACTTTTTAATATTTTTTATAACTGCAACGTCATTAGTGAGAAAATATGAACTTCTATGAAACTAAAAATTTATTAAAATTGAACAAAATCATTAAAAAATCAATAACGGACGTATTTTACAATACGAATTTTCGAAAAAATTATATTACTGCTTTAAAATACCACATAAATAGGCACAATTATAACAAATTTTCTCTTATCGATTCACTTTTATCTAAAACAACTATTATGAACAAAAATAATATGTATTTATATATTGACGATCCGCGAGTGCACTTATCAATGATAAATCGAGTCTACTCCTCCTCGCAAGTAGCCTCCATAAATTTTGATTAAAATCAATTATTGATCCGTCGACCAATAAAAGAGTAAACGTATAAAACACGCACCCTTCGCGAACAAAAACTTCACTTTTTGCCGATCCGAAAACTCACCAAATTTACCCTCGCCTCGATGCACCTGCATGCGCTACAGAGCCCACTGGAGCTATAGGCGGAATATAAGCTATATATACCAGCAGGAAGGGCGAACGAGAGCGTGAAAGCTCCATGCTGGTGAGGGAGGGGGAAAGGGAGGCCAAAGCGAAGTCCAGACGTACGCGGGCTAACAGAGCGGGGGAGGGAGGCGGGGCCATGGTCAAGTGGCAAATATTAGTACGAAAATCGGCGGGGGCGAGCTTTCGCGACGAGAGCAGCTTAAGTGCGCCTCGCGCGCCCAGTCGAAAGCGCCTCGACCAGCTCTCTCTCATTTCCCTCCCCCTTCGACGTACGCTTTCTCTCTCCCTCTCTCTCTTGCGCGCAGCCGCCGCGACCACTCGGTCCGAAAGCGGCTCGCCGTATACCCACTTCGCGGTTACGGCTCCGATCCTATGCGAATGCTGGACTACCGCCGAAACTGTGTATATAAGCTTGAGTTGTTGGCTGGCCTCTCTCTCTCTCTCTCTCTCTCTCATCTGTGTATACCTTCGACTTTGCATTACCGACAGTTGTAACATACACGGACGAAATTGGTGCATTATATATACATGGGTAAATTGATTTTTTTTTTCTCTTTTAATTAGCGACGCCGATGCTGGCGAATCGAGTTTCTTCATTCCCGAGCGGATTAGTGCAGAATTTAAACGCGGCGCGAACGATGCGTGCCAATCGCTGCTCGTTAAAATTTCTGGAACCCGAGCATTTTGAGAAATAAATAATGATTATCATTTCGTCGTGCATGAATTATCGTTTCGTATTATCAATGCAAAGATGAATATATTACCGTTATAATTAGCAAAAGCGGGAATTAGTAACGTGAAATTTCACAAACGAATATTATATTATTAAAGTGTTTGAAGAGCAGATTATTCACATTATCTACTTAGCCTTCTTTCTACTTTGATTTTTGTATGTAGATCAATAAATTACGCGTTTCAATTTTGTCGAGCGCGTCGATCCGGATCGTCATGAATTAATGAATGAATTAATGAAAATTACGCGTATGAATTTTCAACGTAATGATTTCCAGCTATTTCAATCAATTTCATCCTGATAAAAATTTCAATAATACACCTGACACTCGTTTTCCAAATTTCTTCTCGGATTCTCGGAAATTTAATTTATTTCTAACCGTTTCTCTGAAAATCAATTCTCTGCGGCAACACCCTCCGGTCAACGCAAAACCGCGCGCAAAATTTTTGCGTCCTCTCGCCCCGCCACAATCGGTCCTCTCACATCATTGCGCGATGTAGTACTGGTTACTGACTGCACGCTTGAATAATTCCCACGGAATTAAACTCCATCCCAGCCACGCTGACCGCAATCGCCCTCCCCGTCCTACCCCCAACCATCCGACTCCTTTCTCGCTGCTATCCGTAATTCCCTCTTATTAAGAGGCTATAGACACCTATAAAATGATTAAAAAAATAGATTTTTCTTTTTTACCGAATTTCGGTAGAAAAACATCTGTATAATCTGCGCCAATTGATATTGAAGCATTTTCATTCTTCTAAAAAACAAAGTTTTTTATTTATTTTTTGTTCAAATTGATATTTTTCCCTAAAACACACGAATGCAAACAATTGTATTCATTTTTACTATTTTTTTTTTAAATATATTTTGAAACGTCGACAAATATGATGAAAAGAAAAGATAAATTTATTTTATGAACAGAATTTACGACAAAAACAAAATACTCTACATTTGAATTTGAAACATGATGGAATGTACTGTGATAGTCAATGTTGTACCGCTTTTCTCGCAAAGTGATCCAAACATCTGATAGTCGACAGCAATTCACCCTTTTCTGTAAATCACAAAAACAAGGTTTGACTGCGCAAGAAGATCCAGGTTCCAATTCACATTTAAATAACTTGCGATAGATAAGAAAAATCGGCCGATAAAACGATACCAAGCCAATGCATGGATATACAAATATTTACACTGCGCAGTATTGAACTAAATAAGATATAACGGAAAGCACTTCATTGAGTACGATAAATAGTTGAAATATGCAATAAAAAGAATAATATGTTATATGGAACGATGAATTTGTTGGACTATCGCTAAGCACCACCTGACGAAATTGAAGGTTAGAGATTTGAAATCGGATGATTGATCGGATTATGTACGGAGGGTTGGATGAGTTGGGTAAGTGCGGTGCGAACGGAATTCGTTTGAAATTCACGTTTGCTGAATAATATGATTATTCCGGTAGAGTTCTCCTTGCCGATTAAATTATATATTATGAAATGAAATACAATGGCTTAACGTTAAATATTTAATGAAAAATAGCTATTAAAATTTTATCCTAAAATCAATTTATCTCTATACTAATTTCGAAGCGTATATTATATTTTCTTTCGTTTCGTAATAACGTGTACAAAATGTTGAGAATGGCCTGTTAAATCATTACCTATGTATTAATTAAAATACCTAAATTATTACACATTCTCTTTTAACATATCTTCGTCATTATTTTCAAGCTCTTTGGAGAAGATTATTTTAAAGCTACTATATGCGTTTAATGCTGCATATAATTATATATTTTTGCGCGTCGCTAGCTCAATATATTTTCTGGCAAAAATCAGCCCGCTTCCTTGTCGCGGCGCAGCCTCTTCCCCCATGTTTTCCCATCTCCGTCTCTTGTATCCCACAAACTCCCGTCGCATCACGCACATCCACCGCCGACGCTGCGCGAGCCTCTTGAATAAACATGCGCTCCCGAGGCATAAAGCAGAACTAAGTAGACGAAGAGGGAGAGCGAGAAAAAGAGAGTGAGAGAGGGGGAGAGCTAGCGGCGGTGTGCAGCTATATACGTGACGCACTTTCGCGCGGCAGTTACGGGCAAACGATGAAAAATGCATCCTCGCGCGTCTGGCCGCACCCGCAGCAGTAGCAGCCGCCTCCGCCGTCGGGCAAACAAAGGGCTGCAACGCGAAATTCTTTCTAACTTAATTACTCTCGACTGCCGGTGAGAAGCGATTTTCGTGCTTTTCCTCCCTCGCTCTCGCCTCTCGAGTGGGATTCTCTTTCTCTCCTCCTTCTTTATTCTCTCTTTCTCTCTCCCGCGCTCTTTCCGTGATGCTGGCCGTCCTTTTTTAACGAGCAGCGGTCGACGGGGCGAGGTTTTGTTTGCTCCTTGGAATTTTTAAAGACCTTTTCGAGGCCTTTCTTTTTCGGACTCACGCGCGAGAGTCTTTTGTGAAAAAATTGTTTGTACTCGGCGCGGCTCGAGTGTTCTTACTTATACTACTATACTGCTGCGCTGGGGCCATCTCGAGATGTCGGATTGTTCACGCAGCCACAGCTCGTGCGAGAGTAGGACGCGGAAGAAAGTACCGAACGGGTGCAGCGGACGAAGTGCAGGTTTTTGTTTCGCGAGCGCCATTTTCGGGGGTGAAACGTTAGTAGATCGCTGTTGTTGTAGAGCCACACGAGGTATTATTCCCTAAAGTCTTATGAAAAACTTTTTTTTCGAGTAAATGCAATAACGCTGAGCTTGCATTACTTCCATTCAATACTTATTCACAATTACTTGACTTCATACTGTAAAACATATACAGCTGACATAATGTCTATTATTAAATCAGAGATCGGCATTATTCGTCTGCAAATTTTTTCCTAATACATCAGTAAATATTTGATGCAATGAAATAATTTTAATTGATAAACACGTTTCTCATAAAAACTGGGCCTTTAGAAGTGTTTTGAAAAAATATTCGAAAAAATTATTTGTCGAATATTTTTTCGAATAATTGATTATATATTTTTTCAAAACACTTCTAGAGGCCCAGTTTTTATGAGAAAAATGTTTATTAATTAAAATTATTTCATTGCATCAAATATTTAATGAAATAGTATGAGTATTCGAAAAAATTTTGCGGACGAATAATAACCGATCTCTGTATTAAATTCATTTGTCGATTGATTATTTTACGTATCTTTTCGAGAAATGTAAACACAAATATCTAAAATGTATGTTCGCCATAACAGATTAAAAAAAGCGCATCACTTATTGCAAAATATTAGCTGCACAAATCAACAATATTTACTATTCTAAAATTCTAAAAATGATGAGAATTTCCATCAGAGTATAATATTATACCTTTAATAAATATTTCGAAAATAACATATCACAGAAGTTAAGCAAATTTACGTTCAAAAAGTACTCAGCGCCCACGCAGCTTCCCGTAAACTCGCTCGCTCGCTCGCTCGGATCCCAAATAAAGCATCGGAAGCATCATAGCTCGTTAAAAACGCATATGCGCCTCCCCCGCCCCTCTCGCTGCCCGGCGGAACGCTCACGCGAGGCATGGATCACGCGCGTTCGCGCGTTGTTCTTGCGAAACTCTCTCTTCCCGCGCTGCAGCTCAGCCATAACGACGCGCATTAAGTTTCCTGCGCTTTTCATCTCGCCGTTAATATGCACAGCTCGCGTGGTCGATGAAACGGAAGACACGCGAACGCGCGCGGCGATAAAATAGAATTCGGTATTTTTACGAGCGCGCGTTTTAGGAAGACGCGAAAGAAGAAGCGACGACGACGAGATAAGGCAAACGGCATTCGCAAACGAATAAATACTGGCCGCAAGCCAGAGTCGTGCGCGCGGGCGAGTCGGGTCCGTTTGCTGGCACTAAAAGTTCATTTGCGTAATGGCCTGTTAAAAATCCGCCGTTCGGATTCGTTGCGCGCGAAGCGGTCTTTAAGGTCGACGATCGCTCTCGCCAGAGCTTATTTATTTTCGTTTCTCTCTCTTTCTCCCTCTCTCTACTTTTTATTCGAGCACTTAACAATTTTTTTGTAGGTCTGCGTGAAACTAGAGGTAGAAGAGTGAGAGAGGGGGCGCGTCGTGCTATGACGGGTTCCGTCGCGGAGTAAAAATACAGGGCTATAATTAAAGCGTTGTTATGACATTTTTAATTGTGTCACGGTCTTTGGGAGAGACATTATACGCACCGCCACGGTCGAAAGAACGTTCTCTCTCCCACGCGCTTTTCTTCAGACGTGCTGTACTGCACCTCCTATACGGAGACGACGAGAGGCTCTTCTAAAAAATTCCGCTTGATACTTTTTAATTGCCGAAAGTATTTTTATCCTCCTGTTTGACTTCTAAAAAGACTTCGACGTTTAGTACTTTGATACTTCTAATTCTCAAAAATAAATTTTTCTCTTTACTCGCCGTTGTTGCGTAGCTTAATTAATCCAATTAAGGTTAAATATAATTTCACAAACCGTCCTTGAGGAACTGCGGAATCGCCGGTCCGTGTATAATGCTTCCGGTCAATTATTCTCAAGTAGTGAACTTGGTCGTGGGAATTGCAGCAGCGCGGGGCGCGGGCCACGGCTTTTTTTCCTATTAAATCGTAAAGAAGTTAATAGTTCGCTAGCGGCAAAAAATGCCGCGGCGTAAAAGTTCCGGAAGGCCGAGAAAAATGCGGGCGCACTTTGGCGCCTCGACGATGGAATCACCCTCGCGAGACGCGCGCGCGTGGCCGCGAAAGTGGCCGGGAAAATAGCGGCGCGTCCCGCGACCGCGACGAAAGACTTTACAATTTAATCAAACGCGTCGAGCTCATTAACGAAAAAAATGTTTGTTGGAAACCATTATTCTGTTTTTTCGTACAACACGCGTGTATAATGTTGATTTTAATGCGTCGTGTAATTAATAATGGACTTTTTTACGAGCGTTTTAAAAACACGGAAAAACTCTTAAAACCAATCCGAATTTTATTACGTTAAACGATTTTGAACGGAGTTTTTTTCCTGTTAAAATGCAGTCGCGGTGGTAAAAAGTATAAAACGACACAGCGGACTTTGACTGCGCGTCATAAATATTCAGTGGCGTGCGTGACGGATAAATAATAAAAGCTTTATATATTCGCAAACATTATTTAAAGAAGATGTTCTCTCTAAATTATTTTTTTACGCTATATTTCAACGCGTTTCATTCCATTTATGAAAAGTGCCCCCGGCCCCGATGATCATTAAAAACAAAAATATATTCGCGCGCGCGCTCTTTTATTTCCATTAAAGAAGGACAATTTTATAGATTCAATCCGCGCGCAGCCACCAAGCTTGATTTTTTGTTTACGTTTTCGTTAAATACTCGGAAATTCATGCGGTTACACTAGTTAAACTTTGGCGAACAGCTTCTTAAGGTTTTAGCCAATATATTCGTTAGTTTTTTATTGCTCTTTCTGCTTTTTTACAAAATCGCACTCTATGTCAATCAGCTGTTTTTGACCGAGTCCCATAAGATCCCGTGTATAACCTGCAAACTTTCGAATCAAATATTTTCAAAATATGTGCGATAATAAATATAGAAAAAAATCGTGCGTGCTCCGCATAATTCAAAGAATAATGTATTCAAATTTCATTATGATCTCTGCATCTTCGTATCACCTATGTACCTCCTTAAGTCGGCCGGACCAGCGAACAGGAAATTACATTTCCTCTGCTGGATTACTTTTATAATGTAACCCATGTACAATGGTTACAAATTTTGTAATTCTGTAATATATTGTTCATTACTCTGGTTTAATAAATAAATAAATACGGCATCTATATGCGTACATACGCGAAAAGCGCGAACGGGGAAAAACAATCCTAAAAAGGAAAAGAGAGAGAGTGAGGCGCAGTCGGGACACACCGCGACGGGTGGGCACAAAAAAAGGAAGAAAGATCCTTTTACAGGGACTCGCTATACGGAGAATTTGATTCCTGTGTGAGAGGCGACGCCTTTCCCTCTCGCTCTCTTCGTAGCTTGCGCCAATCGTGTAATAACGCCGGATCCCGGCGCGTCGCGTCGGGAGACAGAGGCGGAATCGCAAAGATGCATCGGGGAATGACAAAGCCCATAAATCAGATGTAGCAAAGAGCGAGTGAAAGAGAAAGAGAGAGAGACTGGAGGATACACACACTCACACAGTCTTTCTCTCCTCCCTTTCGACTCATTCTACAAGAGGAGGAAGAGGACGAGGAGTGCTCTCCTTCTCTAGTCGTAAGACGTCCTCCGAGCGCGAGAAGAAAGGTGCTTCAGGAATCACTATAAATGGTAATGGAGAGCGGTCTCTCTCTCTCTCTCTTTCTCTTCGTCGGTGAAGAATACGCGTTCGTGCTCCTCTATACGAGCACCGCGCGCGTGCGTCCATGGGACTGGGGGACGCGGGTAGTAGAGGAGGGGGCGGTTTGAAAATGTGATATGTCTTCCGGGACGGACGTAAATAAAAAGCCTTTCTCGCATGTGTGTGTGTGTGTGTGCACAAGCGCAGGCTGGATGTTTCCTCGATGCATGCATGTATACGTATGTACGTGAGCGTGCGAATCCCCCATTTCGTGGCTCTTGCCGAGCTCGGCGATGCGAAAGCGCGTCAAACGATTCTCCTTTGCGGACGAGCGGTTTCCACGCGCGCCTCCGCCCCGCCTGTATTTGCGCCTCTCTTTATTCCTCCGCCGACGCGAAACCACGCGCGCACGCCTGTTTCGTTCTGGACTATGTCCTTGTTCAGAGGAGAGAGAGGGAGAGAGAAAGTGGTTTCAAAGGAAAAGTCGGTGATGATGGCTACAAAAATTTCCTCGTAATTTTCAAAGCGGACAAATAGCGAGGTGTGCATGGTATATAGACAGCAGGGCAACATAAAGGGAAGAAATATATAATATAGCGCAGAGATGCAAAAAATTAGGAGCGTCGCAGCTGAGTAATTCATTCTGGAATTTATTTAATTTTGAAAAATGAAACGGTACAGGGTCCGTTTCCGTCGAGTTGTAATGAATAACAATCATTTTATTTAATGAAAACGCGGAGATTTGTGTTTAGCTACCGGCTTTTAATATAACGTGCATTGAGAGAAAAGATTGCTTGTATTTAAGGAATGGTGCTTTTGGGGGCGAAAAATTTTAGATACTTGCGTTGACCGTCAAATTTATTAAGGTAGCCCTACCAACTTAGGCTCAACGATATTTTTTGAAATTTCGCACCCTAAAAGATCAATGGGGATTATCGATAAAAATGGAAAAAATTAAATACCAGAAATCGACGTTTCAGCACAGAACCACAGGTATGTTACTCCTTTTATAGATATGATCAATCATTACTTCATAACTTTTAATTTGATAAATATCCAAATAATGTAAGATAATTAGTCTTAATTGGTACAATATCTGGTTCATTTAAACCGGAATCAAATCATATTTCTTAACAGTTAACGAAGTTCTATTAATATGAGGAATCTAAGCATTCTCTTCGTGCACGAACGTAACTTTTGTTCTGTGCCCTCCTTCATTATTGCTACTATAGTTATGCCTTGCCATTAAATTGATGAAAATAAGTAAAAATTTTATTACGACCTTTCCCTTATTCCGGTGATAAAGATTTTGTCATTTACTCGCGTCAATTTCATCAATTTCTTCAGGAGATCTCAACTTCTTTATGACACTTTCCCAGATGAGCAGCAGTTGCTGATCGAAAAGCAGTTACCTGGAATTTGCTTACTTTTACGACGTCGCCCATAACATATTAAATTTCAAAAGAGAAATTTTATGGGTTTAAACATAGTTATTCTTGAAGTTATATAGTAAATTTTCAACTACTGTATAACATATATAAAGCTCAGAGTTTTCGGTATGAATACTTTAGTTTAAAATTTAAAACATTGCGTTTTCAAAAAGAATTCATTTATGTTTCAAAGAGGAAATCTTAATCACGTTTTTATCAATTATAGAGTACAAAAACTAGGAGGATATATGTGCAAATCCACGGACTACAGACAACAACTGGGGTACAAAAACGGAAAAAATTTTTTTTGAGGGCACACCTACCACATAAGGTTTTTTCGGTTCTTTGGGGGTCCCCCAACATGAAAATACTCGTGTACACTCATTATCCGTTGGAAATTTAACATGGGAAAAATGGACGAAAAGTAGTCATTGATGATTAACCAATAGCAAACTATTGAAGAGGCCAAACCAAATTCCACAAAAAAGCGATTAAAGTTGAAGAATAGAGCTTTAATTTGAGATGAGAATCGTTAAAATCGGTCGATTCTGTGCAAAGCTAGGTGAATTTGAAAATTACGTGGGTTTGAAAAATATCTCTCATTTTCGTCATTATTCGCCATTTTCAAATTCACCTAGCTTTGCACAGAATCGACCGATTTTAACGATTTTCATCTCAAATTAAAGCTCTATTCTTCAACTTTAATCGCTTTTTTGTGGAATTTGGTTTGGCCTCTTCAATAGTTTGCTATTGGTTAATCATCAATGACTACTTTTCGTCCATTTTTCCCATGTTAAATTTCCATAAGAAAAATTGATTTCGTCGGCAAAAAAGTTTGGCAACGGATAATGAGTGTACACGAGTATTTTCATGTTGGGGGACCCCCAAAGAACCGAAAAAACCTTATGTGGGTGTGCCCTCAAAAAAAATTTTTTCCGTTTTTGTACCCCAGTTGTTGTCTGTAGTCCGCGGATTTGCACATATACATGCGATTATATGTATAGTTATTTTGGTATATTTAAATTAATATAGAATTCAAAATATAACTATTGAAAGTTTATAAGTCTTTTCACTGAAAAGACAAATATTAAAGCCAACGAGTTAAAGTTAAGCTTCAAAATAGACAAAAATAACGAAATATTAGTTTGTTTGAATTTGCACAACATTTCGTGTATTTTACGCTCATGTTTTAACTAGCATGCCATTTAAAAGATCCAATATTTTTTAATTCTGAAGAAGCAGGTAAAACCTCGTTTTCTACTATTTTATATACTGTTTTACTTTTATATATAACTGTACATAACTCAATCATTCAACTTAAAGGTAGATTCTTCTTAAGGGGATGTGAGTACCGACGTTATTTTTCAAATGAGCATAACTCACGCAAATATCAATAGAATTATCCAGAAAAAAATCTGCATATAGTGTTTCCGTGTACGGAGCGCTTGACAGCCGTCTTTTTCCAAATAAATGTTTGAATGTTGATTAAAAAAAATATTTAAATTAGGGTTGCACATCCCCTTAAGCAATTGTACATTTTCCTCATCTATTTTTGAGCATGTATAAAATTCGAAAAAAACAGACCAAAAAAATGTGCCTCAAAAATTTTCATGATTTTTCTTAGACTAAAAAAAATAATATTTTTGCCTTATCTAACTCTCATATAGTTATCGATGCAAAACTTTTTCCGAAATACTTCGTAAGCAATATCAAACGTATATCACGGAAAATAACACAACAATAGCATAATTTTCCGTGTTAAGTGCTACGAAAGCCGAGCGGGAAACGACACATTATCAGCGACCATCACGTTACATAATTTCCGAACTCCGAAATCCCTCCCCTTCTTCCCAGACCACAATCTCACTCTCACACGTACACCGACAAATATTTTCTGAAAATCCAATTTTACGTTGACTCCCCCGCCCCTCTCCTCTCGCGTATTCATCGTTTTCACGTACAGCCAAAAAGTTCAAGGGGCCGGGTGGATAGCGAAAGACCGCTGCGCGGGCGAGTCGAGAGACACTAACAGAAACGCGCGTGCGCGACTTTACGTTATATATCGAGGAATCAGCAAAGCTGCCATTACATTTTGTTGCCGAGCTTAGTCCTGTACCCAGGGTCCTAGCCGGGGGAGGCTATATCCCCGGAATTTATGAAAATCCGCGCGCCGGACTAGCGCTCGCTCGCTCGCGCGCCAACTTCGGCCAAAGAGCAATCGTCCTTTCCGCCGTTATACGTAGAATCCATATTTCCCGCGTTTCAGTGTGCGCCGCCCCGACGTTCCGACCCCTGTCGATGGTCCAAGGGAGAGAGTTGTATAAGTACAAGTGGCGGGATATTTCTAATTGAGATTTTTATGCTTATGGAGAGAGAGCTTGGCGAAATTTTCACGTGAAATGGTTTGGCTGAATGTAGAGTTATCCGGAAATTGAAATCTCACGCGTATTTGCGAGGTTGCGAGAATGCTTGTAGTATTATCACTAGCGTAATCATACATTTCAATAATTCATTTGCTAGGACATTGGTAATATTTTATGCAGAGTATCTAATCATTATTTCGTATTTCTCATGTTTCATGAAGTTATTAAAAATGTCAGTGGAATCATACTGAAGAATATTTCACTCCTTCATATAAAAAATAGCAACATTCCGTGTTTGCGGAGAAAATTTTTACTCACAAAACGTGTAAGTTCTCGTTCTAATCTCGTTTATCGCGCTAGTCTTCGCACCGAGCATCGATCTGATCATTTAGACATATATACAATACTCAGCTCTTAGAAAAGAAAGTGCGGAATACCCATCAGAACTTTATTGGCCGTCTTAAAAAAAATGTATAATATGAATGTAGAGCAAGTTTGATAAAACAACGCCGTAAAATGTTACACTGTCTTAAAAAACTTTTACAACCCGTTACGACGAATGTCCATTTTTATACCTCCCTCGCATTAACAGAATTTACTTCACGCGCGGTAAAATCTCGAACGCGCAAAAACATTTAGTGCGACTGCACAACTCATCAACCACACGGCTCGCGCATCTCTCTCTCTCCCACGGCAACTCTCTCCAGAAACAAAGAAAAAGGGACCGCGAAACAAAAAAATCTCCGTAACCCCAACACTCTCGTATTCTCTAACGAGCCCACGAGCCTTTAACAACATCTGCCGACACACACAGCGCGCGCGGCTCCCATCCGCGGAACAAGACACTCTTTCGGGCGGGCACGTCGTCGGTGGCGAAGTGCGACTACGTGACTACCAACCGCCACCACCGCTTTTATATTCAGCGCGCGAATTTTATTACACGGCCTGCGGAATTTTTGCCGTAATCGTCCGAGCGCTCGCTTCTCTCCGGCAACAGACGCCTCTCTCCCTCGCGCACGCGCTCCGAAGTCATCGTCTACGTCGAATCGCGCGCAAGCGCCCGCGTAGTATAGTTTTTACAGTGTCCCCCTCGGGAACGGCGCGCTTGCTGATAAACGCTTCGCCGGAGGGCCCGATAGAGTATAAGAGCAGGCCGAAAGAGAGGGGGAGAGAGAGCAAAGCGCATTAAAAGTTCGTAACGAGACTAGACGACAACTTCGCAGCGCGAGCGTGAGCATTCGAGGAAGAAAAGAGGGAGCGGAAGAAGAGAGCCCATGCTGTAGGCAGAGGCAGTTTGTATCTCGGGAGCCAGCGAATTAAAATTGTATATAACGGGCGTTTTTAAGTGCCGCACTGAGTGAAATAAAGTTTTTCCTGCGCCGATCGCGCTAAACAGGTGAGTGCGCGATGGAAATTCAAACTTCAGTTCGAAGATAAACAATAGATCAAAGTGTGATGCCGATATATTCCGAATTTTATCTAAAGAACGTGTATTTTCAATGCGAACACGGTGCTGCAATTTATATTTTGCCAAATTTATTTTTAAAACCTTGCTATACCGAACGGGAAACGCGCGTATAATGATTCCACGAACTAGTTTCGGCCATGAATATTTATACTTTTGCGCTTGATGGTATAGTTCGCCGCGCGGCTGCGCTCTTAATTGAAAGGTTGTACTGTTATGTTTAAAATTTGAAAGGTAAATTCGGTACGGGGCCAAGTTTTTAAAATTCAAATTACAGCCTCGCCCCGGCTTCATCCTCGAAGACAATATTTTCCTCGCTAAAAACAAACAGCATTATTACAAGCGTAAGCGGCACCAGGAGTGCGCGTGCGCATGCGAAATATATATCCGCGCCAGTACACACGCATGTAGAAAACCTTATATATATACTTATATACTTATATATACGTTAGCGAGTTTTTCGCGAGAGCAAGCAAGTCGCGCGAGTCGCGGATAATCCTCCAGGCAATTTCAATTTGAAAATGTTTCCATTCCCCGGCTCTTTCTCTGTGTGCGGAGTTCCGCGAGATATGAAGCGTTGTCGTCGACATTCCCGATCTCCGCTGTTAAAAACGCTGCTGATATGCGCGCGCTACGATGACGTGAAGCGATGACTGCCGCGCTGAAATATTCTACGCGGCTCGAAAAATTCAGCGCAGCGACTCGTTAAGTACCGCGGTGGCCGCAGGAGCGAGAAAATACACGCGGCATATAAAGCCTTTCCTCTCTTCCCCCGCGGGACGAGAGAGACCTCCCGATATCGCGCGATCCCTTCTTCCGCCACGGTTATCCTCCTCCGCAGCTCCTCCCGCCGCGCGCGCGTTCTTACGAGCCGAACTAGTTAAATCATCCCGCCTCGAGCGCGGATTCGCAGCACGTACCGGGAATTTATTCGAGCCGCGCGCGCGCGCATATACGCGGGGATGAGGGACGGGATGGAGAGAGAGAGAGAGAGAGAGAGAGTGAGAGAAGGAAAGAGGGAGGCCGAACGTGGAGCTGTGTGCGCCGGAGAGCTTTAGCTCGGTGGAGTTTTGCTGCTGCCACCGACGCGTCGTGCGGTCGAGCTTTCTTATGGTCCTGTCTCGCGCTCTGGCAATACCAAGTGATGTTTTAGTAGGGAGGAGACGAGCGGCTGGGCTGAACGAAGCGCGGAGTGAGGGAAAACATGAAGGGGTCGAACATTTTCAGGAATATAGATGAGAAAGGGGTGGATTAGGGTGAATGGCTGCGATTGAAATCGATTGATAACGCGTTTATGGGTGAATTTTAGGCTTGTGTTTATATAATTTTCAGCCACTTTTGGAATTATTAAATAGGGAATTTTAAAACAATTTCTTTTGTACCTATATATTTATTTGTAATATGATGCTCTTCAAGACATTAAACACAAGATATTAAAAACTTATATCATATATGGTCAATATTATTGATTGATATGATCGTTAAGACGGAAGAAGAAAAAACCTTTCTTTAGTGTCCGGAATCCTCGGTATAACGGAAACGTACCTCACATTGCAGTTTAACGATATAGCCCAAGTACTTTCACTACTTTTTATATCTCCCCCCTTCCACGGACAAACAAACTCTCCGGAAAAATTTTCTCCCCGCCTTATAACCTCTCGGCAGTCTTGGCCAGAAGAAAAAGCGAGCATAGATGAAGAGGAAACGGGAGAGGCGCGAGAACGAAAAAGAAAGAAGAGGAAGAGAGAGAAAGCGAGGATCGCTTATCGGGAAGTCTACCACGATGGCTTAGCCCATTATTTCTTGTGGCTCTTCTCTTCTATCTTCCTCTTTGCCTCTCTCTCTCTCTCTCTCTCTCTCTCTCTCTCACTGGCTGAAGATTCAATCGATAACGTGCAGGTGTTACAATCTACAACGCGGGCGTGGGATTTTGGGGCTGAGAGTGACCGCCGCCGATGCTGCTGCTTTTTCTCTCACGCCGCCATGTCGCACTTCGTCCTACCGCCCACTCTTTGATTGTCTCCTAGATCGGTAATGTTCCGATAAAGGAGGCCTTCTAGCACGCTTCAGAAGAACGGGGAAAAATTGTGGGTAATAACCAAGACGAGAAGGTGAAGAATTACCAACTTTAATTGACTCGTGTTTGTGTTAGCCGTAAGCTATCCCTGCTGTTATTGCCTTTCTGTATTTGTTAATTTGACTTCAACTCTGAATATTTTTATTTTCTGAACAAACAAGCACACAGTCTGTTTGACTTTACCTATAGGTAGTATTTTACAATCTTCGCGGTATGAAAAAAAGAAAATTTTTTTTTTATTTTTGAATTTCTCAGCGCGAATATAAAAGAGAAGTAAACAAAAAAAAAACTAGGAAAAACAACTAAAACCCATATTCGTTATTTACAGCGCGCGCGCGCAACCATTCGAGCCTTTTACATTTATACGCTCGGGGCCCAAAAGCTAACAAACAAATCAATTGCGAAATTCTCGTTGCAGCGCAGCCGCGCGCGCTCGCGTCCGCCGCACATTCACTAATTCAAGCCACACCGTAACTGGAAACGCTCCCGCGCAATATCTCCCGGATCAATCGATAGCTCCCCGCCGAAATCGCGGCATTATATAACATGTAGCGAACGGCGAGAGAGGCCGGCTGGTAACACCCCCCCAACCATCAACGCCGCTATACCCACGCAGCCGAAAATAATCCTTTCCTCTGAGCCACGAGAGAACCAGCCCCGTACTTTCCCTCCGCCCCATCCCCCATTCCGCGCATTAAACTTCACAACCGCCATACGTATATATACAAATAGACCGAGCTCTCACGCCCAACAGCAGGGCCGGAAAATCCCAACGAGTGTTTTAACTTTAACACCAGCCGGCGTTGCGCCAATAAAACCGATCCCCGGGCCGTAATCCCCCGCGAGCGCGCAGCGTTATTAGCGCCGTTATAATAACGCGAA
Source organism: Torymus aiolomorphi (assembly GCA_036365515.1). Classification (NCBI taxonomy): domain Eukaryota; kingdom Metazoa; phylum Arthropoda; class Insecta; order Hymenoptera; family Torymidae; genus Torymus; species Torymus aiolomorphi. The sequence goes on from CM070877.1 coordinate 143,025,931, forward strand.
ACGCGCGCGAAAGGCTCAAAGGAAGAGTGCGTATATACGCAGTGGGGAGGAGGAGGGGGTGGAGAATCGAAACCCGGCGCTCTCATAATTACGAACCGCGCGCGCGCGCGCGTACATCATTTCGTTATTATACGAGCGCATTGGCGAAATGATGGATGCGAAAGTCCTCTCCTCTCACTCGCCCCGCGTATATACACACACACGCGCGCGCGCGTGGATCGCATATATATACCCGCTCTGCGCGCTTTCTCCAATTAATCAATGGCGTATATAGCGAGCTCGGCCGAACGGAACTTTCTGCGCACACAGCCGAATATAAAACGGACGCGAGCAAGCAGCCCGCGCCCGCGTGTGATTCGTTTTTACACACGGAGCGTATATATATACACACACACACACATATAAATACAGGTATATGCGCGCGTATGTGCGAGCGCATTCTCTAATTAGATTGACAAATATGGATGAAGTCGAGGTGCTATACTGCTTTTAAAATAATTACACAGGGGGGGGGGGGGGGCGAAGCGGCCATTGTTTGATCACCGCGGCCATGATGAATCCTTGCGCGCGGCGAGAATGGAGAGCGTTGCACGCTTCGGGATAATAGATTACAATGGTCATTTGCGCTCGCGCGAGCCGCTTTCTCCCTCTCTTACCTTCACATTCTTGGTTATATATTATGTACTGAACGCAGGTAATCCAGTGTGTGATTTCGGATAAAAAGAAACGTCCTGGACAAAGATTCGCATGATACCGAACTATACGACTATACGTTCATGTCCATTTTATTTGTATACGCACCCATCACGTGTACTTACTACCCCTTCTCCCTTTATATATTGCGCTTACCGCATCTCTCCCTCTCTCTCTCTCCCTCTCTCTCTCTCTCTCTCTCTCTCTCTCTCTCTCTCTCTCTCTCTCTCTCTCTCTCTCTCTTTTTCTCCCCTCCGAGTAAATAAAGCGTATTTCTGGAAACGACAGAAAACTCAATAATCCTCGAAACGAAAGGTGCGAGCGGAAAGGAGAGGAGGTCGAGTGGACGACGACGGCGGCGACGACGGCGGAGGCTAAAGGAGCGACGAGCAGTAGCTCGCCTCGAGTAGGTCGTCAACAGTGAGGAAAAAGTTAGATCGAGCGAGACGTCGCCTGAAGTGTACACATTTTTCGAAAATCACGATCTCTTGCCACGGGGAAAGGGGAAGGAGAGTTTAGCGTGAACGAGAAAAGCATCGCGCGACTAGAAGGAGAGAGGGAAAGACACAATGGAGAGTAGCTACGAAGGGCGAAAAAGTTGTCTCGCAAATTTTGTTGGTACAGGAGTTGAGCAGATGCTTTTTCTCTTCTTCCTGCTCTCGAGGGTGGAGGTATACATCGGTGTAAAAGCTGCGATGCTGAGTGAAAATCAATTTAGTGGGAAGCATCGGACTTTTTCTCAAATTGTCGATTAACGTTGATTCCTATTACGAGATTATTGGTGTTATAAATTATCAAGTTTTTCTTTGGCTTCAGTTACTAGATCATGAGTTATGCAAATTTAAAAAATGTCTTTCATTTTAAAAATAGACTACTTTAACCAGTTAACTAACTGGTATTGCATCATATTATGTACAAATTTGAATAACTTTCTCAATTTTCAATCGATTTCCATAAAAATTACTATACAACCGTTTTTCTACCTTTACAAATTATTATGTATTTTGGTAAATAATTTGCTTCTAATAGTTTTGGCACGAAAACTGGAAAAAAGCTCAGATTCAGCTTTATTACAGCTAAATGATTATTACGATTAAAAATAGTCATCCAAAAAACACTAATGTCATATCTTTTTATATAGGAAGTCTTTAAAATATACTATATTTGTATACTATTATTATTGAAGTAGTTTAGGGAAATACCAAGTTGATGGGTCTCGAAAACTCACTACAGTGCGTCGTTTATTTTTGGTTTATTTAACTGCGATAAATATAAATAGATCCGATTCTTGCAAAGCGATTTAGCACTATAAATTTATTATTCTTCGCGGAAAGTGCTGTTCAGGAAATAAACCAGATGTTAATTATTTCTTTAGCTCTGAGCACACAAACGAATTCTATTATGCAAACAAACGTCACGCAGCAATCAAATGCTCATTATAATTTAAAAGATTCAGGTTTATGAAGTATCTTTGAGAGTGATTGATTTAATTATAACTAAAATTCATTTCTTTTGATACTTTTTTTAATAAGTGGAAACAAAATGTATAAACACGAGTAAATGACTAATGATGACTCATCGATGTAAATCACACCAGTTAAAATAACACAGACACTAAAATATTCCCATGACGTAGCTAGCTCAAGTGACATAAAGTGAAAGATTTAGAAGCTTTAGTCATACGTTCAGCTCTATATCGATATATAGGAACGGACGGGAAAAACGCGGAAGAAGACAAAAGCGTACCGCGTGCCGACGGCGAACATCATCGTCGCTCTCGTCTACGGGAACACGAAGCAGAGACGGCGGCGGTCGAGAATCAGTATGTAAGCAGCGAGATTTTTATTCGCGACGTATAGAACGACGCCTCTCCCTCTCTCTCGAGCTCGAGAATCGGAATCTCATACATGTAAAAATATTCCATTCGAGGTCGACGCACCTCAGTAGGTCGCGAAGATCGTGAGGTAAAGAGAGAAGAGCTAAAAGATATAGAAGGCGAACTCTCTCCGACATCTACCTTGTCTTCCATCCACCGACGTGTGATTTCGAATCGCCTCAGGGTCAGAGCGAGCAAGCGAGCGAGATCGCTTCTCCCTCTATATACTTATACCCGAGCCTTCAGGAAGACAGTCGACTGCTGCGTCGCGCGAACAGAGAAAATTACTTTTATTATGATAAAGAGGACCTGTCGCTCGCTCTTAGATCAAGATTTATGCCGCGCCATTGAATATATACGCGAGCAGGCGGGGGTCGGTGAGAAAGATAGCCGCGCGTGCGGCTGTAAGGGAAAAAGACGCCGGCGCCTTTTATCCCCCCACGCGAGGAGCGCTTTCTGTGTATATATATACACGAAGGTGAAAATCGCGCCATCTCGCCAGCTGCCTTCGACCTTTGAGATTCTATTTTGCCGTGGCGTCCGTTTATTTTATAGAGCGTGGAAGGGATCAATGGATTCTCTCACCGTCATGCGTATACACACCTTTTCTTACCACGCCTCATTGGGGGTAAAAATCATTCGGTCCCGAACGTTCCAAGGAAAAGTGTCGATGTGGTCGATCGGAGAAGAAGGTTTTTTCAATTACATTGAATAAATTTGTCAACGAAAATAAATTGAATGTACGCGCGGATGTTTGTTCGCTCTTACTTACGGAAGAAGTTGATGAAAGTTAACGAATCCGCCGCCCCGCTATTCGCGTGCAGCGTTGCGTACACTTGCAACAACTTCGGCGGCGTGTATCCCCAGCTCCTCCTGACAACAGCGCGCCCGCTGACGTAAAATTTTCCGAGCGAGTAAACAAAGTAACTTCGCTGCATCTCATACCATTTTCCACTATACCGCCATACATGTGCCCTGAAAACAAGAGAGGATTCTCTCACATTGTACGCAAAGGCTTCTCCAGATTACAAAAATGAGAAGAAGAAGAGAGCATATATATGTATATAGATACACGTGGAAGTCAAAAAATCGGGCTCCTAATACTCGCGGTCGACCGCGCCGCGGGTATTTTCCGACTGTAACTTAATAATCGCCGTTCAAACAAGCCGTCCATGATTAATTATCGCCGGAAATCCCGGGGCTTAAAATTCCCATCCGACGGAATACTACCGGTGACGGCGGGGGCGTCGGGGCCGATATCATGTACACGCGCGGGCAAATACACTCGGCAAATATGGATATGCGCGCGCGCGCGAGAGAGAGAGAGAGAGGGAGAGAGAGAGAGAGAGAGAGAGAGAGAGAGAGCTTTTCTATATATATACGTCTATAGCTGCCCCCGTGCTCGTGCGCGTGTTTAATTAACGTTATACGCCGGGCAAGCGTTCTATCTCCGTCGCTCTCTCGCGCTTTCCTCCTGGGGCGGTAGCCCTTTCCCTATAATACTGCCGCGCGCGCTGGCTTTATAAAAACGAATTCGCCAGCGAGAGAGACTGCAGTAAATAAATGAAAATTCGTCGGTGGAAAGAACGCGATGGCAGTTTTATCGCGAGTCCGTCTACCTCTCGGTGAGAACAACCTTTTTTTCATGCGACTGCGCGCTTCGTTTCGCGCTCTCGCGCGCCTGTTGCTTTTATTTCGTCCATCTACTTCTGTCAAGTCTGACGTCAGGGGTATAGTGTGTGCATGTATGTGTGCGAGAGAGAGAGAGAGAGGGAGGGAGAGAGAGTGAGACTGAGAGGGTGGCGAGGAATTGGAAACCGGATATTTTTGGGATAACGAAAAGAGGCGCAGAGATGGAGAACGTAGTTTTTGTCAACAATCTCATAGTTTGTATTTCGTGTGTCTCGGCGGGCTTAATAAAAATGCTAGACTCTTCTGGTTTGGTCACGCATTAATCAAAGTCGATGGAAAACTGATGTTCGGGGAAATACCTAGATTTTTGCGGGTATGAAATTAATTTTGATGTTATATTTTGTAACGGATATTTTTACAGAAATAAATATATTCAGACATTGAATTTCAATTTTTATATACATATAATATTTACTTTATAATTATATTTACAATTGTTTAATATATTATTAGCTTTGAGATAAAAATATGCTTCTTTCCATACATTATACGAAAATGAATTTAATCATTTTTCATAAAATTATATACCGAGATCGATCGAATGATTCCCTTAATTATAGTAATTGTTCTTTTTCATCACTTATTTTATATTTTATAGCGTTCGTATAATACAGTTGAAATATTTCTTTTTTTATTCTGATACTTTAATTTTTCCAGTATAATTTAGAACCATCATCATTCCTATATGATATCTTTAATAATAGACAAATATGAAATTAGTCGATATTACGAGTAGCAAAAGTTACCCATAATTCTGACAATTACAACGTGAAAATCAGGCTGCCCAGGCCATACATCGCCTTTTCTTCGCGGCCGGCACACACACACACACACAATGCGCTCACGTCGATGAATAATGAAGCACTCGCGGCCCTCGTCCCATCCATTTTCGCCTTCGGCGCCGCGCTCTATTCTCGGCCGACGTGTATTATATACACATCGACGGGCGATATAATGATTTCGCCGTGTTTGTGTTTATAGAAACCCGATAGCCGAGCGGCCTCACGCTCGCAAGCTCCAGCGTCTCCCTCTGTTCGCCAGCGGATAATAATCGCACTGCAAGACGAGCAGCAGCAGCGCCTGCCTGCATACATGCATGCATGCATGCATTGTATTATATGGGCGATCTCTTTCCCTGAACTTTCGAAGCAGTCATTTATCACGCGGTAAAAGTTGGGTCTTTTTTATATAGACATTTAAGTTTTTCCGAATTTAACGATCGATTTTTATTCATTCTGTCACTGTTGGAATTCTTTTCGAAAGGCTATTGAAGCGGTGATTTTATTTTTTTCAGTGTTGTTTTAGATCTATTTCGTTCAGTTAATAATTAATTAAATAAATAAAAACTAGACATTTTTACTTTTAGATTTGAATTCAGAATAATATTTTTTGTAAAAATTCAAATCAATATATAATAATTCAATATTTTGCGCCATACCCTACATCTCATTATTCTGGATAAAACTATCATTGTACCATAAATTTATTAAAAATAATACATGAGTTTTTGTACAGCAGAACATTAACTTTTGATCGATTCCAATTTACAATAATGTTTTCTATATCTGGGGAAAACCACTAACCAAAATTAACGTCAAATTTCCTTCTCCACCAATATTTGTGGCGGTATTATTAAACAAATCAATCAATTAATCAATCAATATTCTCACCATACAGCACATCGCTCAACCCCCGTTGAGTACAGTAATTGCGCGTTTCGACACGCGAGCGAGAAGCGGAGATAGAGCGAACAATTCGGCGGTGCTAAGCTTTACCAGCGCGTATAACGTTAATGAATGGAGTGTATCATTTTGGCGATTGATGTAAATCTATACGCCAGCGCGAACGCGAGAGCGACCGTCTATTCCTGCAATGTAAATGGACAACGAGATGCGGCGGGCGCCACTCACATAGATACGGACTAAATCAAACATTCGCTTTAATTGACTATAGTCGTGTGCGATAAATCGAATGCGATTTTTAATGACATATTTTAGCTTGATTGCAAAGCTATGTGAAACTGTATTAGAAGTAAGAGGATTATTTGTTCTAAATTGTTCACGTATACTACTGCGTATGTTATATAGAAATGTGCATGTAATGCGAATACTGTCTGTACTACGTCGTGCTGTACCACAGATATAACGCACCGATGGCAGTCAGATTGGCGGACTATACTGATCATTTAACTAACATTCATAACCGCCCGAACATCTAAGATGCGGAAGATACCTACAGCAGTATATTTCGCGCGTGATTACGTGCAGTCCGATCATGAACGCGCTTTCAGAAAATTAGTACAGCTGATTAAAAAACGCAATACTTGCAGTCATTGCTACAACCCCAAACACGTTATTTCAGATGCATTTTAACCACAGGGTTAACATTTTATTGTTATTGTAACTATTTTGTTATTATTGTAAGATGATTATATGTATTATTGTGGTTTGATAAAATTTATCGCGTTGAATCTATTGTATATTAGACCAATCGATTTAGTTTACGTCTAGTATTGATTCGGTGAATTTTCGTAAAACTATAATTATTTTAACGGGGTCATTATATACCTTAGGATTTTGATATCTAATTTTCACGGAAAAAAGGAGATTGAATTACCTATATTTTAAAGCAATATATATCATAAAGAGGCATTATTTCTGAGAAAATAAGCGAAGGTAGAAGTTTCCAAATCCATTTTATAGATAGATACAGCATTTACAATATTATAGCTTTTTTGTAACTTTTCTTTGGAACTCCTTGATGAATTCTCATGGGTCAGTGCTTTAAGGTTCTATTGGCCGTAAGGTCGCTGCCAAAAGTTTGTGAATTCGATAAACTGCAATAAATAATTGTATGCGATAATTGATCAAATTTAAATTCTTGTGGGTGATTCAGGAGTATAATACGGATATAATAAGCTTTAAAAATTGAAAATCGAATAAAAATTGACAAAGTTCTGCTATTTTTTATAGTTACAAAAACTGAGTCATTAAGTAAATTTTTAATACTGAAATCGACAAAGTGCCAAACTTTTAATTTTGATTCGATTTTTAATTTCTAAAGCTTATAATATTCCTGACATGATTTGTAATCGGTTAGGAGCATTGAAAATTATCTATTTACCCTAGATTATTTTGTTATTGTTGTTTTAATATTAGTCACTTAACTTTTGGCAGGGACTGTACGGGAAATAAACTGCAATAATAAATAATGCCGGATAAATAGTCGATTTTCAATGCTCCTAACCGATTATAAATCATGACAGGAATATTATAAGCTTTAGAAATTAAAAATCGAATCAAAATTAAAAGTTTGGCACTTTACTTACTAAATTTACTCAATGAGTCGATTTTTGTAACTATAAAAAATAACAGAACTTTGTTAATTTTTATTCGATTTGCAATTTTTAAAGCTTAATATATTCGTATTATACTTCTGAATCACCCACAAGAACTTAAATTTGGTCAACCATCGCATACAATTAATTATTGCAGTTTATCGAATTCACAGATATTTGGCAGGGACCTTATAGCCAGTACATCCTTAACTCTTTGTATTTTGTGCAGTTATGGTCCAAAACTCCAAAGAGTTATTATTTCAGTATGTAATTTTAAAATTTGAAAACCCGGATAAAGTGCTTAATTTTAAGATTTTTAAGCGACCTTGTTAAATTATTTCATGAACAATGAGTGAATATGATATTGCTTTAAATTATAAAATGAAGTCATGTTCTCGAATCCATTTAATTAATTAATTTATATAAGAATACGAGAAAAAAAAATTACATATCACGTAGAACCATTACTTCAACATTTGCAAGGTACTGACTGGCTACTAACTCCTATATTAAATTCTTCTGCAAATTCAATTCATTAACTTGTCAGAGTAATGAGAATTCCTCTGGAAATCAAATTTCGCTAATAACTCTATATATTAGACTCGTACACAAAGGGAAATAAAGTAGAAGCCGACGAATCCTTTTGAAATCACGTCAAAAATGTATTAATTATCGTACTTTTAATAAAATTATATTATCAATTACGATCGCATTGTTGAAATAATAATAAATTATACTTAATAAGAAAAGGATGCCAATAACGTGCATAGAAGATTTAAATGACTTGGGGCTTCTCAAAACGTAAATTTTAATAAAATTAATCTTATTAAGTATAGAGAAAATCAAGAAGAATTTGATGAAAATTGGAAAAAAATAAGTAAAAAATTTCAGGCACGGTTAGACATCGTACATTGAATACTTCGAGTGAACAATTTTTTTTTACTTCATATTTTAGAGAGTTATAAACGGTGATATTACAATAGTTTCATACGTTCTCGACTCTATTTTTAACATAAACAAAAAGTATATTCTAAATTTCTCAAACGAAACAAGCACAAACTATAGATAAAAAAGGCAGTTTACAACAGAGCAAAAAACATGCAGCCTGCACGTGGAGCGCGAAATCACCAGGTTGTCGGCTCGGCGAGCAGCAGCAGCAGTCGAGTAAAAAATTCACCGAAACGCTCGCTCGTCGTCGCTCCTATACCCTCCATCTCCCCGGTCACATACCTCTTCGTCCTTCCCCGAAAGAGCAAACGCGCGCGTGATAAATAAGTCAAGGACCCGCGTGCGCCCGCTTACCACGCGATACTTTGAAAGACGATACGTTATACCTCCCCCCGCCCCCCCATCCCATCGCGTATCCAGCGCCGCGCGGAAACGTCTTACTCCACTTGTACCCCAGCACGCGCGCAGTAGTGTGAGGAACGAAGCGCGTGCGTCGCGTTATCAATCAAAGGAGCTACACACGCGCGCGTGGTGTATAGATGAAAAATTTCGCGCCCGCGCGAGCACACGTGTCGGTGGCGGGGCGTTGTTAATGGCCCTCCATTAGGAGCCAAGACGGCGAAGGAGAGCGAACGTAGGGGTATGTGTGTGTGTGTGTGTGTGTGTATAGGAGGGAAGCTACTGCTGCGGACGATAGATAACCAATTTGTCCGCTAATCTTTGCTCTACGACGAGCCAGGGCTGCTGCTGCTCTTTCGGTCCGTGTGCTCGTTAGGTCGGCGCTGTATTGGTTTCTCTCGAGGAGGATCGTGGCAGGGGAGCCGAAGAGTGAATTCGATACACCCCCGTCGGACAAATCCTTTCCCGAGCAATCGTCGATCGGGGACGCGGGCGTTAACGTATTATTTATGTCGGGTGATTCTTTTCGTATTTCCGCGCGCGCGGTGTATTTATCGATGGGATTTGCCCAAGTGGGGGTTTAGTCGGCGGGCCGAGGATGTAGTGATTCCATTATTTGCAAGAAATCAGTATCATTATTGTGCCTGGAAAGAGATTACGATTGAAATAAATCTATCGACTTTGCCGGGCCAATAAATTTGTTTGATAGCGTCGTTGAAATTATTTCAGCTTTTATATTGTTTTAATGATAAATTTTGTTACTGATAAAATTATAATTATTTTTATACATTTCATTAAATAAAATGGTGTTATATAAGTTGAAATATATATGAGAATGATTAATTCTCAAAAAGTTTTTTGAAAATAGAATAAGTAATTTTGTAATATCAGCTTTATAATTATAATGCATTTCTGAAATATGTATTTATTTTATTTTCTTATTTTCTCATAGAAACTGTAATTTCTGATATATTATTTGTCGCTGGATATCATTACATTGACATACTTTACACGTATTACGCATGTATTTATTTTAAAGAATTTTATGAGAGACCTATTTTGAATTACGCTGAAGCGAAACGTTTGCGTTTTAAGCGACGAATTTAGCCTGTTAATTAATGTACAATTTCCAATTGCCCATTCCATGCACATGAATAATTTCGACTCTTTTTCACCGTCAAACCATAATTATTCAAATATTGATTATTACGTTTCACTTTCCATGCAGAGCAGGCTGCAAAATTAAATTCCTCTCTTAAAATAAATCGTTATGCAATGCTACGCGTACAAATGTATTTTTCGATTTGCATACCCGTATCCCAAAGACGTCAATTACATAGTGTTCTAAAAAAGATAACAAATTAAATGGTATGTAATTTCAGCTTTTTCAAACATTATTTTGTACAATGACTATTGTACAAAATATACAAAACGAGATAGCTAGTTTATTAGAATAAGTAATAAAAATAATTGGACAATCATTAAAATGTAGCATAAGTATTGTACAACGCTACATATAGAGAAATTAGATACATCGTTAAAAACTCTATTAAAAACAAATAAAAATTAAAATAGCCCCATTTCAGTCAATTCGCGATAAAATGGCTATAGAAAATGTTCGAAAAATCGTTTCACAAATGGGAGAAAAATTGACGATTTCCAGCAAAATTCTGTTCAATAAACATCAAAATACTTTCAAAATAAAAAAAGTGTACTTTCAAAATAATAGGGATTTTTCACTTTGTCATTCTTTCAGTGTTTATAAACATTTTTGTTAAATATATTTAACAAAAATTTGAAAAAATTAAAACATCGGCCTTTCATCATGTGTTCGTTGTAATAAAGAGATACCAGCAATGTATCTAATTCTCTTCAGAATGTGTAACGCATAATAAATGTAAATTTTTCTAATAAAAGCGACTAATTCATTAACTCTGTAAAAGTCGCCTCACTCTTGCCTCGCATAACGTAAACATTGTTATTTCAACATCCATTTATGCATGGAACAACGCGCGTCATCCTACAAAACGTCGACTTTTTGCATTACGCAAACCACGACAATGCGACACATTCATCCGAGCTCTCGCGACAAAATGTTGTATACGCACCCCCTCTCCCGCCTCGCCCCTACTACACAACGCATCCGGCAAATGCATAATTCTTACGAGGTAATTTTTCGCGGTCACAGGCGGGCCAGAGATAAAAATAAAAATAAACCAGCCCGCCACCACAGCAGCAGCAGCAGCCGGCGCGAGCGTGGCCGCCGCAGCCGCGCCAACGAAGTTCATTATTATATGCGGCGCGTTACGACGAGACGGGCGGGAGGAGAGGGCAACATTTTATTTCACCGTTGCACCGCGTTGCAACGCGCGAACGAACAGCAGCAGCCGCCACCGTCGCCGCACGTGTGACACTCTCATTTGCTAAACGTGACACGTGGTCACGCGTCAGCCGACGAAAAAAATAAAGGGACAGAGCGCGCGCACGAGCTTATTCCGGGGAAATAGAAAATTTGAGAGAGAAAGAGAAAAAGAGAAAGGGTGGGGGGAGGAGTAGATAGGCGAAAAAATGTCCCTGCGGACGAAACTTGGTGGCAGCAGAGCTGGCGGTGGTTGCGAGCGCGCCGAGTCATAAAATATGCAAAACGCGAATGCAAATCCATGCAATATGCATGAAAATGCGCAAAACGCGGCCGCGAAATATTGGATACGTAATGCGGTGGCAGCGCCGCTGGAACTCTCTATCTCTCTTTCTCTTTCTCTCGCTCTCTCTGTTACGCTAGTGTACTCTTCGTTTTGCCGGCAGACGGATTTTTTTTCCCTTTTGCATCGGGGATGCGACGCTTTTTTCACCGTTGTTCGCCGAAGAAGAGCGAAAAAGTGGTGGCAGTGTGCAATGGTTTTTTTATAACGCTCGCGCGGTGCAGTTTGCATGAGAATTTTCATCAACACAGCCGAGAGTCACGAAATTAGCTGGTACACGCGTATTACACGCTATGACGTCGTTACGCGCTACTTTGCCCGTACTCTGCTAAAAGAAATCAAATTTTCTTCGCATTTGCGTTATTACGAGTCTTCTTTCGGGTCTTTTAAAGTCGACTGAAAGTCGTAGACTTTTTAAATATAAGCTAACTCGAGGTAATTCGGCCGTAGATCCAATTCGTCCATACACACATATTTCCTCGGTACCACTTTATATGCAAAAGCTTAATTAGAAAGTTAAGTAGTTAAAAAATGTGAGAAATATGTATTATAAATTATTTCAACGTGTTCTGAATCTCTTTCACTTGTTTGCAAGTCTGAAAAGTGTCAGTATTAGCTTATACACACGCTAAGTGCGCAGTTTGCTAGTTTTTTTTTTTTTATTTAGCTCTTATACCGAGGGTAATTTCATTTTGGAAGTTTCCGGAAGTTTTTCGCTTGAAGATAGATTGTATTTTATATTATGTTTATACATTTTTGTCGATTTTGCTTTGAGAAAAAATGAAAAAACTTTTTCGGATTAAATTAGCCGAAGTATAGCGAAAAAGCTCTTTTTGCATTTTTGTTTTGTGGGAAGTTAATATCACTTCGATATATTTCGATGTCTCTTTAACGATTTTTTCTAAACATACTTACCGAACAATACAAAATCTACGTACAAATATACGACACATATTTTTCAGCCTATACAATACGCCTCTCGAACTCCGACAGACACTCCATTATACACGCGTTGAAAAATCCGACGGAAAAGCCATATATACTATATCCATTTCTAGCCGTCGCATCGTAAACCCGAGACCGGCTTCCATTCATCCGCACCGCAAGATATTTTTGCCGAAATCCATATCGCTCCTACCCCCTTTCGGATTTGTTTAGACTGCAGCTCGCGATGCAGGCGGACAGTCGTGGGTGAAATGCGAGAGAGAGAGTAGAGAAGCGAAATGCTGCATGCAGCCTTCGAAGTACACACTCCACTCGCGCCATAACAGTAACATTTAGAGGACTACAGGCTCTGCACGCGCGCGGCTTCGCCTATGGCGCACTTACGTATATAAAAGCGCGCCCGTCTCTCCCTCCCTCCGGGTGTGCACAGCAGCCACAGTTAACGATCCCTGTGAGCTTTTCGTCTCTGAACCGTGATCGGGTTAACAACGCTCTACCCCTCCCACGATGTCGTCGTCGTCGTCGTCGTTCCCGTCTCTCTTGCTCCGTCTCTGTTTCGCCCTCTTCAAGCCGCGCGTAATGGCCTCTAAAGAGACGTCTGCCTTTTCAAAGGCTGCGCGCAGGTTTCTCTACGCGCCATGGTTGCTTCTGTATACCGCTGCAAGCTTTATCCAATGCGTGTCCTACGTACATTGTCAATCAAATTGGAGATCGAGCTAATACAGTGATTGTTAAGGTTCGAGGCCGTTTATCGTCTGACTTTTTGCCAACTCGGCTTCTTCGATATTATTTTTCGTTTAAATAAGTTCAGTCAAAGTTTGACACTTTGACTTATACTACGACGAATAGTTGCATTTTTTCGAGAAATTATTCTAAATTAGGCTATACCATAATCTATTCATTCAGCATATATATTTTATACTACGACAATCATGTTTTCTTTTCACATGTTTTCTTATTGCTGTGTCAGTGGAGTGAATCTACAAATTTAATACTTCAAAGTATTCCTACACCAAGCTACTGTAAAGAACCCAAAAAAGCTCTAATATCCTGCGGAAAAATTCAGGACAATAATTATCCACAAAGTCGAGCAAAAAACAATGACACGGCTGTGTCAGCAGCACCGTAAGCAACTCAGCACCTCAGCGAATGACCGTGAAAGTCAATGTGTGCGTGGCGCCCCGCAAAACGAAGGCTGCTTGTCATGCAAAACAAGCGCGGAAAAGGATTTCGAGCGCGAACTAGAGGAAACGCACCAGTAGCAGCCTTCTCTCTCTCTCTCCGCCTCCTCTCCTCCCACATTCTCGCGCTCTCCCCCGAGATCTGTTTTTATAGGCTGCAGTGGGGAAGCCGACGCGCTCGTATCTCTCGGGCGCGAAAATATTTGCAAATTGCGTCGCGGCGCAAGTTTCATCAATTTTAATCAATGCAAATACTCTTTAAAGCCTCGCCTACGTCCCCCTTCCCCTGTTTTCCCAACGAGCGCGGAATCCCGCAGCCACGTGTAAGGATAATAAATAATCCAAGCGCGAGTTTGCGCACGCTAAAAAGTACTTGGTAACGAGCGTACCGTGGGTGGTGTGTACTTTTGCAAATAGCGTGCGGAGGCCAGGATCATGATGTAATTCCGTTATTTTGATTGATTTCGAACGGAAAGAGAAGCATACGTAGAATTTTAAGCGCGACTGCGTGGGTGGTTAGCTGCGCATAGATCTTTCGAGTGAATATTCAAGATAGTGGTTTCAAGTTATTTCGCAACAACTAACTCAGTATGTATAGGCTTTAAAACAAAATTACGGCCTTTTAATCTCTCCGGGGGGCCGGGGGAGGGGCAAAAAAACGCACGCAATTTCACGTGAAATATTTTAATGAGCGCATAATGCCCGCCGGCTCTTCGTCATTTATTCACTATCGGCTGAAATAGACGGTCGATATGTGTTATACATATATATATATACATAACAAAATAAACCGCGCGCGCCAGGCGCACGTGCGCTCGTAAATTAAATATGCAGCGCGAAAACCTCGCGCTCGCGCGGCCTAAAATTTTTACGCGATAATTTAGCTCTCGGCCTTTGGCGCGGGCAGATAACGTGGGCGTGCGGAGCGGAAATTGCGCGGCAGTTGCGCGAGCGAGCGTGCGTAAGTGTATGCGTGTGTGTGTGTATATAGACAGCGTTTACCAAGTCACGGGGCTGGGCAAACGGCGTGACGAGCGCGACAGGCGAGGCTAATAGGGTTGATTTTACGGGGCGGCGAATTTTTACGCTCCGATTTATCTGACATTTCAGCTGGTTAATGCTTAAATTGTCGACCACTACCGCTGCTGCCGTCGCGTATTTTCGCGCTCTTTTCGAGTCATGTATACACACGCGTGTGCGAGCGGGTTTTTTTACTATCTCATTTGAGGACTCTAATGATTCGCATGGCTAGCTTGTTGGCTATCAGGGCCGCCGATGAGTCTGCTAATGGAGTTGCTCTTTCGATTTGAAATTTTTTTCGAAATCGATTACAACTGGCACTTGCTTCATTAAATTCATTAAATACGAACGTAGATTATACTTTATAAAGTTAAATTTCCGAATTTGTTAAAATGATTAAACAAGTACAAGAAAATAACAATGAAATAGCAATAATTAATATTGAGTCGAAGCAATTTTTTCTACGTTTAGAAATGCTATCAAGCCTCGATTAATGTCACGCAATCAAATCCTCGAGACTTATTGCAGCCGTCCTTGCCAATCCATCACGTCAACTTACCATTATTAGCTCAAAGCACAGCCAACCCCTCAGGACAAAAACTACCGGCAGTCCGATATAATTCAAACCGTCCGTCGTCCACAATTCCTGCACTATTTCATCTCAGCTAGACCACCGCAAAACTTTCCTCCCATTGAAATCATCATCATCATCATCATTACGAAAGTGAGACAGACCGTCAGTGTGTGTGTGGGAGAAGAAGGGAGGTAAAAAACATATAGCGAACGCTTTAGTTGCATCATCATCCAAGGCGGCGAGGCTCTCCAGGCAGGGTTAATCGTCGCACTTCGCATTCGGGCTCGGCCCTCGCGCTTCGTATACCCGTAGCCTCGTTTTCCCGCGGGCGCTCACGCACATCCGGCGCGCAAAGTGACTTATCGTGTCGGAAGAGCGCAGCCGCGCAGCCGCGCGTGAGCGCCGATGTATATATACGAGGGACGACGAGCGAGGGGCCAAGGGAGAAGTGCGACGAGGCACGTTGCATTTGGGATAGAACCTACGTGAATGAAGCGCGACGAGGATTTCGTGTTGCGAGGTGGTAGGTTGTTCGACAATTTTAATGGTTTATTTAGTAGTGGAGATGGTAGCCAAGTTTTGCTAAGGTTTTGGTTAGGTTCGACTGAGATATTTTCGGGTTGAATGAATAAACTAACGAATGTGTATAAATGTGTGCTTTGGCAAAGAATCTTATTTTTTTTAAGCATCTGTTTACGCCGACACTTTTGACGAAGAAAACCCGCTTCAATTCGGCCCCACCCCGACTCACCATCACAAAGAGAAAGCAGAAACCTTTGCAGCGGTGTAACTTGCACGCGAGCCGAGCACGCGGATCGACATTACCGTGTATCATTTCATGTTACCATGCATGACCGGCAGCATCGAATTCACCAACGACGTCGAAAAACACGCGATGGCGACGTCGTCGACGGCAACTTCTCGTATAAACTCGAACGTGCCACAAGCCTATCGCGTTTCAAAGAGCCAACGCGCGCGCACGTTATAATGAAGCGGCTGCAAAGATCTCAGAGAGTCGGGGAGAGGGAAAGAGATAGCCTTAGAATTTGCATCTTTCAACTCGATGTCTTTGAGCAATCGATATATACCGTATAAAGGAGAGGGAGATGGGAAATCGAAAGTTTTCTTATGCAGCAGTATGCAGCTGCGGCCCTGCTGCCTTGCGATCTAATTAATCCCGCTTTGCTCCATTCCGCAGAGAGAGAGAGAGAGGGGGAGAAAGGGGGGAAAAGAGAGGGAATGGGAAGACAGAACGGTATAACGGCGAGTCGCTTCGAAAGAGCGGATCAGAGCGAGCGAACGCGCGAGCGAGGAGAAAAGGCCGCTTTCGCGCGCATCCGTCTTATACATACACTTGACTTTGAGCCTTTTCCCGAGTTTAATTGACTCGGAGATTTCCCTCGCGTAAGCGCGCCGCGTCTGCGCCTCGAACGCTCGCCCGCTCTCGTTTAGAAGAAGAACTTACAGATTTTCCTCTTCCTCTCTTTTTCCACGCTCCCCACCTCCCACAGAGTCACCGCCTGCCCCTGCGCCTTATATTCGCGGAACATCGCTTAACGACTTCCTCTTTTACGCTCGTAGGTAAAATCAAACGAACGCAGAAAGAAGGGAAAGAAGAGAGAGAGAACGAGAGTTATTGAAAGGGTAAGCGAGACAGAGAAAAAAAATCGCGATCGCAAGCTCGCTCGGACTATATACCGACTCGAAGCGACGGGAAGTACGCGCACGCGCGTGTGTGTGTGTGTGTGTGTGTGTGTGTGTGTGTGTGTGTGTGTGTGTGTGTGTGTGTGTGTGTGTGTATATATATATATATAAACTGGAGCGACGGGAGAAAGAAGCATATATAGAGGCTCGAGGACGGGCAAATGGATATTACGCGCTCGCTCGCTCGCTCACCCGTACACATGCACACACACCGGCCCTTCTTTATCTCAGGAGTTTCAGGAACGACGAGCGGCTGCGCGTGCGGAAGGGAGAAAGAAGGTAAGATACTGCGCGCAAGCGCGCCTGGGAAAGGTACCAGCGCTCGCGCGCGCCACGCCGGAACGAGGCGAGGTTAATGGAGTAGAAACAAATTTAAAAAGCCCCCCCCCCTCCACACGCCCTCCCCCACTTCTCTTATATATACCTACGCGAATTCTGTCGGCGAAGGCGAGGAAGACGCATGAGGGAGAAGTAGATGAGAGCGCGCGAGCGTTATATATACATTCGCGCGCGCAGAGCCGAGAGAGGGAGAGAGTAAATAAAGCCGTGGAGAGGAGCAAGGTAATGCGTTTCGAGAACATTGCCAATGAGCGCGGAGGTGCGAGATGGCAAAAAATGGAGAGGAGGAGGGAGGAGGATGTTATCGGCCGTGTATGCATCGTCGACAATCCGTGGCTATATATATATATATATATATAGAAGAGGAGAAACGTTGTTTCACTTTCTCGGGTGACGCGAGGATGCGAATTTCGTTTACTCTATGTATTTGCCGCTCTCTTTGCTCATAATGTTATGAATTTAGAAAGCAATGCATTTTTAATGCCCCTTCCTTAAATTGTCATTTCCTATATTCTATGGTCTCCAATTTAGAAAATGTCAAATAAGCTTAAAAAAAAAAGTACGAATACGAAATTTCCGTTTTACCGAAAGCAACAGCATGATTTTCAATAAAAGAATATTCTCCATCGGTATTCGATAATCTCGTTATCGGATCACATACATGAAATATACAAACTAAGTTATAGATTATGGAATCCCGCTCTGAATGTTTTAGAATGTCAATACCCCTCAAACACACTCTCCGTTTTATTACATCACAGCGGTCGCTGGCATACGCTGCAAATTTACATTTTTATCGAAACTTTTCAACACGGAGCGGCGTTAGCCTTGTTTAGAACACGAGCCCGCACGTATATGCTTTTCCCACCCGCATGCGCAATTATTGCGTGCGCATCATTTCCGCTTGCACGCGCCCCCCCCCCCCCTTTCTCGCCCCGGCGGCACGCTATACACACATCGGTTTTTTAAATGAAGAATTCGGATATCCGAGCGACATAAAACTTTCGTTTACGATTTTGCGCGAGAGCGCGGCCCGCGCAGCCACGTTATGCATGTTGAATTACACCCCGCGCCGGTTGTGTACATGAATTTATCGAATGACATCGTGCTATAAAAATTTTACGAGACGTACGTGACTGCATTCCACGCGCCGCGTTCGCGGTCTTCTCCTCTTTTCTATGTGCGTGTACGCACCCACAGGCCCTTTGTGCAACGGACTGTTGTATAGAGGTGTGTACGCGAAGTATAAAAAAAAAACATTCGACCGATACGCTTTTATTATCTAATTCTACTAATCGCGAAAGAATGTATATATGCATATTTCTTCCGATTTTTTTATGTCGCAGGTACAGGGTGAGCTAGGGAAGAGAGCGATAACAAACACGTACACACAATTAGCGGGCTGAATTCGTTACTGTGCGCTCAGTTCTAGCTAGTCGAGTTTTTTGTTTCCCCGGTACGGCCGGATACGCCAGTCCATGTTTTTGTGACTGCGCGGGTGCATGCACGCAAAAGTGAAAGTTTTTATTTCTCTGCGTACTCGGTTCTGCTTGTATCTGGAGTGAGTGTAGGTGTTACTGCGGCTGTCGAATCTTATGGGGGGTTGCTCTAATACCAGCAACATTGTGCACATGCATCGTTGATATTACTACGGCCTCCCTGTGCTTAGACATGGTACTATAATATCCGTACACCACACCAAATAAGCAAGTCCATAGTAATAATAGCAGTGACGTGCAAGTTTGGAGGTAGTTTTATAAATTTGTTCGGGACTTTTGGGTATGGAAACGTATTCGATTCTATAAACAATATGGTCCAAGTTTCACTGGTACATAGAATCATCCATCATAATTTCTTTACGTACAGTCGAACTATATTAACTCAAAGCTGATATATGAAAAAAATACCGCA
Organism: Torymus aiolomorphi; assembly: GCA_036365515.1. Taxonomy (NCBI): domain Eukaryota; kingdom Metazoa; phylum Arthropoda; class Insecta; order Hymenoptera; family Torymidae; genus Torymus; species Torymus aiolomorphi. Next base: position 143,045,252 of record CM070877.1, read on the forward strand.
GTTACATCCATTTACCCCACATGTAATATTGTATTCATGAAGAATTTGTATATAAGATCGTAAAAACTTCATGATTTGAATTTGTCAATGAATTAATTATTAATTATCTTACGATCAGGTAGATAATATGGATGTAGTTTGTTACAGGAGAATCAGAGCATGTTTGAAGCTTACCTGCAACAAAAGAAACATATATAGAATTATAATGCATTTTTTAAATTATTCACTTATAAAAGATAAATAAGCAAATACATACCCGCGCAAAAAAAAATTTGTGGGCCATACATTGCCCACAGTGTTGGACAAGTATGGGCAATATATGGGCCATTGCAAGCCACATTAGAGCAATATATGGAAGATACTCGGCCCCGGCGCCTGAGCCGAATTCGGGCTGGAATCGGGCCATAGTATTCTCACCAGTATCCCATATAGTTCCCATATAGTTGCAATATTAGTCCCATATTTATTTTCATGAGAACCATTAACAAAAAAAACAACATAAATAAATAAATAAGCGTAAAAGACAATCCTATTGTGCATCTAGTGGGACTGTAAAATATATAAAAAAAAAAAAAATTCTTTGAGTGGATTCGAACCTCGAACCTTTGAATTACTAGACTTGCTCGCTACCGACTGAGCTATTTAGTTACGTTTATATCAAAGGATCAAATGGAGATTATCTAGGCTGTAATCTGAAACGAATGATGATGTCGTTCAAGTATTAACCTCCATTTGATTCTTTGATATAAACATAATTAAATAGCTCAGTCGGTAGCGAGCAAGTCTAGTAATTCAAAGGTTCGAGGTTCGAATCCACTCAAAGATTTTTTTTTTTTTTTATAATAATTTTACAGTCACAGTACATGCACAATAGGATTGTTTTTTACGCTTATTTATTTATTTTTTGTTTTTTTTTTGTTGATGGTTCTCATGAAATTAAAAATATGGGACTAATATGGGAACTATATGGGATACTGGTGGGAATACTATGGCCCGATTCCAGCCCGAATTCGGCTCAGGCGCCAGGGCCGAGTATCTCCCATATATTGCTCTAATATGGTTTGCAATGGCTCATATATTGCCCATACTTGTCCAACACTGTGGGCAATATATGGCCCACAAATTTTTTTTGCGTGGGATATATAAATAACATAAAGAGATTATATTTACACTTAAAAAATATGTCCCTTATACATTTACTTTAATTGAAACTATAAACAAAAGTATCAAGAGATTTAAATTCCATTACGGCCTAACGACCACCCGACCATCGTACCTAAAAAAAGGTACGCCCTTTTAATTATAAAAATAAACCACGAGACTCGCGCGATAAATCTAGCCGCAATCTAATGAAAAACCGCGCTCGTGCGCGCGCGAACGAGACGTGGCGAATTTATCCCGAAACCGGATTTCGGCGACCGCGCGCCGCGCATCGTATTTCATTCGGATGCGGATAAGTAAGTCTCGCGCGGGGGGCGCAATCGGCGGGCGCGTGCGTGCGGCAATCGCTGCGCCGCGATCTACGACGACGACGACGTAAAAACGAGGGGCCGGAGGGCGAGAGAGAGAAAAGAGGCTTGGCCCGCGCGCAAGACAAATGGAAAATGAGGAAATGGCGGAGAGCGCAACGACGACGCTCCGATGCATTCTCGCGTTAGCATCGGTTTAATATAAAACGATTTTACGAGCTGAATAAAAAAGCCATTAGTCGCCGCGCGGCTCGCGCGCTGGCCTATTGGAGCGAGCGATAGGAGAAGAATGACTAGAGAAGGAAAAAGGGATTGTCGTCGACGACGCGCGTGTGTGAGAACTGGCTCGTCACGCGATGCGTGCGCGTATTAAAACTTGCTCGCGCCGTATAACGACGCATGAGGCGCTGTGTGCATGATGACGACGATACGTGAGAGAGAATAGCTCTGCTCTCTCGCGTATTTTCATGTTACAAGAAATTTTCCTCATTTTACGCGCGGATAGCGAAGATTGAAAGAAAGGTTTTCATTTCGCGCGACAGTGGGTACACGAAAGGATAAACAAAAGCTCTCTCGTACCCTCGGAGCTCGAATAAAATTATTTCACGAGCTTTTTTTTGTTCTCAGGTATTTGCAGCGGCTTTAATGTTCCGCGAATTGTTTTATATTAATAAAAGTAGGAAATGAATTTCGCAGAATTTACAAGCCGAATAAAAATGATGATATTGTTGAATGATATTAAAAACAAAATTATAATTGTGAAATAACAACAAAATTATGATTATAAATTGAAAGAGTCGGTTCTATATGAAAAATTCACGCGACAACAGCAGCGAGATTATGAAAGTCGACCCGTCGATTAAACATTGAATCTAAAAGGGCGTTATATTTCACGCGAAAAGCAGAATACTATAAAATCCGTAAAAATAAGTGGCAGTGAGAAGCGCTACCGACAACCGGTAGTTATACGTAGCTTTTAGCAGAATGCGAGCAAGGAGAGAATGAAACCCGACAACTCGAGTGTACAAGGGATTCTCTCACTCTTTTCTTTACGACCAAGCGACTCGAGTTTTCAATTTTGGCTTAGCGCCGCGCGCACGCGCGTTGGCGCGTCTTGAGCGCAAAACGCAAGAACGAGAGCAATCAAGAGGTGGCCCCGGGCGGTCTACCCCGGATCACAGTGGCAGCAGAGACCCGTGCACTCGAACTTCTTGGGAGAGGAGGCTTAGTGTACGTGCGTATATGTGAGCGATGATAAGGCGGAATATTGCACTAGGTGGTGAGAGCTTCTTAATTCTTAACGTACCTTTTTAATGGAACATTTTTTCGTTTTCACTTAAGAACGACAGTCAATTTCAAGCTCTTATGTTTTAGTCTGTTGCCTTCTAAACGCAAGAAGAAGGAAATTTGTATAGTGTAGAAAGAGTTTCTGAATTATTTTGTAGACTGTTTCCAAACATTGGTACTCGGCAATTTATAAATATTAGTCTTGAATGTCTACATTGCTTGGGAAATGTTAACATTTCGTTACATGGCAATCTTTATTTTTTTCAGGATTGGAGTATGACTACTTAAAAACCCTTGTAAATATCACGCATATGTATTATCAAAAGATGTGAAACAAAAGCAAAACAAACGGCAAAACAGACTGCGAACAAATGCAAATTCATTGTAGTTGTAAAGCCTTCGTCGCCGATTATCATTACATGTCATCAACTGGATGAGGTGTATGCATGAAAATCCCTTTAAGCAGCCAAAAACTACAAAGGACGAGAAAGAGATAAAAAAAAAGGAAAAGGAAATACGAGAAAAGAAAGACAGGGTTGCGAGGCTCAGCATTAAAACGATCGGGAAAGAAGGAGAGCCTAGACACATACGCCGCCCCGATGGAATCGGGCCAATGGGATACACTATCTTTTCCCGCTCTTCGTCTTTTCTGTACTCGTCGGTCCTTATTTCTGGCTTCCTTATTCTCTTGGTTCGGAATGAAGTTGGAGAATTCAAGAAACTCTACAAGCTAGCTGGTAATTTTGGTTAGCTCAAAATGAAAGATCAAAGTCAATATTTGCCTACCTGTATTGAACTCTTTAATCTTAAATACGAGAAACTGGAGCAAAAGTGGACATGGAGGTTGAAACAGATTCCTTATTTTGTCGGTACGACTTCTACAATCTGTTGGAAAACTATTATATCTCATATTCCGGAAGAAACTAAAATATCTCATATTCCGGGGAACCCTTTTATTGTCATTTTTCACTCAGTCAGGGTGACGAAAATAGCCTCATTAGATTTGTTTAAGAACTCCTCTTTTTTTCTCTGAAATAAGAAGTCACATTTTAATACATAAATGTAAACTAATTATTTCATACTTTTTACATATAAAAGTGGGTATATTTACCTTACCTTAAAACTTTCTCCGATGGGCCTTTTATATGGTCCAGAACCATAGTCATCGATGAAACAAGTTTTTTCACTAACCGTAAGCTTTGAAATTTTCCTGTGGATGGATTGACTCCAGATTTGAACTAAATTACTCCTGAATAGTATAATTCTCATATGAGTGTAGGGATTTTTGATCTAATGAGAAAAAAAATTGTGCTGTTTTTCAAGAGTTTTTTTTTTTAATTTTTTTTAAATTTTTTATATTTTTTCATAATTTTTCTGATGTAAAAATTTTTTCTGACATTTAATCCTAAATCCCTACACTCATATGAGAATTATACTATTCAGGAGTAATTTAGTTCAAATCTGGAGTCAATCCATTCACAGGAAAATTTCAAAGCTTACGGTTAGTGAAAAAACTTGTTTCATCGATGACTATGGTTCTGGACCATATAAAAGGCCCATCGGAGAAAGTTTTAAGGTAAGGTAAATATACCCACTTTTATATGTAAAAAGTATGAAATAATTAGTTTACATTTATGTATTAAAATGTGACTTCTTATTTCAGAGAAAAAAGGTGTCTAGTCCCCTTAAGCTTAGGAAGCGTAATGTAAATACCCGGTTTTATACCACAACTTTTTCTTCAGTGTATGTTTTTACATTTACATTTTTAGTATCCTACATGTAAACTGGAAACAACCTTATAAGAGTTAATTTTTTTCTGGTCTTTTTATTCGTAATTAACTATTTTTGAAAAGAACCCGGTCTATAATTCTAAATTTTAAAAACTCTGTGAGAATCAGCAATATTTCAGCAACGAAGGTACCCATTTTTGTAATAGAAAAAAAGATGATAAACATGGATCAACAGAACCGTGAGAAAAAGTATTCTTATTCAAAGTAATCAATTTATATTTTTGAACTTATCGACACACGAACGCGCCCTGACGTGCCAAAAATCGAAGAAAATATAGAGGCCGAAGAAAACAGAAAAGCAGGCAGAGAGACAATTCACGTGGCGCTAGCGCAGGCGGCCTAACAGACTCTCTCTCTCTCTCTCTCTCTCTCTCTCTCTCTCTCTCTCTCTCTCTCTCTCTCTCTCTCTCTCTCTCTCTCTCTCTCTCTCTTTCTCTATCGCACACACGTACACCCACACAGAGCGAGCCAAGGATGGGAGTTGTTTTGGCGGAGGTTATTTTCCGGGCGGACGACTTTGCCGGCTCGTCTAGAGGCGCTTGGATTTTAGGGCCTCTCTCCTCTCCTCTCCACCCTCTCCGTCGCCACTACTTTTTCTCTTTTCACTGAAGTGCGTTATTTCGCTGGCTCGATCTCTCTCGGCTCTGGCTCTCGCCCCTTTCCTCCCTAGTTTCGCCCTCTCTCTCTCTCACCCTTTCCGCAGTACTCGAAGATAATCTCTCTTCGAGACTTCTATAGGATTCTATCGGACATTCATTAGGGGGGAGAAAGGGAGGCCGCATTTGCAATGCGATCCCATTCGCTGCTCAATGATCTACGTTTAATTGTATCCACTCGCTTTTTTCTCTCCACCTCGCAATCCTCCATCGACATCGCCGTCGGCGATGGCAACGTAACCCCCACCATCGCCTTGCTCTCGTTATTCAATGCGCTCTCTCTCTCTCTCTCTCTCTTTGGGAGCGCCGGTCTTTTTATCTCAAGAGGGGGCTGATCGCGCGCGCGCTCGGCTGAAAAACATATACGCGTTTAATTAACGAGTGTGCGCCAGTATATAGCTGCCGAGTTTTAACCTTCCCCTATACGCTGCGTGCTAATTAGCTTTTTATATTTAGGTTGTAACGTTGAATCGTGATCCCGCGCGCGAGTGGAATCAGCTAACTGAATGCAAACAGTGTGCTTATGAGTCGACTTTTTTATGAAAATTCTCTACATAAACTATTTAAATAAACATATCCGTACACTTTTCTCGGTCCAATTTTAGAGTAACTATATCGCGATATTTTATCTGTTAATTCCACGTTAAATCGTTATTTTTAGATCAAATCACAGAATTAGGCATACAGATATTATTAATCTTTCCATAAATTTTTCGTGCAAAATGTATAAAATTTAACGATTTTTGGTTCGATAAATTTTAACAAACTCGCTAAAATAAACGAAAACAATCTCACACATGTTCCCACCCATCTATACGGACTTTAAATCGTTGCCTCGGAAACGTTACCCTCATAGCAAGCGCCATCGATATACATTTTTAAAAAGTTCCCTCGCGTGTGCGCGCGCGCGCACTGAACGCTCTTTCTGCCTTGCGAAAAATCGAGCGGCAAAGTAGAAAATTATAAATTGACGAGAGACGGTGAGCGGCCTAATCACGGGTCATTTACTCGATGGCAGGAGAGAGAGAGAGAGAGAGAGAAAGGGACGCGCGTTATAGTCGCTCTCGCAAAGAAAAATGCCGACACCGAACCCCTCGCTCTCTGCGCCAGCTGTAGCGGCCATTACTTTGTCATTTTGCTTCTCCCTCTCTTACTCTAGAAACTCTGAGAGAACATCTCCGACGACAGAGTGTGTGCACATAATACGGTAGTTTGGGAGGATACGCGAATTTCCAAAATTGATCGGTAAACTTCACCTCATGAAAACATAAGATGTAAGAATATTGAGTGAGTGGAATTCGATGATATTTGAGAATGAATATTTTGGATGATTTAATGATGACCTGCTTTCTTTTATTTTCTCGTTAGAATTTATTGTTATGTTGCTATTAAAAATGTATGTCGATTTCTCATATTCTAACAATAGCATGTTGAATCAACATTTAAAAAAAAAAAGAGATTTTATAGAAATATGAAAGTATTCTTAAACTTGTGCATTATAATTTTGTAGAGGATGGATTTATTTACGCTGTTGTCGTAAAATAGTTTATAAATTTTTGAATTTTATTTTAGCCGAGAGAGGATTATTTTTAAATCTTTTGAAAAATATTGGAAAATCTTTATTTGCTTTTAAAATTAGTACGATTGTGTTAAAAGACTTGTTGTTTATGAGATAATTTTAACTTCATATTCTGAGAGAAGTTAAAAATATATATAATAAAAAAAGCTTAGAAGTAAGTAGCTTATATTTGAAAAGTATTTATTAAAAATCTTCTTATAAGATAAGATATCCTAACAGTTGAAATGAGATTAAAGTATCTGCGATTCGTTTATTATACATGGATCAAAATTGTGATCATTTCGACATCGGATTAAAAATATTGGTAGATACGATAAAGTATTTACGTAATACAGCGCGTCTGAATTATTTGACAAGATAGTATATCAAAATGAACATTATGTCTTTCTCAGCGGTATTAGAAATGAATCATTACTTGAATTCAGCAATATGAATATTATGTAACATATCATAAAAAAACTTCACTCGTATAACGCGTTTTTTTCGACAGGCCACATAACGAAAGTTACGTATATAAGTTACGAAAATACTAATATATTTTCGGCAGTCGTCGGTGTCGTCGACGGGACGGGTTGCTTTTCAAAATCCGTGATGACGGATCGGAAAATAATATATGCGTGGATGCACCCCCGCACTTGTGCCAGCCATTATCTCGCGCGCCCGAGGTGCGGAGAATCGAGGGGGAGGGGGAGGATGACGATGCAACGAAAAATCCCCAGCCAGCACGTCGAAAAATGGAAAATCACGCGCGTCGATATTTCGAGCAGTGGACGCATTTAGAGAGCTTAAATTCGTGTCGTTCGATTTGGCTATACGTATTCGGGGGGGACGGTGATTTTACGATTTTTTTTTCTTTTTTTTTTATCATTTGATGGATCGATTTTTTTCTTCGGACTGACAAATGTGCATACACGCGATGGAAAATGGTTCTATTTGTGACGTTTCAATAGGAGCGGTCGACATTTTAATAAGAGGTTAACAAGAAAAAAAAATAAATAAAAAATAATAAATTCCGTTTACTTATTGAGGCACATAAAATTTTCATTTAAATTTATATAAAACGATTTGCCGAAAAGTATTTGACCTTCGTTAGGAAACGAATTGGTGGCATGTCTATCCGTTGTCAAAGGCGACCTTACCCCGTCAAATACTTGTACAATTCGGAGTAACAGTCCAAAACAAATCATCTCTAAAAATACAACCAGTGCTCTCTCTCATCTCCTTCAGAACTATACACTGAGAAAAATGTTGTAGTAAATTTTATTATAACTGTAATAAAAATTACTATAAAGTATAGGAAGGGTGAGACAAATACACTTTATGCTGCATTTTTATTATAATTGTATGAATAATTACAAAATTTCTTGTAATTTTTATGACAGTTGTTGATTAGAAAGTATTACGAAATAAAAGAAAAATTGCTATACACATAGCAAAAACTGTGATATAATAAAATTTAAAATATATGCTTTTAATTTTTATTAGAATAGAATATAAATTTTATTTTGTAGCGTTTAAATTTTATTTTGTAGTGTATAAATTTTATTTTGTAGCGTATTAAAAATTACTATAAACATAGTAAAAAGTGCCACATTCAAAAATTGCTACAGGCCATAAGAAAGTTTGCTATCCAACATAGTAAAAATTGCTACAACATTAGTACTTTCTGCGCAGATCAAGGCGCCCACGTGTCTGCTTGAGGTTATGTTTCTACGGGAATTTCACTTTGTCTTGCTTTTAAGTTTACAAAACATTCAAAACCTTACTTCAATTATTTTATTTTTATATTATGCACATTAATGATAAGTTTCTTTGTGTTATCAAAGTTATTTATTGTCATTATTTAATATTATCTGAAATTTTCTTGAAATCGATGGTTTGACATGTACAAGTTCCAAAATTTTACACTCAAGAATCCTATTTGGGTAAGTGGTTAGCGCGTCCGATTGCCGCGGTGAAGGTTGCAGGTTCGATCCCAACGTTCGTAAAAAAAATATTTTTATTTCTCATTTTAATTTATTTTCACATTAAATATTGTATGATTAGAGTCTGAAAATAGTTCTGAAAACAGAAAGAACGAGAAAAAATTTAACTTTTTGAAATTTAAGGTCATTCATAAAAATTACTATGTTGCATAGCAAAAATTGTTATAATTTCGATTTGTCCCTCCATTCCTACAAAATATAGTAATTTTTCTTATGTTTATAATAAATTTTACTACAACATTTCTCTCAGTGTACGCACATAACACACACACTATCTCCCGAATATACATACGAGCATCTACAAGCTCGACTGAGGAAAAAATCCCCTCGCACCCAAGGCCCGCGTAAACGTCTTAAAAGTTTTCAAAGGGCTCTCTCTCTCTCTCTCTCTCTCTCTCACTGTCTATCCCGGTCTTTCTCTCTTATACCCTACTACTCCTTCTCTCGGCCACTCGAAATCCCTAAGCCGATTCGATTTTGCTGGATTGCCCGATGGAAAACCTCTCTCTCTCTCTCTCTCTCTCTCTCTCTCTCTCTCTCTCTCTCTCTCTCTCTCTTTCTCTCTCTCCCGCGGGAAAGCCGGAGAGAGCAAGCCGAGTTTGATCCATTCAAGGAGCGCGAGAGTGAAAGCCCGAACCCCGATAAGCGCGCGCGCTCGCGAACGGCCTCCTGCGCGTTATTATACGTATTATAACGAGACGGGACTCGGGGAATGGGGGTGGGCGCAGAGTGCTCGTATTAGCGAAAAAGAAGAGGAAGAGAGAGAGAAAGACGAGGGGGATATAACTGCGTCCGAGAGGCCATTATCGCGCTATGCTTTGAATAATTTACCAATTATAAACGCGAGAGGGGGAAGGGGGTCCCCCGCCGAAACAACCTCGCGCTATTGAGGGCTCGTTTCGACCTTTACCTCGGACTCTCTCTCCCTCTCTCTTTCAAACAGTAAGAAATTAAAGGATCCTTCTGGTTTTCATGCGAAGAGGAGGAGAATACCTTACACTCTCTTCCTCTTCTGTTTTGTCTTTTTTTGCGTTAGGGAGAATCTGTCTCGACTTCTTTTATACGAGGCCAGAGTCACGGGCTGACGCTTGTTTCCGCATCTCCCGATCGGAAGTAACGACGACGAGACTTTGCGCGCGCAAGTAGAGGGGACGAAAGCTTCTTCGTGTGTGTATGTGTGTATGTGTCTATACATATGTATATACGTATATATATTGCTAGCGGGCAATTTCGCCCGATCGCATCTCCCAGGAAATCAGGATTCTCTCCGTCTCTTAAGACGGAGCGACGAGTGGGAAGAAAAGGATGTAGCAGTAAGAAACTGAAACCGGAGAGTTTTGGAATGACGTTTTCTCGGTCAATATATTCCGAGCAGATTCACTTTCTCGGTTTCCGAACTAGTCATAATATTGTTTCTGATTTTAAAAATGTTAATATTCAAAGTTTTAAGTTTATCGAAAATATAGTAAGTCAAACGGAAAGTGAAACATAAACAGGAATTAACCCTATTTACCTACAGTTCCGGAAAAATGTTTTTTCAGGATGTCGTCATTATACTACATAATATGCGCATATACAGCCCTCATTTACAGTCGAACGTAAAAATAAGGCAATTCACATTTTCAGTGATAATAAAGTAAAAACAGAGGATTCGAGCGCCGTGCGTGTATCACGTGAAAAAGCTCGAGCAATACTTCTTTTTCTTCGCTCGCGGACACTCCGAAACGAGACCATTTACGGGCGAGCGCGGAGAGCAGCAAGAGAGAAAAAGAGAGAGAGAGACAAGGGAGGAAACGAGAGCGGAGTGGAGAGCGGAAGAGAGAGAGAGAGAGAGAGAGAGAGAGAGAGAGAGAGAGAGAAGAAGAAGAAGCGATCCTCGACTGACCCGGATAATTTACAAGTCCATTATATTCGGTTTTCCACGACGAGGCTTTTACGAGCGTTTGCCCCGCGCGAGAGCAAGCGCGCGCGCTAAGACTGCGCTCGTAAACTGACCGAACGAAAGAGAGCGTATGTGTATGTGCGTATCCGAGAGCTTCTCGCCGAGAAACGCATCAGCGGCGCTTACCGCGAAACTCTGTAATGAAGTTGATAAAAAAAACATGTGTGGGTGGGGTTCGTTCTCTGCGTCTAGGAAACGAAGCGAGTTCGACAAATGGATTTTAAGAATCTTTTAGAAAAGCTTCGGGTGTGTGTGACTAAACTGTTTCGTGAAAGATGAGTTTATATAACTTGGAGGAAATATTAGCTTCAAGCAAGTTCAGAACTTTTCGTATTTATTTAATTGTTTATGTAATGTTGCTATTATGTAAATGTGCAACCTGATATTGACAATTTAGAAAACATTTTCTTAGTATTTAGAGGCAATAAAAGAGTACCGGAAAACAATACTCGACGCTAGTTTCCGCGCTTGTATTATACTTTCTTTCAAAACAAAACTTGGAATTTCGCGCTCTAATACGGGCCACTTTACAAAGTGCCAAGCACCGAGCCCCAGTGTATATACGCGCGTAGCTAACAAAAATCGTCGCCGCGCAAAAAAACCGCACTCATCTCTGGCCTAGCTAACTTCTTTTTCTCCTCACACAGATCCTCGTGGCAAAAAGAGAGAAAACTAGCAGCAACGACTCGAGTTAAAACGAAGAAAACGACGACAAAATCGCGCGACTTTCCGTACGTACGCGTAACACGTACACGCGGAAGCGCAAGGGGGGAAGACAGGGCAAAAAAGTTCGCGTCGCATCGATTTCGCGCGAGAGCGACAACTAAGCTACGCTGAAAAACGAAGAAACAAAAGAGGAGAGAGGGAGAGAGAGGGCGAAGACGAAATGTGCGGCGGCAGCAGCAGCAGCAGCAAAGTCGGACGCAGTGCATCTGTAGAGGCTCTTTTACGTGCACTGCACCGAGCGCGCGCGCGCGTGGCAAAAAGGGAAGAAAAGACGAAGATGAACGCGGGAGTGGAGCGCGCACTTGTGTTGGGAGAGAGCAGCCGCAGCGGTGCCGCGCGCACGCCGCTGACAAAAGCTCGGCATTGCGTAACTCACACGTAGCAGCAGCAGAACGCGCCCGTATACTATACACATATATATACACCACCACGCGACTGACCCACATACACGTGCTTTATTTAAACCGGTTTCGCGTTCGTCTCGCCGCCGTTGCCGCTGCTGACGACTACTACGACTACGACGAGCTTTTAGAGTTTCAACTTTCGCGCGCGCGCGAGCCAGCGAGCCGGCAAAGAGGAGGACGGGCGCGAGGCGAGAAAAAAAGAGAGAGAGAGAGAGAGAGAGAGGAAGCAGTCGAGAGGAAATAAGAAAGAGAATCAGAGTGGGAGAGAGAGAGAGAAACAGACTCGGTGACGTCTCCGCCGTCGCCTCGTTACTGTCTACCTCGTGGTGGACTTTTTTTGCTTACTCGCTCTCTTTCGCGTACACGCGGTAACGCGCTACAAAACAAACGGCCAACGAAAATACATCTATGATTCATTTCCGTTCGGCATGCTTTCGATACGCGCCACTCGCGCTTCATCTGTCTTCCCCTTTCTTTTTTTGCGTGCTACTACATCGCTTGGTTAATCCTCCCTATACTGTGTGTGTATATTAAAAAGAGCGACAACCTCCCGAGGGCGGGAGAGGCACGCCATTGACGCGTGCCTGACACACATTCTTGTCGTTTTGAGAATTGCAACGGAAGAGGGCGGGAAAAGTTCGTGGCTTAGAAGAGGCGCGAGCGTGTCGATTAAAAAAGTACGGTTGGAATTGACGAGTGGGAGAGCGTAAAGAAGTTTAATTTAAACGAGACGCGTTTATGGCGTGTTCGTAGAAAGTGGAAATAAATGTACTTGGGAGAAATACGTTTTGATTTTCTGATTCTAAATATATAAATCTAAGAATATATATATATGTAATGCTAAGAATTAATTTTGAATCCTATAACTGTAAAACAATTGTTTTTCAAATTCTCTTATAGAAGCATATAGTAGCCGCGTTTGCACCGCAAAAAATTTCCAGCTAGCCCCCGCGTAAACTTTTTATCAAGCTCGAGGCGGCGCGCGCTCGCTCTCTCGTCCATCCATTCGCGTTTCGCCCTTCGTCTATCCGGCAATTTTTTCGCCCGCCTCTCCGCACCTGCTCTCGCGTATAAGAACTTTCCCGCGCGCACGGAGAAACACACGTGCGAGGCAGCCCCGACAGCAATCAATCAGCGACTTTCAAACATTCATAGACGCGCGCTCGTTGTGTATGTGTACACGCAGCACAACAGCGGCGCTGCAGCGTCACGCCAGTCGACGGAAAAAAAAAGAATGAAAAAGCAGACGAAGAAGAAGCAGCGGCAGGAATCGGGGGGGGGGGGGGAGAATACACGCGTACATGCGAAGGGAGAGCAGCCGGGATTTCCATCGATACCTTCCTCTCTCTTTCGCGCGCTCGCGACGAATCTCTCAAGAGAGAGCAAAACTTGCCTCTCTCCCCTAGCGCGTCGCTCTCACGGGACGTGCAAGCTCCCCTCTTTCGCGCAGTACGTATACCTGTAGAAGCACGGAATTTCCGAGTAGCAGCGCGCGAGAAATGCACACTGCTCTCTCGGCACGTATATATACATAGCCCGCACGCACCTACTTTGCTTCCACACACCCTGGTCTCTCGAGAGACTTTCTCTCCACCTCCCATCGCCGCCGACACCTATAATCTCTCTCCCTCTCTTTCTCGCTCCTCCCCGTCGGTCGCGAACTCTCTCGCGCGTAAGGTACCACGGGTATTTTGTCGATTCGATGTGCGACTATTCCCTCCTCTCTCTCTCGTCTCTTTTTTGCCCCCGTCGCGAGCTTGCGACTTCGCGAAATTCCGATTATCGCACGCGCGGGAGGAGAGGGGCATAGGATGAGGTGCAATGGCTTCTCACTCGGTATAGAGCGACGCGTGGTGCGCGAGAGGGGAGGGGGAAACGAGCCGAAAAGAATCTTAAATGCTCTTGTCGGGAAATTTTTTCGCAACCCCCGCGGTGCTAGACCCCGCCTCGCCGGTCCCCGGGGAAATTGCATTAGAGAAATAATGGGGATTCTGCTGTATGCCCGCGCGCGCTTCGGGCGAATTAAATTCCACGTGCATGATGGTTCTTTGAATAACGAATGGTCGTGATACCCAGTTTTGGATTTGCTTGAAGGATCGCTTCAGTATTTGCGAATTAGTTGTTATAATGCGTGTAAAACAAATTATCCATCATCTCCTAAACAAGTTGTAGAGAATAGGAAAACAAAGTTCAAGTCTTTGATCAGCTCTGGTAATTACGAAATGTCTTGATTAGTGTTAATAATTTTCAAGGAATCTGTAAAATATATACGTGTGCCCTGACCGTATGACCTTTAATAGCGACAAAATTATAATTAATCTTCGTATAAATTATTTAATAATGAATCACGTTAAATAGAGAGAAGTGCAGAAAATGTATCTCTAGATAATATTAACTATAAATTACTTTTGTATATGATTTCCAAAAACATTCTAAATAAATAAAATATCAGACAAATAAAAATCGTTCATGTTTAACAAACACCGTCATTCCTTTTATTATCTCAACAGAATATTTTTGCATTCCTAAAACTCCACTATAAATGGGATACTATCTTTATGTGCTCCTCTTTGTCAGCACAGCTCCCTCTCGAAGAAGCACAGGAAAAGAAAACGGCAGAGCCACTTCAAAATTTAAGCAGGTAGTCTGAGAGTGACACGTACGAATTTTCCGGCTTGCGTTTGATTCTCGAAGGCTACTTTCGCATACAATCGCATTATTTAGATTTCCGTCCCGGCAATGCCGCTGCTCTGCCACCTCGCCCGTGCATCGCGCGCGTTCAGAAAAAGCGGCTTCTCGCCCGCCTCCCTCGTATAAACATCCATACACGCGCGCGCACTCGCAAAAGCGTAAAACTAGCAAGCGAACGAAAGAGAGAGAGAGAGAGAGAGAGAGAGAGAGAGAGAGAGAGAGAGAGAGAGAGAGAGAGAGAGAGAAAGCGGAACGCGAAGTTTTCGCGAATTCCGATTTAGCGAATGCAACGAGCGAGCGAGCGAGCGTGCGCGCGATCTCCCCTCGGATGAGAGCGAAATTGAAAAAGTTACGAGTTTTCTTTTCGTACAATTGCTCGGGTGCACGCGCACGCGCGCAAGCTTATATACGACCGAAGAAGGAGAAATTCAGGTCTTTCTCCACGGATGCGTGCGGCCATAGTCGCGCGTATGTGCGAAAAATCTCACCTGGCGAACTTGATAGCGGGTTTTTTTTTGTCCTCGATCGCCCAGTGCTCGAGAAGAAAAGGCGCGAAAAAGTTGAAAAGTGGGATAGAAGGAGAGCGAGTAAATACGCGTAATTATGCCCAACGTATCATTAATCAATACCTCAATGAGACCCGGCGCCGCTGACCCGAAACGGCGTGATTAAAGTTTGCTCCGCGCAGCTGTGTTATTTGCTCGGTAAGAGAGAAAGAGAGAGAGAGAGAGAGAGAGAGAGAGAGAGAGAGAGAGAGAGAGAGAGAGAGGGATGAAGGATTTTTTTCCTTTCGATTTTCCGCGGGTAAATTTAAATAATATGTTAATTAAGACATGGAAGGATCGCGCAAACGTGCGAGCGCACTGCACACAGCCAGCTGTAAATTGGAAAGATTTATGCGGCCGGAATTACTTCGCAGTTGTCGCTTTTAACAAGTATCTCTGAATGACAATGAACTAATTGCAATCAGATATAGACTGGTTAAATAATACTATACAGATTAATGGGACACCTGCGATCAATGATACTGGGAATTAATTTTGTGCAGATTCTACATTTTTCAGTCAATTTCCTTTGCACGTGTTTAACAACCCTGTATTTTCAATACTTATATTTGTAAAGTAAAAAAATTGTATTATATATTCTTATATTACTTGTTATCTTACATTCCCATATAAATTACATTTAAAATAATGATTTTCTATATTTAAAAAGTTGAACTAACCACAAACGCCACCTAAAGCACGTAATAACTTTGCCTCCGACTATAAAAGCACATTTTATATTTTAAATATTCATCGCCATCGGACGAAAAATTTTTCACCAACAAAATCGGCACCCTCTATCGTCGCGCTGCACACACCCATATACGCGGCTGCACTTTTGATCGGCCAGCGATTTTTCCTCAAATTTTTAATCCCTTCGTAACTACACACGCCGTCTCGTAACGACGTATACACACGTTCGACCTCCCTCTCTTTACAGCCATATATATACTGGCGATTGGTGCGTACAAATGGAACCGATAGCTGTCCGCTACGTGATCCTTAACTAACACTCCAATCAGCGTGTGCGCGCGCACGCGTCAGCGAGTTCAAAAGTACCTCCCCCCTCTCTCACCCCCTTTCACGCGTGACGCTCACTCTATCTCTATCTCTCGGTTTCCTCTGTGTGTGACCCCAGCGACTCTGAACCGCGAAAACGAATTCCGCGGCGGTGCGAGCGCGCGTGAGCATGAGAGAAGCCCGGGTCACGTTCGCCGGCCGCGCGCGCTTTTTTCTTTTCTTTTTTTATCAACGCCATCGGGCGAGATGAGACGCCGCTGTACGTGAATGTCGAACATCGCGCGCGTGCTAGGAAAATGCAGAAAATTCGGAATTGGGAAAATTTAGAAAAATTTCATCTGCCCCGTAATCAGAGTGCAAGAGTACGTACGCGTCGGTGAGAAATACATTTTTAAAGTTTTAATTTTTCCCTCGAATACTTTCATATTATCGGTATGTATAAAAAAAACTTTTTCTACCGCGTAAAATAAAAATGCGACAACGAATCAGACCATTAAAACATCCTTATGCCAGGAATGTATACATGCATACAAAGTCAAGAAAATTGAGAAAAATTTTAACGAACATTTGAGAGAGCTCTTTTAAAACTCGAGACTACCCAGCGCGCGCGCTCTAACCCACGCTCTCGCTTCTAATCCTCGCAATCGATACGCGGACCCTCTCCTCCCTCGCTCCCTCCCTCCCTCTTGCGCTGCTCTCTTTTCAGCCGAGCTGCACGGCGGCGCGCAACGCAAAAAAGAACGGTCCAACGGCACCCCCGCCCCCGTTCGCGTAAAATAAAGCCAAGCAGTAGTAGAGCAGGCGGCATATAGCGGTGCGGCGAGAGAGAAATATAGCTCGCGGACGAAACGTGTATACGTACCTACCTATACGTTATATACATGTACCCTCGCGCGGGCGGACACGGAATCGATCGAGCCACTTAGAAATTCGCGAGGCGTCCGCGCACGTGGCGAAACTGCAAGAGACTGCCCCTCCCTCATCCTCCTCCTCCTCCGCCTCAAAGCAAGCGACGCGAGAGAAAGAGTCAAAAGAGAGAGATGGGGAGAGAGAGAGAGAGAGAGCTGCTGCAGGAATCATTCCTCTCAGAGTTTTGCTAGAGCGAGAGTGGCTGGATGGGGTGGAGGAGGAGGAGTACGTACGCGCGCATGAAATACGGGATGCAGGCTTGGCCGTGCTGGCGGTCTTACCGAATTAATGGCTGTCATGTTGCCAGTTCGGCCTGGATCTGGGTCCGCTAGCCCGCTGTCACTCTGCAATGAGAAAAAAATTCATACGGGTTAGTGATGAAGCGTCATTTGGCTTTTGTGATCATTATTTTATAATTTACGGGGAGCGATTAATTTCAGCATTGTATATTATTTAATTTGTATAATATTCTGATATTAACCTTATACTATTATATGGATTTACGGTTCGTTTTCATCCAAACTATCAGGAAGTACAATCACGGTAGAATTTGAATTTTTAGAGCTATACAGAGCTGCTACATGCGCTCGCGCAAATTTACGGATCGCTTTGAAGTAATGTTTTTCACGGGAGTTTATAGTATTAGGGCCGGTATAAAGCCCCGAATCGTCCCCGAGAGGGAGAGAGAGAGAAAGAGAGAGAGAGGCGGTGGGCGCGAATGAGCTGTAAGACAGGCTGGAAGCTGTCTCATTCTCCGGGCGAACTGTACGCGGGGGAGCAATGCGGACACACAGAGTCATGCACGTCCGGCATGTAACGAGTCGTCGCTATCTGCTCCGATTTTCGCGAGATCTGTGGCTGCGCTTCTTAAACAGCCATCTGTGAGGGTGTGACCATATATATATATTAAGTGTACTTTTTCAGTCTTTTCTATTGCAACTATAGTCATTGAGCATTACTAAATTGTATATTATAGGTTTTTTAGTCAATTAAGGTGGCTCGAGCAGTCTAGTAGACCTAAAACGATGAACATTTTTTACAAAAATTCATTTACACATTCCAATCTGATAACTTATATGACAGGATAAAGGGTTCTTATCATAACAGAAAAAATTTTAGAAAATTTCCAATGTTGCAAAAGTAGATATCTCCAATTAAAAAAAAATTCAACTATCAATGTTAATCTTTTTTGTTTTTCATTCAATTTTAATTTGTAAGGTCTCATTCTCTTCCTTGTTCAATTTCAGGGGAAGTCAACGATATCAAAATTGGAAAATTTTCAAAACCTCCAAAGTTACATGCAATTGTTTTTAGACTTTTCACTGAATTTTATAAACAATTGCATGTGATTTTGCAGGTTTTGAATATTTTTCAATTTTTATAACGTTGACTCCCTCTGAAATTGAATAAGGAAGAAAATGAGACCTTGCAAATTAAAATTGAATGAAAAACAAAAAAGATTAACAGGATAGTTGAACTTTTTTTTAATTGGAGATATCTATCGTATACAAAAATTTAGTCTGGCGCAAGTCTGGCACAAGTCTGGCTCTACAAGTCTGGCGTAAGTCTGGCTACGGCCACTTTTTTCCCAGACTACTTAAGCCAGACTTAATGCTAGACTTTCTACCAGACTTGGTCCCAACTTTCGCTAGGTCTGGCATACAAAAGCCAGACTTAATTCTAGATTTTTTACCAGACTTTCTTCCGCCCGATGCTAGGTCTGGCATACAAAAGCCAGACTAAATGCCAGACTATCTACCAAACTTATATTTGACAGACAGTAAGTCTGGCATATCTCAGCTAGACTTAGTGCCAGACTTTCAGATGAGTTTAAAAAAGATAACCTCAAGAGTGACGCTCAATCTCTGTATTTATAGCACCATTATGCAGCAAATTCGAGCTTCCAGTATTCTCGGTGTTTACTCCAGAAAGCTGATGGGAGAACGTCAATGGTAGCGAGTAATTTCCGTTTAGAAGTTCGAGAAGTTATAAAACTGTTTATTGCGGCTGATAGGAGAGCAACTAATTGCTGTACCTGCAAAAATAAAAAATAAAAATACACAAAGCGTTTGTTCGAAAATTTGTAGGAAAATGCATATAAAACTGAGATTACAATGTAGTGATGAGTATAAAAAGTAATGTAGAAAAATCAAGGAAAGCAGGTTAGTTTGTTTGCTATGTGTATTTAAAAAACCGGGATAGCTAGAGTAATTTTTTTTTTGGAAATTATAGGTTTTTTACGCTCTTTCGAATGCTACCCATCAGATTTAAATATCTCAATTCTATCATTGAAAAAAGCCAAAAACAATTTTGAGAAAATCGAAAATTCGAAATAAAACAAAAACGAATCGACCCAATCAAAAAACGAATTTTTGACCCGCCATCACACAAAAAAAAACAAAAAAAAATGAGACCGGTCCGGTTAAAATCGATCGAGTAGAAGCTGAGATCCAGGCGTAACACACACACACACACACACACACACACACACACACACACACACACACACACACACACACACACACACACACATCCAGACATTTTTCAAAAATCATGTATTTTGGTTCCTAACACCTCGAATATCAATTGTAATATGTTTTTACAACAACTCAAAAAATTACTATCACAAAGCTTCCCATAGGAGGAAGCAAAATCAACGAAATACATATCTGAAAATACTATCTCCATTCTTCTGTAGATCTGCAATTTCTGTACTCCTAGCGATGCTTATTTTCAGTTTTAAAATTCTTAATTATATTAATAAGGGGTTATTCAACATAAGCCACATACGAAATTATTTATTCAACAAAATGTTTATGCGCGAAAGAACTCAGTGACAGATATAAAAAGACTGTCGACTAGCCTCACGGTTATCATAGCAACAGCGTCAAGTATGTTTCTGCTGCAATGACGGAGAATTTTAAGATTTAATTTGTATACATTTTAAAAATTTCCCTTTCTTAGAATATTAAATACTTAATGTACACGAAATGGGCATTGATAGTAATATGAAGGCCTATACATCTACAGAAGGAGATATCATTTTCAGATAAGTATTTCGTTCATTTTTAAAGACACATAGTAAACAAACTAACCTGGTTTCCTTGATTCTTCTACATTATTTTTTATACTCATCACTACATTGTAATCTCAGTTTTATATGCATTTTCCTGCAAATTTTCGAACAAATGCTTTGTGTATTTTTAGTTTTTATTTTTGCAGGTACAGCAATTAGTTACTATCAGCTACAATAAGCAATTTTATAACTTCTTGAACTTCCAAACGGAAATTACTCGGCACCATTAACGTTCTCCCATCAGATTTCTGGAGTAAAACACCGAGAATACTGGAAGCTCGAATTTGCTACATAATGGTTCTATAACTACAGAGATCGAGTGTGACCATTGAGGCTATCTTTTTTAAACTCATCTGAAAGTCTGGCAGAAAGTCTGGCACTAAGTCTGGCTGAGATATGCCAGACTTACTGTCTGACAAATATAAGTTTGGTAGGTAGTCTGGCATTTAGTTTGCCTTTCGTATGCCAGACCTAGCAACGGTCGGAAGAAAGTCTAGTAACAAATCTAGAATTAAGTCTGGCTTTTGTATGCCAGACTTAGCGAAAGTTGGGACCAAGTCTGGTAGAAAGTCTAGAATTAAGTCTGGCTCAAGTAGTCTGGCAAAAAAGTGGCCGTAGCCAGACTTACGCCAGACTTATAGAGCCAGACTTGTGCCAGACTTGCGCCAGACTAAATTTTTTTACACGGGTACTTTTACAACATTGGAAATTTTCTAACAAAAATTTTTTCCGTTATGATAAGAACCCTTTTTCCTGTCATATCAGTTTTCAGATTGGAATGTGTAAATGAATTTTTGTAAAAAATGTTCACCGTTTTAAGTCTACTAGACCGCTCGGGCCACCTTAAACGGATCGATTGATTACCATGACAATTCTTACGTATTTGATATAAACAAGCATTTAAACATATACCTTTGGAAAAAGGCCTGAATCCTTCTTATGAAAAATGTATAATCAAATTCATAGTCGTGGGGGGGGGGGGGGGGGATAAAAGCATCCCCTGCGAGCGAGTCAACGAGATTATATGCATAACTCCATCGCGAGAGCCGCGCGGCCGAATGTCATTTCGCGCTCGACTTTGCAAGAGCCTTATTTCACGATCGTTAGCCAGAGTCAAAAGATGCTGATTTACCGGAACAAAACGCAGCGCGGCCACGACTTCGCCTATCTTTTCCAGCATAAGAAGAAGGAGAGAAAGAGAAAGAAAAAAAAGAATGAAAATACCGCGGGAACGGGGGAAAAAACCGAGGAGCCGCCGGGGGTAGGGGAAATAAGAAGCTTCCGCGCGTACTTCCCCTTATTCGAGTTAAACGCGGCGAGAGAATCGCGGAATGACTTACGTTCGGCCGCTGCCGCCGCTTCACCGCACCGTAAAACTCAAGAGAGAAAGAGAAAAAGAGAGAGAGAGCGCGCAATGTTGATAATTAATGCAAGAGGGGCACGCACGCGCGTCTAAGAAAAATTTCCGGCTTTCCCGTTTCGCGCTCGTGCGACGTTACATTTTTCAAAAGTGCTCGGGCGTAATTAAAATTATACGATCTTAGGGATGGAGAGGGAAAAGAGATAGAAGCAGATCTGCTGAAATTTCTCGGGTGCCGCCCTTTTTTTAAGGTCCTCTATTAAACGGAATTCCTTTTCGCCGACAGAGAGATCGCGCGCACGAGGAGGCGCGAAAGTGCCCCTTGAAAGATCAATTAGTTATTTATGTCGTTTCATGGACGATTTACGTGCCGCCGGGACTTGGCAAATGGCGAGAGGCAAGATAGGCGACGACAGAGGGCGGGTTATAAATTTAATCAGGAAGGATGAAAACTTTGCTATTAGTGTAATGACGCGATAATTCCGAATCCCGGTCTGACGTCTTATTCAATAAACTGCCCACCCAGGCACTCTCAATGTTCAGAGAAAGTTTGATTCAAGATTTTTATTATATTTTGTTGCTCGTTATATAATATTATCATGCAAAATTTTAATTAGTAACTTTTATTATTTTCAATTCTTCAACGTGCGATTGTACATTTTTTAATGTTAAATCTAAAACAAAATGTTTTTCTATATACATATAAGACTAGTAAGTGTGGCAGATTATCAGTATAGGTATAGTTGTTAAAAGTGCCGTAATAATTCACTTGATTAAAAAATAACGATTTTTAGCGATATATCCTCTTCCAATACATTTAAAAGATTTTTAATTACTTCGTAACGTGCAATGTCCAATTTCACATTTATACGTATTCAGTTATGAATCGATGAGGAAAAGTGTATACGAGAGAACGTCAGAATTAAAAACTTCGCAAAAAGCTAAACTTTCCAATAGCGTCAGCCCGTACTCTCTCCGCCAGCTGCGAATCCAACAATAAACCCAACCAGTATTTTTCATCAGAAAAAAAAGAGAAAAGGAGAGTTGAAGGTAAAGTGAAAAAAAAAAGAATGGGCGAGAGAGGTGCGCGCGGTGGCGGCAGACGGACGAGAAAAAAAGAATCTTGGGGAGAGAGAAAAAAAACCCGAGAAAAGTGAGAAAGAGCGAGGGAGAGAGACAGAGACAGCGGGGAAAGAACGAGAGAGGGAACCGGAGTGGATCCGGAGAAGCAAGAAACTACCGAGCGAGTTCGCTCCTTCGAATGAGCGCGCGCAAGTGGAAAGCGAGCGCGCGCGCTCGCACCAGCAACGCAGCAGCAGCAGCAGCAGCAGCAGCAGAAACGGCAATGGTACAGAGAGGTGGAGAGAGAGATGGGGAGAGGGGGGGAGGAGAACAAGAGGGAGCAAGCGAGTCGCGCAGATGATGTGCAGCCGGCGCGAACGGCCACCGCAGAATGAAAATGCTCGTAGGCGGAAAAAGCGAGAGCGAGAGCGAGAGCCCGAAAAGAGAACGAGAAATATGCGATGGAAAGAGCGAGCGACACACTGCACAAAAGCGAGCGAAAGGGCGAGCGCGTCGTGCAGCACCGTTGGAGCGGAAAGCGAACGAAGGAGGCGACGTGCAAATGTCGTTCGGAACTTTGATCGTAAAACAGGCTGCTCTGGCTATAGGAGAAAGAGTGCGAGAGTGAGGGAGAGAGTGAGGCTGAGAGAGGGAAAAAAAGTAGTCGACGTTCGAGTGTGTATGTGTGTGCGTTCGTCTTGAAACGCCGCCAAATCGGTTATGCGCGAATAAATTTCCGTGTCAAACTTGGGTAAAAACGTATATATACCCTGCGCACGCCCCCTGGGAAGTTAGAGCAGAGATATAGGATAGAGAGAGGGAGAGAGAGAGCCGAGTTTGCATGTATGTCCCGGCTGCGTGTGACTACTGGTGCAAACACTGTACCTACATCGCTGCCGGGTAATCGCAACGCGCGAGCGGACGAGTCAGTGACCCTTTGCCTCATGATTTCGGATGGGATTCATGTACGATATGAGCATTTGGTTTGTCGAAGTTCGGAGCTTCAAGTGAAGCGGATGAATATTTGTATTTCGCTGCTGGAAAAAAAGTAGTCTGACGAGAAAGCCTTGTCGAATATAATGTATGAATATTTTACTGAAGTGTAAAAGTATTTTTTAAAGTTTAAAAAATTGCCAATAAATCATGTTGCTTCAAGTAAAGATAAGGGGTTTTACCCTTTATAAGTAAACATAACTGCCATTACTGTCAAATAATGTAGAATCATTGAAATAAATTAAAATTTGATATTCAATAAGCGACTTAAATAGTATTAATATCTACTCAATTCCTACCCCTTAGCTATTTCTCGCACCCCGAAGCGACTCAGCCTCTCTCTCTCCCCCTCCGCATTGTCACGACAATCTCACAGCTGGGAAAATTAATTTTATGTTAATTCACCCCGACGGGCCTGCTCCACACAGCGCTCGTCTGCGCGGCAACCCTGAAAAATCGCGCCCGAGGATTTCCAATTTAACTTGGCCAGCGGCCGCAATCGATTCGATTTCTCGTTATGCATATTCAAAGTTTCCCTTACCCCCGGCCCTTTTACAACTCCTGCTTTTGGCAGAATCGATTGCTATGTAACCGCGGCCTCGCCTCGCGTTAATCAACTCGCGGCCCACGCTTGTTTACGATGCAAAATATTTGTTCAAATTTGTTAAGGATGTAAATTATAATGCGCCGCCAACGCTGCTGCTGAGATTGAAAAGTACAGCGCGTACGAACATTGAAACGAGATCGGCGGCGCGTGTTTCCGCATATTACCGAGTTTTTAATTAAAAACACTTGATTATGAGTTCGGCGGCGAGCGTTAGTTTTAATTTTGCGCTTATAACCTGTCGAATATTATTTTAGCCGGCGCGAAATTGCAAATGCGCGCGCTAAACGCTCCGTTAAACAATGTTAATCTGCGGATATGAAAAATTAATGAGCGCAGATGTGGTTCTGACGTAATCGAAATTTCATAAATGAAAAGCCATGTTTAGGGAATATAATAAAGGTGAAATTGTGCGCGGCGTGCAGTATACTTTTTTAATAAATTTGAAAATAGTTTTCAAAACATTTCAAACTTTAATAATGGAGTTACTATTTTCAGGCATACAGTATTGGAGCAGGGGAAAATGAGGTTTCTGTATTATTTTTCAAACCTCGAAAAATTAATATTTTCAACGACAAAACTATAATTATAAAGCCTTTCACCAAAGAATCCCAATTAAAATGCGTAATAACGTTACGTAACTTGCAAACTACATATAATTATACATAGAACATATTTACACTATCTGGCTCCGCGCTAGTTCCATATTCGCAGATGCAACGGTGTGCATACTCGGAACAAAAGTTAGGTTCGCCAGGTCTTTTCGTGCTCACAAGAGAGTGCAGGAGAGAAGGGAAGAGAGACTACGCGTTCTGGAAGTTTTCTAATCCCATAGTTGAACGGCACGTAATGGAATGAAGCTTCTCTATGCTTCTGGGCAGACTGTCTTGCTTAACTAGAGCTGATAGCGCCGAGTTAAACTAGCCGAGAAGAGACATTTTTGGATAAGCCTGTAATTGAACTAGCGGGGAAAATGTATTTTACATGTAAACTTCGTATCGAATTACCGGTTATTACAGGCCTCCCCGCGAATTGGATCAAGCACTTCCGAATAATAACACGCTGAAACGTGCTGGTATCAAGTATACTATTATCATAGATAAATAAAAGACGGAACCCTGATAGTTAATACATCCATGATTAAAATGAGGAAGGAGTACCTATTGTGAGTAAAATATCATTTACTATTGAAACTTATTATACATTTCAAGATCATAAAATGAGTGCAGCTGAAAAGTTGATATCTTTACGCACCTCACTGCACTATGACAAAACATAAATTAAAAGTAGATAAAGGCAGTGTATTTTGCAACGCATAATCTCGACACAAATCGCGAGTCATTTTCAATGCTAAATTTCCCACAATAAAGATAGATCGGCTCATCCCACCAGCGCGTGACCGCCTGCAGACAACGCAAGTGACAAGAGCAGCTCCAAGCCGGTCGAGCTCCGCGTACTGCGATAACACACACACGCGCACACGTCAATGCATTATAAACGCCAAGCAGGCGCGCGTCGCCTGTCTCTCGCAGGCCTGTTTATGCCCGCTACCACGGCGTAAAAGTACAAAAGCCGCGGGGGGAGGTGAAAGGGCGCAGCGACGTGAGGCTCGTAAAATCGCGACGACGACGACGACGCGAGCGCGATAATTTACGAGATGAACAGGGCGGAAGGATTCACCCGCGCGCCTCACGGCCGAGGTTTAAATAAGGGACTTTTCTTTACGTCGTCGCGGGTATAGGGGAAGCGGCGAAGAGGCACGGGAACGGGACGGGTTGAAAGTATTATCGAATTTTTTTACGAGCGGATCTTTTTTTTTATTCTTAAGGATTTCGAAGAGAAGGGAATTTGAATACTTTTTTTTAGATATTCGGATGGCGTGCCGCGCGTGAGTTTGAAATCGTAGAGGATTAGGTACCTTTCTTTTGGGAGGATGAATTTTATTAAATTTTAAAAAAGTACCGCTAATTTAGTTATAAAATATATTATGAGGATATAGCAGATTTTGGTATTCCCCAGCTGACGGTTTTAAACAAATGTTTGGCGTAATATGAATCACTTAACGTAATACAAATTTGAGCAAAATTTTAGCCGATAATTCTGGACTCTAACCGAAATAGCTTATGCAACTTTAACTTTGGTAGTTACAAATTTTCACATCTATCTCGCAGTATATATGTTATACATAATTTCATTTAAACCGCAGTCAAACTTATTATTTCCTGAAAGTACGCGTTAACAAAGTTGTACATTCAAATATTAAACCAAATTTAGAATTCTGCACCGTCAATATTCAGGCGACACAATAACATAATCGAATTTGCGCATTCCAACACTGCCGTATACTATCGAACTCTTTCGAAAAGTGCAATACCGATCGACAAGTATACGACACGCGTCGACTGCGACGGAAAAAAAACACACACGCACACGTGCGATCCGCCCCCAGCGTGTGTGTGTGCTTGTGTCGCGCTCGCTTTGCCAAACGGATTAGCTCACGTCTGCGCAGCCGTGCCAAATCCGAGAAGACATCGTTGCACCAGCAGCAGCGGCAGTAGCGCTGTGTAACTCTGTCTCTCGCGTGTGCATGATATACGCACGCGGGCGAGCGGAAAAAAAACAAACTCTCCGCGAGCCGATCTTCTCTCTTTCTCTCTCTCCTTTGCATCGCTCTTTTCACGCTTCGTCTGTACCAGCATATATACACTTTGCGCGCGGTACGCTGTTTGTTCCGAGGAATGTTATTGGAAAAACCGGCGAGTTTATATTGCGAAGCACCTTTGCTCAGCAAAGAAGAGAAAGAGGCAAAAATTCATATCGTCGTATTCGCAGAGTTATGTATATTTATAGCGCGGTGAGTATATTTTTAGGCGTACAGCGGATATTTTACGGAGTTTTGTCGCGCAGCTGTTTTCTTTTTCCATTGTTTTTTCGATATCTGCGCGAAATTCGAGTGTTTACGAGGGTTTGAGGATGGGCTTTAAAATTAGTCGAGAAAGTCACTCGTTTATTGCACTGCCTATATAGATTTATGCTTTTGTTATTTCTTGCGCGTCAATGACGCGCGTCCGCGTGTCATCAGTGCGTGTAAATTGCTCGAAATATTGAATGACACTTGCCCGCGCGTCTCTGGCTTCACGTCAACGGGCTACCCCCACAGCCCAGCCCACGCTAAATTCATTAGCTTCGAAAAACTATTAGTGTTTTCAAAATACACACGCTGTGTCATCAACTCTCCCAAATATTATGTCATACGCATCGGGCGGAGAAGTCGCTGAATACAAAAATTTCCCGTGTCTTATATGATGATTAATGAGCCAACTCTCGGTTAAATAGTCCAACGGTGAATCATATACACGGAGAAAAATAACATAGGAAAAATTACCATATTTGATTGTAAGTCGAGGACAGACTGAAATCCTCCACAAAATTGCCATAATTTATGGTAAAAATTGCCATAAATTTATGGCAATTTTTCCTACATTGTAAAAATTACTATAAATTTATGGCAATTTTTACCATAAATTATGGCAATTTTGTGGAGGATTTCAGTCTGTCCTCGACTTACAATCAAATATGGCAATTTTTCCTATGTTATTTTTCTCCGTGTACTCTATAAAAAAAAGCACGCATCTTATACACATAGCGCTCAGATCCTTACATTTCCAATAAACCACATTTTAACAACTACGCCAATAAGTACACCGCGAACAAGCGCTCAGCGAAAATCCGCTCTACAAAAGGCACTATACGCGTGCACACATATATAGAACCTGTAGGACACTGGCGCAACGGACAAAGAGCGAGCGGGTTAGCCGGCGGCCGAACGTGGCACAGCTTCAAGAATTTCCACGCGGACAATGTAGACGATGGCACAGCAGCAGCGCGTCGTGTGTGCGTGTGTATCGCCGAGCCTATGTCAAATTTACATGCGCATTGTTCGCTGACATAAATGTCAGGCGCGGACGGACGGCGTCGCGTCCGTCGCTCCACGCGGATGTGCGTCGCCCGCGAAAGGGCGACAAGGTCCGCGGCTGCGACGCGCGCACGCGCATGCAGTTGGCTAACTGCGTTATGCGCGTATATGGATATCCAGTGCGAGGATCGACCCGATACGAGGGGGTATATGTATATATAGGGATGCGCGTTGTCGTTAATATTTTAGAGGCGGTCGTCCGGATATTGAGGAGAGAGTGCGTTAAGGTTTTTTCTTTTGCGTGCGGGTCGGAGCGCGGGGTGAGGATGGAACGAACGTAACGGGTTTGACAATGATTGCGAGTGACCGAAGAGCGAGGCTTCGATGACTAAGAGGAAATTATTGGACGCGAAAATTTCCTTCTATATATATATATATTATATAGACAGTATGTATGGATGTTGAGCTTATTGAAGCGTGCACGTATGTCGAATTTGTAAAGCGGCCAATGTTTTAAAATTATAATTTGACTGCGGGTAATTATAGTACGTTTGCATCTGCGTGTTATTATACAACGTATACTTTCGACGTATGCGTAATCGGGTTATTTTTATTCTTTAATTTATACACTGTTACCAAGTGTTTACCGATACAGTTATATGTACATTGTATATTCTTGGCTAATGAAATTGTTCATAAGGTTGATCGATATTTTTTTAACGTGCGAAATCGTAAATAATTTAAAAAAAAAAAAGCAAAAATTTTTTAACGTTGCAGAATTTGACGATTTAACAATAAGTTGATAAGGTTTTAGTTTGGTTTGAGTAAAATATGAGCAATGTCACTTAGAGTGTAATGGTACGTCGAAGTTATTCATAACTACGTAAAAATAGTCATATTCCAATCAACTCTTCACTTTGACAGCTAAACTACGTGCCCGACAGAACGATGATTTAACCGTAGTTTCGTAAACTAAATGCATTGTCTGAATGATTCTATTTTTATATAATACAACGTGTACAAGTAGATTTTAAATATTCAAATAGTGCACAACATTCAAACATAAAACGTGAAAGTTCTATATTTGACGACTGAGAATTTTCAAATATATTTTAAGCGTTGCATTCTATAAACAAGATTGTTGACGATCCATACATAAAATGAAAACTAATATAAAAGTTAAAGTAAAAATGATACATATAGCTAAAATTTACAATCCTATAATTTTTCATGTTATCAAAATAAACACCAAAAATGTTGTAACTTATATTTGTAATATGGTTTCCACCTCCTACTGCTTTCTACCTGACATTGATCTAGATTTTCAAGAATAATTACTTTGCCTCAATTAAACATCTCTAATAGAAAACTACGTGTTGAGTTTTGAAGGACACTACATGAATTTTACGGCTAAACTAAGATGGTTCCCGGTAGATGTCGTTGTGGAATATCAACAGCCATAGGTTCTTGCATCCAAAGCTAGTACTGCGACAATACTGCAGATATTAACTTTGTGTTTAATACTTTTTCCCAGTCAAACTATATTTGTCACTCAAACGAATCAAGGACGCCGTTCGATTATACGCGAAATCTCGTCTTAAAGCCTTGCACCAAAACTCTCTCACCCTACCGACGAGAGAAGTAGTAAAATAACCCGGTGAAAAATGTGCGCGGATTCTTGTAGCGCGTACGTGTAAAAGAATAACGATAATGCAGAAAAATGTCCCGGTCCGAGCTGGGAGATAGCGTAATACCTTCAAGAATAGATGTAATACATATGTGAAATAGACGAGAAGGAGGAGGTGGAAGGTGGAGAGACCTTGCGCGCGGAGCCATTTTTTAATATTAAGAGGGCTTTGCGGATGATTTAAATAAGACAGCGCGCGAGCCAGTAGGAAGGTGGGAGAATCGAGAGACAAAGAAGTCCTGCAGCGAGAACGCGAGCGCGCGCTAAAGTCGCCGGTTGTTCAATTTATGGGAAAACGTCGTCGACGGCTTAACGGTCTCTCCTTACGGGCTCGTGCTTTATTTCTTGCTCTCTCTCTCTCTCTCTCTCTCTCTCTCTCTCTCTCTCTCTCTCTCTCTCTCTCTCTCTCTCTCTCTCTCTCTCTCTCTCTCTCTCTCTCTCTCTCTCTCTCTTTCTCCCTCTTTGTCCTTCGCTCTCTCATTTTCTTCTTCGAAATAGAAAGGACATAGGGAAATGTGAACGCGAAGAAAGGAACGACACTCCGTTGTTCTTACTACAACCCGGGCGTATATGCTTCGCGAGTCGGCGACTCAACTCGAATATTTTCGATGTGGACAGAAAAATATTAATGTACCAAAGGGAAATTACTTGGATAATTCACAGTACTGACAGTTTTATATATATATATATATATATATATATATATATATATATATATATATATATATATATATATATATATATATATATATATATATATATATATATATATATATATATATATATATATATATATATATATATATATATATATATATATATATATATGTATGTATGTATGTATGTATGTATGTATGTATGTATGTATGTATGTATGTATGTATGTATGTATGTATGTATGTATGTATACACACACACGCACACACAATGTTCTATAATTATCCATAATCGAGTCCTAGTAATGTTGATGGTCAAAGGAACACAGATTCAATCTGTAATCAAATTCATATGGAAAATTTCGTTGGTCAACGGAAGTCAATATTAGTACTAAATGAGATTTAGAGACCTTCAAAGTCTAAATGCTTGTATATGAAATTGAATTACTTGCGCATATATACCTCATCATGCTGTAATATTGTAGAAACATCAAAGAGAAATATACTATTCGAACGTTTAAAAGAATCTAAATTGATTCGGTATTTGATCAAATTGAATCGAATGCCATAACAAATGAAATGTAATCATGATTAAACAACCTATAATCAGTGGCGGATCCAAGGGGGGGGGGGGGCGATCGCCTCGCTCCCCTAAAGACCGCACACAAACGGTTGGGAGAAAGCAAGTTGATTATGAAATAAACCCAAATAGCCGGGGGATGTGAGCTCCACGCATATTAGGGAATTACGTAGATGTGCAACAATAAGCAAGACAATTAATTAAACCATTTTTAAACCCAAGTATGTGGGGAATATGAAGTCCACGTATATAAGAGAGTCATGTAGACATAACAAAATAAGCCTAACGATTATTTAAATAATTTTTAAACCAAAGTAGCCGGGGGATATGAGGTCCACGCATATAAGGGAGTCATGTAGACATGAAAAAATAAGCCAAACAATTATTTAAATAATTTTTAAACCTAAGTAGCTGGGGGATATGAGATCCACGCATATAAGGGAGTCATATAGACATGAAAAAATAAACCAAACGATTATTTAAATAATTTTTAAACCCAAGTAGCCGGGGGATATGAAGTCCACGCATATAACGGAGTTATGTACATGACTCCCTTATATGCGTGGATCTCATATCGCCCGCCCACTTGCGTTGAAAAATTATTTAAATAATTATCTTGATTATTGTTGCACGTCTACGTAATTCTCTAATATGCGTGGACCTCGTGTCCCCCGGCTACTTGTGTTTAAAAATTATTTAAATAATCGTTATGCTTATTTTTTGGTGCCTATAATATGACTCCCTTATATACGTGAGCCTCATATCCCCCGCTTACTTGGGTTTAAAAATTATTTAAATAATCGTTTACTTTTTGTTTCATGTCCTCATGACTCTCTTATATGCGTGGACCTCATATCCCCTGCCTACTTGGGTTTAAAAATTGTTTAAATAATTATCTTGCTTATTGTAGCACGTCTACGTAATTCCCCAATATGCGTGGAACTCGCGTCCCCCGGCTACTTGGGATTAAAAATTATTTAAATAATCGTGTTTCTTATTTTTTCATGTCTACATGGCTCCCTTATATGCGTGGACCTCATATTCCCCGGCTACTTGGGTTTAAAAATTGTTTAAATAATTGTGTTGATTGTGGTTGCACGTCTACGTAATTCCCTAATATGAGTGAACCGCGCGTCCCCCGGCTACTTGGGTTTAAAAATTATTTTAATAAGCGTTTTGCTTATTTTTTCATGTCTACATTACTCCTGTATATGCGTGGATCTCATATCCCCCGGCTACTTGGGTTTAAAACTTATTTAAATAATCGTTTTGCTTATTTTTTCTTGTCTACATGACTTCCTTATGCGCGTGGACCTCATATCCCCCGGCTACTTGGGTTTAAAACTTATTTAAATAATCGTTTTGCTTATTTCTTCATGTCTACATGACTCCCTTATATTCGTGGATCTCATATCATCCGGCTACTTGGGTTTAAAAATTATTTAAATAATCGTTTTGCTTATTTTTTCTTGTCTACACGACTACCTTATATGCGTGGACCTCATATCCCCCGGCTATTTGGGTTTAAACCTATTTAAATAATCGTTTGGCTTATTTTTTCATGTCTACACGACTCCTTTATATTTAAATAATCGTTTTGCTTATTTTTTCTTGTCTACATGACTTCCTTATGCGCATGGACCTCATATATCCTCCGCCTACTTGGGTTTAAAAATTGTTTATATGATTATCTTGCTTATTGTTGCACGTCTACGTAATTTCCTTTACATGCGTGGACCTCATATCACCCGCCTACTTGGGTTTAAAAATTGTTAGTTTTTTTTTTCACATCACTTCCTTAAAAAAAGTTCATCGGATATACTCCTTCGCAATCGCCCCCTTATGCCCCAGGACTGGATCCGCCCCTGCCTATAATATTATAAGACTAGAATTATTAGAAACATCGATAATTGAATATTCACGTTCACCTATTTGGCTCTGCAATGGTAAAAGCTCAGTTTCCATTTCTGGTATATTTTTCGTAATTAGACAATAGATTTATTTCTAGTGTAATAAAAATTATTCAATATTTACGTCAGCAGTCATGGTACTCTTATCAAACTTCTTTGCAATAATAAAGAAAAACTTGTCATACCTTCAAAAACCTATATGCCCCTAATGAAAGAAAACAACGTCAAATTAAATCCGTTATATTAAGCAAGATAAATCAGAGATGCGCAACCACTTGTCAATAATAACCTTAACATTTCACTTCTTTCCAGGTCAATCCAACGCTAATTGTCGGGAGGGGCAAACGTGCGACGGCATTAACTCATCACGCCGGCGTGTAACAGCAGTCGCAGTCGCGGCGCAACGTAAAACCCGTGAAGAGAACGGGGGCGCAAAAGGGAGGGAAAGAAAAACGAGAGAAAGCAAACGGATCGCGCGAGAGCGCGGAAAAGAGGGCGCGGGAGGGAAAGAGGGAGATGGCGGAGCGATACCGGGCGGGCGAGCAGTAAAACTCGGCGTTAACGGGCGCGACGGCCGCTGGATTGGATCCTAGGATATATTTACGTTATCGTCCCGGTATATCGCCACTGCGAGAGCTCTCACTCCTCCTCATCCCACCGCGCTCGGTGCAAAGTCCGATCGCTTTGCGCCAACTTTCCGACACTATAAGTCACCTGGTGTCTACTGCAAACTTTCATTAGAGCTCCCTCTCTCTCTCTCACTCTCGAGAAGCTCCAGTTTCCAGCAGGAGGACTTCTCTCCCGATGATACACTAGCTTTTTCGGACCCGCGCTTGAAACTACCGCTCTCGGCGCGGCGTGGTGAGATATAGTGAATTTTCCGTCGCCTCCTTGTAATCGGCTTCTCGGCCATGCGACGCGCGGGGCCATAAGCCGACGGGCGGAATAAACGAAAGCAATTAAAGTAACGCTGCACGGCGCACTGGGATGTTCGATCCGCGCGAGAGGAAATGCTATAAGGCGAGAGTCTTAAGGTCCTCACCCCGCTCCGCTTTTACCCTCCTCATGAGAAAAGATGGCACGGATGGAGGCTTAAGGGCGAGAGCGGACGGCTGATCTTCCGTTTCCTTATTCCCGCGCGAGTCGAGATACGCCGATTTTCAGCTGGGGAGGGGGATCGATTATCCGTATCCGCGAGAGGTTTAAATAGGAAAGATCGGGTGAGATGACGAAGGCGGAGTTTGTAAACTTTGTCATTTTAGGGTGGGATAGGGGAAGAAAGATTTCCGATGTGGTTGGCTCGCAAGATTTATGGAAGGACTATATATAGATGGATTATTTTTATACTTTCCGATCATTATCAGAAACGTATAGATAATGGTTAACCCGGCAGACTGAATTCGGAAATTTTGACTTTTCGGTAACATTTTTTTAGATATCCCGTAAAAGAGTACTTTGTAGAGGTTTTCGCTCTTTCCGAATCCGATTTGAAAATTAAATTAGGATATTGAATATCAGTCACAAATTCTTTAAGGGGATGTGCAACCCTAATTTCAATATTTTTTTAAATCAACATTCAAAAATTTATTTGGAAAAAGACGGCTGTCAAGCGCTCCGTACACGCAAACACTATATGCAGATTTTTTCCTGTATAATTCTATTGATATTTGCGTGAGTTATGCTCGTTTGAAAAGTAGGTCAATTGTAGATTCCTACTTACCGACAGTACGGTTTTTATTTAATTAAATAAATTCTCGTCATTTTTTGGAAAAAGACGTCTGTCAAGCGCTCCGTACACGCAAATACTATATGCAGATTTTTTTCTGGATTATTCTATTGATATTTGCGTGAGTTATGCTCGTTTGAAAAATAACGTCGGTACTCACATCCCCTTAATTGAGTCTTCGGAAGGTGATAATTAAAATTTATGTGATTCTGATATGTTTTAGCAATATTTAACATCAAAAGAATGTTTGAATAAACATTTTTAACTCTTATCAGACTGCTCTTTTAATGAAAAGAAAGAAAAACTTTTATTTTTAGTAATTTTTCATAAAAAGCATCTATAACGAGTTATTACTATGCAATATTGTTATTGCCACATTGAAATAAATATATTCTAGAAAAAAATTGTAGTCACGCGAATGTAATGTTAAAAATTATAGTACTAAACGCACCGGATTCGAAAAATATAATAGCACCGAATCGTCAAGAAGGTTATAATATAATTAATCAATTATATAATATATCTCATACGAATTACAATATTTTCAGTAATTTAAAGAACGAATTTAAATTTTACGTCATATGTTTATTTAAAATATAAGAAACGAAATCAAAACTTGATAACGTAAGTTATCATTGTGACTAGCATACTGTAACTGTATAGAGAAAATAGTACTATTTGCAAGAGACAATAGTATTATTCACTTCATTTTTAGCATAAAAATGTAGGGGTAGTAAAATTGTAGTTTAGTTAATATATTCATAACATATTTTTCAATACACTTACGTATTCACATTCAAAGTTCGGTCAGATTTCACGGGGCTCATGAAAACACATACCTGCAACAGAAAAAGAGAAGAAACATTTTATTGAATGCTTTCTACCGAGTTAAAGTTTCTCGCACATTTTTCCATATCTTCTCCCCTCGCCCCTCTCATTCTATGAAATATCGATTTCAAATTTTGATCGTACTTTACGTTTTCTCTTACGCAAATTTTTAATACTTATAATTGTATGCATATTATACCAAGAATAATATTGAATACGTATATAAAAAGGTCGATACAATGACAATAAATAAATAAATAAGCATGTGCAACGATCATTTTATTCCCAGTGTGTTCGTCGACCCAAACATACACGCAGAACCTTGTATCGTATCCCAAAATGCTTACGACTATCTTCTCACTATATGCCTCTACCCTCTCGTCCCATTGGCGAGTCACGCGGTAACCGGGGCACATCGCCGCGGGTACAACGAGCACGCGAGGGACGAGCGGGCGCCTAATCTACGTAAAATCACGGCATAGCGGCGCGGCAACGGCGCGCGACTTGATCGATGAGCCGATTGTTGTCGCGGCGCGCCGCTAGAATATAATTCCTAGACCAACTCCCTCCCTCTCCCTCTCTCACTCGCGCCTCTTTAAAATTAGCCCCGCGCTATTAATAAGTCACGGGGCCTAGACTCGCGCGCCTCTCTTGTACGCGCGCGGGATAGTCGCGTCCGTGTGCTCTCGAAATCGAGCGAATGCATGCCGCGTGGACAATTAAAAAAAATAAATGAAAGACGGGGCGAAGTATATAACAGTGGTCGGATAATTAGCGCCACCGCGCGCTGCTAGCAAGTTGTTCGTCACGGCTGTTTTGCGCCCGATGGCGATTTTAATTTAAAGTCCACGAGCGAGCATCGACGTATGTCGGATCTCGCGTCACTGCCGCGCTGCATATAGCGGTATCACAAAAGTTTGAGTGGCGCGCCGGCTGGAATTTATTGTTATGGACTCGGGTAGGAACTTATTAATTATCTCGCGTGCGGGCATTGTGCGAGCGAGCGAGCGGCCGACTGAAAATAGTTGATAAAGGAGAGGCTGCGAGCCGACGTCGTCGACACTCGCCAAGTGCCGCGACTTATGAGAGACGGGAGTCAGACAGAGAGAGAGAATGCGCAACGGAGGGAAGGACGTTTTATTCGCATTGCCGGCCGAAAGATGCATTGCCGTATTGTTCGCGAGCGCGAGGCTGCCTTGGCGAATTTCGAGCAGACGCGCGAAAGAGACGGAAAGAGAGCGAGAAGGGGAGGGGGGAGAAGAGTTTCGGGACACTTTGCGCTCCGTGATGTACTTTTCAGCGTGCTTGAGTTATTAGGGAGATGGCGTGGTTGAAGAAGATATAAGATTAGTGACAGATGGAGGAGAAAGTCACTTTATCAACGGCCTTCGCGCAAGTTTATGTATAATGGACATGGAAGTTATTAAAAAAAATGATAAATTTTCGCTAAATTAATTTTACTCCCATATACTAATTTTAGTGAGAAAATAACGTGTAAATGAAAGCAAACTCTTTCAAAGCCCAGTTAAGGCAATAGGCGTTCGAGACAGTAAAACGTATGTATCTAAAAATATCTCTTTAACCCCGCGGTGTTTTTCTAGCGCCTTTTTCGTTATAGACCTGTTTAGGAAGCCTTCCCGGGGAAAGAAAAGCAAATAGCAATTTCCATGTACAAACTATCGGATTTCTGGTAACAAGTTTTCCGATGACCTAAAAAGTCGTTAGTTTTTTTTAGACCTCATAGCGTAAACTGACACACTTATTAGATATAATTAGTTTCGTATACTAGGTAAGTATAATAACTTAATACGGTGAAATCTTTTATCGCATAGTATTCATTTTTTTACCATCGAAAATTTATATAAATAACTTTAGAAAAGTGAGTTCATAAACTTTCAGTAATATAGCGATCCCATTATGTTATGATTGCTCTCAAACAACTCACGTCACGGCAAAATCATTTTCTCCCAAGTCTTCAAACGTACGATACGATCGGCACGTCATAAAATAACGCTTACTTAAATCATCCGACGTCAACCACATTCTCACACACACACATACACACACACACTCGCGCGCGCGTTCACACATCATACGGCTTGAAAAAAGAAATTCCCCCTTTCAGCGTGTATTCCCATCGACTCAGCTCTCTCTCACTCCCTCTCGGCCAAGTCAACAGCCCGTCGGCTTCGGTCAACAGTACGCTATATACACACATACACACACACACACACACACACACACACACACACACACACACACATGCGGCATTTACCCGCACGTGCGCAATTACTCAATCGCAAGAATTTCCATCTACCGTACCTATTTGTTTGTTTAATCGCGAGAACGTGCGCGTGCGGCTCTCTCTCTCTCTCTCTCTCTCTGCGGCGAAAGTACCGACGTTAGATATCCTCTGTATTGGAGACGAAGGTGGTAGGAGGAAAAGCGCAGACACGACCTTGAGGGCGTAGGCGTACAACCTCAGCAGTACATGTAGCAGCGACGCGAAACGCCTCTAGAGAGAGAGAGAGAGGGAGTGAGAGCGAGAGAGAGAAAGAGAGAGAGAGAGAGCGAGTTCAATATTTGTTTTCGGCGCTGAGTCAGGCAGTAAGCATGTCAGCGCATACGCAACGCTTGCGCGCTGGCCGTTTCTCTACGTCCGTACGTCCGCTTCGTGCCCATGTGTATATACATGTACATATGTATGTATGTGTGTGTGTATATACATACGTGGCTAACCATTCAGGGGTTGTATGTATACGTATGCGAGCGCACGCTCACGCGCGGGGGCGTCGACAAGACGAATAAGCCCGCCGCCACTGCAGATTAACATGTTATCGGGAAGCCGATATTGCTATTTTTCCCTCCTCATCCCCATATACACTCGGCCGTTTCGTTTTCTTATACGTCGATATATACGAGAGAGAGAGAGAGAGAGAGAGTGAGAGAGTTCACGCACATATGCGTGCGGACGTCTACTGCGGCTCGACGACGCGTGTTATTGGATTTATTCGCGGCGAAACGGAAAAATTTTTACGAGCACACCCACTGGCTATATGTGTATATATGTGTGTGTTACGCGCCAAGGAATTAGCCGCATCGACATGATTGCGTCCCGCGAAGTATAGGTATACGTATATGTGTGTGTGTGTGTGTGTGTGTGTGTGTGTGTGTGTGTGTGTGTGTGTGTGTGTGTGTGTGTGTGTGTGTGTGTGTGTGCGCGTATAGGGAAACTTCATGCGTAGCTCTCCGCCATGGTTTACGAGGCCATCGTGCCGAGAAACTTATTTGTTTGTAATAAGCAAATTTGCCGGCGAACGCGACATTGGCGATTTTACGTGCGCATGGGGGCGCTTAAGTTTATGTATATACTTAACGAGCAATAACGAGCTACTTCCAGAAATATTGATTATTTTTCAGTTCGCCCGATATTACGGATTTTTATATTTAGCTGAATTTACGACTGTGCCCTGTAGCGGCAGTTTAATGGTGTTATTGATTCACTTCATTGGCTATTTTGCATTCGCTCGCAGTTGAAATACGATATGCAAGACGTATATATGAACAGTATAATCTACGCACACTTTCCTCTGTCATTTAATGCAGCAATATTTGGACTCTTTATATAACCATTTCAATAGAACCCCATAATTGTTGATAATCCCTTTCATTTGTTTTACAATTATTTTAATTGTTACATTAACGTTCTTTACATTTTTCATTGCTGTTATTTCGCTTTATCGCTGAAGATTATTATTAGCAATAAAGTAGCAGTAGCTCAGCTTACGTTAACGAGAGCGGCTTTTAATATCATGTAAATTCAGCCATTTACATAATGTTCATATTTAATGTAATATTTCAAGAAATCCGCTTCCTTAATTCCTCTAAATTTTCGAACTTTAACGATCGCCTCCTCCTCTAAATCTCGCAGCTGTCCAAGATCACAACACGCACAACCAGGCTATATCAAACGATAATCGCTCGCCTTCAACAATAAAACGCGACGACGCTCGTTTTCGGAAAATATGACATTTTAATTATATAACTCGTCCCCCTGGCCGCATCGAATTTAAAAGCCGCAACCTCGAAGCGCGATTCCTTATACCGCAAGTAAGTAAGTAAATACATGCGCACTGCATGCACCGCGTAGCCGCTCGTTCATAAATATAACAAACGCGGCCCCGGCGTCCGTATTAAAGTACCCCTAATATAACGGCAATTTGCATAAAATCTCCGCGTGCGCGCTCCTGGAACGCTTACGAGCGGATAAGTCTCCAGAGTCCAGAGAGAGAGAACGCGCAAGCGTGTGTGTGTGTGAGTTTGCACCAGTGCGCGCGCGCGTTTTAATTCCGAATTAAGCCCGAGACCCTCAGCCCTCATTTAAATGGACCTTAGCTCGCAGTCCTCTCTCTCTTGCTCTCTCCTGGCCCCCGACAAACTGACCGCGATTCGCTAATTTGTTGTGCGACTCCGCATTAATTATCGTCCCAAGCCTCCCGCCGCTGCTGCTGTAGCTATATATGGCCACCACCACTACCACCGCTGGTACCGTGGAGTTTGTTTTGCTGAGAAATTCAAGAAGGGCAGCAGCAGCGTGCACTGGATTTTCAATGTCAGCTGCGCTAGCTACGCCGCGCGCGGGTGCGGCTAATTAGAGTTTGTGTTGGTCGACCGTGACTTCGTCGCGAGTCGAGGAAGATTTCGCGTTTAGATTGCGAACCCGCTGATTTTATTAAATTTTCAGGACTATTAATTTTAGGTCTGAAGGTGATGAGAATGGTTAAAAAAAGAAAGGTTTATTGGATGAAAGTCCAATATGGAAATCGTGGAGATTGAATATATTTTCAATTTGATGGTTCCATTGGTCGAGATTCATGAAATTTTTTGCAATGAAGAATTGTACACGTCGATGTGGAAAACGCATATGCTGTAATACAGTCCAAAAGAAGCGATTTTATCAAAATTTAATATGAAACATAATCATAAGTTGTACGTAAAAAATCATTATGCGGAATGCGTAATCCAGCGGCAAAATAAAACCCTGGTATACGGAAACGCGTAAAATTTTCATTAGTTGTATACCCTCGGCGCGCGAAAATAAATCGAAACTATCATAAATCAGAAAGCGTCGCTCGCGACGCGCACGCATGCACGGGGCGAGGAGAAAAGCGCGCGACACGCTTTTTTCTTCCTCCTCTTTTCTCGAAAAGAAGGGGACCCGAGCGAGGTATACATAACACCGGCACGGTTTCGCTCGAAATAGATGCTAAGTGGCGCTTTTAAGTGGCTTCTAAATCTTCGACAGCGCGCAGCGGCTGCGCAACGCGCACACCCCCGCAATCATCGCGGCGCAGTTCCCCTTTGTCATTCAAATGCCGGCGTCAGCTTTTATCGCTCAATCCGCGCGCGCGCGCCGCCCAAACGAAATGAAGATCGCTCGGATTGCGTGAATACTCCTCCTCGTCGCCCCCCTTCTATAAGGATTTCTTTTTCATTTACTTTAACGCTCGCAGCCGTCCGTGGCTACGGTAATAATATTTCATTCGAGAGTAAGGAGGAATACGACGCGTTGCGTAATTATGGGAGTGAGAGTATTGCAAAAGTTTTCAAATGATTTATTGTGCTGCTTGACAGTGTATTTTTTGCTTTTTTTTTAAGATAAATATTATTATTTGATTTATTTGATACACTTGTGGAAAAACACGAATCTGAGGTACCTGCGAGGGGAGGCAAATCTTTATGAGACAGTGGGATTTTACGTTGCGGTGGAAGGAAACTCTATAGGTGTATATGGGGCCAAAAATATATATTTTATAAATAAAATAACATTGTAGGATCGAATAAGTCTTGTTATTCCGTGTGATGATTTAAGAATTGATGGAATTATTGAAAATGATCAAATGCTTCTTTTGTTGCTCGAATACGCCAATTTAACTCTCAATACGTTTTATTATTTTGAAGAAAAATCTCGCTTGTCACAATGTGGTATTGCACGGAGCAGGTATTACAATCTCTCGCGAGAAAACATTATAATGATTCTATTCTTAGTGGAAAATACTTTTACAACAAGACAAGATTCAGACTGGTGTCGAAAAATCGTTTTCTAAGTGAATGAGATATACATATGATTTCATCAATGTAATAAATCGGTAAAATTTAATAATAAAATAATGTTTACCAGTACACATTTTAAATGAACTTTTTAAATGTAAAAATTTTTTTTTGTGACAAGTTTGGCTAAAGTTCAACAAAACTGATCCAATGAGACAATCTCAATCTTAAACGTTCTTCAAATATTTTCCAAACTTTTGTCCAGCGTCAAAAAGCGTCAAAGGTCGGAATCGTCTCATTGCACAACTTTTCCCAAACTTCAACCCAACAAAACTTTTTCATACAAACCAGTTTCACGCGGAAATAAATCTTGCCAATATATACTACTTGTAATACCTCGCTCAAAATTATAAAAAATAAATCACGCGGTTTGTCGAACCAGCATCAATTTTGCTTGGTTCTTGCACAATATCTCTCTCGATCCCCCCCTTCGAAAAAATACTTTCCCCGCCTCGAAACCGAATAAGTCACGGGAATTAATTAAACGTCACGAACTTCGACCATAAATAACACTTCCAAAAAGAAAACGTTCGTTTGCTCTCTCCCTAGCTATGTACCACGCCTCGGCCCTTACACACCTTCGACTTACGTTCTCGCGCAAGATTTCGTACAGCCGACCTTTTTCCGACCAGAAATCTCGATTAGGACTGAATTAGGATTGTTAACACGTCGGCGTGGCGGCGTATACACACACACACACACACACAACACGCCATACATATACACTGTACGTAATAGAGTGGTAAGAGAGAGAGAGAGAGAGAGAGAGAGGAAAGAGAGAAGGAGGCGGCCGCGCGCCAAAAGGGAAGCTTGCACACGCGCGACTAATGAAGTAAAGCAAGAGAGAAAGGTGTCGAGGGAAGGAAAAACGAATTGACGTGAAAAAGAGCAAGCGAGCGAGGCGAAAGAGGCATAATAAAAGAAACAGAGAGGGAGCGAGAAACATCGAGGCCGCAAGTGAAAATCAGAGAGAGGGAAGGTGTCTCCCGTTCTCTCTCTCTCTCTCTCTCTCTCTCTTTCTCGCTCGTGGTATTTATGTGGAGGCTGGAGTGTCGCCAAAAAGCCAGAGGCGACCCTATCTATCGCCGGGACGCCACGAGCAACCCCTCTCGCTTTCTTCCCCCCTCGCCCCATCTAGCTCTCGCGAAGAGCGCTTGACACTATGGAGGAGATAGTTCAAGCCCCGGATTGAAGTATGTCGTTCTTTCTCTCCCTCTCCGATATTCCCTTGCTCGCGTGCGCGTTCTCTCTCTCTCTCTCTCTCTCTTGATCTTTCGAGAGGGTAAATTGTGCTTGTCTGTCTCTCTTGGCTGCCGCCACCACTACTGCGGCCGAGGGTTAAAGTTTATCCTGCCTTTGCATTGACTCTCTCTCTCTCTTTCTCTCCTGCACTCTCCCTCGAGTGCTGAAATTCCATGATGGCTATTAGACGCGAACACCTTTTGCTACTTCGCTCCCAAAACGGATCATTATTCTAGCTTTTAGGTCGCGCAGCTTATACACGTAGAAAGCAAAATACTGTGATGATTCGAATGATTTTTATAACTATAGAGATTCAGAAAGAAAAAATTTAGACCGGGAGAAATTTGAGAAGGAAAAAGAATCGGGAATACCCGTGGCAATATTTCAAAATGCTTTCGTCAAATCGTTATTAATTTCAGCAAGCCCGAGGTAATCCATTATGCCAATTTATTAACAGCGTTCTAAATGGAACGACGCGTGTTCACGACTTGTAAACAAACAATTTACTTGGATGAACTTCAAAAACTTGCTCGAAGATTTTTCGGCCGAGCATATAATAAATTGATGTATTGTGATACAAGCGTCATTTCTTCCCGCATCGTGTTGATATAATTCAACCGATCACCGCCGAAATAAACATCGCGGCGACTATAGAGCGTCACTGTCTTTTTCTGCAACCTCTTCGGAATTATTAGCTCTTTGAAACTCCCAAAGACGCGAAACTCTTCTCTCTTGGTTTATTTGTCGAGCACTCGACAATACCGAAAGAGCCTCGCACGCACTGCGCCACCGCCAACCAACGGGTATACAGAGAGAAATTAAAGAACCTGCGGATAATGGCGCGCGGCAGCGGCGACGCCCGCCACTTATCATCTCTCTGCCAGGCTCACGTGCTCTCGCTCCAAACACACATACACACGCGCACACTCGTATACGTGTACACACCTATACCCATCGAGCTCTCAATGAAATCCGCAGCTGCTCGATTCCTCGAGTGCTCTGCTCGTATATACGAAAAAGCTCCCCGATAAGGCTCTTCGTGCGCACGTGTGTGTGTGTGTACGTTTTTCCCGGGAAAGAGAGAGAGAGAGAAACGACGAATCACGCCCCGTGTCGTTGACGAGTGCTCGTAAGCTTGAGGTATGGAGAGAGTGAAAGAGAAGGAGAGAGAGAGAGAGAGTGGCGAAGGCGATATAGCCGGCGTGGCGGCCGCGCGAGTTTTATTCGGCCAACGGCGGATATAATTTCGGGGCTTAGTTTAGTGCGCCTATAATGCACGGATAATTTCGTCGGGTATAAGAGTGAGGAAAAGCGAGAGAGGGAAGGGGAGCTTTAACGCGCCCGGGTGCACTATAAAGAAACTTTGCACTTGATAGTTTATACGCGCCATTAAGAATTTTATAGCGAAATTCAGTCCCGCGCAGTGGCTACTTGGGATTCAGTGTCTGCGCGCGCGCGCGCGCTCGCGTCGTTCTTAAAATTTGATATTCCGCATCAAATGTTTAAGGTGTCTTATTAATATTATTCATTAGTCGAAGTAGCGGGACTGGATGAGAAATTTTACGTCGTTCTATATATATATAAACTTTCGATTTTCAACAAATTATATATCCTGCCGGTGGTAAGCGTGTTATGTAATGGTCATCTATTTCCAACGCTATAGGCGACGAGCAGAGATAC
The DNA here is from genome assembly GCA_036365515.1 of Torymus aiolomorphi. Lineage (NCBI taxonomy): Eukaryota > Metazoa > Arthropoda > Insecta > Hymenoptera > Torymidae > Torymus > Torymus aiolomorphi. The sequence continues at coordinate 143,089,686 of CM070877.1, forward strand.
CATCAAAACGAATATTTATTTTTACTTGGAGAAACGGAACAAAAAAACGCGGCGCCTTCTATATTTAATACCCTGAAGTAACGTCCCCACGCGTGTATATATTACACGCTTCCCACACGCTTATAACATCGCGATGCCAAAACTTATTAACGCCGTTAATAACATACACTCGGCGCTAAATTTCACACACTCACACACACACACACATCGATTTCACTGCTGGCCTCATGTACGCGCGAAAAAGCCAGAGTACACGCTGCAGGCTGATCGCGATACAAGAAACATATAGAAACGGGCGCAAAGTTCGCGCGCGCTAGCTACTGCGAGTGTATACATAGGCCTGCCAAAAAGCGCGCGGGCACGTGTACGCGCACCGACAATGAATTACGAGGGGACTACGCGGCGATGCTTTTTCGGTCCGAGAGAGAAGAAGTGCGCCCGTTTGTACGTGTCTGTGTATGTATGTGCAGGTGAGTGGATGTGGAACGGATTGCTTTAACGGAAAGCCGCCGAAGCCAAGATGAATTGGGACGTTCCGGCGGCGCGGTACATGCGCCACAGCTCAGCGGTTGTTGGCTCGTGGCCCCGAGTGAGCTACCGCGCGCGCGAGATGAAAACCAATGAACTTGTGTATATAAAAGGCTCGACCCCTCCGGTGTCTCGAGACTGCGATATAGCCCTACTGTCGCGTTGTTTTTCTTTTCCACAGAAAGCGGAAGTCGAACGATCCGTCTTCTTCGCCGGTAGAGTTTCGGATAAGGTGGATTCTTATCCAGTCGTTTTATATGAACTGCAACACTGTTTTCTTTGCCAGGAAAAAAGACCGACCGTTTTTGGGTTTTCCGCGGCTGCCAAGGTATTTTCTTTGGGGAGACGTGTGGTTGTTTGTTTTTCTCTTTCAGATTATCGTCGTAAAGGTGAGTGATTCACACACTACTTTTTGTATAAGGTAAGCGATTAATTAAGTGACTTCGTTATTGAAATTAATTCGATAACCACAAGATCATACAATCTCCGCAGAAATCATTGCGCCAATAAGAAGATGATCAAGTAGATAGAACAAACTTGCTAGGCTACTCAATCAAAACCTCAATTTTCTGCTCGAATTGTTCGACAAGGCATGAGACCGCCTCAACGAGCCCCCCCCTATCCCTTCGCTCTCCGCAAATGGAATAAACCTCTTCAGTTGCACGAATCGATCATTCGGTAAAAAGTGAGCGGTACAGTAGAGATCTTGATGCGGCTGATAAATCCAATAGCCCGTGGAGCGTACTCATATACTTATAATTTACTTCGACCTCGGCGCAAGCGGCCTTGAGAAAACTCCCCGGACGCGAAATTTCTCCTCTCTCCCTCTCTCTCTCTCTCTTTCTCGCTGCATACATCTCCGTTCCAGCCGGATGTAAATGCGCACACATGCACGTCGACTGAGAAATATGCGGCGAAGAACGGAGGAGAGAGAAAAAAGGGAAACTCGGGCTTCGAGCGGGGTGGGAATCGAGAAAATTCGAAAAGAGCTGGAAGCTGCTGACGTGAATTTTCGCCCCTTCCTCTCTCCCTCTCTCTTGCTCTCTCTTTCTCCGTACGTCCGACTGCACGAACTCAGCTTTGGCAAAGTCGAATGAAATCGGGAACTGCTACGCGCGCTCGCGCTTGGGGTGGGAGGTGAAAGCCAGAAAAGGAAATGGAGAAAGTGAGCGCGCGGAAAGCTCCGCGGGACGAGGGAATCGAGTTGGGGAAGACAGAGAGAAAGAAAATAAGAGAGTGTAGCGCGCGCGAGTGGCGATAGAGGAATCGAGTTGGAGTTACTTTGTAAGTCATACACGTGAGAAAAGGGAGGGGAGCGTGTAGGGACGGAACTGACGAGAATTTACACTGTAACTAACTAGGTGAATACATTGTAACTAAAGTCGTATAAGCCTTCAGGGGAAGTTGTACCGTTGGAAATAGTTTCGGAAATGCGCTGAGAGAGGAAGCGATGTTGGGGGAAAAAAATTTGAGTTCACACTTTCGAAATGTACCATTCAGACTTCAATTTTATGCAATTCAATATGCCGGTGATATTTTACTTTTGCTTTTAGTAAATAAAAGTAAATAAAATTCTGTATAATAAACACATCGATGAAAAATTCCTCTCTTCCGTCTACTCAAGAGGCTAAGATTTTAATGATTCTTCAAAATTGTGCTTGTAAGAGAAAATTCTTTTTCTATTAATAAATAACAACTTGTAAAAGCTGTTAATGTTCCTGTGCCCTCCGTTATTCTGCTTCGATATATTTTTGATATATGGCTTTCTGAGTGACAAACTGATTGATTGACTACATACTGTACGCCAAAGGTTTACAAATTTACTTACAGCTAGACAAAGATAACCTAGATAAGAAAGATTTGCTTATTAAAGTCGCAAAGATTATTTCGAACTGGAGTGGTTGAATTTCCATTAGATTTAATGCAGGATTAAAGATCACAACTATCGATTTTGGCTCTGTAATTTTATTTAATTAATTATCCAAGATTGATGCTTTTGTAGCGATGTTGCCAAATAGGTACTTCAGTATGAATGTTGGACACCAATTGTGCAGAGTTTGTAAGTACGTATACTTCCAACCATTGCAGCTATTGGAATTAATGCGATCAGTTTTTTTAACATAACATCTGATGTTGAAGATGATAACCTTTCTATAAGTAATTGCTTCAAGACTAAAAGATATGAGAGTACCTACTACCATAACATACGATCCTTTTAGTTGTAACCTTTTATTGTTAAAATATTCGATAAATTTTCTTCAACGTTTGCTTAGCTTTAGAGCTCATATTAAATTAGATGTAGTATTTACCCAAGATATACTGTTTTGAAAAAGATATATTTACTCTGTCGACAATAATTTTACTTATACTACTAAGATGGAACAATCATAGCCTTCGTTTTTTCACCATTTGATTCTTCAAAATACTTTGGATGCGCACCCCAAGTTATCTCATCAGCCATTTTCATTCGTACTACTCCCGAAATCTCTCCAATAAAGGGAAGAAAAGAAGAACTGGTCATCCCACAAGTGGGCACCGACACCTGTAGATGATCTTTTGTATCAATAAGTACTTCGTCAAATAAAAACTTGCTTAGGTAAATTTAAATCAGCAGTGCAGGAATACATATATAACTTAGACTGACCCATCACGTATCTCATGATGCGTATATACAGCATATCGGTAGTCATTGTATTGAATTGCTTTCTTTGTTATTTAATATTTACCGCCTCATGTACTAAATTTTAACAGAGTATCTGTAACTATAGTATAAAAAGCAACGTAAATGACAATTGTCTCCTTTATTTTATTACTTGACATATACTGATATACAAACGACGGTGATGTGTACGAATTTTACTTTATTCTTTCTTAGTAATATTACTGTGATTGACTTATCCCTAGGATTATTTTGTACACACATACGTATCTTTTAATCTAATATGAACACTCCCGATTCCATAAGGTTTATTTTTCTTCTCTGGTTTATTTCGAACAATTTTCTTACTGTAGTAAGGATCTACGAATATTAGCTTAGATACTATGTCGAGAGTGATAAAAAACTACGGAGCGTCGAGGAAAATTTAACGTAGAGCGCATGCGCTGCAACTACTGACGTATATCTTGGGTACATACGTACCCGCGCGCTTTGATGTATTCTAAAGTATACTTGTCCAAAAAATGCCAGATATCTTTATCTTTGTCAAACCGTCGTGCACTTTTAATTTTAACGTTGACTTTATATATACATAGGACTAAAAAAGAGGCTAAAAACAAAGAAATATCTAAAAAAACAGGATCTTTTTAGGGTTTTATTTACTTCTTGAGCAGGCAGAATCAACAGAATCTTCTTACGCACATATTTTTAAAAAGTATAACTACAAAATATTTTGAATTTATACATTTTTCGTTTTCCTTTAATTTACACTCTGAAGACAGAATCATCTTAAGATATTTAGTAATTTCTGTTTCAAACGTACGATATTATACGACAAATTGTTCCCTGGTAGAAACCGTTCATTTTTTTCACATTTCTGAAACGATTTTTCTCCAATTTTCTAGCCATTTTGTAGCGATTTCGGTCAACTCATCATTAAATGGCTAAAAAATGGTAGAAAAATCGTTTCACAACTGGGTGAAAAATGGACGATTTTCAGCAGGGTTACTTCAAATATGATTCAATTTTTCTTATTTACTTAATTCCTGAAAAAGAATCTTAAATATATTATGATATCATGCGATTATAATAACCTTGCTATTTGTATTAGAAACGCCTAACTTACAAGGAGAGGGTTTCAGCTGCGGGAAACGGATTTTAGCGGGCATTGGAGAGCCCATTTCTGGTACCTAAAAATGAAGCCCAGTGCTCACATTTCCGTCAAATGGGCCCTTTTTCTTGAGATATGGGCAATTTAATCTCAAATATCGTCTATTTCGTCAAAAAATGATGTCTCTTATTGACTGTCACATTGCAAATATTTAATATACGAAAACGAGGAAGAAAAATGATAAAAGTAGACAGTACAAGCTAAAATTTAAGCCCTGATTGTGAGCACTAGGCTTCATTTTTAGGTATTAGAAATCGACTCTCCAATGCCCGCTAAAATCCGTTTTCCGCAGCTGAAACCCTCTCCTTGTTAGTATTCTAATAAATAATAACTTAAATTACACTTGAAAAAAAGATTTAGCGTACAACATATTATAGTGCGCTTAAAATGGTATATAAATATTTTCACGTAAATATTTGATTATTTCTAATTTGATTTTATTGGCTTCGAGTTGCATGTTAAATTTAGTTTTCAAAGCAAACGACATAATAATTACAAAAATCAAATAGAGACAGCAAACAAACGAAGACGAACAGAGTAAGCTGGAACGACGCAGAGACAACGGGGACGAGGACGAAGAGCCATGTCGAAGGTGCGCGCGCGGACAGGAGGGAAGCGCGTCGCGCTGGAAACACGCGCTTATATATCTCTCTCCCTCTGTCTTTCTCTCTCTATCTCTGTCTCTCATACTCTCTTCTCCCTCTCTGTCTTGAGAGAAACGCGCGCGCAACTCGCCCTGTGGCCCGCCACATCACCTTGGCAACCGGCGCATAAGACGCTTTTGATAAGGCATCCGGCTTTCTCGTCTCTCTCTCTCTCTCTCTCTCTCTCTCCGCGACGTGCGGAATTCGGAGCAAAATAGCGGCCGCCCATTCTCCCGTGCTTCTAACGTGTTCTTCCATTCCTCTCTCTCTGTCTGTCTCTGTGTCTATCTCGCTCTCTGGGGGATTCCAGCTGATTTATTCCTTTCTAATTTCCCCGGCGTTTTTAGCTTTCATAAATTGTCCCTGCCTTTTTTATTGTCTTCGGGAGCACATTTCAGAAGGAGGGACGAGTTTCTAATAACGCCGTTTGATGAATGAAAAAGCCGATATTGATTCTTCGATTGTCATGTATAAGCATTTTTTTGCGATTAAGTGGAGGAGGGTTTGTTGGAATGATTGAGTGAAATACAAAAATCATCGGGTACTTTGTAATAATGGTAACACTAAGTCGTGGAATCATTATCTGTGATATTAACATGTCAGTAATTGATTCGTATGAAATTCATTAGTAACAGTATAATATTTTCATTTCTACTTTCACAGAACGTAATTTCGAAGCACAATTCCAACGACATCATTTCAACTAAGGCAGTTTGCCTCTGTGCAGATGTTCTGCCTATCTTTTCAAATCTCTTAATTCATTTCTAAATGAAAAAGGACAATCGCCGTGCTCTCGAATCATAAATTACGAAATGAAAAAGGAAGCGCAAACAATCCGGGAAAAAAAATGGAGACAAAAAAAAAACACGAAGTGTCCTCATTAAACACAACTGTAGCGCCTCAAATTTCCTGACAATTAAAAGCTCTGCAGGCATCCTCCTCTTCTCCTTCCTCCCAAAAGCAGTAGCAGCAGCAGCAGCTCGCGGAGAATATCGCAGCGGCCCGCAGCGAAATTCAGCATTTCGGGCGGGCGGGCATACAAATTTCTCGCAAAACAAGGAAGTCCCTCCGCCCCCCTTCTCTCTCTCTCTCCTGGAGAATTACGACCACGTCGCGCGACAACACACGTACACGAGAAAAGGGTCTGTACTCTCGTGCGCGCGCGCAAGAGGATTCGCAAAAGCCCTGGCGCAGGATAATTTCCTCTCCCATCCTCCCTTCCTCCGTCTCTCTTTCCTCTGCCGAGAACAAAGCCGCGAAATACCCTTTCTTCGATTCACTTCCGGGACGTGGCCGTCGCCCCTTGCGCAGGAGCGCTGAGTGGCTGGTATATACGCCGCGAGAGGATTTTCTAATATAATACGCCGCGGGATTCTTACTTTTTTTCTTCTCCCCGAGCCTAGAGAGGAGTCTGCCTTTTCTTTACCGGCGCTGCTATTATTATTACGCCGCGGCGCTGGAGCCGGCAGAGGTGGAGGAGGAAGAGAAGGACCAAAGGAAAAAGGAAGGAGAGAGAGAGAGAGCGCGTTATCGCGAAAGTTCACGTACACTGTGCGAGCGCTGCGAGGTGCGGTAGCGTGGAGTCTTGAGCGCGGAGAGAGAGAAAGAAAATCTTGGGACGGGAATCCGTGCTGGGGATGATGGGAGCTGGCCGTGGACAGAGTGAAATTTACTCGAGTGCAAATAGATTTTACGCGACGAGGGCGTACGATCTTTTTCTCTTTTGTTATATTACTTCGACAGTTTTTCCCGCGGCAGAGGCAAGTATTAATAAAATGAACTCTCATCGTCTGTCCGTTAAAAAAAAAAACAAAATTATCTACGTAAATGTAAGAAAAACAATAAGAATAAAAGTAAAAAAGGTTTGGAAAATAATGCGTGAAAGTGTCGACTAAAAACTGTCTCTATATAATAAATATTACTTTTATAAAGTCTCCGAGCACAGCAGGCGCTCGCGTTATTAATATGCGGAATGATTCGTCGCGCGGCGCGTGAGCCATCGATCATGATTGTTGAGTTTGACATGCGCGAAAAGTGCATCTTTAGAGGCGAAGATTGATTTTGATAAATGTACGGCATGGAAAACGCGTTATTCGCGCGCGGGGACGACGGGATGAGCGGTGTCGGGCGATGACTAAACACGTTTCATTCGGTCGTTCAATGTCCGCTAAAAATACACTATCCAATGGTTGATTTATTCACTAAACTCATCTTTTCAGCGTAAACAAGTAATAACGACAAAGTTTCGACAAATTTCTTCCTGACACTAAAAACTGCTTATTTTCAATTCTTCAAACGTTAAATTAAATGTTTCCTTTTATCGCAGCAAAGAGACACTTTTATTCTTTTCCCTCACAATCAGCACAGAGTACGGACTTTTTCCTCCATCCCGAAATCTCATTTTCCCACCTCCGCGCTACTGCTCGCTCCGCGCAGCCTGCCGTAACAGCAGCAGTCGAACTTCCATCTCGAACGAGATTTCGCGCACGCGTCCACCGCTACTATATTATATCGTCAACGGCAGCAGGAGCCGCTGCGGCTGCCTACCGCACCTCCGCCGAAAATCCAAATAATCGCCGCGGGAATTCCGTGTCGCCCGCATAATACCGCGGAGCCGGCCGTAAATCTCGCGGCGAATTAACGCGAACGAGCGGCGCTACACGCACACGCATCACACCGACGCGGCAGCACCGCAATCAATAAAAGGCATCTCGCAAATTCGTCCGATTGCGGAAAGGCTGCTGCGGCAGTCGAACTTGTCGTTAGCGCGTAGATTGACCCAATTGCGAAAGGAAGCGCAGGCGAAAATCATCATTGTCCGCGCGAACGCGCGTGCAGCGTGCCGAGTTAACCGCGTGGAAGGCCGCCAGTTTCCGAAATAACGACGAGTGGTATATGGAGGAAGACAGCTGCGCGCGCCACGGCTGTACCATCACGCTCGATTTTCCGTGCGTGTCACACTCGCGCCTGCGCGCGCCAGCGTATATTTGCATCCATACGTACGCGTGTGAGCGTTTTTTATAACGGCGGCTCGTTTTTTCCCGGATTTTATAATCCTATACGCGTGGCGTTGCTCGCCAGAGCGCAGACCTTTCTCTGTCTCTCTCCGTGAATGGACTCGTGCGCTGTTATATAGCGAGAGAAAAAATAAATCGCGACGCAGTAGTATAAAAAAATGTACGTATATGTATATGTATATATTTCGAAGGCTCTGCATATAGCGTCGAGAAACGCGAGAGCGAAAAAGCTATCGATCTTTTTTAAACGGCTTTCTGCTGCGTGCGCATTCGCAAAAAATCGCCCGCTCACTTCGATCTAGCGAGATTCCCTTTAGCAATGACTGTATAGCTCACCAATCATAGATGGAAAAAAGAGAGAAGAAAAATGACGCGCGCGCGCAAGGCACTTTACCTGCAGATCGGCGAGGATCCGGGCTCCGCTCACTAGCACCGCCACCTTTTCACCGAGAATCACCGGGCTCCAAATCCGTAAAAGAATCGACGCACTTTATAAATATATATTTATGCTCGAACCAACTGAACTCCAGCCCTACTGTGTCACATTTTCGTCGGTTCACAACAGCCACGATCAACAGCATCCGCAATCACCACAGAAAAACAGAACCTTAGCCCAGTAACGATTAATCACCATCACGCGCGATATCACTGACGTCGCGGACGCCGACGACTACGTTGCCGACGATCATCATCATCGCCGTCATCAACATATCATCACAAACGCGGCCCGAGCCAGCGGCACCGAGCGGCGCGCATCGCGTGCTAGCGCGCCGGTTTAAAGAAGCGGCCGAACTGAAGTCAGACGGAAAGAGAGAGAGAGGGCTGACCGCCGTAGTCGTAGTCGTCGTCGTGGCGCTCGAGACGCCCACCACCTGTAGGCTCTACCCCTCTCTCTCGCTCTCTCTCGCTGCTACTGCTCGCATGTATCGCGTGAGTAGAGCGCCGCGCGCGCCTTTACTATACACTGACCCACGAAGACGACGACGGCGACAACGACGACGACGACGACGAGTAGAGAGCGCGTGGGGAGTTTCTCGCTCTTTTTTCGTGTCCCCCACCGGAGCTGTCTCTCTCTCTCTCTCTCGCACGCGCATGTGTGGAACGCGCTCGAGACTTTTTTTTCTTACTTCAACTCGCACGAGGAGCTTTTTTCGTCTGTCGGTTACGATGTGTATGTATACGCGCTGCTCCCAGAGTGCGTTGCTTCTTTTTACGCAGCGTAATGATTTCTCGTTTCAATTTGAAGTTTTTCTTGCTCCGTTATAACGAGTCTGGCATCCTTTTTTTTTAAGTTAAATAAATTTAACATCAACCACCAGTTTTTAGCAACTATTATTCAATGTTAAATAATTTAATCGTCTATTTCTTATTTATTGTTATTACATAAAAAATGCATTACATCTAAATGTATAGCTATACAAAAACAACAATACATCAGCAATTTAATTTCTCTTTGCTTTACTTTGCTATCTATTTCTATTAAATTTTATCTATCCGCACAACTTTTACGACCTCCGTGATCTATCTCTCGAAAACTTCGCACATTACACCTATAAATTAACCGTCAATACTAAATGAACTAACGCTGCGCGCGAACACGCACCACCTTTCCCTCCCCCTCTTTACTTCATCCCCCCCCGCAACATTAATAACAGCTGATAAATAAGTAAATAAATAAATCTATCAATCTACCGACCTCCCCCACTCCTTCACAACACAAGTGCACCACGCGGGCGCTTCGTCTCACTCGATTACGAGGGCAGCTTGCGCGCGCCGAATCCAAACATCTCTCGCGTGGTGGTAGTGGTGGGGGCCGCGAAGAAACGAAAATCTATTTTCGGCCCCCTCACTCGCACGCGCGCGCACACATCGACAATGACGTCCCGACGACAAAACAAGTCGATAGGAAAGGCTTCTCTATCTCTCTCGTGCGCGCTCCCTCTCTCGCTCTCTTGCTTCGGGGCAGGGGAGGATCAGTTCGAAAGTTATTTAGTTTGCGGGGAAGATGGGGGTAGTGCCCCCCCCCCCCCCGTGTTTACGAAATGTTCGAAAATTGCAACTTTTACATCCATCCGAGAACGGGGAAAGAGAGAAGCCGAGCGAACGAACGCTATATAGCCATAGCTCGAGCGCGCGCGCTGCCCCGACTTCTTAAACAGTTTTGGAGTTCTACCGTAGGTTTAAAAGGTTTCTGATGTAACTCTTGGATACGGTTTCGTTTTCGCTTCGCCCACCTACACCTACCCCCACCCCTCGCACACTCTTGCCTCGCGAGAGAACATGGGTTCGGTCATCTTCGAGGAAGCTTTTACAGATTGTAATTCATGCTTTTCGGAGCGACGACAAAATTTATTATACATTTCGTTGTTATGTAATGTATAGCGAGCAACGGGGCAGAATTTTTTTCGTATTGATTATAGCTAATCATTTATACTTGGAAATCGAAAAATACATATCGTTTAAAAAAGACAATATTGATATTAATACCTACACAATTATAATTGCTTTTCTCTTAATTAACAAAAGCTATCAAAAAAAATGTTGGCAAAATTCAACGGATGGTACAAACACAGAGTTGTAAATTATTTCTTCAGCCAGTTCCAAGCGGCGTAAATCATCAATAATAACTGGTGCAATTTTTCATGCTCAAATATTTGCATTTTCGCGGATTTCACTGCCATCGCTTCGGTATAAATTATCCCGGGGTCCCGTATAGATCATCGATTCTAAAAGAGAAACTGAAAAAAGAGCATTTTTGCAGCAGTGTTTGTCAATCTATCAATCATCGCCCACTTCGAAATTTGTTTGAAATATGAATAGCATTTTTGTACAGGTATTTTTTTTTTATACTGTGATTAAAAAGTCAGTACGCAGTGTACATTGCGTTTTATTAGAAATTAATATCAAAAGGTACAGGTAAAATAAATCCGGGATATCAAAATAAAAATAACTCGTCCATTAAATAAAAGCAATATTTTTCAATATTTAGAAAAGGCAAATTAACGTTTATGTATTCATTCCAAAATGAACACAGATAAAAATACTCGGAAAACAAACAATTTTCTAATGGAAAAGCAAAACTATCGATTCGCAGCCAATCACATAGCCTGCAAATCAAAACATTCAACCCCCACCCAACCGCCGCTCCCACCCTATAGCAACTCTGTTCCGCTCGAGACTCCACTTAGCGAAAACCTTGACGAATCGCTGCTGAAATCTCGCGACCACCATTTGCCAACGCGCGCTGCGACTATATACGGAGCGACACTGGCAAGCGGGCGCTAGAGCTTTTTCGCTCTCACTCGACAATAGTCCGCGCGAGCCATCAATTTCGAGAAGCGGCGTCCTTGGACCGACGGCCGGCGGAATTCCGCGGGCGATCAATCTTCCGCGGATGCCCGCTTATTCCGTATATATATAAAGCGGCGCGGATGCGCGTCAGACGAAGAAGCCGTTTAAGCGCGCGCGCGACTTTTTGCGAGAAAGCGACTACGGCTCGTCGGTACGGTAAGTTGCGCGAGATCGATGCATCGCGAAATGTATCGGGATTTGAGATTGTCGACGGGTGATTCATTTTGATTCGTGTATAAGGCATTTGGCGAAATGCGTCGGGGGTGTGACAACGATTCTTGCGGATTTGCGATTTATTGGAAAAGTTTTGTAAAGAAATTCACTAGTGTACTCGCACTTTTGTGATGTATAATAGTAAGTTTATTGTATCAGAGAACACCTGTGTAACTAAATTAGATCCGGCCTACAGATTAGTCTTTTTTTATAAGTTTTCTTTGAAACTTTAGCTTAAAATGTATTCACACTCCTATACGAAATAGTTTTGGAAAAATTACTATACTGTTTCATAAAACGGTGACAGACTGCGAAAACCCAAAAAATTATTAAGCCACCACAAACTGTAAAACTCAAAAGATTATCATACTTTATAAGAAATTTTGCTAGAAAGATAGGAAAATTTACTATAAGTACTGTAAAATTTACTATAAAGTATATGGTAATTTTTTGGATTTTTTACAGTTTGTGGTAGCTATATCAGACAGTACAGTAATTTTTACAAAACTTTTTTCTCAGTGTATAGTAAATTTTCCTGTATTTGTAGCAAAATTTGCCAGAAAGTCTGGTAATTTTGTTACAGTCTGTATACCGCGTTACAAAAAAAAATGTTCTTCATGCACAGAGAAAAGAAAATCACGGACGTTTGGATATGGACAAATGGAATGCTCATTTATAGTTAGACTAATTCGTTAACAGTTAAATCACGAATCGTTTGAGTAAACAAATCAAACTTAATTGTTAACGAATTTGTCTAATTATAGATGAACATTTCATTTGTTCATATCCAAACGTCCGTTCCTTAACAGTTAAGATTTTCTTTTCTCTGTGTGTATAAAATACTTGTACCACAATTAAGTTGACCTACTCAGTTTGAAAGCGTTGCGCGCGGCAGAACAACAATAATAGTAATCTCCCGAAAGATCCACGAGACCACTCGCTCCTCTATTTACCCTCGAATTCACGGGCCACTCCTTTCCGGAGCATTTGCATCTCATTGTAAAATATGCGTCCGCGCGCGCTCGAGAAAGAGACAGCATTTATTAGTGTCAGTACTCCACCTCTATCGCGTTATTTTCGTAATTTTAATAGAAAACCTCTCTCTCTCCCTCTTAGCCCTCCTTCCTTCCCCCTCTCGCGGGCCATTTGGCATCGCGACTAATCTCGATGGGACCGCCAGTGAGTGCACACACGCGTATAGAGCGAACCCCAACGGCCGCGAGATTACGCGTTATTTCGAGAAACGTCAGGCAGGTATTGTCTCTCGGAGCGCCGTCGCTGCGCGCAAAACCTTTGGCAGCCAACCAGCGGTCGCTTTTGAAGAGAAAGACAGAACAGACAGAGAGGGAGAACAAAGCCTCATGTGCGTGAGTGTATGTGTGCTCTGGTAGGTGTAGATGTGTGTGGGTTGTAGTTATTACGGCCACGACGCGCGATTTTCATTCATCACGGCTCATTTAGCGCGGCCTCGCACCGCGTAAAACCAAATTCGTGACATACGCAACATAACGGGTGGCGCGCGCGGCTAGATTTATGTCCGGTTCCGCGTGTATCCGCGAAGTGTATTTTTACTCGTTTCTACGCATTTAGAACCAACATACGCGCAAATTCGCACACTCGTACGCGTGTTCACCTATATACGTTGCAACACGCATCCAACCACAAATGCACGATATTTTTGTATATGATATGTATGCTATGTCGGTAGGTGCGCGTACATGTACACAACCACACGGCGCAAGTGCACACGCACACAAGCACGCATGCATATATTTCTCTTTGTGTTTGCCTTATTACACACGAGCCCGCGCTCATAGCCTGCACACTCCACATCCTATATATGTATATATATGCGCACTTGTCGTTCAGTCGCGTTGCATAAAGCTTGGCAAGCGGGAGATTGATTCGTCGTGGTATTTCCGCGTTACGTTTACTTAATTGACGCGCGGGCTTCGCGGAGAGGGCCCGCCGGTTCTGCATGGCGCGGCGCTAAAACCGAAGCCGGATATCCGCGTGCGTATGTGTGTACGCGCTCTGGGGCTAAAGTGCCTCGATTATTCTAGACGAATTGTTAGCGCGCGGCCCGGCGAACATTTGTCGCGCTGGCGTGCGCTCGACGCGAGTGCATTGGATTTGCGCCCCCGCGTATGGTGCGTATATGTTTATATATATATTTATACGTATATATAAACGAGCGGACGTGCGATAATATTTCAAACTTTATACACTTTATTTCGAGCGACTGCACTAATATTTCGCTTTGTAGCGCCGCTTGTTTTGAATTAATAAATCCCACGCGTTCACGGGCGCGCGGCCGGAGAGTGGAGTTATTTATCATGCCGCGGAATTTTGTATTGTTCTAGTCGCCGGGAGTATAAATAGAAGTTTGCCGTGATGTTGAATTGATGTCAGTTTGTAGTTCGGTATTGAAAAAAAAGAAGTGTGGGGAGGTTTTCAGTTGTTGGGGGGATGTGTGTGTTCGTGAATTATTTATTACGAAGCTGAACTTACGTGCCAGCATAGGTTTAGTCGAGGTATGCGACGAGTGACTCACCTGTAACAGAAACAAAATTAAATCAGATTTATGTTTACGATTATATATTTATCGGAGCATGATATTCTGATAATTAAATATACAATCATGTACAAAAATTTTGAAAAAATTTGTGTCAAAGAAAAGATTTTAATTTTAATAATGGATCATAGCAGTATATTTGCAATCTTTTTATCAACCCCTTAAGACATGCAATTTAATCTTAAACAATAACGTAATTTCTTATATTTATATTTATATTATTTGGGTTGCTGGTTACTAATTTGAAGTCAGATTTACAAAACATAAGATGGCGGATACAATACTCGAAATTTAACTGATTTATAATATGTAAGCAGAATTCATAACCGTCATATTGAATGCGACATCTTAAATCTTGTAATTCTGACTTCGAATTTAGCGACTCCAAATACATAGAAAATGAGAATTATCAGTAAATTTTTATAATGGAATTTTTTCACGATCAAATTAGATTCAAGAAATATCCATTTTTTGAGATTCAATTTGTTTATGACAAATAAAAACTTATAATATCAACAAAACATCTATTCTATTATCAAACATAAGCTGTTACTAAGATAAACTATTTAAGAGCACTACATTTGTTTCTTATTTTACAGGCTGCCTGAAACGTCCGGAAATAGAAAATAAATCTATTTTTAAAAAATTTCTTCAACTTCGACTTCATCTCCCAGATAATTAGTCAGCTATAGATAGCGGTCGTCGAAATATTTATTTTCGTAAGCGTAAAATTTTGTCTTTCAATCTTTTACACTTACGTAAAACATTTCTCTTGCTCAAACCATCAATTTTAAATAATATTGTTAAACCAATTTGTTCTTGTGTTTTGTGAATGCTCATATGTGATATTAAATCACTCACACTGAGAGAAGATTATGTATATATTTAGCACGGTATTTTAACTATTAACATGGCATTGTAACTATTAATATATATATTTTAATAGTTACAATGCGATTTCAAATATAAATATTTTGAGAAACAATTTCTCTCAGTGTAAACTTCATAGTCAATTTGAGCTAAAAATAAATTAAGAATTGTTTGACGAATATCCTGTACTATAATAAGCGTAAATAAAAATATATTAATAAATTGATAATCTCTATTCTAACATTCCAACTCCTGAAAATATTATGATTATTCAGCATTTTTCAATATATCATTGACAACAGTAGCATATAATCAAAGACCTGAGAATGGGCAACGTGTATCTCTTCGAGAAATTCTTTTCGGCGAATTCCAAACTATCAAAAGAAACGTAAACTGCCGAGTCCGCGGGCGGAGGGAGAGGCAAAAATAAACAGGCAAAAGCTCGGGGGGCGAGGAAAAAAGCTTCGCGTGAGCGGCGCATTCACTTTCTCGTCTTCGCGCCCATCTCGCCGCGCGCGCGCGTGTTCGAAAAGGAAATGGGCATCCTTTCAGCGCCGTCGAAGCCTCCGTTCTCGTCAAGACAATTATGGAAGCGGATATCAGCGCGTGGCAAAAATAACTGACAGATCGCTGGCAGTCTCGTGTTGTACAAAGAGAGAAGAAAGAGAATGAGAAAGAGCGTCAGAGAGAGAGAGAGAGAGAGAGAGAGGAGAGAAGGTGGAACCTTCGCTTTTGACGGACAGCTCTGTTATTACCGTCACTTCGGCATTCCCTCGCTCTCTTTCTCTTCGCGCCGTTCGTTCGCCGGAACGAGTAATCGCACAATCCTCGGTTGCGAGAAAGAGAGAGAAAGAGGCAGAGAGGGAGAGAGAGAGGGGCGAGAGGAGGAGAGGAATGCGGCGACACTCGCCAAAAACGAGTCAGACGGGCATGCCGTGTGACGGATTGGAAAAGTAGGGTGGATTTTCTATTCTTTCGTGTATTCGTTGCGTTTCTGTTCTTTTTGTTGTTTCCGTGGCGCTTAATTTCGTTTTGAGAGCGTGAATAATACAGTTTTCTTTTATCGAGCGCTATAGCCGAGTAGTGACAGGTCTGAAGATTTCTATTACTATATTGTGACTTCATTATAAATTAATTTTTGTTTATATTCTCTCATCATCATCAACTTTAAAATTGTTGAGGAAGCTAATTAACAAAATAGCCTTCACGAATTTTCCTTCCGCTCGTCCACCTAACCGACTGAAAATCGATCGCCCCGCGCGGCTCTTATAGGGCCGTACTTTATCCGCTAACGCGGTACAGGACGCGCGCATTACTTCTAGGATACATAGCTCGGGGCGATTGAAGTCTTTAGAAAGTTTATACAGCCGGGGAAGCCAAACGTCTCCTTCGAGAATATAAATATATAAATAAGCTCGCGCGCTCGATTGTTTTCGGGACAGTGAAATGCGAATGCGATGCTCTGTACTCTTCCGCCGCGCGCGCGCGCGCCTGATGCCAGGAGCTTTGTGTATTTTGAAGGTTAGTTTTGATGAGCGCGCGCCCACCGAACAGTCGAGAATTCGCCCTTATATACTCGTTGTATACGTCGTTGTTGCGGATTGAAGGTATAATATAGCCCAGTTTCGTGCCTTTGTTGGTTTTCCGAGTTAGTTTACCGACCAGTGGACCTTGCATAAAAGTATCAAGTATATATAGAGGAGAGAGTTTCCGGGAAGTGGCAACGACGTGCAACTGAGAGACTTTTATAGAAATAGAGTATACAGTACTTTCATTCTTTATGTGACATTTCAATTTCATGTATTAAGCGAGCTATATGGAAATAAACATTTTCACAGAGTCCCGACAAATCCGACTTTTCGCTTGCCGCACAAGTCGGGAAAAACACTCGTTGGCGACGAGAGATTTACCCAATCACGAGACAGTCCTTAAATACAGCAACGCCGATGACAGTCTCTTAAAAACCAATTCAAATAGTAAATAAAAAGAGGAACAACCTTGCAACTTTCCTCCAACTTTACGCCTCACCGACGCACACATATACAGGCGACTCCACGCGATTCGCAGTCTATCAATCTCTCCTTTCATTATATCTTCCTGGCCTGCACCTCCTTCGGTCCTGGAACTTTCTCTCTCTCTCGCGCGCGCACGAGCGAGCGAGCGCGTACAAGGAGCACGAGCCTGCGAGAGATCGATTCGTCGTCGTCGCAGGGGCGATCCGTTAGTTCGTGCCTCGAGGGAGTGATCGGGCCTTCTCTCGTGTAAGAGCAAGAGAGAGAGAGGGAACAGGGTCGAGTTCTCTTGTCTATAGCGTGTATATACCGGCGTCTCTGAACGAGAGAGAGGGAGCGTGCAGGCCAAATTAATGCCTGTCCCCGCGGTAAGTTATCCCCGTGCGTGTAGAGGAGGGAACGCATTATGGAGCCACGATCGGTCGGGCACTGACGGATGGCTGACTATTTTCCCTTCTGCACTGCCGGCTGCTGCTACTACTACTACTGCTGACCTGTAGCAAGAGCAGAGGGAGAGAGAGGAGGATAAAGGTAGAAGGAATAGGAGAGGAAGAGGGATGGAAAGATTTTTTCGGGTCCAAAGTGCGACCTCATACGCGGCATTGTGGAACCCCAAAATGTAGATACTTCTGTATCCGATACGGATGTAGGGTTAATATTAGAGAAATATGCATCGTTTTATCGAGAGATATGATAAGAAGCAATTAGAAAAAGTAGTACAGGGTTTGTTCGATACTTTGATCTGAATTAATTTTATAGCAGGTTATTAGAAAGCTGTATAATATAAATGTATCGCTTGCGAATTTGTGCGACGACTGTAAGGAAATCTATATTTTGAATACGAATCATTTACTCCTAAAGGGTCGTATACATGAGGTTGTATATAAAAAGACAATAGTAAAAAAAACGAGCTTGTACTTGCGTTATCTCGAAGTCAAAAGCGTAAAAATAAAAGAAGTATTGCGAGATTTCAAATTGTCACTGTTAGAGTATTTCATATATTAATATTGCTAATCACTTTGCATAACATATCGTATGATGTAAATTTTATTTTTGAAATTGTGTTTAATAAGAGCAGTAAGAGAAATCACGTCACTAGCAATGAAATGTAACGATTTCCAGAGCAAGCATCACTATAAGATACTTACACTGACAAAGACTCGAGCGAATCGAGGATAACGCGACCGCACCATATTTACTCACTCACCCAGTCGACTGGCTCTCTATATATTTTCGCGATTCTCGTCGATTTGCTTACACAGAACGATTCGTCAGCGGTACGCGAGCGCGTGCGCGCACTGATTGCGAATGTAAATAAGACTCGCGGAAATGGAGTGTCGACGGTGCTCTTTATCTATCTCTCTCTGTCTCTCCCTCTCGTCCACCGCACGGCGCAGAGAATATATTGATGTCCGACGTTAATTGCGTGTTTCCTTTTTCTCGCGGCTCGAGTTAATGTTCGTCGCGCGAAATACGGGCTTCTCGACGCTGAAATAATAGTGTTACAGCCTGAAAGTGGATATGCGAGATGATCGGAGGAAATTTTAAGTGCATTTGGAAACTTTTGAAACAATGTTGAAAGTGGAAACAAAGATTCTGAAGCAGATGAGAGATCGCTGTTATTGTAACATAATTTACATATATTTACAAAAATTAAGGTCAACTCATTTTGATCTACTCAATTTCAAATAACTATATAAACTGAACAAAATATTATTCGATAAACTTCAAAGGAAACCATTAATGAATTATACTCTAACGTTTCTAAAAAAAAAAATGTTCTAAACATGCTAAAAAAAGAAAAGATTTAATTTTTTTAAATCTTAGGTGACGAACAATTTATTACTGGACAACATTATGCTTCCAACCTATTTTTGAAAAACACGATCACAACAATTCTACAAGATTTATTCCTTCATTCAAAATCTCACATCGTTAATAAAAAAAGGTACATTCAACACACCTCGAACGACTGTCGCCTCAACTTTTCCCCGTAAAGCGCGGCCGCGGCCATCACTCAGCGAACGAGCATTTCTTCGTTAATGCAGAGAGCCACGTGTAAAATTAAATCCGCTCAGTGTGCACATTACGCGCCATTTCGTTAACGCGCGTTTCCCGCCGAATCCCCCGTCGAAAAGTCCAGCTAGCACCACTCTCATCCCTCTTTCGCTCTCTCGCTCATCGTAACAATAACCGTCGCGCACGGACATCCGTTAGCTCGTCGTAAAGCGCTCGAAGCGCGGCTTTACGGTCCCCCATCCCGTGTGTACACGGGTATCGCGTACCTCGACACAGTGACGAAGAAGACAGACAGTCGTATTTCGCTGTATACGATGGTTATATCGCCTATACCTCGCGCAGGTATCGCAATAAACACCGCAGGAGCGGGGGGGGGGGGGGGGGGACTCCCGCGGGCAAATATCGCGAGTGAATTATATTAGGCGTTCGCCGCTAAAGAGACGAAGTGGCCGCGTATTATAGTGCTGTGGGTTGTTGCGAGAGGGGAGATTCCTGCGCGAGCGTCTTGGCAGTCTGCCCTGAGAAAGAGGAGGTGGAAGTGGAAAAAAAATCGGCAAACGGCCCGCGACTACTGCTGTATGTGTGTGTTGTGGCCAGTCGCGATTACGCAGTGAGATTGGCTGGTGGAAAAGTTTGTTTGGGATTGCAGATTTGGCCTAATTCTTACTTTTATTCGGTTTCGAGTAATTAGGGCACTTTTCTACAACGACAGTTTGTTTGGCTGATTTTATGTAATTGTGTTTCAATAAATAAGCGGAAAATGTTTATCGTACGTGGGCTTATTTTTATTTCTTTTATGGAAGTTAGTTTACCAAACTTATAAAATAAGAGTTTATATATAGGGCGTAAGCTTCACAAGCGCATTATTTCATGTTAATCCTAAGTAGTACAGGAATTACTCACAAACTATAATTAAAAATCCGATTTCAATTAACTATGCCAACGGCTAGTTCAAGCACGAAGTATTTAACATAGCATATATCAGGTCTCGAAATAACCGGAATTGGCATAGCCATTATAGGCGTTGATGCATTAAGCACCAAATCGTCGCTATACAATGTAACAATTTCGAGCTATTCACACTCACACGTGCACCGGAGGGGGATAATATATTCCTTCCGAGTATTCTTGAAACACAAACTACATTAATACCAATAAAAGCTACACTTCTCGTCTAAAATTATATTACACGGGATGGTAGCTTCTAAACTGGAAAACGCGAATCGCTGAACATTCTCACGTTGCGGAGCTTTCTCGCCCGACAAAAAATAAAAGGAAAATAATATTTTTAATAAAACCAGCGGAAAGATCACGTTTTCCCTACTTTTGCAATATTATCAATCCAAACTACCGCTGCGTGAAAACGACACTCGCGCGAGTAATACGTGCGCCCAGTAACGGATTATCGAGGCCATTAACCGCTCGTTAATCAACCACGCGCCCCGTCGCGCTTCCTTTCTCCCTCTCATTCTGTCGCGAGATAATTGCGCGCGCGCGCGTTCACTTGCTCGCGTTCTCGCGTGTGTGCGTGCGTGCGTGCGTGCGTGCGTGCGTGTGTGTGTGTGTGTGTGTGTGTGTGTATATACACACACATACGTACACATCCTAGCGTTAGTATATATATATACAAAACGTTCAGCCTTCATTATGCGCGTGCGCGTCGCGCGCGATCGGGAGACGCGCTCGCGTCGCGTTAATTAATCTTTATACTCAGCGAGCTGTAATAGCGGAGCTTTGTCGGCACGCGCCGTCGAGCGAGTCTTTCAATTCTGACGCGGACTTTGCAGGTGTGCGCATATATACGAGGGTCATTTGACAAGTACCTAGCCTCACCGCCAGATGGTGCCACTATCGCACCAGAAATACACTACAGTGCAGTATCTTCCTGTAAACGGTTACAGACGAAATTTCAGCCGGATCGGAGTTGTAGTTTATTTTTGAGAGCGTGTGAAAGCAAATGTGTCCGTTGATTTTTGAAAAAATGGAGAAAGAACAATATCGGTCGGTGATTCGATTCTTGTTTTTGGAAGGGAAATCGCGCATTGAAATTAAAGAACGCTTGGATGCAGTGTATGGGGATACTTCTCCTTCGATGGCGACCGTTAAATTTTGGTATAACGAGTTTCAACGTGGTCGTACGTCGGTTTTTGATGATCCACGCCCAGGTGCTCCGAAAACAGCCACTACGGAGGAGAACGTGACAAAAATACACGATATCGTTTTGTCAGACCGCCGATTAAAGGTGCACGAGATAGCTGCGATAGTAGCCATCTCAGAAGAACGCGTGTGGCATATCCTACATGAGATTTTAGGCATGAGGAAGCTGTCAGCAAGGTGGGTGCCGCGTTTGCTGACTGCAGACAACAAGCGCATCCGTGTGACCAGTTCAGAGCAGTGTTTGGAGCTGTTTAATCGCAATCCAAAAGAGTTTTTGCGTCGTTACGTGACCGTCGACGAAACATGGATTCACTACTACACTCCAGAGACCAAGGAGCAGTCAAAACAGTGGACCTTACCCGGTGAACCTGCTCCGAAGAAGGCGAAGACGGTCCCGTCGGCCGGAAAGGTGATGGCCACTGTTTTCTGGGATTCTCAAGGTGTGATTTTTATTGACTATCTGGAGAAGGGCAAAACGGTCACAGGACATGTGCAGTACTACACCGAACTATTGAGCCGATTTGACGCCGTGTTAGAAGAAAAACGGCCCCATTTGTCTAAAAAGAAAGTGCTTTTCCACCACGATAATGCACCGGCTCACACTTCTGCACTCGCCACGGCTAAATTGGTCGAATTACGCTACGAACTGCTGCCCCATCCACCGTATTCTCCAGATTTGGCTCCGTGCGACTTTTTTTTTGTTTCCGAACCTAAAAAATTCGCTCGCCGGGAAGAGATTCCACTCCAATAACGAAATAATCGCCGCCACGGAGGCCTATTTTGCAAACCAAGAGAAAACATTTTTTTCAACGGGGTTAAAAAAATTGGAACACCGCTGGACCAAGTGTATTCAACTAAAAGGAGACTACATTGAAAAATAAATTTTATTTTTTGTAAAATTTTGGTGTTTTCATTTGTAGGCTAGGTACTTATCAAATGACCCTCGTACACACATATGTATTTTAAATGAAGAGCCGAGTTGATATATTTTTAACGCTCGTACGTGTACGATGCGTCGTACTCCATTCCGACCTAATTAAGTCATCGACGCGTTCGCTTTTTTCACGCCCGAGATCATCCGGAACTTTTCCCGTAATGATAAAAGTGCATATCAACGTATCGTTTTCGAAATGCTTGCATCACATTCTCGCGTAACTGCAGCGCAAAATGCGCACCATTAATTAAGCGATGCACACAAAGGAAAACAGACGGAATATCCTTTTTCAATCGGCATCGGGACAACCGGACAAAGCGGTAAAATTAATTAAAAATAATGTGTGTATATTAAACGTATAAACACGGGGAAAAAGACACGGGGACGTAATTCTATAATAAAAACTCCCCGTCGCAGCAACGTCCGCTAGCTCGCTTGTGCGTTCTTCAAGTGGCCTCTCTCGCTCGAGGGAACGTAAAAAGCACAGCAGCGTCGGGCGGCGGCACACTATACATAGCAGTAGCACGTGCACCCGGCCCTCGGCTAATTGAAATCAGAAATCCGTCGGCGAAACGAGGGGTTTACGATGCCTACTATATATACGCGTGCACGCACGTATACCCCCAGGGCATATACTTTCTCTATACTAGCCGCCCGCGTCCTTCTCGCGTCGAGGGGTATTAACGGGCGCGCAGGCCTCTGTGAGAACGCAGAGTGGGGGGAGGGGGGAAGCATGAAAATTTACTCGCCAATTACGGCGGGATCACCTGCGCTCGCGCGTGCACGCACACACACACGTCCAAGTTGGCATGCGGAGAGAGAACGCGTAGAGATATAAGTACGTAGGTATAGAGGAGAGCGGGCGGGCGGGCTGCACGCGGGCATACCTAAGCGCGATACTGACCGAAACGGCCCGTAATACCCCGCCGCCTCCTCTCGCTTTGAGGGCATCGGCCGAGTAGATAGGGGTCGCCGTTGCTACTGCCGCTGCCCACCGGAGGCTGCGCGCGCGATAGTAATGGCTAAGTTGCGCCATTGTGCGAAGTTTACTTGCACCGGGGGCTCCCGCACACATACACGTATACGCACGCGCACACAGAGAGCGCAAAACTCGGAGAGGGAGGGAGGCAGGGAGGGAAAGAGAGAGAGAGGACAGTAACGCGACCGGAAGCGGAAGCTCGTGCAGGCGCCAACGGAAGTGACCTCGTAATTCTCCCTTTCTATTTTACCCTTTCTCTCCCTTCCTCTCTCTCTCTCTCTCGGGCACGCTTTGGGTTTTCAGCGTTACGCGCGCGCGTCCATCCAGCCATCAAGCCTGAATTATAGGCCGCCTGGAAACCTTTTGTCCGCGCTTTTCCTGTCGAGGATCCGAAAGAGCAGGAGAGAGAGAGAGAGAGTGTGCGAGCGGACCGCCCGACGGGATTTTCGGCCCGCGCTTTGTTTCTCTCCACGCGCGCCGTCGGAGCTTTCGACTTCTCTCTTCCTCTCTCTCCGTCTCTTTTTAGTTTGCTCTACGGAGAGAGTTCACTATTGGTTTCGGAGCGAGGCTGGTTTTAAAGTCTCGCTCGTAGACTGCTATACTATATACTCCTTTTCCGGTCACTCGCTACTTTGCCCGCGCGATCTCTCACTCTCTTTTTCTCGCCGGCGCGGCCCCCGCAGCTGCGTAAAATAACGTGGGGGCGGCTTTTTTATCAGCGACAAAGGATCGCCGCGCGGTTGTAAAGAGTGGATATAGTTTGTTCTTGAGTGCCCTCGGCGCGTGGCCCGGGCAATTCTTCGGTGTTATTTCGCTAAGACTCTTTGGTGGCGAGATCGGAAAAGAGAGGGAGAGAGAGACGGGAAGAGAGAAAGAGGGACAAGCAGAAAAAGAACTGAAAGAGTTGAGCTGGTAGGCCGACTTTTCTCTTTCATTTTCGGTGGGGCTGCATTTAATCTGAGAGGGACTGTAGGCTTTCTAAAGTAGCCCGCTGCTCTCGAAATTCTCGATTGAGTCGTAAAAAGATTTTCTAACTATACATAATGCATTATTAGGTTATACAACACGAAGAAGAATATATACTCAGATATAATTATACTTTTGAGTCTAGCCCCTCTAACTCATCTTCGCAAAAGAATATCGAAACAAATGGAAAATTCCCTACATTGAATTTTATATAGACTACTGCTTCCAATTGCTTGCCAAAAAAAAAAATGAAAAAGTTTAAAATATCAATATAGAATACGAATAAGCGCAGATAATCTGCTGTAGGCTCCGACACACCCCCGTTACCGACGTGAATCGATGACCTCTGCGAAATCGTACCCGAACAACCTCTCAGTTCTCCTCATTTCAAAACCAAAGACGATAAATATCAAAAGATTCCGACTCACACAAAGCTCCTCGCTTGCTGGCTCTCTCTCTCTCATACACTCTCGTTGTCTCTCTCGGACGATCGATCAACGGCGATATACTGTATAATGCGATCGCCGGACTACTCGCGCGAGTCTGCATTATAGATCGGTGGAAAGTTCCTTCTCTCGCTATATCCCAGCCAGTAGGAAAAGGAAGAAAGAAGCGCAGCAGAGAAAGCCGGGGACTTAAGAAAGCGCGCGGGCGCATATAGCTGCTATTCGTGAAAAAGGAACTCTCTGCTATAGTATAGCGGCGGAAAGGGCGGGAGAAACGAGAATTAATTTCCATTAATTGCTCTCGGGTCCTCGAAGTTTGCTGAAAGCGTTTTATATGGAATCGAATCGCCCCCCTACCTCCTCCCTTTCAGTCCGCTCGCTCGACGCGCGCGCTTCTTCGACATTACAATGTTGTAGCGCAAGCGAGGAAGAGAGAGAGAGAGAGAGAGAGAGAGAAGGAGGAGAACTCTCGAATGAAACGTACGATCCCCGGCCGTACGCTATACAATGGCGGACGGCACGAGTTAATACCAATGCAAATTTTGCGTATAAGAATTGCCCTTAGGTATATACGAGTAGGCAGGCATTAAGTATTCATTGATTTGGGGTGGAGCGGCCGGCAGTAACAACAACGTGCATCAGTGTTACGCTTATTTGGAATTGTTTTCTTTCAATTTGCAGTTTAATACTTCGTTTACGCATGTGTCACAATATACGCAGAGTACATATTCAATGGAAGCATTTTGACAAAAACTACGGCTCGTAACTTTTTCTTAAATTTCAAAAGATTGGCCGATAATATTTTCACGTTGAAAAGTAAATTTTTCAATTACAATAAAAGCCATCAGGTAAAACATTGTCGATCAACTCTTCATTTTACATCCTATAAACATTCGCCTTTCAGACCCCGTACAGATGCGACTACATTCCCACCCGTCTACGCAAAATTCGGCACCACCTATAGCACTATTAAAAATTTTTCACCGCCGGTCTTATACACAAAGTCCAAGGCTCTCTCCTCCCCATTCTCTCTTCATCTGCCCCCCCATTCTCTGGCTTCCGCGCCGCACTCATCCTCTGACACCCATATACAGAGTCGGTAAGGGAGGGGAAGTGGAAGGCAGAGACTGCGGCGGCTCGTAGTATGGAAGTGCGGCGCCGGTACCCGAGAGGCGGAGGAGAGAGCGAGCGAGCTTGGGCGAGAGAGCTAAATGTTGGCAATTCGGAGCACTCCGCGATCCCTGATTGCATTTAATTACACGTGCCCGGCGCTACACGAGCTACTACTACTGCTGGGCCGAGCGCCCGCGCTACACTGCAATTGCTACATTGTGCTCTGGGACATCGTTTCTGTCGGGGGAGTTCTCTCTCCCACTATACCGCTGTGTACGACGAGCCGAGCGCAGACCGAGCTCATCCCCGACGAGTGCCACGAATGCAATGGCAGCTATATACTCGCCCGCCTCTACCTCCCCCCCTCTCTTCAATTCAGTATCTCTCCCTCTCTTTCTTCCCGGCGGGTGAGCTTTTTATATTTCAAAGAGCAGCCGAAACAGACTTAGCCGGCCGGTAAAGAGAGAGCTTGCGCATTATAGCGATTTTTTTCGAACAGTTTGCTCTGTACCGGGACAAGCTGCTCCTCTCGTGTCTCTTTTGTTCCGTTTTTCGCGAAAAAGCGAGCAAGCGGACGGCCCGTCCCTTCTTTTTTAATTGCTGCGATTGTGTTGCGCGCCTATTTAACAATGAAGTGAGCGCGCGAAGTGCCCTTAATGGGACGTAAATAATTGACACGATTTCACGGGAGATTTATCGTAATATCGCGCGCTGTCGCGCGGCCACTCGAGGCTCTTTTGTCTTTCGGGTGCTCGTTACAACAGCATGCAGCAGCTCGACTCACTTTTTTTTTTCCTCCCTCCCCGTGTTATATTGCCGAAAGTAAACTCCTTTCCATTCGCGCTTAAACGCTATTATTTTGCCATAGCGGGGCGTTACGGTCGTTCGTCGTTAAACGGTCGTTATATTTAGGCCTGCCGGTCTTTTACACTGCGTGTATCACTTTGTTTTGCCGAGAGATGTTTAATACATCAATCACACAGGGAGGCAGGAGAGAGAGAGAAAGAGAGAGAGAGAGAGAGAGCCAATGGACGAACATCAAAGGCGCCGCGCGTAATATAGCGGAAATTACGCCGGGAGGCATCCGCGAATAGGTGCCGACGCATCTGCAACACTTCCGCCGACCCGTCAGCGCGCGCAGCCGGTATAATCTATTGCGGGTGTGCCTTATATATGTATATATGTATGTGATAGAGAGCGTAGAAGCGCCGAGCACGCAAGAACCAAACATTGTTTCTTCTGAAGCGAGAACTAAATTAACTAACAGCTAAATTTGTTCGGGAAATCTGGCGGGTTTAGGAAGATATGCATAAAAAGTATGCAAAAAAAAAATTGTATTGTGACTCAGAATGTTGCTACAGTAGAGATACCGTTGCGAAACTAATTTCAATTTTTGGTAATTTTTTTATACTGTGGATGAATTCAAACGCGTTGCGAATCCTCTTGAACGTACATATCTATTTTTGTTAAGTTAATTTTAAAACAAATTGTGAGACCAAATAAATCTATTATTATTATTTATTATTATATTATTATTAAATTCCAAATTAGAAAGAAAATTACCGAGAGTGTATAGACCTATATATAGATTTTTGCCAAAAAAAATGTACCCTCAACCAAATCCCGTACTAATAATATTTCATTTTTATAACCGATATAATACGAATTTACAACTCGCCGACTGAAACTACCCGCAGCATTTTCTCCAATCCAATTCCTTCACGCGCGCGCGGCCTATTCCTTTTTCCGCACTTAAACGCAACACACTTTTCCGCGCCCCGGCGAGACATTCCGAGGTGCGCACGCGCGTCAACGAGTAATATACCGCGAGGTAAAATCAAAGAGTACGACCTACTATAAACCTACCTCCCGCCTCGCCTCTTCTCGCCCTCTCCTCTATATACCCCATGTACGCGGGCTGTAGGTATATATACGAAGCCGTGCGGCGCGGTAGATGGAAAGGGATTAGGAAAGTGCGAGCCGCTGCCGCTTTCTCAAACCACCGGGAAGGAAGTGAGATAAGACTCGCGGGGAAGAAAGGAAGAGCTGCGAAAGTGAGGCTCCGCTGCTCTCATTCTACGGCGTAAAAAGCTCCGGCGAAGGACGAGGACGCGCGTCGGCAAAGGGAAAAGGACCTGGGCAAAGGAGATTCCATAATTAATTCCCCTTCGTAATTGGACGGAAATGAAGATTAAAAAGTTCCTTGATTCGCTAATAAGAGTCAAAGAGAGCGCGCGCGAGCTCTCTCTTTCTCTCTTTTGTACAAGCGCGCAACGGCGAGTCGATGTCAAGGGAGCGTAAAGTTCGCGCGCGACGCAGCAGCGAAACGGTGGAAGGAGAATGGAGGGGAAAAAGAACTGGGAGAAATAAAGATTAAAGCTTAAGCGAGAGAGTTTATTTGCAAATAAACTGGAAACGCGCTATGAGCGGAAATTCGAGCTCTTGACTTTGAGAAATGGCGTTGGAGTCTATAATTGCATGGTTTATAATCAGATTAGAATAATTGATAAATATATTCGAGTTAATCCGGTGAAATATGAGTGGGTAAAAGTACGAGTATAATGCACTAGGCTGTGTGCAAGTGATTTTTACCGAGCCCTCTTTGCGCCTAAAATATAGCGAATGGCAGTTTGCCACGGCTGCTTTATAGATCATAAAGTATGGCTAATGTATGACTTTTTAGTGACACTTATTGCTGCCATTTTTGTCATATTTTTCGGATGAAGAGTTATTTCTGTAGTTAGCGAGAATTATCGCCGCCATGTGTCTTCTGTGCCTTCGATACACTTTTTTTTTCATTAATAATAATTTACCGTCGAAAGGTGAGTAACCTTTTTAATGATTTGTATTTTTATAACGTATGGTTGAAGCTTTAACAACAAAATCAAATTTATCGAAAAATACATTTATACGGTTAATAATTACGCGTTCACAAATAACCAAGACATTTCAAACATTATTCTATAAAAAATATCTTAAATTCGTCAACGACCTGAAAAGGTAAAAGCAACATCGCAGAAGCAACGAAAATAAGGGCACACAGCAGTAGCAGGAAGAGTAGGTGTCAAGGCGCACGAGATGACGCGCGTTGGTATGCGGTAGCTGCCGGCAGCAGATTCCGGCTGAGGGAAAAGCGCTAGCTGAAATAGGTATACCGCGCCCATTCCACCCTCCTCGTGTATATAAAAGGGTATATACTCAGTGCCACTGCAGCGGGAGCCGAGAGCTAGCTGCCTATACACGAGGCGAAGGAAGGCGCGCGCGTCGTCGTCGTCGGCTGAGGGGGAGGAAAGTACTAGTTTGGAAGGTAAATTGGCAATTTAACAAATTTGCAAAGTTCTCGGGGAGGGGCAGGGTACGGTGAAGGAGGCAAGAAACTTCAGACGTCGCACGAGCTATGCGCCGGAGAGCTGCATGAGAGCTGACGTATTCCAGAAACATAAATATAACGTCATTATGCGACTTAATACAGCACGCGGGGGTAAAGAGATAGAGAGAGAGAGAGAGAGAGAGAGAGAGAGAGAGAGAGAGAGCGAGGTAAGAGCGGAGCGAGAGAAAGATGGGAATTGACGTTGGCGGCGATATACATAAGCGAGACGCGGCGGGACTCATGCTGCGCACAGAGAGAAGGAGCGAAGAGGGGGTTGCAAGAGAAGGGTTGCACGGGCTTTTTGCGCGAGCTCGTTTTTGAATGGTTAATTGAACGCGGGCTCGTGTTGCGGTGGATCGGAGGGGACGCGACATTCTACCTGCCCGTGGATTAAGATTGCGAGCGGATTATAGCGTCGATAATCATTTATTTTGGAATTTCGGGTGGGACTATAGATATATCGAAAGGCTGATATAATTAGAAGCCTTAGTCTTCAGAAAATTAAAAGTAGAACACGCGTGGCCCATTAACAGAAGCACGCTTATCACACATGATTTAAAACAGAAAGCGTGATTAACAGAATACGAAAAAACATGAATATATCTACAGAATAAATTAATTTCATACTGCCACAATTGTAGAGAGCACATAGTACAAAAAGCGGATTTATAGAAAATGAATGAAACGAATGTCACGAATACAGAAAATGCTATACATTAATATATTATAGAAAAAACTATGATGGTTACTTCTATATATACACGGAGAGAAAAATTTCAGTAAAAATTACAAAAAGTTCGGCAATTTTTACTGAACTTTTCGGTACTGTGGTAACAGACTACCAAAATGAGCGGATTTACTTGACTTTCTATACATTTTATAGAATTTTCAGTAAAAATTACCGAACTGTTCAGTAACTTTTAAGAGAAGGTTTGGAAGTTTTCGTATAAAAGTAACGGTACTGAATATACAAGTTCCAGAATTTGATGATGCATATGTCTCTGTAGGTAAATGGTTAGCGTGCCCGACTGCTGTGCTGA
Organism: Torymus aiolomorphi; assembly: GCA_036365515.1. NCBI lineage: Eukaryota > Metazoa > Arthropoda > Insecta > Hymenoptera > Torymidae > Torymus > Torymus aiolomorphi. The sequence goes on from CM070877.1 coordinate 143,119,747, forward strand.
GGACCCAGGTTCAAATCTCGATGCCACCGAAAATTTTTTAATTTCTTTATTTCATTTATTCTTGTCTTAAATTATTATTTCCTTAATAAAATTCAACTTTAAATAATTAATAAATGTTTAAAATATAAATAAATGTTGTTATTCGGATCTCCCGAAAGGGGGAGTCCGAGTCCATTTTTTTCAGTGCATATTAGAAAATTACCGAACTGTTCTGTAAAATTTACAAAAATGTCAGTCTGTTACCGTAGTACGGTGAAGTTCGGTAAAAATTATGGAACTTTTTGTAATTTTTACTGAAAATTTTCTCTCCGTGTACGGAAGTCGTCTTATGTACTTCCTATAAATGCACCTTTCGTACTATGTGTTTTCTACAATAGTGGAAGTATGAAATTAGTTTATTCTGTAGATATATTTATGTATTTTTGCATTCTGTTAATTGTGCTTTCTGTTTTAAATCCTGTAGCCTTAGCGTGCTTCTGCTTATGGGGCAACTCTTGTTCTATTTTTAATTTTCTGAAGGATAAGGCATCTAACTATCAGCCTTTCGATATATCGAGTCCCACCCAGATAAAGTTTTGAGAACAAGAATAATAAAATGAATTCAAATGTTTCACGAACACCAGAGCATTGTTTGTAGAATAAATTTGAATATGCAAACATTCTTGACCTTCATCAACGGCGCGTCTCAACCGGAATTTATTGCACTTCCACGCAGTCTACCATTAAACCCCGTAAATCACATTTATACTCGCAATCCCAATCTTTCACAGCCAATAATAATCACGCACGCCCAACGACCTTATAAGCGCGACCGTAAATCTGGCCGACCATTTCGGCAACCCCGTTTACACACACCGCCTGCACGATCCTCTCGCGCGCCACTATATGCGAAACGATTTTTTTCGCCATCTCGAAAATACCGAGCCACCCGCGCGTATAGCGGTTATCTAGCGCGCGAGCGTATATAAATCACCGATTTTCCCGAACCGCCGAGCGGCCGCGCGATATAGCCATCGTATATATTCGCGCTCGCGCGCGCGCGCAGCTACAATAAAAATGCACGAGCGAGCGGGCGCGATCTATTCCTGAACGCGGCGTGACTCAGCGCTTTATTTATGACTCGATTGTCTCTAAATCGCGAATGCGCCCCGTAGGAATCTCTTTCGCGACCGCGATCTCTCTCTCTTTCTGTCTCTCACGAGTGCGAAAGCTCGCGCAGAGAGCCGACGATAAGAAGAAACGCGAGTGCGCGTTCAACCCAACGTGCGCGCGAGAGAGAGAGAGTGTACAGCAGCAGTCTGTCCCGATATAAATGCCCGCGTGCAGCTGCCACGCATAAGTCTCGTCCGAAGAATAATACTCGTTGCGTAAGACCGCGATCTCTCTCTCTCTCTCTCTCTCTCTCTCTCTCTCTCCTTCCCTCTCTCTCTCATTCGTGCTCGCTCTTTCTCTCTCAGCTTTCGTTTCGCTGAGCGAGTCTCCGCCGCGGTGCTCTCTTGTCTCGCTATAATCCGGATTCTGCTGAATTTGTGATATTGAAGAACGAAATGCTGCATTGCTCTAGAGTCGCTATTATTAAGGTTATAAAATTATATGTGCGTGTGTATTGATATTGATTGAATAGAAATGCGAATCAAAAGGAATTTAGCGGCGTAATTGGGTATCAGGTGTACAACTTTTCCCATTATAAATGAATATATAGCTTGAAAGCTGCAGTAGCAGCGCGGCTGAAACGACTAACGAGAATAAGCGCTTTATTGTATTCTCAAAATAAATATATCGTTCTCGCGAAATCTAATTAAATTCGCAAAGCATTTAAAAACAAATTCCGCAATTTTCCCGCGACGAAGCCGCGCGTCGCGTCATTTCTATTTTCAAAGCGGCGAGTTTTCATATTAAAAGCTTTTAATTGCGCATTAATGCTTAATTAGCTCCAAGCTGTATAATTAACCAGAGTAGGAGGCTTATATAGATCTTGCGTCTGTTACAACTTTTTCTTTCGGATGTCGTTTATGAACTAAATGAATACACGTGCATAATTTAATATATTATATATATTTTTTTTTTTTGCAATTAGCGAATAACTATTATTTAAAAAATTATTGTCTTACGCTATCTTCACCTCATTGTACGGCTCCTAATTCAAAGTATATTTTAACAAACATAATGTCAAATAAATTATATAATTTATTATATTTTACATTTTAATTAATTTCATCTGTGTTATAGAGCTACAAAAATATTTACAGATATAGTTAAAAAAAAAGAATATATATATATATATATATAGAATTATGTTAAAAGGGAATCCACGCTTAACAGTGAATCATCACGTCTTCTCAGAAAGCATAAACGAAATTCACCACCAACTTACTCATTCTTCTCACTGGCGCACAACTTGAATCATCGCTTATACACTTCACCACGTATAAGGCTCCATCACGCGAGAGACGACCCGTTCTATACGGACCTCTTAAAAAAACGATCAAACGTTTACATCACACGTGTATATATACGTGCCTTTCGCTTTTTCTTCCTCCCTCACAGCACACACGTACATATACACACAAATATACGCACTCACATACACACAGACAGACGCAACGACTACATCGATTCCACGGAAACGAGCTTTTACTCGGACCGTCATTCCTCTCGGCCACGGAGCGATTAGCGCACGGCGGGTGGTATGCGCTCTCGTGCACGTTCCCTCTCTCTCTCTCTCTCTCTCTCTCTCTTGCGCTCGCGCGCGCGAATGCGTGCGTCCAGAAATAGACGCCCATTGACCGAGGCGCCGAAAGGCCTTTTTGCCGCCAGCTGCTGTTCCCGCTGCTGTGCGACTCTCGCGGCTTTTTTATTGCACTGCAGCCGCTCTGATTCACGCGGCTATTAAGCCGACTATACGACAACGGCGCGGGTTATGAGACGAGATTGCGGAGCAAATGTCTCAATTTTTTCGGGCCCGATGAGTCGTTTGTTTGATCGCGCACATCTGGCCGCGAGATGTGCAGCGTGATTGAGGCTGTTTTGATGGGACGATGTGTAGTAGCGAATTCTGAATCATATATACGGTTTCATCGTGTAGTATATATATAGGTATAATGCGGGAACGATGATTAAGAGGATAAGGAACGGATCGGTGCGGTGGATACTTTTGCGTAATGCAGATTCAACGTCACTACGCGCTCCATTAATTTTTCATTTCGCGGCGGAAGCGAAAAATGAAACTAATCCATAACGGTCTGACAAAAGGGCGAATCGTTAGGAATCCATCATACCGTGAATAATTTACGAGTAGCTCGTTAAATTACTGTAGTGCAGCAGATGCTGTGTGTCGTATCGTATTGTCGGCGTGAAATTTTAATTTTTTGGCGTATAGCATGCGTGTCAAATTTTTAATGTAATTTTGGAAAGTTTTCGTACGTCATTATCAAGTTAGTGACATAATTTAATGACGATAATAAAGATTGATATTGGTACAATTTTGCACATTATAATGAAATTATAATATAATTGAGTTTCGCATTTAATTCAATGAATAATAATCAGTTAAATTTTGTTTATTGTATATATTGTCAATATTCAAAGATAATTTGTTTTTTATTTTGGTGAAAAGGTTTTTTCATTAAATACTTTTAAAAAATTTTTGTTGAATACATCGTCGATTTGAATTTGAAATAGATTGGAAATCAATATCGTGAATTAATTCGCGTGCAAATTATTTACTGCAGACTACTTGCATGGAATTAATTAAAGTCAAATTATGCAACTACATAATTAATCTTCCTAAATTACGTCGAATATAAAACTTGTATCCCGGCCAAACAAATATTTACTACCACTCTCGAGACTGTAAATCACAGGTCCAAGGAAATTAAATAGGTTAATCTACAAGAATAAGAACACTCGCTTTACCTACACCGAGCAGCCGTTTCACTTGCAGTAGCTTCGATTAAAGTCATTATAATTTATCCGCTATAAGAGCAACTCCGAATCACATTGCGCCCCGAATTCATAATCGTTTCCAATTTGCCAAACAATCCCGAACTCCCGCTTATTCTAACAAATCGTTTTCCAAAAATCGACCGAATCACTCTCTTCCACCCGGCGCGAAACAATTTCTCACTGGCGCACATCTTCGCTATATACAGCTCTCGCGATATTTACTTGAAATCAATCCATAATGCAAAAATGCAATCGCGCTTCCGTACGGTAGAATACACGTGCACAGAAAGAGGGGGGGGGGGAGAAGGTTCATAAACGAGCGAAGGAAACACTGCAGGCAGCAGCAGCAGCAGCGACGGAAAATCCAATTTTATCAAATGGAAGAGTTTATCCGCTCTCCTAGACAAAGGCTCGTGCCTCTCCGCGCGCGTAGCGTCTCGTACTCTATACCACCTGCGCGTAGTAAAGTGCCAGATGAGGAATGATCGATACGCAGAGAGAGAGAGAGAGAGAGAGAGAGAGAGAGAGAGAGAGAGAGAGAGAGAGAGAGAGAGAGAGAGAGAGAGAGAGGAAGAAAGAAGGAAAAACAGCCTGCACCCGTTCCCACGTGGCGTCTTTCCCGCGAGTATGTGTATGTATCCCGTAGGAGCTGCTGTTCTTCCTCCTTCTCCCTATGCGTAGCTCTCCCCGCCGCCATACACATATACGCGTACCATGTGTGTATGTGCGTGTATACGCAAACAACGAAAGTACACGGACGTTTGCAGCGCACGTACATTAAGCGCATGAGGCGCGCGGGTATAGGCAATCTAAACACGCGCGCAAGTGTACACAAACAGGCGTGCACGCCGGTTTATTATTATTATATTAATATTTTATGTACACGGAGAGAAATTTTGTAGTGAAAATTACAAATATTCGAGACAAAATTACCAGTTTCTATGGTAATGGATGGACAGACTGACAATTTCAAAGTTTTTACCAAAGTGCCTTGGTAAAATTTTTTTTTAGTTAATTTAAATTAAAAAAAGTAACTTTTTTTATCCATATTGATGGATATATAGTATTTTAATATAGAAATAGAAACAGAAACAATGATGAAAAAACATTAAACTGAAAAAAAACTTTTACGGAAGTGGGATTCGATCCGACGATCTTTGGGTTGAGAGTCCGACGTTCTACCGACTGCGCCACAGACGCTGTTACCAACAGTCATTTGAATCGCCGTTATTACTTACTGAAAATATGTGTATTGTTTTCATTTTAACGTCGCGCACGCCTCTAGTATCAATCTTCTGAAACACAATAATGCACAGTGCGCATGCGCGAGTACACAAATACCAGGTTATTTGGTAAAATTTATCAGTTTTCTTAGTAAAAATTCTTAGGTTACTTTGTAAAAATGACTAGATCTCAATTTTTACCAGTGTTTCTGGTAATTTTTATTCAGATAATTTGGTATTTTTTTTAAGTGGTTATGGTAGTTTTTCTTGGGAAACTTATAAATTGTATTAGAAACCTGGGAATAACACGGCTTTTGACAGTCTGTCCATGCGCTACCAAGGCACCTTGGTAATTTTTACTCTAAAATTTCTCTCCGTGTATCCATGTATAGGCACTGCGCACCAATACGTGCGCACACGATCGAGTGTTTGGTCCCGTGTGCTCGTACATACGTATGTGTGTGTGGGTAGGTGTGTGAATTTTTGTAATGTACGGATCCAAGTTGGCTGCTGTAGTAGAGTGCTAGCGCGCGTGCGCGCGCATTGCATGCAAAGGGATGAGAGATGGGGAAGAAGGAGGTCGCGCGGGGAGCGGGGTGAGATGGAAGACGAGCAAGAGTCGAGGAGCGCGCGCGCGCGGGGAGAGTGAGAGAGCGAAAGGAAGGGGGAACATCCATCTCTCTTGACAATCCCTTTTTGCATCCCTCGTCGTCGTTCTCTCTCTCCTCCGCCTCCTCTCCCACCTCCTTAGCCGTCGTCGTTCGTCTCTGCTGCCACACCGCCTGTATATATAGCTCTTCCACTTCTCTCTATATACCGCCTCGGCGATACGCGCGCACGCTCCTCGCAATTTATCATCCGTCGATTAATTCTTACTGAGATTTCCTCCCTCTCACTCTCCCTCTCTCTCCTTCTCAACCCTTTCCAGCGGCGATCGCAACGGGTAGAGAATTGAGGAGGGAAAGATTCGAGAAACGAAGGAGAAATACTCCTCTCAAGAAGAGTCGCGCGATCGCGAGAAGGGATTAACCCGCAGCGCTAACGAGAAGGAGAGAAGAGACAGCAGAAGCAGCTGCCCCTGTAACTGCATTAACGATATTTGTAGCGATTGCGTATGAATTTGTGCCGGGAGAGAGAGAGAGGGGGGAGTACACGAGGTGAGATTATTATTGTCCGAAGCGAGGCAGCCGCGCGCATTGTGTTTAATGCGAGAGATTACCGGAAGTCTTTGAAGAAGAAGGAAGGGGAGGAGCGCTGTGCTTAATGAGAGTGGCATTACCGTCGCGATAGAGAGAGAGAGAGAGAGAGAGAGAGAGAGCTCGTCGATGCGACTCCCACTGTATTGTACAATACGCCGTGTGTTTAGATAGAGACGCGCCGGGAGTGTGAATTTGACTCGGTCGATTTGCCAATAATGTTTGTCTTTAGCGCTCGTGAGTAAGTTGAATCCAACTCGATGTATATATACGATAGCAAACGGTATAATGAGAAATTGTACCGCAATATAGCTCTTGTACACATTAAGTCACAAATCTATCTCAACTTGTAGCAAATATTGAGTTTCGCGTTTCTACGTATAGAGGGGATTGCTTGTCGATCACGTAGATTTTCCAACTTTTAAATGTAAAATCAAGCGACAATCGACGCGTAAAAAAGCAATTTCTGCCCTTTACACGGTACGAACAAAATGAAACAATTAACTTTACGTATACTATATATACAGCAAAAGGGTGGCGTTGCTTTTTGAACTAGCAACCCTTGCACGCAGAGCAGCATTACCGCGAAACTCTGGCTCCCCTCAAAAGAGCAAATTGGTCTAAAACCACGCAGGCTGCACGCGGCCTCTTTCGCTCGTATTGGGGAGCGGAAAAATCAGCTATTCCTGCATTTTAAATAATAGAAGAGCCTCTCTCACACTCTCTGACCCTCGTGCGTCATCGCTTTGACGCTTTAATGCGGGTCCGTGCGTTCGCGAGTGGACCAAAAGCCGCTAATCGTTCTCTCTATCGTTCGGAATTCGCGCGTACGCTATATATACCTACGCACTCTCGTCGCTCCGGAATGAAGAGTGCGCGCACGACGCAGTGGCATCAGTTGGCTGCCGTGCATTCCCCCACGCGCGCGCTCGCACACTCGTGCACAGTGTTTGACGCGAATTTTTCGCTGATTCGCGCGCGCGAGTTCCAATTATCAGTGGCAGCTTTGCGCGGCGGGACCGACGTCGACAATGCAATTTCGATGCGCGCGGCAGGTTCGACACTTGTGTGTGTGTGTATGTGTGCTCGCGAGTCGCAATCGTCGAGTAATGGCGAAATTTTGCGCCGGCGCGAACAATGACCCGGCAGTCGAGTCCCCCCGGCCGGCTTTGGTATAAACGAATCGATTTTTTTTTCTTCCTCTTTTTTTCCATCGTTTTGCGTAGTTAAAGCCAGAGAGGGGATATAGTGGGTGGGAGAGAGAAAGAGAGAGAGAGAGAGAGTGCTGTGCTTGCACGTCGCGAAAAATTGCTCGAGCTAGAACGCTTTGGGATGTGGGTCGTGAAAAATTAAATAAAGCCCGGTGTATATTGAATTCTGTGTAATGAAAAATTAAATTGTTATATAGAGCTGCTGGGTTTTTTTTTATGAAAGAAATAATGATACTTATATTTTTTATCGATATACGTATATCAAAAGCTATATTAATTTGTTTTTGACGTGTTTTGAAAATCGGTATAGATTTATACAAATACTAATATACAGTGTTGTTTTTTATAAATATATATACATGGAAGGAAATTAATTCGGTCGCCAAAATTTTAGATTTCTTTTGATAGGACTAGAACACGGATTCGCGTGTGTTGCTAACAAACCTTTAACAACTAGTCAGTACGCGCCTAATCTGTATTATGAGGATGGAATTGTGGATATATAGCAACAATAATTAACATCGTTATGTTGATTGTACACCGCAAGTTCAATCTGTTATAACCACTAATTGACGTAAATTAACGGGCACCGTGATTTGAGCATCACAATTAAGAGCTATCTAGTTAATTTCTATAGAGTCGGCGTGCACGTATTGGGACGCGAAATAAAATTCTTTTGTTTAAGTACTCTATAAAAGAACTTCTTTTACATTACAATCAAAAACTTCGCTAACAGGCTACTACATTAACCAAGTATTATTACATTTACACAAAAGTTGCAAGCCACATAGGGCACAATTGACCTCGCTTTACACGACCACAGTCGCTTCAACATGACCGTTACACCCGACTAAACCACAATATTCCACGTATAATAATTTCACATTCTGCGTTCGTTTTCCGCCGACTTATCCGAAAGCAGTTGAGGGCTTAGCTTGAGCGCGATGGCGAGTATCAGGCGCCGAGTGAGAGAGAGAGAATAGCCCGTATCGCGAAGTCTCGAGATAAGCGCTCCGTGCGCGGGGCTCAAGGGACCGGGTTCCAGATCGTTATACGAATGAAGAATGACAGACTAAACGCCGCGCGGACGTATCTTATCCGGCGCGGTGCGGTCGCGAAGGGAGTCTATTATATGCCGGAGGCCTGTGTGCCAGTGGGCTTATACGCCGATGGCCGCCGCGCGAAGAAGTGATAAAACACCCGTATGGCGCGGCGATTTTTTTTTTTTGGATTTACAAGGGCTCGCGCAGAGACTTTAGGAAATAAAGAGCAAAAGGAATATAGGTCTGTGCGTGATGCGCGTGGTATATATAACGGAAAAGCTTCGAGCGCGTGCGCGATAACGACCATCCGAAAATGGGCATAAATTTTCCGCTCTAGCCGAAATTCTCAGCGGGAAAGAGTTCGACGCGGATATATGGAAAGGAAAGGGCGCAGGGGGGAGGGGAAACAAGCGTGCGGCGGCGCTACAAAGAGAAGGGAAAAGAAAAGACGGCTACGGCGGGGTGGCGAAGGAGGAGGGGGAGAGGAGGGAAAACGCCGAGTTTCTCCTAAAATCTCGACGATTTTTCAAAGAGGCACACCAGCTGCGAGCGAGCGAAAACGAAACGACCGCCGTCGACGCCGCGCGCCGTCGATTTCCAATTCACCCCGCGTTTTGCCTTTGCGTGAGATCTACCTCTTTCTTTCTCTTCTTTTTTCCAGTTTCCTCTCCCTTTCGGCGCTGCCCCTTTCTCCTTCTTTGTCGCCTCGAATGTACTCTGCCGCCGGCGTGTCGCGTTCGATCTCGCCACCCCCTCCCGGAATATTTTCCCGAAAACAAACCCATTTCGCGTCGCTCTTTGGCGCCCGCGCGCGAGTATAACTTACACGCCCGGACGACAATCCGTTGACGCGCGCCGAGCTCTCTTTGGAATTTATCGGTATTTATGAGAGACAAAGCGAGAGAGAGAAGGGGAGGAGAGGACGTCTTCGATGATTTACGAGACGAGGAAGTTCGGCGCGGGGCGGCAATTTAATTAACGGCAGCGCGGGTGCTTTTGTGCACACCCGGATGATGCGCCGCCGACGCCGCCGCCGAGCTCCGACTGTTATACTGCGCTGCTGCACGCGACGCGCGCGCTGATGTCGGTGAAAGCGACTAGGTACTCTGCTGAGGGAGTTTCAGCGAATCTCTCTATGTGTATATCTGCGTGTACGTGTATGAAAGGGATAGTGAGAGGTAAACACCGCTGTACGCGATGTTGAAGCGGTAAATTTTTTTTTTTTTTATTGATATAATTCGATGGTTTAGAGGTAATTAAGGGTAAATATAATGAAGGAATTAATGTTAATTGAAAGGAAAATTGTAAGTTAGTTTAATTTTGCAAATAGAATAAGTTTGGCGGTAGTTTAATGTAAATATTAGAACGAACAACAGCATTGGCAGTGGAATGTGCAGAGAAAATCAAATTAAAGCGTGCGTCCATTAGGCAGCCCTCACTGTGTCTACAAAAGAGATTACTACACGGAGAGAAATTTTAGAGTAAAAATTACCAAGCTGCCTTGGTAGCGCATGGACAGACTGTCAAAAGCCGTGTTATTCCCAGGTTTCTAATAAAATTTATAAGTTTCCCAAGAAAAACTACCATAACCACTTTAAAAAAATACCAAATTATCTGAATAAAAATTACCAGAAACACTGGTAAAAATTGAGATCTAGTCATTTTTACAAGGTAACCTAAGAATTTTTACTAAGAAAACTGATAAATTTTACCAAATAACCTGGTATTTGTGTACTCGCGCATGCGCACTGCGCATTATTGTGTTTCAGAAGATTGATACTAGAGGCGTGCGCGACGTTAAAATGAAAACAATACACATATTTTCAGTAAGTAATAACGGCGATTCAAATGACTGTTGGTAACAGCTTCTGTGGCGCAGTCGGTAGAACGTCGGACTCTCAACCCAAAGATCGTCGGATCGAATCCCGTTTCCGTAAAAATTTTTTTTCAGTTTAATGTTTTTTCATCATTGTTTCTGTTTCTATTTCTATATTAAAATACTATATATCCATCAATATGGATAAAAAAAGTTAATTATTTAAATTAACTAAAAAAAAATTTTACCAAGGCACTTTGGTAAAAAGTTTGAAATTGTCAGTCTGTCCATCCATTACCATAGAAACTGGTAATTTTGTCTCGAATATTTGTAATTTTCACTACAAAATTTCTCTCCGTGTAGGCGAGTTAGAAAATAGGATATGATAAAAGCAAAGCACGCTACGGTGGATAACTGAAAAGTTTCAATCCGCGTGCAGTAGATTATTGTGTACTTTTTTTTAGCAGATGCTGATCATTGCTGAATAGCTACATAACAAATTCGAGGCTTAGGCTGAATGAGCGTATATCTGTTTGCGCTAAACTGCTCGATAGTTGAACATTTCAAGCTTTTTAATTTTTTTTTCTTTTTTTTGCCCAGTTGCACGTCATACACGAAAATCTAATCGCTCTCGCCGAACGACAAAACAACATGCACATCGTGCACTTTTCGAAGCGCCGCTTCGGTGCGTGCGATGAACGTGCCCACACATAAATCGAGCACAGCAATGACAAACGCATCGTTCCGCGCGAGCGATGAATCAGCTGCTCTCGCGAAAAGTATAAGCGTATAGCAGCATAGCACAATTCACGCTTCTACTAAAGGCCAACGAACAGTCGAAATTTGGCTATGTCAATCCGAACTCGCACGCACTAAACACGAAGAACATAACGAAGCTTCACCATCGAATTTGATTCGAAGACCGAATTTTCCACATTGTCGAACTACACGATACACACAATTCGCAGCAGAGTTATAACACGAATGTGCAAAAACTCGATTTTCATCCGGTCGACCGAAGCGCGCGTCGCAATCTTTGATATAGCTAAGCCGCACGCGCCTCTCATTTAAAGAGATTTCAAACTCGTTACACGAGATTTTACACGATTTAGCCGCGCGCCTATCTGTATATACGTATACGCCAAAGGCACGTGCGCTCGAGCGTAAGTGGCGCGGAAGCTAAATAAAAGGATGTTTTCGAGGGCGGGGCTATGCTTGCGCGCGCGTTCAAAGGACCCACGGGTTCACGCTATTAGCGTCGACGACGACGACGACGACGACGACCACGACGATGACGACGAGGGCGCATACATATACATACTACACAAGTCCCTTTTCCAGCAGCCTTCGCCAAAGCTCGCGGCGACGGCGGTGGCAAACTCTGCCTATGTCACAGTTCGGCGACAAGGCTTTAATCCCCGCTGCCTGATTATAATCTCGTCAGCGAGTTATGCCGTTATTTGCTCCTTCTCCCACTCTCCTTCCACGCTGCATCAGGGGTCCCCATGTATATACGTGCACATGTGTGTGTGTGAGCGTCCTTGTAGAGGCTCTGTATATATGCGCGCCGGGGTACGGATATATATTCTCGTTAGATAGCGGCGAAAATTTGAGCTGGGATTAAGGATCCGGGACGAGCGCGCCGGCTGATCTTTGAATATCGCGAGCGGGGCTGCGGTGCACGCGCCTATATATGTATACCTCTGAGCGGGTTGTATCGCACTGGGGGGTTGGTCGATGATGCGAGACGAGGAGTCGAAATGTGATTTGGACTGAACGCGAAATTCCTGGCAATTTAATTTGCCTTTCACCTTTGATGGCAGGGAATATGCGGCTGGCACACGTTGAATGCTGTACTTTATTAAATGACGTATTAGGATTTTGTTACGACGAATGGGAAAACGAGACACGTGTGCAGAAAGCGAGTAGATTGGATGCCGTGAATTGGCGCTAGAATTAAAAATTAATTTCCTCCATGCAAGCCGGGTCGAGAGTATCCCCCGCAACTCCAGTAGATTGGCAGACGCATTCAAAACAAGGAATCTTTTCCTGCTTTACAGCTCAAAGCGTAAAATTCGTCCGCAATTTTAGATTTGTCGTTAAAACCAAGAATGCAGACGCATGTTACGCTTTGAAAATTCGTGAGCGGGTTTACGAAATCAATTTCACAGGGCACATTTTCGTATACGAACTGAATTGCATTATTCAACTTTGTTCGACAACTCAACTTTTAATCGCATTATGAAATTCTCCCAAATATATAATTTAATATGGGAAGCTATACGTTTGCTAAAATTTCAATGTACATTGCATGTTTGCATATGAGGAAGTGAAAGAAGTTTTAATTTTGTTTAATTTTAATTTAAAATGCAATATGAAAACTATGCTGGAGACGCACGACATCGAAACTATTCAAGCATAATAGAATGCAGTTATTTTTGGTTAAACAATTACACAAATTCTACTACCTACGTGAAATGCATTATGAGTTACTATGCGAACGTTACTCCAGCATTCCCCACTAATTTCTGAATTCTCCTCATAAACTAATAAAATTAATTATCCTTGCAAGCAGTTATATACGATAGCTATATCTCGTAGTCTACGAGTTATTATTACAAATAAAGTAGGTAAATTATAGTTTCCAAACTTACAAATATTTAATGGAGTATTAACCTCACTGACTAATAAATTGGCTACTAATTCAGAATCGTTGACTATTTGATAATGAAAATTGAATTTATCTACTTTTAGAAAATTAAATACTAAAATAGTGTGTCTCAACTATTTTAAAATAACGACCCACTTTCACTTTTGAAATAGTGAACTTTTACTATTTTACATTTACAAGTTAGAGATCTGTTTCACTTCAAGGTATACTACAGAAATTCCTGTTTTTATCATTCGCCATAATTTCACGATTAAAATCCTTTTGATTATTTAACGTTAAAAAAACGTACAAACACAACTTTCAATGCGTAATGTAAGAATCTCGATTGAATGGTCAGACATTCGAAAGAGCACGAACAGCGCCGTTAGAGTAATCCTAAAAAAATACCAGCCTTTATTGAATTGCAAAAACGCCGGCGCCGTCGTCGTCCCTTCCCTATATCCACACACTCACAGAGAAAGCCGCACGTGCATCTATTCATGAAGGCCCTGAGAAAGTGCACAACTGCGAAAAGAAGCTGAACGTCCCCCGTCGTCCCGATTAATCCTCGAGCGGCGCTTCGAGAAAACTCCTCCTCGGCTCCGTCGCGCTTTTCTTTCCATTTCTTCTCCCCTAACGATCTGCGCATACATTAACGCCCACCTCCCCATCTCCAATGCCCTTCTGTTTAATGACGAAAGTGAAATTATAATAGCGCCCGGCGACCGACGACGAAAGTATATATATCTCGCTCCCTCTCGCAAACACGCGCACACAGACACAGCTGCGAGGTGACGGACAAAGGAAGAAAAAGAAGCGGGAGTTTGCGGCGGCGTTACAGAAAGAGAGGAGACGGCCGCACCGGGAAACAGCGAGCGAGGAGAGAATAAGAAGAAGGAGAAGGAAAAGAAGACCATCCATTTCGGATAATGACGCCACTCCCGCGCGCGGGGATCGCGGGATTAAGTAATTTTTCTCAACTCCGGGGAAATAGAATTTGCCGGATGAAGCTTTTCCGCTCTTTCTATCCTTCTCCTTTTTCTCAGCTTCCTTTTTTTACCTTCCTCGTCCCGTCGTTCGTCTACGGGTGTGCGCGCGCGCACCCGCGTCTCTCTTTTTCCATCGGCGCCAGGCCCTCGCACCTGCCGATCACAGCGCGACGGCGAAATGACCTATTTTCCAGAAATTCGCGTCCAATATCCAATCCCGATAATCGATCGCAAAGCGCTCGTAAAACCGCCTCTCGCGATCATCTTTTACGAAATGCAATAATTTGCGCATATATAAGTATGCGATTTACATCGGAATTGCATGTATAGTATATACGTACAATCGCTTGGCGTCGCGTGTCTCTGCACTGGGCAAAAGCTCGCGAGGAGAAGTATAGGTATTTTTTAGGGTTATGGTTGCGGCAGAGTTTGTGGGCGTGTATCTGTGTATCTGACAAAATGGGAATGCGCACGAGGAGAAATGCCAAAGTCGATTTTTATATTTAAATGTAAAGATGCCTTCGTTGGCCGGGACTATACGAGAGATTTTTCGGGAGACAGCGAGAAAGAAAGTTTGGAAATTGCGCGCAACGTGCAGCTTATGCGAAGCATGAGATATCTTCATTGCATTTCCAAGCTAAAAATAGGAGTAGGAATTTATCCCAAAGCAGAAATGTTTATTTCGTAATTCTGTATTTATAGGAAATTCGATATGCATTTACTGTAATTTATTTTTTCTAAATTTTTCACTTTTAATTTGAAATGAATACTGGTTTCATTTTTGTTTAAACATTTCTTAAACGAATATCATAAAAATTTTAGAATGAAAACAATATATCAAACTTAACGATAATGATTAACTAATTTTATGTACATAGATTTTGATGAAGCTCCGCATATTTTTTTTATTCACCGCTATTAATAACAGACCCAACAAAGCAATAACCTCCAATAGTCTGGAATTAGAAACAAGCTTCTATTTATCCACAAATAATCCCATACTTACTTACGCTTATCCAATATATATCCGTCTCCGGCCGAAAAAATACGCTGATATCACGTTGGTGCGCAGAACGCCGAGGGAAAAGAGCGCGAGAGGGATATATATGTATATATAGGGGAGCTACGAGGAGGAGAAAAAACAGCACTATCGCGAGCGCGAAAATAAAAGAGAGAAAGCCCACGAGATGCTCGCTTGTCAGCAGCTTTCATTTCCGGCGCGAGCGCCTGTCATTCCTGCCGCCCCTGTAGTCTCGCCATTCGCGCGTCCGTGTTCACGTTGGCAACGAGAAACGTCAGCAGAAAGAGAGAGAGACCCGTCCACGCCTGTTCTTCGCTAATCGAAAAAATGCCGAAATCGCCATCGCTGAGCAACAGCAACGTCCAGGAGGACGAGGGTCGAGTACTGGAGGCGCTCAAATGCCAGCCGGAGGTCCTCGACACGCTCGAGCAGATCGCCAAGGGAACCAAGAAGCAGCAGAATGCTGATTTGGTGGAGCTCGCGGGCAGCTTGCACGTCACTGGTAATGTTATCAACGCATTTTTTTCAGTTTAAAAGGTTTAAGCGGAGACGTAGAAAATAAGGTTAGCGAAACGTTTTGTGATTGCGGGAGACGCGTGAATTAAACTCGGTATATTTTTTTTTTCATTTTTTTAAAGGTTAAGTTTGTCATGTTAAATAAATATTTTTACAATGCATTTTATTTCGACAATCTTTCAAAATATATGATAATTACAAAAAGGAATCTTTATCGCGAGAGAAATCGAAGAAAAAATACATAAGTTTTTAACTATCCTTTATTATGCAATATTTCGTTAAATAAAGAATTCGATTAATGAAAGAGTCGCTTGGTAATGAGCAATATTTCATTATGAGTAAATAGAGTGAATCAGCAAGATAAACAAAGTTTACGAGTCCAATCTTATACTTTTAGCTGACGCATTGAAGAAGGTCTGGCATAAGCGCTACCAAGAAGAATTAAAAAAAACAAAGAAAGCTACGGAAAACCGTCCAAGATCAGCCCGATCGAGCTCGATCGAGCCAAGAGAAACGCGCCGCTCACTAAGATCGCAGTCGATTGAGACTTTTGCCAATGCCTCATCGATTCTGTAAATACTTCATCTTATTGATAAACAAAATCTTTGGGTTCGGTCCAAAATTATAAGCATTCTAGTTGAATCTCGCTTTTGTTGTTGTTAGATTCCTAACGATGATTCATTACTCGGATTTTAATGAAACGCGTACTTATATTAGTTTAATCATACTTTGTTGGGAAAATTACTTTTTTATTATTAAAAACTGCTTTCTGCTTTTTGAAATTGTTAAATTTTAGTATTAAATATTATTCATAATTTAAATATGTTACGATGGTAAATATATTTTTAAGACAATATTTTTCTTTAAAAACATATAGAAGTAGTATTCGCGTTTGTAACCAAAACGAAAATCCGATATCGCTTTGACGTGTATCTCGTCACCTTGTCACTTGTCTCGCCGCTGCTAAAATCAAAACCGCACATTAGTTCATTCATACGTACAATGTCGACGACAACACATAACAAACAACCAACAAATGTGACAAGCACCCTGTATTAACCTTCGATTTCAAACACTATCTTCAAGCACTTCTATCAATTTCATACTTTATTCTCTCCAACCTTTTCACGCCACCAAATTCATTCCCTTTCAACAGCCTCGAGAACGTGGACAATAGTTGCGCGAGCAGCAGCTGCGGCTCACCGCGGCCAGGGGACAAGCGACCACATCAGCGCGCGACGCGCCGCAACCTCGACGCCATCGACGAGAACAACGCCAATACCCCGGACGTCAGCATCGCCCCCGTCGTCACGGATTCGGGAGCGAACACCCGTAACAAGCAGAAGGAGAAGCCAAAGGCGAAGGGTAAGGAGAAGGCGGAGGTTGTCGAGGACAATACCAACAACGTAGATGATAACAACCGTGATGCGGTCAACGGTCAACAACAGCAGCCGGAGCAGCCCGCAGACGGAGACGAGCTGACCGACGCCTCGTCAACGGCGCTTAAAAAGTGAGTACTCAAATAGTAGCCCAATTAGTTTCGACGGACGCGTAAAAAGTGCAAAAGTATATTTTCGAATCTCGTCAAACCGTTCATTCTCCATCCTCAAAAGCAACTGGCTAACCTTCGTTGAATTACACGCATTAAAATGCAAAATCTCTTCATTGCAGGTTCCTCGAAATCAAGCTTTCGGAGAACAAATCACGCTCGCTTCGCTTCTCCGAGCCTCCGGGCACACCGTCGGTGAACCTGCAGACGCCGTGCAGCAACCGTCCGTCGATCGGCGGTAACGTCTCGCGACGACTCTCAGTTGCGGCGGCGGTTGCTCCGTTGGTAGCCGCGAATGAGAACACAACAAAACCGAGCGCCGACGTTAAGATGCCGAACTCGGAGTCGATGCCAACGCGCCTCTTCTTCGAGAGCATGGGCCTGACTGTCGGGCGATTCCCAACGCACCTGCAAGCCTCGATCAAGGCACAAGTGTCGAATCTCGTGTACGAGCTCGAGTATGAGCTGTTCTCGCCGCTAACCAAGAACCCAGCCGAGAAAACAGTTGCTGTTGCTTCATAGCTTTTCTATATTCTTGTTTAGGGTTAAGAAAGAGAAAGAGGGAGAGAGTTGAATTTTGTTAAAGAGAGAAAAAGTTTTGCACGAGGCGTTAGAGCGTTAACTAGGCAGATTTTTAGCCGAATACATACTTTGTTTTCTCGCGAAACTTTTATCTTTCTTTCGGTGTTGGCAACTTCGAACGAAGAAGTTGCCAAAAAGAAAAATGATGTTTAGAATTTAAGGTTATACCCGGTTTTCCTTTTGTTACAGGCTTATATTTTCGTTACTTTGCTAATTAGCTCTTATATACATTTACCGTAGCCCAAAGTTTGCTGAAATCAGTTTGATTTAGCTATAGTTAAATTAAGTTCTCAATAGCGATGTACACCGAGGAACTGTATGTTATTGATGTTTTTTACGTTAGAATAAAAGTTTTGACTGAATATTCGGAGATTTATTTTTGCGCCATTGTAGTTGTAAGTGCCAGCGTCGTCCACACTAATGAATGAAAGTTAAGTTTTGCGCGCGACAAAATCGGACCTTAGGGAGCTGCTCCTGTAAAAATTCTCAATTAAAATGTGGAGTAAAAAAGGAGCTAAGGTTGAGCTCGTTCAACGCACGAAGAAGAGAGAAACGGGGCTAATTTCTCGATTAATTCGATCAAAACGTTTTCGCGCATAACGAGGTTGAAATATTTATTAACGACATCGAAATTGATCTTCAGTTACAATGGAAGTGATTAAATTTCCATAAAGGACATAAAATACCTAATTAAAATGAAGAATTCAATATAATTAATAAAGTAATCAAGTTAAGAATCAATTAACTGTCCATAATTTCATCGTAAAAATTGAAGCAAATGAATCTCATCCTGTCCAATTGTAAAAATGTTACTCGAAAAAAATTACTCTCTTTATAGAAATAATATAAAAATTGAACGAACACGAAAGTAGAGACAAAAGCGAGAACGCGGGACAACGTCAGAGGAGACACGAGATAGATATATACATACGAAAAAGGAAAAAGAGCCTCGCCACTCGCAGACCGGGGCAATAAAAATTAAAAGCCCGAATGACGCTCGGGGCGTCTTTGCGCGGCTCTCGTCTGCGCGCCACCCTTCCACTCATCCCTCTTGTCGCGATGAAGAGCCACGTGTGACGTCATTACCGGAAAAAGCCAGCCCTCCCCTCTCGCCCCGAGGGGATAAAATGAGTTTCCGGTAGGCCGGGCGAAGGTACACACGGTCGCGAGTTCCCAATCGTTCACTTTGCGCGAGCGTGAAATCGGACCGACGCGAGAGACGGATTATCCGCGGACGGAGAAAGGCAGGCATGAGCGCACCGGTCGATCTATCGATCACGGAGCACTGAGGCGAGGCGCTCGTTATTTAACGCGAGAGATGTAAAGCCGATATGGCTCGCGTCTGCAGGCACACGCACACACACACACACATACACACGAGGGCTGCTGTGTATAACCGGCCGGAGAAATTTGAAAAATCTTCAAACGTGCGCACGAACCGCTCGCCCGGATAAATAAGGAGGGAGTGGACGTGGATTGCGATATGAGAAACGTGTAGGTGGTTTGTTGGTTCTCGGAGGGTTTAAGGATTGATGTATCGCCTGCGGCTTGTTTCTGCTTGCGATTATTTGAATCTATCTCGTGTACGGCTGTGCGACTAACTTTTGCTATGACTAACAAGGGGAGCACCAGGGATGCGGGTCCTGGATTTGACTAAAACTGTAGGAGGTACTTCTTTATCACAAATAAAAAGACACGTGTCTCGGGGTTTTTCTGAATGGGCCTTTTGTTCCGAGACCCAAGCTATGTTATGTCTAAAATGACCAATTTTTGATGAAAATTTGGTCTCTTTCTTTGGTTATAGCTTTTTGAATATTTCTGTCACGTAAATGGGCTAGAGAGTTTATAAAAGAAGGCAAAAGAATCTTTAATTTAAGCTGTGTTTCATTAAAAGATAGCTTAAAATACCACCCGTTAAATGCTTCAAAAAAATGAGAAAATTTTAGTGATTTTCTTACTCTATTTTTAATAGCCTATAACTTTTTTAAAAATCGACATTTTTTAATGAGACACAGCTTAAATTAAAGCTTTTTTTGCCTTCTTTTATAAACTCTCTAGCCCATTTATATGACAGAAATATTCAGAAAGTTATAGCCAAAGAAAGAGACCACATTTTTATCAAAAATTGTTCATTTTAGACATAAAATAGCTTGGATCTCGGAACGAAAGACCCATTCAGAAAAACCCCGTGACACGTGTCTCATTATTTGTGGTAAAGAAGTACCTCCTGCAGTTTTAGCCAAATCCAGGACCCGCATCCCTGGTGCTTCCCTTGTAAGTATAGCTTTTAAATACCTATCATTTTTTCTCATAATAATAAGAGTTATTTGTTCTTAGCGAACCGCACACAGCGTGCCTAGATAAAACAAAATTTCTCAAAAGCCAACTTTTCCCCAACATAATATAATACAGAAAAAACAAACAACGTAAAGATATATGCTCAAACGCGTTCCCTCGCACTTACTCAAAGGCTTTAATATTCATGTATTTGTTTTACTACCTACAATCTGCGATTCTCCTTCGAAACCTACTTCGCGCGAGTCTCACTATCCTCTCGCTCGTTCTTCACACGCTCGCCCGTATAAAGTGGCAAGCGGGTCTTCGCACTTGAGCCTGTTTAGCATGACGTCGGTGACGACAGGCGTCCGCGCACTCTCACACGCACACACACACACGTACACACAGCTGTTCACTTCTCGCATGGGCGAAACTCGATTAGGCGTCCGCGCGTCTGACCGAATCCGCGGCACCTCTACTTGCCGGGATTTCTGGAACGAGGATTTTCTCTCTCACTCACACTCTCTCTGTCTCTCTCTCTCTCTACTCGCGACCTCATGGTTTCGCCGAGTTTCAACGATTCGCGGCCTCGACTTTGCGGCTCATTACACTTTCATGCGTCGTCGTCGCCGTCGTCGTCTTCGTCCTCGTCGCCACAGCAAGTGGCGAAGTTAGTTTCGAAAAGGGGAAACCACTCACTCTCTCTCTCTCTCTCTCTCTCTCTCTCTGTAGCGCGCGCGAGGAATATTCCCCGGCGGCTGTGGTGCTGGTGGTGGCCCGGGGAGAGTTTTCCATGAAATTTTCATAAATTTGTCGACGGCGACTTATCGCGTTTATTCGCGAAACTTCGCGTCGACGGTTGCCCCACTCCCACCACTTTTCGAGCCGGGTTTCTTTGCTTTGGAAGCAAGACAGGAGGATAGGGAGAGAAAGAGAGTTCGCTTTGTGTTGCACGCGCGGCGAGCCGACACGACGCGGCGTGTGTATACGAAGAGTTTTGGGATTGTGCGGCCGCTGGGCGGAATGCGAGATCTCTGGAGGGCTGGAAGAAACGAGGCACTGACGCACGCCAGCGAGCGAGCGAGCGAATTATACAGTGGGATTTTTGGCCAAGCGTGTATACGCTTGCTTTGACGCTGGGTCAAGAGAAAAAAGGGAACGAAAAACCTTTTTCTCTACCTGTATGAGAGAGAGAGGTTTTCGTTCGCGGTGTGCTCTGAATAATTCGGCGAATATTTGTACGGGTTTTCAAATAAGAATTTGGCTGCAATTACTGAATCTAATGAAATGAACTTGCTTTGCACTAATTTTATGTTCTCTTATATACATATAACTTTTGGGTTATTTCGCATTAACATATGGAAAAGAGAACATTTTAACTTCTATTTAAGGTCGCTTCGGCGTTTTTTTAAAAACATAAGAATCTAAAAATAAAAATCCTAATCGAAAGCTGAAATTCCAAGCTATTTAATGGATTGTGTCCCGAATAGAGTCACCGAGTAAATGAAAAAGGAAAAAATGTTGAAATTCGTTGAAATTCGTACTTTTAATACAGGGTCTTATGGGAGAAGAACAATTTTTAAGTATTAGTTTGCAATGATGTGTTGAAAACTGACGATCACCGACCAAATTTTCAAGAAATCTTTATGCATAAAATAAAGAACCGTTCTTCCTATGTATAACATATACTAGCAGGGCCGTAGCATTTGACCAGTGTTAATGAATAACTTTCTTATTTTAACGTTGCAGGGTGCTCAAATGGTTAAGAATACCTTACAAGTTGTCATTAACTAAATGTTTTTACAATTTCGTCGATTCTCTAAATAAAATGCAATGCACCCTAAAAGCCCCCCAATGATACGGCCTAGCGCGCGGGAGAATTTTAAAAACAAAAAATAAATTTCTAGAAGCGAGAAATATAAACTACTTAATGCTCATAGTTATGTAATTCTAAGTAAATATGAACAAAAAATGCATCCAACTAGGCATGAAATGTTGTACAGGTCATTTTTAATTAAGTCGAGTATAAGTAGAAAATCTTGTAGATCCCGTCGTGTGTTATCATTTACGGAAACTTAAATTTAGTTTCGAACATTCACGGCGTATTTAGAAACTTTAAAATAGATGCAGCGCTGCTCGTTTTAGCATAAAGGAATTCTTGTTAATTTTGTGCAGCAATCTTAACAGAATTCGGAAGAACTTTTTGGTTTTAATTCTAATTGATGCATTTGTCATATGAGTTTTGCAATATTTTAATATTCTCTGGGTGAAAAGGAAATATGAAAAATCTTATGTTTTTTTTTTATCATTTTTTATTCTTTGACGTTTCGGTGCGGTTGATGCCACCCTCATCAGAACTATGGACTAAAACTAAGAGCCTTTAATTAACCGTAAAAATACGAAATGAAAGAGAATTGGGGATCAAATTGTAAACATTAAATACACATATACATACTGCTTATATATATGGGCATATCTCTAGAACTTTTGACTATAAAAAAGATCATTTTTTCAAGTAATTTATTGCTGCTATTAAAATGCCGTGCTAAGCACATAAACGAGACAGGGTGGCAAATCTTCATTTTCAACTAGAAAACCAGTCCGGTAAACCAAATTGGTGTGCAAGGCACGGTACCATCTGGGGATGATTAAAATTTTCTAAAAAAATGTCTGAAGCCAGATCGTGGACTATTTTGGAAATTGTTGTTCATCTCCAGACGGTACCATGCCTTGCACACCAATTTGGTTTACCGGATTGGTTTTCTAGGTTGAAAATGAAGATTTGCCACCCTGTCTCGTTTACGTGCTTAGCACGGTATTTTAATAACAGTAATAAATTACTTGAAAAAAAGATCTTTTTTATAGTCAAAAGTTCTGGAGATATGCCCATATGTACTATTAGAAACAGAGTTGAATAACTACATACTCTATCAGTCGTGAATTTTTGGCCATCTGCGTGAGAAAAAGCTATATATAAAAGATCTATATCTTAATTCTATTAAATCGTTTCGGAAATCATGAAAAAACGGCTTTAAAGTTTTCAGCTGCATATACTAAATGTATTGAAAAAAAATCATTTTTATATTAATAAAAAAACAAATTCAAAATTAAAAAACTTACCTTAATTTTTACCATTTAAGTATTGAAATTCGAAAATTTCATACAAAATGGCCACGCAGGAAAAATAAGAAAAGGAATTGACAACTTAGCTCAAAAGCTTTAGAAACATCTCTATTTTTTTGTTTCTATAAACAAAAATGTTAGAAAGAAAAAGTAGTGTTGCATTTCACGAGAAGTCTTAGTATATGATGTTTAGCAAAACCTTTGTCCAATTTTTTTAATCATATTTTAGATTTTCAAATATTTTGTAATATTAAAAAAATTAAATTCAAATAAAAACAAACTGCAAACTTACCAAAAAACTCTGATTCGTAAATACAATGCTTATACTCTCATAGTTAATGTAATTAAAGAAACTATTCTAATTACAGACGTAAGAAACTAATGAACAGTAAATAAAAACCAATACCTATTGGCAAATCTCAATTCATTTACAACTATACTTTTTTTTATCAAAATGACCGCCATGGTTTTAAATTTATGTCTCACACACACACACATACACACACACACACACACACACGCACGCACGCACGCGCGCGCACACACACACACACACACACACACACACACACACACACACACACACACACACACACACACATATATATATATATATATTCTTGGCATCCGTTAAATAATCGTAATATATATATTTAGTTACTTATCTTATTTATTTACATTCTTATTTTTTCATTGTAATCAACTACATACACTACATACACTATTTCCTCGCGTGAAATACAATTTTTTTACTAATATTTTTATCGTGCAAGTAAAGGTATTTAATATAATGGAATTTCATTTAGAAATCGCTTTTTTCATAAAATACCTCGCAGTTTTGGTAAAAAAGATAATACAAAAAAAAATGGCTTTTAAGACTCTTGAAATAAGCCTTTAATTACTATTTAATTATTTTGCTTCCTCAAAGAGCAGCTTTGTAATGGTGTTTTTTCTATGCGACCATTTTTTTATCAAATATTCAGGCTTTAAAAGATGTCGAAAATTAATACAGGTTTTATATAATAGATACATTTATTACATGCAGCTGCAGGAAAGTATTTTTCCAAGTGTTAAAAATATTTCTTTATGATTTTGAACAAATAAATGGAACTGACGTACAGACATTTTCCGGTACATTTTTTTTCCACTCATGTTGCTAAAAATGCGTGACCGGCAGTGTAGTATAATTAAAATAAATAGAATTACGCGTTCCTGGATAACACATTAATAATCCAATACAATACTTTTATGTATGATAATATCGTATACTTTTTCCCACTCAACAAATATTTAAAGCATGCATTGCATTACTATTAGAATTGTTTATTTATTCACCATAAACAAACACAAGGGTCATTTCGTAGAAACAACAGGTACTTAAGTACATGTTGTTATTTTCAAAACAGACAGCGTTATGAAAAATAACTCATCTTTAACATTACATTTTGTGATCAATCCTCAACAAACTACAACAACAAAATCTTGCTAACTGTAAGAATGATTCAGGAAAATACACCGAAATTTTTCCTCCCTGCCCAGACGATAAAAAAAAACACGAACAATAAATAGACGCGATAAGGGCCTCCCTACTCATAACGCTAACATCCCTTGCGTGCGTGCGTGCGTACGGCAATGTTTACACAGTACCAAATTAAATTCCACCCCCTCGGGGGACGTACCTTTCCCAAACAGATACACACACACACACACACACACACACACACACACACACACACACACACACACACACACACACACACACACACAAACTCCCCTCCCCTCCACGCATACACACAGAGAGAGATAAGCAGACGGACAGACAGACAGACGTACAACAGGTACAGTTAGAGTGGGGGTAGAGAGGAGCCATAGCTTCTCATATGCAGCTGACAGTCGACCTACCTTGATGTGAAGAAGGTAGAGGATTTCCTCATTTTCCCGTGGCGCACTAATGTTTCCGGCGTGTCGCCCCGCGCTCGGCCGAAGACAAACGACAACAACGGGCGCGCACCTATCTCTACTCGTCGCACTCTGGCTCGTCGCTGCTCGCTGGTTGCGGCGGCGGCGGCGGCTGTCTTGCACACTCGCGGCTCCAGCAGCCGAGCCTCATGTACACTTTCGCGCACTTTCGAATCCGCCGCCGGACGATCAATTAATCGCTCGCTCGGCTGCCGCTGCTGCTGCTGCTGCTGCTGCCGCCGCTGTTGACAACAACGACAACGACGACGGTGACTAGGCTCTCGACGACTGCACCGCCCCTCGTCATCATCTAACCCGCCGCGTGCCGCATCCACCTGCTGCTGCCGCCGCTACTGGCTAAGAGAGACACAACTCGTGGCGGGCCGGCGTTCGACGACGATTCGACTTCCTCCCGACTCAACGGTCCTTCGACAAAGCTCGTCCTCTTCGCTCGTGCATTTCAGCCGGCGACGGACGCACGCGCGCACTCTTTTCTTTTTCTCTTTTTGCCTAGAAGAAGCAGCTGCCTTGATACTTTCACTGTACTGCTCACGAGTCCCCTGAGGGCATATTAGACTCAGGACGAGGGAGCTTACTCGCGCACAACGAGAAACTGTCTCCCCCCCCACGCACTTTGCACTTTACGCGCACCTTTTTTTCCTTCTTCTTCGTATGTGTATATTATGTGTGTGTATATATACGTGTGTGTGACTGTATGTATACTACGCGTCGGGATATCGTACGTACTCGCCGGCGTAGAAAGTATTTGCCGATCGCGTGCAACGTGAACCGCACTGTCGAGTGTTACTCTTCGGAACGCACACACACGCACACAGGCCACGTACGCTACGAAAAGAGCGGCATGGCGCTATTGGCACTCGCACTTGTTTTGTATACTCCACTGTAACGTATTATCTTAACGCACACGCACAGACACGCCGACAAGAGAAAAGTGAGGGACAGATTGGTAGTGGCTAATCGAGATAGAGAGAAAGAGAGAGAGATTGATTGATACACACGTAGGTAATATATATATCTAGATATACAATATCAACGCGCACGCACACTCACACACGCATGTACGTTGTAGAAGAGTGAGAGCAGCCAGGTTACATCCTGCAACTGCTCGAGAGTGAAATTCTTGTTCTTCTTCTGCCTCTTCGCGCGCGCGACAGAGAGAAAGGAGTAAAGAGAGCCACAGCCGCCACGAACAAGGACGAGGATCAGCTTTGCAGCGAGCACGCACACACTACCACCACCACCACCACCACCACCACATATGCGCCGCGTGCACTTCTCTCGACCTCTCCTCCGTACTCTTCGCACGTATGTATATGTACGTGCGTGGGAGTTTGCACACGCGTGCGCGCTATTTTTCTCTCCCTCTCACGCTCTCCCTCTCTCAACAGTGTGTGTATATAATCTCGGCGAGTGGCGGCGGCTGCTGCTGCTGCTGCTGCTACTGTGCTACTACTGGCTGCTTCGTGCTCCGTGCTCGGCTCGACTCTGCTGTTGCCTCACCAGCCACTGGCGCGCGCGCGCGCGCTCTCTCCTCGCATTTACTATATTGCCACCGAGAATGAGAGAGAGAGAGAGAGAGAGAGAGAGAGAGGACGCGACTGCTGCTGCTGCCACCGCCACCACCCCCGTACCCCCTGCGCGCGTGCGCGCAGTTTCGCGCCCGCGTGGGGGTGGCGGTGGTGGTTGCGTGCTCGCAACGCGCGCCCTCCAACGTCGAAAGAGAAAGCTGCGTTGCTGCTGCTGCTGCTACCGCTGGACCGTTGTTGTATATGGGGGATGGTGGTGGGTGGCGCGAGGGTGGCTAGTACGTTGATGGTCTTGATGCACAGATGATCGGAGAGAGTGGTGGTGGTGGACTGCAGGTTACTTTTTTTTTACGGCCGGTGACTCTGTTGCTGCTGTTGACGTTCGTCCCGCTGCTGGTTCTCGAGAGGATCGTTGTATAAGGGGGATGGAGTGCTTTTTCCGGGTTACTTTACATTTGCCGTTTGTTTCCGCGGGCGCAGTTTCAATTTTATATGGTGTGTAAGAATGTTGCAATTTATGCGTTAACAAAAATTAATGATGGGTTTGCAAATATATCGTTGGTGGTGAATGGGCTCGATGCTAGAGTTGTACTGGAAATTAAGGACGAATTTCCTTTGTGAGGAAAAGTTTTCACAAGTAGATACAGAGTATACATAGTCAGACGGACTTTTTTTGTTTCACTGCACAACCGCGTTACCGAGTGAGGCGCTAATAATGGAGCTCAATTGTGAAATAATCAAAGTGAATCAACTCGAAACATATAATTATTTGAAAAATATTACTTAAACTATCCCGATGTCCATTTGCATAATTTATACACGTACGAAAGTAAACTCGGCTTTCTCAACATCCGTACAGCCCCAGCTCTCTTACCCTCCCCTTATTCAGCATCAATCCTCAGCACGTATATAGCCCCCTATGCTCATTAACATGCATTCGCGTGGCGGGGCTATTTCCCCGGCAAAACGAACCGGCACTACGAATTTCCCAAGCCGCTCGCGCTAGCTTCGTAAAAAATTCACTGCCAAAACTTGACATTCATCATGGAAGCCCGAAACTATACCAGCTGCCATTTCCATGTCCCCAGCAGGCAACGCTGGGGCCCGCGAAGCAGATGTCAAAAGAACCATTCCTCTTCGTTGCTCAGCCATTCGCGCAAACGTCCCGGCAAACTCCTCCTTGACCATAGCACCACACGCTCGCGTGTGAAGCGTGTGTCCCGAGAAAGAAAGTCCCTACGTGGCAATACGTACACCGCGAGGGAGCCGTGAAGGCGGCAGGAATGCGCGCAGGGTCTCTCTCTCGAATTCTCGCACGTCGGGCAGGTGTATGCACACGCGTGCGTGGGACAAAAACGGCGCCAGCAGCACGCGAGACGGTGGCAGCAGCAGCAACCTGTTAATCGAATTGCCGGCGTTCTCGCCTACTTGCGGCATGCACGCGACCGCGCGCTTCCACCCTCTCTCTATCTATGCCTCTGCTCTTTTCCCCCTCGATTATACGCGCTATCCATCTCCTTTATACGACATTGCACGCGGAAACGAAAAGTGCGTGCGTGCGTGCGTGCGAGCTATAGCAGAGGAGGAGGGAAAATTCTCGCGTGTGCAGGTGAGGCACGGGAGGAGCAGGAGGAGGAAGAGGAAAGCTCGGCTGTAGCGGGGGCGGCAGCAGCAGCAGCATCGTGCGTGAGAGAGGGAGAACCAGCGTTATCGACCCATCCACAAAGCCGCGCGCGCGCGTCGTGTATATATATATATATATATACATACGCGGCTGTGCGTGCGCGAGAGAACTCGGCTTTTTCGAGCGCGCCCCTCGCACGCTTTTCTCGGCCGGATGTGCTGCTGCTGCGGCTGCTACTGCTCTGATGCTGCCTTTCAAAATATGTGGATTGGCGCGCTTTTACGGGGCGGATGGACTGCGTTTCTCTTTTTTTCCTCTTTGCTCCCAAGCCCTCGCTGTTTCCCACTCTCTTACAATAATTTTGATGTAAACACAGTTTTGTGATATCTTTGACGGATATAATTGTATCAGTTAATGTGATGGCCAATGTAAAGGTAACTGAAAGTCGCCTGTGTGTATGTAGTTCTAGCACGTCGGAGATATATATACGTGATGTTATCGCGGGTTTCATCCACCTCCCCTTGTTCTCGCGATTTCGGGTGCTGCAGCGTGTTCTCGATGTTCCTTCTACACTTTTCCGCTTATAGTTTCTTTTCGCTTTACGTGTACAGCCTTATCATTTAATTAGTAGTTTTATTTTATCGACATGCTACCGTACTTATATCGGCGTGATATTTTGATTTTTGCAGCATAAATTTCTTCATTTAATTTGAATGATCATACCCCTTTTTTATAGAAATCCATCCCACTAGTTCACCTATACCTCTTTTTGCGTGAATTTGAATACAGTATTTGGAGTAAAAATTCTTTTTCCAGGATGTACATGCACGAAAATGAATTTTGAAAATTCACTAAAAAATTTTCCAAGAATAACTTTCAATATTTGATAGCAAAAATGTGTGCAAGAAGGATTTTTTTTATATTTCCGAGGAAATCCAGTAATACCTGTTTACAACGGGATTTTCATATTGTAATCCCTGAAGAAACGGACGGATGTCCAACAAATCATGATGAATTGAGAGATCGAAACTAGACATAAAAATCTTTGTTACTGTGATTTAATTTCAGATTGAAAGCTCATTGAAATATGCACTTGCACTAACGACACATAAAATAAATATTAATCGAAGAGAGGGGAGAGTAAACTCGGGCGAAGAATTTATTTAGCATTTTCGAATTTCGCTCACTCCGTGAAGCCGACTGTTCGTTAATTAAATTCGGGCTTTATTCTCTTTTAAAAAAGTGATGGATGAAATCTGCCATCACAATAAGACTGATTTGAGTGGTTGTTAAATACAAGATGGCGATATGGTACGAAAATCTGAAATTTAAAATTTTATCTTTGTACTTTTTTTAAAAGTGTAGCTTTAAAATTTACTCCAAAAATCGAAATATAAAAAGTAGATACTTTTTAACAAAAGATTTGTATTTTAAAATTTTGATTTGAAAGCATTGTATGTACAGAAAAATAAAGCGCCCGTGAAGTGAATTTTGCTAATCACAAAAATTCTTCGTTACTTGCTAAAATATGGTGAACTCTAAAGAGAATTGTTAATTATGTTTCAGTATTATGCATTCATAAAGACCTCTTAATGGTGTCACGTGTTTATGGTATGAATCACGCGACGAGGCGGATCGAATTGGATCTAGCAATATGTGGACGACTCAACGAAAAACGCGCAGACACTGGTATACGCTCAGCTGCGAGAACACCCGTCGTGAAAACTGAAGTTTCTGGATAGAATTTCCGGCCGAGATACGCGGCGCCCTTTTTTTCACCAAGTACCCTGGTACTAATGTAAAGCATATTCTGGCTATAAAATAGCTAGATTTTCAGAATATGGTTAATATTTAGCTAAAAGTTAGCTCGAAACTCCGGTAATAACGCCAAGCTTTTAGCATTAAAATTAGCTAATATATGTTTAAGCTAAATGTTGCGCGCACGCGCACACACACACACGCACGTACGCACGCAAGCACGCACGCACGAATACACATACACACACTAGATGAAAACCGTCCAATACTTGCGGTAAGTATTCAGGATCGTAGTTTTTATGTTTAAATGTCAGGATAGCCGATGACGTTATCTATGTGATTCAATGCATGCGAGTGGCCGATGACATTGGCTAGGTGATACGATTCATAGATGTTCTGCGTCTCATAGGTATCAGGGCGCAGTCAATGCGTCATTTAGGTGCTCCGACACTCAGATGCAAAAAAAAACTACGGAGCGCACCTTCTAGTGTTATCGGATACCCCGACCATCTATAGAGCACGTATTGAATACACTCTGATACATAGACACAAAGAGCCTTGGAGGGTGCCACTTAGATAGGGTCATCGGTTATCCCAAACGCTTAGAACGTAGACCATTATTACAGCGCCGATTCTTAGCTTATAGATAAATTAGCTAACAAATATCGTTTTTCAAAGGTTAGAAAAATTAGCCAGTTTTCAGCTAGATTATAATTCACAGGGTAGCTCATTTATAGCTAAGAAATGTAGCTAATTTATAACAGTTTAGACAGAGAACCCACGTAAAAATCGTTAGTATTGGACATACGTGGCTAATATATTGGTAATTCCTATTTACAATATATTGCAAACATATTGGACCCACAATTACCAATATATTGACGGCACATCTGCAATTGTACCATTTCCAATGTCTTTCCCATATATTGCAATTTTCAATAGAAAAAAAGATTAAAGTATATATATTGCCAATATATGGAACATATGATTAGATTGAAATGTGAAATGTTCTTTAATAGTGTCGCTACTTCAATAAGTTATCTTTATGTTTTATAAATCAAAATTTTTTCACGCAAATATTTGCGGAAATTTTTGAGTCCCTATATTGTACATTGTACAAGAAGGGCTAACAAAAACAAGGCAAGCCTTGTATTCAAAGTTCGGACTCTTCGTAAAGAGTCGTTCGAACGGATGAATTGCATGCCTTATATACTCTTGGTCTTCCAATGCGTTTAAAGAAGCCACTACTGGTGCGCCACATAGCGGTGGCAAACGGGAACTTTTGATGGGCGGCCCTCGATAAACAAGTTTGCGGTACATGCCGCTATGTGGCGCACCAGTAGTGACTTCTTTAGACGCATTGGAAGACCGAGAGTATATAAGCCGTGCAATTCATCCGTTCGAACGACTCTTTACGAAGAGTCCGAACTCTGAAGTATAAGGCTTGCCTTACTTTTGTTAGCCCTTTTTGTACAATGTACAATATAGGGAGTCAAAAATTTCCGCAATATTTGCGTTAAAAAATTTTGATTTACAAACATTAAAATTACTTATTGAAGTAGCGGCACTATTAAAGAACATTTCGCGTTTCAGCCAAATCATATGTCCCATATATTGCCAATATATATATACTTTAATCTTTTTTTTCTATTGAAAATTGCAATATATGCAAATGGTACAATTGCAGATGCTCCCGTAATATAGTGCTAATTGCGGGTCCAATATATTTGCAATATATTGCAAATGGCAATTACCAATATATTGGCCACGTATGTCTAATACTAACGATTTTTACGCGGGAAGCTGATTACTTTTCTATCAAGGATACTCCATTTATTTATTGATTGCAAGGCCTCAGCCTAAACGATGCATATAGGAAAATTAAATTCGATTCTATTGTAGAACAAAATGCAACGTATTAATATAGACGCATATTTCAAAACTGCCAAAAACTATATATTTTTCTATACATCAAAATATCTGTTTTTCGATTCGTATACACGTTCTGTAAAGTACATAACGGCCAAGTTGAAGCTCCATATTCCAAAACAAAGAATCAATTTTTCCTCAAATTGATTCCTTTCACGATTTATTTGCCCAGTCAAATCACTTCTACATTTGAAACAAGACAGTAGTCGGCAACTAGAAACAAAACCCATAGAAACGCTGGCAATATAGCTGCAAATATTAAAACCCCATCAATCCGAAATAGCCTGCCTACGCCCCCGTAAACTCCTATACTGCCTCTGCTTTGAAAACTTTACGCAACAAGCGCGCGCCATCAGAGAATTAAAAAGTCACGTACCGTCCCGCGGCCGTAAAGCAAACAGACGCAACCGAGCGTATAAACATACCGGCGCTCGATACAACCGATCGTTTCATCTCGAGTATGATATCGCCGAATGATTTTGCCTCTCCCCCTGACGAGATATCGAGTGTCCCGGTGCATAGCTCACTAACCCGGGAAATCTACCAAAAAAAAGACAAAAAAAAAGGAAATGAAAGCTCTCGCGAAGGGCCGGAAACACACGCCCGGCAATTGATATTCGAGAGCTGCGAAATAGCGCACCAGCGCGAAGCCCCTTTATTGCTATTCCGCGAACGAGCAATTGTAATTCGAGTGCAGTGTACGCGCGTGCGCGAGGCTAAATAATTGCGCACGAAAATACACACGCGCGCATTTTTCCAGCACACGAGCGCCACTCACTTTTCGCGCGCGCGGGCGCGCTACGTCCCAGTTTCCCGCGCCACTCGCTCTCCTGCTTTCTCTCTCTCTCTAGCGAAATTAAATTTGTCGAGCTGGATTACGCCGACGCGGCGCGCTGGTTTTAATTATTTTAGATTATTTGCCGACCTTTTTCAACGCCCCCGCGCGACGCTCGACCTAACGAGACTTGCTCTTCTGGCTTTGCTCTCCCCTCGCTGCGCGCGTGCGTGTGTGTATACGTGTACATGAGCGAGCTGATTTCGAGCGAGGCACGCGCGCAAAACTCGCGCCACGGTTGCAGCGCAACTTTACCTTCGGGACCGTGCACGAAAGCCCGAAGAAAAGAGAGAAAAAACACAAACGACGCAATGATTTCGCGCACACAACGTGTACACGTGTACGTATGTGGGTGTGTGCGTGCATGTGCGATACGCGTGCTTATGTGCAGCTGCAGTCACAGTCGCCAAAATTGCGACCTTTTAACTCGACGATTCGACCGTGTCGAAAATAAAAGAGCGCGGTAGGAAAAAAACGCGTATAGATGGGGCGGAAACAGAAATAGTATAATAGGGTGAAGCGCAAGCGTTTTCTTTTTCCATTATCGAATGTACGTCCCGCGCGCTCGCCGATCGATAATCGGTTTTAAGCCTACGGAGTCGGCAACGCCGATGTTCGATTAGTGTGACCTTGCGGTTTGTGTCGCGCGAGTGAGGCGGCGGGAAAAGGGGGACACGACGCGCAAAAGAATGCAAAATGCAAAACGAGCGCGTACGGCAAAAATGGGGTGGGAGCAGTCAATAACAGGCGCTGCCCCGCGCGCGCGCGCGCGACACGCGAAATTGTCGATCGACTTTTGCGCGCGAAAACTTTCGCACACCGCCGCTGCAACCACAACGGATTGATTTACGCGGGCAAGTTTTTTAATGGGATTCGAGGGGAAATTCTGATGCACGCGCGCGCGCCCACAGCGTCACAGCCCGAAGTTGTCAAAGAGGAAGAGGGGAAGAGAGAGAGAGGAAGTGGAGTGGTGCGGATATCGGGTGCGAGCGATGATTTGTAATTGCGGAGACGGTGCATGAAAAGAATTAATTATAAAAGTTTGCGGAGTATTGGAAATTTTAAATTAATTGAGTTGTTGTAGAATCGTTTTCCGTGTAGTAATTATATTTCTAGGTTGTCGTTCCTATATGTAAAGTTTACTAATAGAATTCATACATTTACGAATAATTGTTTCCTTATTTTAGCTTTGTCCAAGATATAAAAGATTTTTATCGTCAATACTTTTTTAATGAAAAATAGTTTATACGAGTAAATTGACGTTCTTATATTGTTAATAGACTACATTTTTATAGGTAAAATTTTAGGAATTTACGTTAGTAAAATTGGGAAAAAATTATGGTATTCCATTGTTTCAGTAGTACAACCAAATAACAGTTCGTACCACATCCAATTAATTAACAATATTGATTGAATCCATAATTTTCTTTTATCGTACAGGTGAAATTTTCATCTACCCCTCAATTAAGCGCCATGAAATGTCACTTTCCGACTTACAAATCATTCAGATACCGACTGCCACTCAAATTAACCATACGCTGTCTATTAATAGCCGAAGCCTCAATCAGGAAAAAATCGTCCTGCTCATATGGGGAAAAAGAATTTTTATTTTTTTTTTTTTCGAAACGCATCGTCATCCACATTCACAGTAATGAATAGGTGGTAGCGGCGGCATTCTTCCAACGGATGCGCACCTGTACGCGAAAGCCACAAGTAGAGTATAGGAGGTTCGAACAGTACACGCGTGCAAGCGTATACACGAAGCTATAGGCCGACAGCGCACAGGCTACAATTACGCAAAACGAGCCAATTATCTGGAATTCATAAAGTCTTCCGTCTGCGATGGTGTAGGCTGAAGTTGACCTACAAATGTCCTAAATGGCCGAAGGAATTTCTTTGCGGTGACTGTTAGTGCTTTTTTAGAAGCGAATTTAACGGCTGAATATATTTCTATTTTTAAAATCGTTTATTAAACATCGTTTTCTAGTGGAAAAATTTTATTTGCACAGTTTTATAAACATCCTCCAAACTCATAAAATTATTATTCTCTTTACTGAGAAGCGATTTAATTAAAGGTAAAAGGAAAAAACCGCGTCCCGTGTGCGTAGATATTTAATTTTCGACAAATTAATAATAGAATTTCATCGCTTAAAGAAAATGAATTTCGCGTATAATTAAAATTTTTCATAAAAATGAAGCTTATTAAAGTGGTACAGTTCGAAAAATTAATAAGTGACTGTGTAAAAGGCAATATTAGCCTCTCAGTCAAAGTATCTAGGAAATTTATTAGGGCTTAAAACTGAACGGACATGCCGACTGCATAAAATATAAGAACCAGCTTGAGATTAACATCAATTTCAACGCTACCGCTCCGCAATACAAAGGAGACAGAATTTTAATATTTTGCTTTCTCTCTTATTGGACGATACTGGTCCTATCAGAGCCATTCAATAAGTTAGCCGCGAATATTAGCGAACTATATAAAGTTTCCTCTTCGTGCGATGAACTCGAAAATTACATAAATTAAAAGCTCATTCTTCCCCTGGCTACACACACACACACACACACTAAGTCAGTCCCTTTAAAGCCCGGCCGGTAAGAGAATAAAAAGTTGCTTTTTTCCCCTCCCTGGTGCCGCCGCTGCTGCTGCGCTACTGCTCCCGGATTGAGCTTGAAAAATGACTGTACCGCTATTGTAAATTCTGCTTTAAAGGCGCGGAATTTGCCTCGAGCCGCGGGGCGTCCTCCTTTATTAGATTTTTCACGATGCACTAATACATAATACTTGTCGATGAAATACTTCTTTCATTCCGGATTTTATTATAACGCGACCTACATTTTTTAATAAAACTTTTGCATTGCCCGAATAGCTGGAATTATTAAGGAGAGGGGGGACACATCGCTCGGAGGTGGAATGTCACAACATAATTATCGCGCGACTGCTCCACTTTCTCTTCAATCGCTGTATGTTAATAAACCTTTTTTGAACCGTTGATCCTCGAAGCTGTTGATAATCTTGTTTTGACATGCCATATTACTTTGAGTCTTCAGTTAACGATAAACCAACATTTCACGTCGCAACGAATAATTTTTTAAACCCCAACGATTTTGTAAATATATTTTAAGAAAAAAAAAAATGATCGAATTCTTCCTCCCCGCACGTATATAAGGGACTCTTGATCGGCGAATAAACGACACGAGCGAACATGCGATTAGATCTCTCAAGTGGTCCCACGATCCTCCTACCCCATCCTATACGCCGAAAAAGCGAACCGCACAGAGCAGCGAACCGAAGAACGGCTCTCTCTCTCTCTCTCTCTCTCTCGTATGCGTGGCGCGGGGGCGAGCGTACGGTATATCCGTGTGGCGGGCGGTTATATAGGTATATAGTCGGGAGCACGAGAGCGCGTGGCTCGCGTCGCGCTCGAGCACTTGAGGGAATTATATATGCGGGTTATAATAAGCTGGCGGTCCGCGAGATATCGGCGAGTTATGACCCGCCCTAATGGCCCGTACGCTTTGATTTACAACGCCCGGAATTCACGGGATATTCTGAAGAGACAGAGAGGGAGAGCACACGCGCTTACTCTATATAACGTTTCGCGGCTACATGGGGGACAGCGAGAGAGGGAGAAGGCGGGGGAAGACGCAAAATCGAATGTAAGAGAGAGGGAGATATGCATTTCCCCCGGCGCGTAATAAAGCCCTCCTCCCGCCGCGGTAGTGGAGCGCACCGCCTCACGATGACACTTGCTACTACTTCCGCATCTCCCCCTCCTTCTTTTACGGCCGAGCATGCTTTTTCGTGAGGGGGGTGAGAGAGCAGGAGAACCCCCTTAAAAACGTATTACGGCGTGGATTTAAAAAAGCGATTTTATTTTCACGTTAAGCGAGCGCGCACTAGCGACGCCATTTATAATTCCGAGCGTTTCTCCCCCCCCCCCCCCGGCCCCCGTATAGCTCGTCGCGCGCTCAATCACACTCGCTCATTCGCCAGACGCTCGCGAAATAATACAGCGAGATGTATCTTTTTCCTCGCTCGCGCGCGAGACATAACATTCCTTCTATCCGTCTCTCCCGCGCACACGCTCCTCTGTTCTCTTTCCCCGAGAGCCGGAATTCCGAGCAGCGTGCCTCTAATGTTTTCCGTTGAAAGAGAGAGAGAGGTAGGGGAGAGAGAACGAAAGGGAGAGAGGAAAGAGGGACTGAGGAGCGAATGGTTTTTGAATGACGTAGGAGAGAAAGAGGTGCGATCGGTGTGCGCGTACGCGTATTAGGCGCGTTTTTCCGTCGCTGCACGCGAGGATACGCAAGTGCATGCGTTCTGAGATGTTTTATGGCACATTCGAGGGGGTGTGACACGCACTTTGCGCTAAAGTGAGCGCGTATTTTGTACCTAGCTATGGCAGTTCAGGCTACTCGAGACCTCTTTCGAGTGTATCAATGCGACAGTTTCGTTAAGTGTTCCGACAGGCGGAGAGGAGGGGATGTTACTATTTTTCATGAAAAAATAACGTATTCAGGGATATATAATGTGCTATTTATATAATATATTGAGATAACCAGGATACCGTTCATTTAAACTGGTAAGATGTTCTTTGTTGCGTAAATGAATTTTATTCAACATCTATAATAGAAAATTATAATACTCTTATTCAATTAAAATTGAAAATTAATTCCATACTTTTAATTACGCAGCAAATTAATTCTTCTTCAGAATTATATTACGCATACGTCTGAAGTGTATTTTCATAGAATTCAATTAATGAAACTAATTAGCTATTTGCAATAAAATAATTCACAGATAACAATACATGTGCAATGTTGGATGCCGGTTTTACACGTCATTTATGTTTCTCCAAATGAGAAGAATCCAGAATATATTTATATATCCAATTAGTGTATTGACCTTATAACTACAACTTTATGATTATTAATAATCATTTACCCGCAAACTTTAATTAATTCAAATTTAAATATTGCACAACCGTTTCGAGACAAATTAAATAAAATACAAGCTTAGATAAAGAACTCAAAGAAAAAACCAAGGCCAACTACAAATTTAATTTTAAAATAATAATGAGTGACGACGCTAATTCATCTACGAGCTTAGATGGTTTTAAAAAAGAAAAAGTGAGATTTTTTTTAACTCAATCAATGGAACAACGTACAATATAGCAATTACCAAAAACAAAAATACACTCAATTTTTCGAAAATTCGATCAACCATCGTTACGACTTGTATACGAGTCAATAAGCCGAGCAGCGATTACGTTGAGTGAAGGGGGGTGGAAAAAATGATCAGCCCTCAGCGAACCTAGAAAGAAGTACTTCAACAGGAGCGCGTGCTCCGCAACGATTAAATAGACGAGGTGCGGTTATCGATACTTCCACCTACCCCTTCCTTCCTTTCTCTCTCACGGTATACACATCCGAGCACGCGCACAATAATCTTCTCGGGCCAAGCGAAGATACTTCGGAAGAAATGAAGAGAAAATTACCGTTGGTGCATGCGTATGTATACATGTGATCCTATATACATACACCAGGTTCCGTATGAAACTGGAAACCCAAGCTTGGGGAGAGAGAGAAGGAGGAGTATTCATGGTAACGGAAGGTCGAAGGTATAAAGTTTTCTCGCGATGGGATAGTAGGCTGCCGAGCTTATTGGCCGGGTTATTCGGTAAGGAACATGCTACGCGCGGATATCACGTATACTTAATTAACGAAAAATGAGGTGGGATGAAAAAGGCTCGGCCGGCCGATTGTTTTATTAGTCGAGAGTCCTTTTACACGTAGAATGCTGGTTGGAAAAAGGTTTTCAGAGAGTTTATATGATATTTGCTCATTGCACAGCTTCTGTTCGAAGAATCACGTTCAGCAATTAGCCTTTTTAATAACTATTAGTAATAATAAAATGTTTCAATAGTATAAATAAGAATAATTTACTCTTTCGATAGTATTAAAAGTACTGGCTCAGTAGTGAATGCCCCCTTTTTGAAATAGTAAAATCAAATATTATCCTATAATTAATGCCCATACTGGGAAAAAATAGATTATAGTTAACATATTATTTATCTACTTGAAATTTCATGAATGAACAAATTCGTTATTTTAATAATAAAATATAATATTGATAAAGATAAAGTATAATAATTTAAATATTGCATTTAACTTATGTATTCGAAAAGTAGATATTGCAATAGTTAGATTACAATAGTTAGTTCTATATGTACTATAATATGATGTTGCTTTGACAGTGGTAACTTGGACTGCCTTCACGGAACCCATAGCCGAAAATCAAGTCGTGAAGAGAACATTTGCAAGTCCCTGGTAGAACTGTTAACTAGCGGTTGGCGAACTGTTTGTCAAGTTTTAAATTAAAAACATCACATCATAATTACATTGCTATGGTTGACGGAGAATGACTATTTATACATGTGAAAATATTATATCAAGTAGCGCGGGAGCTCTCCGAAAGCAAGTATATATGACTCGTCGAAAATGTAGAATAACCTGCGTTTATAGATGCTTTCAAGTATAACATTCAAGTATAATCATAGTTTTAAATAGTTTTAATTAAATTTCGACGTTACCCCGATTTGATTAACATGCTAACCAACAACATTGGTTTATTTTCTACAAGGGGGTAGTTGTATTATAACAACAGCAACTGGGACGTCATTTCTGATTTCGTATTTTGTGAAAACACGATTGAGTTTGGAAAAATTATTGGAAATGCAAAGTTTGTAAAATTAAAAATTTCAATAAAGCACCAGAAGTATTATCGATAAAAATTAATTGAATGATGTGAGCGCTATGTGATGCCGTATTGGAATTGTGAATCATGTGATGCCAGTTTGGAAAATCTGTATGAAGTTGATATTAGGAATTTTGTTAGATCTATAATGGCCCATAGAGCAACATCAGGTTCATCAGTTGTATGCCGTCGAGATTTAGAATGCAATTTGGTAATCAATTTATGAGTCATATTTGCTGTAAAGTGCTGTAATCGTTTGACTGCAGGTGATAATTTAACCTGTACAATACATATAGTAGTTGGCTATATTTAAACCTAGCTATATTAACAACTACAATGCCGAATTAATTATAAAGTACTCAATTCTTCTCTTAGTGCACTATTGGACCAGTAACTGTCAAGTTTTCTGAATTAGGGAATGACTTAAAAAATTATTTGAGTAAAATATTTTAGTTTCTCGTTTTACTAGCTTCAACTCCGCGGCGCTATTGGTTTCGCGTGGGGATCCAATTCTCCTACTCTCTAGAAATGTTGTAATAACTAAGAAAATTTATGTTTTTATTAAAATTAAGTTTACTTTTTCAATCTAACGTAAAATCGGTTAAAAAGTAGTAACTACTGAATATGAAAGTTCACCGGTAACTCGTATGAGATTTATAGATCAGTCTCGAGGTTCGTTAACCGGATTTCATATACAAACTTCACCTGCTTTTTAGCGCATAGACGCACTCGGGGAGTTATGCTTTCTTCTGTTTTCGTTTCACGCGTACTATTTGACGCTGCAGCTTCTCGCCGTTAGGTCTCGTTTTTGAGCGAACTCGCTGAGACATCCGTACATAAATATCTTTTTCTCCTAGTGGAGGATTGCCAAACCTCTGCGCAACATTTTCCACCTTTTGATTACTGCTTTATTCTCGACGTCTCCTTTATTCCAAACTTATTATTTTTTCTTATTCATCAAAAAAGGAAGGTGGAAGTAGGTTAAGAGTTCAGTCGTCGGGAGAGAGAAAGAGAGAGAGAGAGAGAGAGCGGCGATGCGATTTCTTTCTACTCGACACTGAAAGTACAAGCTTCGTTAGAGTTTAATACTTTTAAGCGAAACTCGCCACATGATCACAACCGTAGAGTGACTTTATATAATTGAAATTATTATCAATTCAATTATATATTGTTATAAAGTTAATTGTATAAGAAAATTAAAAATTTTCTAGTTGATACAGCAATTTCTTATTGTAATTCTAGGGTACACTCAAAGATTTCAAATAATTAAAATGTTTCGTATAGTGAAAAATGTAATTTTTAAACAATTTTTACAATTTCTAAAAGAAATTGTTCTTGTGGCACTTTGTATTTTTTCTTAGATTTTGAATGTTACTAAGTGAAAACCACATATTGCAATTTTTACTAAAAAATTTTTCTCCGTGAGCTTTAATCACTTTTAACACTTTCTTGTCGCCAATAAATTTTGAGCTTCTTTTCGTCGAAACAATTTTAACAGTCTTAAACAGAAAACACAAAAACGTCACCACAAACGCTAACGAAAACGCAATCAAATATTATGATTCGCAACTTTACAAGTTTTCTTCTACGGCGTTAAAACCGCTCCACATTCACGTCCGATAAACTCAGACCAGATATATCCCCGGACCCGAACAACATCGGGCTAGAGACACAGCACGTTCACACTCCTGGGAATTTAAAATTTCAGCCCTCAGCAAGGCAGTATCATCTCACCCTTCCTAAACCACACGTCATCCCAACAAAAGGCACGCGAAAAAGAAAACAGGAGAAGAAAAAGATCCTCGACCCGACGAAAAAAAGTCTTGGCCAC
This sequence comes from Torymus aiolomorphi, assembly GCA_036365515.1. Classification (NCBI taxonomy): domain Eukaryota; kingdom Metazoa; phylum Arthropoda; class Insecta; order Hymenoptera; family Torymidae; genus Torymus; species Torymus aiolomorphi. The sequence goes on from CM070877.1 coordinate 143,161,131, forward strand.
TTATTCCGGGCACGAAAGTTCGGGTTTGCACGCGCCGGCCGGAAAAGTCTAAACCTAGACGAATTCTCCGCTCGCGGCGTAACTACACGTATACGGTTTTAAGGCATTCCTGCGTTAACCTCGCGCGCAAGCAAGAGAGAGAGAGAGAGAGAGAGAGAGAGAGGGGGAGAGAGAGAGAGAGAGACCGAACCGAGGGAGTATAAAACGCAGTAATATCGCGCTTACGCAGTATAGCTCGTGCCCGCCCCGCTTTATACGCGCGAGGCCCTGCGCAAACATTACAATCCATAACGTCGCACTCGTGCGCCTGACTCTCTCTTTCTCTCTCGCAAGGGTTGTTAAATATTATCGCCAGTGGAGCGACGTGGGTTTTTTTCCTCTCTTCTCCCCCAGTGGCGTTCGCGAGCGCGTGCGAAGTTCAGGATTACGCAACTTGTTACGAGCATATGCTTTTCACGCGCGCGAGGACGCACAGATGGCTTGTGCTTTTTTTTTTCACGCGGCACGCCAATGGCGCGCGTGATGCCAGTGTATGCGTTGAATAAGGTAAGGAGTGATAAGAAGCGGGGGATAGAGGTGGTTTTTCTGTTTCTTTTACGAGATTGCACGGGGTAGTTTGGTTTATGCGCGGGATGCATCGCGGGATGTGGCGCATTTTTTATTTTGCAAATGAGTGCACTGAGAAGAAATTGGTTATTCCGGTCGAGAGAAAATACTTTCCATGAAAAGTCTTTTGTTTCAAAATATTTGTTTTTCTTTATAAAAAAATTTAAGTAACGAGTTGTAATAGATGAAAAGCAATGATTATCTTTTAATAAGGAATATCTTTTAACCTATCTTTGGTGAGTCTTTATATCAAAGAGAACGTAGTTTGAAGCCGGATGTCTTCTTCTTGAAGGAAAAGAATTTTCGTCTTAAAGGGGGGGGGGGGGATTTCGGTAATATGGTTATATTACCTTCACCTCCATTACTTTTTTCTTCAAAATGACTTTTTTTTTAAATAAAAACAAAACAAGAGTAGTCACTATAACCCTGCTGGAAACTGTACATTTTTCTCCCATTTGTGAAACGATTTTTTGAAGATTTTCCAGCCATTTTATGGCGATTTCGGTCAATTCGCCATAAAATGGCCAGAAAATGTTCGAAAAATCGTTTCACAAACGGAAGAAAAATGGACGATTTCCAGCAGGGAAATAATTATTTTTTAATTAATTATAATTCATTAAAATATAAGTTACAATATAAATATTTTTGTTATTTTAAAAGAAGAATTGATTCTCAATGTAACGTTGCTTGAGAGATACGAAGATACTGGAGAGACAGAATTCTCGGAGTGTACACTAAAATAGGTATAAGGATGAACTATGTTCCAAACTGCGGTTTTTTCAACCTCACATGGCACAGCCGAGAACATAGATCGTTGTACGAAAGTTCTCACGACTATTTTATTAATCGTCGTACAAGAACAACTGCAGGCTACGCTCTACCCCCACCAGAAAGAGTGCACTATGAGGAATCACAAAGTTGGAAGTGTAGCGCAAAAAGGTGAGGAGGCGTTATAACAGGACCAGCCCACTAAGCACCCATTAGACTTGGAAGCCTGCACGGAGGCTCAAATCATCGCGCGGTACGAAGAAAAGCCAACTTAGAAGAGCCAGACGAAGAAAAACCAGTTTCGCGCGAGAAAAACAAAAAATGTACCTATTCTTTGTTTTTTTTCGTGCGAAACTGGCTTTTTTTCGTACCGCGCGATGATATACGAAAAAAATCGAGCTAGCTAAACTAACGGGTTGAAGGGAATACTGCAAGAGCATGGAGGAAGTGTCTCAGACAACTATACTCTACCATCTGATGCAGAAACTCTACGATCAGGTAGTGTAAAGCCAACGGCAATCCCCTGACTTAAACCAGGATCCCCGAGAGAAAAGTTTTCAACTCGGAGTCAGCAGCAATAATTCGAAACTAGCAAGGTATCGCTAGGATTTACTACCGGGTCATGTGGTGGAGGGACGGGGCCAACCCCGAAACTGATCGTGGTGCAAGAGATGCCGTCTGTTCTTTCGAATGACCTGACGTGTAACAGTATAAAGATGAGAAACTCCTTGTGGACGAATCAAACAAGACTGACGCAGGGATGGGAGCGGGCACGTAGAAGAGCGGTAAACTCATAGATATTGTTCCCTAGATGCGCATGCAGACTGTGTTTCAGGTGGAGATTAAAGACATCGTAGAATGTACTGAGCTGATCATCGAGATATGGGGCAGATGGAGCAGTATCACGGTCCGCTCGGACAACAAGGTGACCCTCTAGAGTCCTCACCTGCATAGTCAAAGCTGCTATCTCTAGCTGGTTAGAGGCATAACACAGGATCAAGTGGAAAATGCTCAAAAGCCTTCGCTAGTCCAAAATAAAAATTGAATAATTTCCTCTTGAAGACTGGAGAAACGTAGGCGTCAATATGGATAGGGGGAGACTCAAGACGTTCATGAGCTGACGCATCGGGCACTGGAATGTTGGCTACCACTTGTGCAGAATGAGAATTTCCCGTTTTTGGGGCAGAGCACAATGAGCAAAAAGCCTAAGTGCTTGGCGGACATGTCTCCGAACAGGGGCCGCCCTAGCCCGCCCCTCCCAATTACCACTCCATACCATAGAGATACAAATAGTTATGAGTCAGTGATTTTATTTTAAATGTATATTTTTATTTTTTCAAGCCCTTGTGAGAAACTTAGCTAATCGTGAATTCCCGATCTAAAAGTCCTAATGGGTTAGATTTTAATCACTGTACTTTCAGGATTACCTTTCAATAATGTTTTTTCTTCTGTTTTTACATAAGTATAATAAAAATACACCATTATTCTACGCTAATTTAGAAACATATAATTTAAAAAATAATAATAAATATGTGCATGAAATTTAAATCTACAATAACGATTATGGCTTTGTATAGAAGTTAGTAGTAAAAGTTAATATAATACACTACTCTAAATGTACCTCTTTAAACGATTGGACACAACTAATGATTTTTCAAAATCACTTATATAATTATTTGTACAATAATAGCAAAAAAGCTTTTAACCTTCTAAATCCAGAAAATAACTTTATTCTACTGGAAACTTTATTTCATAAGTGTTATAACTCTTTTATTATCATAAGAAGTTTTATCATCCAATTGAATCATGGCATACATATATATGAAGCGGATAAATAATATATAGTCTCTGAGCTTAAAGGAATCCTTTTTGCAGGACTTCGATTACGAGAACTGGTAGCCTCGGAATACTTCTAACTCGTTTCACCTCTCTCTCTCTCTCCCTCTCTCTCTCCCTCTCACTCTCTCTCTGTCTCTCTCTGTCTCTCTCTCTCTCTCTCTCTCTCTCTCTCTCTCTCTCTCTCTCTCTCTACTCCTTTTTTTAATTTATATCTTTTGCTCTATCGGCACAGGTTGCTTTTCTTTGCCGTCTCTCTCCGCCTTCGGGTTTCTTCGATTTCCTCCCACTGTGCCGGCGCGCGTGCACCAAAGGCAGGAATTCCAAAGAGGAAAAGAGGTAGAGAGTTGCGAAATCGAGAGGAACGAAAAGGCGAAACGCCGGGAAAAAGTAAACAAAGAGAGCGAAAAAATCCAAAGATACGTGACAGAGTTTAAAGGTGCGCGTTCTTTCCGCAATGTTACTTTTGCTCTCGTTCGCTTCCATCCGAATGGGACATTTATTAATGGCGAAAAATTGTTTTACCTCTTTCTCTCTTTCTCAACGGACTCTTTCCTCCTTTAATTGAGAATGCTTTAACAAAGCGAGCATCTTTCACAGAAGTCTTTTTGATTTATATAATCTGAAATAGTATAGAAATTTACTGCTTGATTTTAGAGAATTCGAAATAAACATAAAATATGAAAAATTTATTTTTTACGAAGTTGAATATAATATAAAATAATGTTAAATATCGATAATACTCTTAAATTGTTTTTTTAACACGCAATACCTTTGAAAAACAGCATAAAAAAGTATTATTGGTTTAGTTATCAAAATGGTTTTATACTTTTAACGTATTTTTTCAACAATTTTATTATTCAGGCAGTAAAATAAAATCCTTTTAATAAATAAATCCAGAAAAGAACGATTCGAAAAAGTAAAAATAAATTATTTTTCATTAAAATTGAAATATTCTGTCTAGTGGGTAACAAAAATACCTAAAAATATTCATTATGGTCGAAAGTTAACATTTCTATTTTAGAACCTTGGTATCCATTTCAATGGCCATTAAAACTATGTGGAAATATACTCCATTTGTTATCTATTAAATTGCTAGTTTTTCGTTCTTTTTTTATCCCGGTTTCAAAAAGCCGATTTTATTCATTGCATTATTGGAAAGTTTATGAATTGAAAAATATAATGCTAAATTATACAAGGATTTCGAAGACCTTCCCTATTTAAACGTTCATTTGAGAATTGAGGAAACAGTTGCAATCCCCGCATGTAACAGCTGCTCAGTCATTGCTTACAGACATTTTTTTTTAAACATTTATTTGCTGTCATATTTGTGTTTTTACCGAGTCTTTATACTATTGTTAATTTATTAGTATAAATAGATTGAGTCTTGAAGCTGCACTTTTTTATGAGTCGAGTTTTAAAATAATCAGCAAAAACATTACGTACGATGATAATCTGCGTACATTACGCAGATTTGCCAGTACTTCACTGGTGAATCTGCGGAAAACTGGAGTCGCCAATTTGGAAATGTAACTATATTGCTTCTGTTTTTTCTTGTGGTTTTTGCAACACCCTCATAAACACTATTAAAGTGTAAAAATTGTAATAAGAACATTGCTTTTATCAAATATTTGGAGAGAATTTGGCTTTAAATTGTGTAACGTGTGAGTAGGGTTTTAATTAAATTGAATCTTCACTAATCGGTCAAGCTTACGAAATAAATCGGTAGTATGTATTTTTAATGAAGGCTCTAGACCTTTATGGATGTTATGGGAGTTAAAATTGGTCACTCCGCAAGACTGACGGTGTGGCCCGTCGAGCAAACAGCGACGCCGAGCTTCCCCGGAGCTCCACGAAGAAAAAGTTGTGCTCGAATATTCCCCGGATTTCAATAATTTGAAAAAAAAAGTCGAGATTGTTTGCAGACGTAAACGTATTTCTTAATTAATTAAGCAATGCTTTTATAAATATATAATACTGGAAGTAATGTAAACTATTCTTGATCTTCCCATGTCGTCATTTTCGGTATGTTACCTTTCGTAAAACAGATTTTCGGAATTTTTACCTTTAGTAAAGCGGATATTCGGAATTTTTAACTTTAGTGAATTTTTCCTTTCTAAATCTTCAATTTCGGAATTTCTGACAAGTGGTATGAACATATTCGGGATTTTTGACCTTCTATAATTTTACTTTCGTAATTTTCACAGTTCGTTAAAAAGATTTTATAAAAATTTAACTGTCGAGAAAATTACTTCTCGAGATTTTTCTCAATCGACTAAAATTAATTTCTGAAAATTTACTTTTCGGCAAAATTACTTATCGAGATTACCCCTTTCTGGATTTTTAACTTTCGGACTTTTTAACGGCCCTCAGGTTAATAAATATAATTTTCAAAACCACATATTCATAGTTTTTGTGGTTTTTGAGAAAAAAAATGTTCTCTCTCGCACACATATTATGTGATAGGGCTTTAACTCCATCTGACGATCTTCTTACAACGGTATTAGCAATGAATCTAAGGCTTGATAAGTGACATATAGATACACTGAGAGAAATGTTGTAGTAAAATTTATTATAAACATAAGAAAAATTACTATATTTTGTAGGAACGGAGGGACAAATCGAAATTATAACAATTTTTGCTATGCAACATAGTAATTTTTATGAATGACCTTAAATTTCAAAAAATTAAATTTTTTCTCGTTCTTCCTATTTTCAGAACTATTTTCAGACTCTAATCATACAATATTTAATGTGAAAATAAATTAAAATGAGAAATAAAAATATTTTTTTTACGAGCGTTGGGATCGAACCTGCAACCTTCACCGCGGCAATCGGACGCGCTAACCACTTACCCAAATAGGATTCTTGAGTGTAAAATTTTGGAACTTGTACATGTCAAACCATCGATTTCAAGAAAATTTCAGATAATATTAAATAATGACAATAAATAACTTTGATAACACAAAGAAACTTATCATTAATGTGCATAATATAAAAATAAAATAATTGAAGTAAGGTTTTGAATGTTTTGTAAACTTAAAAGCAAGACAAAGTGAAATTCCCGTAGAAACATAACCTCAATCAGACACGTGGGCGCCTTGATCTGCGCAGAAAGTACTAATGTTGTAGCAATTTTTACTATGTTGGATAGCAAACTTTCTTATGGCCTGTAACAATTTTTGAATGTGGCACTTTTTACTATGTTTATAGTAATTTTTAATACGTTACAAAATAAAATTTATACTCTACAAAATAAAATTTAAACGCTACAAAATAAAATTTATATTCTATTCTAATAAAAATTAAAAGCATATATTTTAAATTTTATTATATCACAGTTTTTGCTATGTGTATAGCAATTTTTCTTTTATTTCGTAATACTTTCTAATCAACAACTGTCATAAAAATTACAAGAAATTTTGTAATTATTCATACAATTATAATAAAAATGCAGCATAAAGTGTATTTGTCTCACCCTTCCTATACTTTATAGTAATTTTTATTACAGTTATAATAAAATTTACTACAACATTTTTCTCAGTGTATAGCGTCGGACACCAGGCTTACGTAATCCCATTAAAGTGCCGATAATTATGGATAGTAATTAAGTATTCGTGTTTTTTTTTCTTTTTTTCACTCATAACAGAAGCAAAATCATTCGTTGACCAATTATATTGTTTTGTTCTAATCACGATGCATTATAGATGAGGCACAACTTACAAACAAGATTTTTGTTTAACAACCCATAAATGGGCATGTGTTTTCCATTCTAATTTATTAAATTTTATTTCTTATTTATTGATTGGGAATACAGAAATAGTATTTCCCCCGGCACTATGCATTTGTACACGAGAGAACCATAAAATTTTAGAACTGCATAGGACAATATCAAACTCCGAACTACGAGCCTCCCCAGCCCGCATATTCGAGAAAATTTTAAAGCTGCAACCGAGCGTTCATTACCGAGCTTCACGTTATGCAGGTCGTCGTTGCTGCTGCTGCTGCGGCGCGGCTCCGCTGAAAAGAGCGAAAGAAGCAACGCCAGCGGCTTATCGCGCGTATACATCGGGCGCAGTGGCGTTCGCCCGCTCCGGAGCGGGGCCGGGTAATCGATAAACGCGTTAAATGGCCGGCCGGTGTGCGTACACACCGATGCTGCTCGGCCGCCCCCGCGTATCTGTATATATGCGTATATATACGAGGGAGTATACATATATACGTACGCACGTACGGTACCTACGCCCGGCCGAAACGTCCGAATGGCCGCCGCGCCGCTACCGCCCTCCCATTTATATACCCATACATGCATATGAGTGCATATTTTATACGCGCACATAAAGCATCGGCCGCTCGGAGATAAAATTGCACGCGTTGCCAGGAGAGAGAGAGAGAGAGAGAGAGAGAGAGAGAGAAAGCCGCGCGGTGTACGCACATATACATACGCATACGCGTAGCGCGTAAGTGACTTCGGTGCGCAGAGCGTTGGCGAAGATAAAACGTAATTATTCCACGGGCTTTTTTATATACGATTCCGCGATAAACACAGCGTCAGAGAGGGAGAGGATGAAACTGCTTTAAAGTTATATATTTTGGGGTATAGTCATATTGCATGCAGGGAAGTGCTCGATGAAATCTAGCAAAGTAAGGTAAATATTCTGTGTCGGCACGTCGAACGAATCGCAAGCGGTGAGTGTTTGCTTTACTGCGATCGGTAAAAAAAAGAGTCTAACTATGATGTTTTTTTTTTTCGTTGAATGGGTTCGCAAATAAATATGGTCGCAAGATTTTAATATCTAAATGTACGTTTTATATATCATGTCATATATTTAACGATATTGTTGACTTCTGGTAATATTTGTTTTTCAACCTAAAGCCACCGCTACTCTAACTCTAAGGAGTTAACAAAGCATCACGCACTTATTTTTCAATAAGATGGAACATTCCAATCTAATAACAAAGTTTAATTCTCCTAACGCTAGACGGCAAATATTATTTCACGCTACGTACCCAAAGCTCGGCGCGCGGCGTCGCGCGTACATCCCGCGGCGCAGCATAATTAATAACATCAAGCTCTCTCTCTCTCTCTCTCTCTCTCTCTCTCTCTCTCTCTCTCTCTCTCTCTCTGCGGTAAAACAACGCGAAAAACATAAAAATCGCGTTATTATGCAAATAAGGCAGCTGTTACCCGACACACAAACGAAAAATATACACCACCACTACAGCGCGCTCGCGCACGCGGAACAAAGATTTCGAGAAATCCGCTGCATGTGTCCCGGCCCTCGCTCTCTCACTTAAGCTCGCATCGCCGCGAGGGGGAAAAAGAATTTCGCGGCAATTCGTTGCGCGCTTGAGCAATTACGCTTGGACGGCATTTTTTCCTCACTCCCTCTTTCTCTTTGCCTCTATCTCTTCCCGCGACGGTGAAAAAAGAAACGAGAGAAAAAGATACACTGCGGTCTTCTGCCCCTACGCGAATAAAATGTTTCCGGGCGAGCGTCCGAGATGAATTTGGCTCGGACGTCATATATATGTATATATTATACACATATAAGCGTCGCGCACTCCTGCGAGCGGAACAATATGCGAAACGGGGAGAAAGAGAGAAACAGAGCAAAAGAAGAGGCGAAAGTATAATGTATCCAGGCGAGGAGGAATTCAATCGTCGGCGAGAACCGAAAGCAACTATATATTGACTTATTCGTGTAGTGTACACTGAGAGAAAAGTTTTGGAAAAATTACTATACTGTCTCGCAAAGCTACCACAGACTGTAAAGACCCGAAAAATTACCATACTTTACAGTAAATTTTACAATAGAGTATAGTAAATTTTCCCATATTTCTGGTAAAATTTCTTATAAAGTACGGTAATTTTTTGGGTTTTTACAGTCTGTGGTCGCATTCTCTGCACAAGATGGTAATTTTTACTGAACGTTTAGTACTTTTTCCTGTACTTTTTTTTCAGTGTAGCTTTCGTGTGAATCACTTCTCTCGAGAATCCTGTCCATGCTAATTAATTCTCTCGTCGATATATTACCCGATCGTGACAGACTGTGACGACTGGTAGATGGCTATACAACACCTCGATTTTTCGCGAATCTATACATAATATGTATATATGTGTATTTCTCTGCCGGCAGAGTAGCTCGACGAATGTCGTAAATTTTTCGCGAAAGGATAAGGATAGAGAGCATTAAGCGCGCGTGACAAATGCGCACAGCGCGCGTACACGCTCTATCCGCTGGAGCCAGGGTATAGGGGGGAGGGATAAAAATATTAATTTCTGAGCTGAACGTCGTAAATTATTTAACGGTAGTGACATTCACGACTAATTTATTAGTCGTGAATGTCACTACCGTTAAATAATTTATAATAGAGTGGGGATTTATGTCTTGCACGCGAGCGTATATACATATATACATATATATACGCATAGCGCGGTGGCGCACACCTTCGGTTAATGCTTTTTATGGATTAAAGCGTTACATTAACGGCCAAAGCCGGGACGCGGATGGGAAAAATGTATTTTGCAAAAAATGCAAAAATAATCAAATTCATTAAAACTTTAGGAAGCGCATTTGCGCCCATTGCTTATAATACGGCTTGACTTAGCGCGCAGACGCGTTTGGAAAGAAAACGAGGAGTAAATTCGGCTAATGGGCCTTTAATAAATTTATTAAAAACTGCTACGGTGGAGCGTTAATATACAGGCGTATAACACGGTTGTGCGGTGAACAGGCGGCTTTTAGCTGGTATAATGCGCGCGCGATAAGTACGCGAATAAATAACAAAACTTAATTAATCAAGCCTTTAAGCAAATAAAAGCTATTCCCTTAGATGTATTCATGAATATTTATAACGGCTGAAGCTCTTGATGTGCATATTAGTCGAACCCTTTCAAATCAATTCTATATATATTAAAAAAGCTCTTGGAAAGCAAACAAGCATGCCTTTATGGTATATTAATTAATGGCCGAGGCGTGCTTCAAATACAATTTACATCATATATATAACAAATTGTTTAATTTGCAATCGAAAAATTAAAATCCAATATATGCAACAAATTTATGAAGTATTTTGTATTAATTACATTGTAATTGATTATTTCACTAATTTCGATAGATATTTTTACATGCGGGTTTATTCGAAATGGATTCAATTAATTTACAATATAATTTGTTAACAAAAATAGAAGTATACTCTTTGTCTTTAAATTCTTATTTATCTAGAGGACACAAATTATTAAGAATTATTATAATGTCTTTTATACAGTAGTAGTTTTGTACTTTTTTTTCCCACGACGAATCTGATTTTTCTCCAAAAAAATGAGATCATTAAAACAAACAACCAGCACTCCAAATGGTTCTGACTTCATAGCAGTTGCATAAAAAGTGGTAAATATGAGTACGATTTATAATTTCTGCATTTTTGTTACGCTGATTTGGGTACAAATACTTACCTTACACGGAGAGAAAGAAATCAGTAAACATTACATAACTGGCAAGTAACCTGGCATCAGACCTGAAAACCCAAATTTTTTTACGAAACTTTTTGGCACTTTTCCCTAAACTTTTTGTAAAATTTATAAAACTTTTAGTAAAAAGTGCCAAAAAGTTTGGTAAAAAGTTTGGGTTTTCAGGTCTCACTCCGGGTTATTTGACAGTTTGGTAAGTTTGGTAATTTTTACTGATTTCTTTCTCTCCGTGTACTATCTAAAATCCACTTCCCTATGAATTTACTCATCATTTTGGGAAAATAAAACTATTTAAAGAATCCTAAAATTAAAGTTAGTGTTAAAAAATAATATCACTATGAGTAAGAAATAGAAACCATCGCCAACTACATTAGCGAAGCTGCTTTCTTAAAGAAATAATGAATTATATTTTTTCACATTGACATATTTATTTTTCTATTTCATATTTTCATTTAAATTTTGTTCTCAATATTTACGTTATAATGATCAAGTAACACATCGATACTATGGCATAGCATATGAACTAAAAGAACATGCTAATAAATCTCATTATATTCTCGTACACATAGGCCTTTATTTTCTTTATGCTTTCCAAATACTTGAGCAAAAAAAATATTAGTTGCAAAATTTCAGCCTATATCTCAATTCCTTAAGGGGTTCTAATGGTTCAAAATTGATTATACAAATACACATATCGGTATGTACATGCAGCAATATTGTAACTCGTGTCCTCTGAACATTTTCAATTTTTAAGATCTCGAGCCCGATAAATTTCATCATTACAAAGTTATCTTGCGAGATAAGAAACTAATCAACAATGACCTTTGCTTCTAATTTTATTGAAAATGTTCAGCACTGTTAATGAATGAAAAGTGAACCACTACATGGGCTCGCGTGCACTCCATCGAGACACGAAAAGAATAAGTACGCAAGCCTACACGCTCACTCACATATTGCACCCACACTGGCATACACACATCGAACCTGCTTCTAAAGAGGCTTCGCGGACGCGTGCGTGCAGTGCTCGATATATGTCGCTGTATTATCGTCGCGCGGACTCTCGGCTCGCGAACCATCCGTCCGTAACCCGCGAACTCTACAGTGGAGAGAGAGAGAGAGAGAGAGAGAGAGAGAGAGAGAGAGAGAGAGAGAGAGAGAGAGAGAGAGAGAGAGAGAGAGAGAGAGAGAGAGAGAGAGAGAGAGAGAGAGAGAGAGAGAGAGAGAGAGAGAGAGAGAGAGAGAGAGAGAGAGAGAGAGAGAGAGAGAGAGAGAGACGAGAGAGCGATACGTGACCGAAATACATCGATGACTCCATTGACTCATCGCCGCGGCACGAGTATTATAGCTATACAGCCGCGTGTGCCGGTCTCCGTAACGGATCCCCCCTCTTCCCTCTCTCACTCCCTCTCTCTCTCTCTCTCGCTCGCTCTCTCTCGTGCACACTACCACTGCACGCCATACGTTCGATAAGGCTACTCTCGCATTGAATTACTACATTGTCAGGCGGCATTCATTCGCGAAATTATTTTCCCCTTTGTAGCCCGCATGTGCGCTTCTCTCACTCTCCCTCTTTCTCTCTCTCACCCTCTTTTTTGCTCTCGATAGAAAAGAGAGGGAGAGAGAGAGAGAGGACTGCGCGTAACAATCGTGGCCCGATTCTTTTTATGCGCACCAGCCGCCCTACCATACAATCGCCGTGTGATTTGCAAGGGAGGGAAGAATACCATATATGTGTAGCATGCGCGCGCGAGGATGGATGATGAATGGTTCTTTTCAGCACTCGAAGGCTCGTCCCGCTATCATATGGGTAATTAAGCTCGGCATGAAAATTATATTAATGCTGTCTTTTGGATGGACGCGGCACGTGTACACGGATAAGGTTTGCGCGCTGTCAATGCCACTCGTATGGCAATATCATTTCCACACTGTGTTTTATTTGTAATTTTTCTTTTTGTATAAAATAATTACGGGGATATAGATTTCGGTAAAGACTTGATCGATCTCAATTTTATTATATATATATATTTTTAAATTTTCAAATTCAAAGCTCTGTGCACGGCATAATCTCATTGAAAAACAAGCTCATTGTTTTTTATTTTTAAATATAATCGAGACTTACAATAGCCTGAAAAATTCATAGGGGTGTGCCTATGAATAGTTTGAAAATTTGTTATTTCTTCTCTTTTGCATGAAAATCGGGTGTAGGTGAAAATAAATATCGTAAGCATGTACAATTGCAATGTTTGGACATATATAAAGCTAATCTAACACTTTTTATTTCGTCTTGAAGTTGTTGACAAAAACTTTTGACTCCTCTATTTTTTTGAGTTTTTTTCTTCGAGTAAAAGTTCGAAAAAAAGTTCGATCATGATTGCATGAGTCTCGTGAGCTTATAAATCTTTTTTGAGCTTTTGAACCTTTTTAGTTTACTAAATTTATGTATTGATTAGAAAACGTAGGTGATTTCAATACATTATTTTATCATTTACACTATTATATTTAAGTTTATTAAAAATTTAATTTTTTGATATTTTATAGATATGATCATGTATTATACATCTTCTTATATTATAGATATGACAATCGGCTTGTAACGAATGATAAATAAGCATGATATCCAACATTATTATACAAGTAGAATGCAATCAAACCTTTTTAATAACAGTTTAGATAGATGTAAGGACTCTACTGGCGGCAAAGTTATAATAAATATAAATGATTTGAATGGCCCAGCTGCCGAAATAATCGAAAAAGATAGGAAAATCGAGGAAGGAAACCAAAATGCAAGAACATTAAATCGTAATCGTTTTCATCCTCCAAAGTATAAGAATTTAGAGAAAACGAAAGAACGAGATTTCTTACGAAAAAGAGCATTTCGTCCAGGTTACCAGAGTGGACTCATCAGTCATGCTCTGGAACCGTCATCAGACACCTACTCGTAAGAGAATGTCGTTCTTTCGTTTTTTCTAAATCCTTATACTTTAAAGGATGAAAACGATTACGATTTAATGTTCTCGAATTTTTGTTTCCTTCCCCAATTTTCCTACCTTCCTCGATTATTTTGGCAGCTGGGCCATTCAAATCATTTATATTCAATATACAGTTCACTTTGAAATTATTGCAAAAAGCATTTTTTATCCGCCGCAACCTCGTTAAGAAGAAATTCCGTATTCATGCAAGGCAACGCATATTATCGGGACTAAATATACATATAAACGCCATATAACACCTTAAACTTCTGTAACTACGCCAAACCTAAAACCGCGATAGCAAGACTCTCAATTTTCCATCCTCGACCTCCATGTGTATCTCATCTAACGTGGTGCGTGCAAAGAAAACCTCGTAAAAAAAGAAGAAAAAAAAGGCATGCCGCTTTATCACACGACGCAATATACACCCATAGGCAAACGGCGTTCCCGCTTAATCTACCCTGGCGCTATATGCATTTTCATTCGCACATATAAAACTTTCCAGCGCGCGCGCGTGCGCTTGCGTTCGATTATAAAAAGTCCCGGGACAATGGAGCCTAGAAGAACGATATTCCCTGTTTTTATATCTCCTCTCTTTCTTTCTTTTTCGAGCGATCGGCCGGTTATTTTACTCGCAGTTACTCGCACCTGCGGAGCAGGAAGCCGGCGGTGGCGCAGCGCGGATCACCGGCTGCTGCTCTCGGTTGGGCATTAAAAAAGTTTGTTTATTTTACAACGGGACGGTTATTAAAGCCAAATCGAAATGGGCTAATGCAAATTGCTTATTATACGGTAGCGAGCGAAAGAAAAAGTGTGCGTCTCTCTCGCGGAATGACCGGTAAACTGCGTTCATCGACGCATGGATCGTAGGTGTATACTTTTGTGTACGTGTAAATTGTATTAAATGGTTGTTTTGTTTCCATTTTTCGGTAACATATAAAATTCGTACCATTACATCGATCACATTATGTTGGATGGTATAAAATACGTTTAAATGATTATATAATGATGGTTATAGTGTTTTGTTTGTAACTTTTCTTTTTGTATAAAATACTTACGGGGATATATATTTCGGTAAAGGCTTGATCGATCTAAATTTTACTATATATATTTTAAAATTTTCAAATTCAAAGCTTCTTGCACCGCATAATCTTATTGATAAACAAGCTTATTGTTTTTTTATTTTTAAATACAATCGAGCCTTACAATAGCCGGAAAATTTCATAGGGGTGTGCGTACGAATAGTTCGCGAACGAAAATTATTTGACAGCTTTTAATTGTAATGTTTTTACGCTAATTTTAATTGAGAATTGTCTACTATACATAAACAATTCTTCGAAAAATCCACTCTTAGAAGGTGCAAATAAATAAAAAATAATCCGAACCACACCTTTGCAATAAATGATTTCGCATTCTATAAGTCATATAAATAGACGAGGTAAATAATGAACTAGCAAAACGGTCTTCTGACACTGTTTTAACGGCACATTATTTTTTTTTTTATGAAAAATGAATTGTTGAAACGGAAAGATCCTATGGAAACTAAAAGTCTTTGAAAATCCCGAAAAAATCGATCTTCGTAAATCACAGTCTTTGTAAATCACAAAAAATCGTTAATTAGGTCATTTTTAAGGCTCTGATCATTTTTTATGTTTTCTTCTCTGTGCTTACTTACTTTCATTTTCTTTTTTGCAATATTGGTTTATAATCAATGACTGCTTTCTGTCTATTTTTTCCATGTTATAAATGTCCATAAGAAAAATGTGCGGTTAAAACAGTATCACAAGACTGTTTTCGTGGATTCACCAGTTTCCGAGAAAAAAAGATATTGCAGAAGTGTGCGACCAAATTTTTTTTCAATTTTTACGAAGACTAAGAGTAAATTTCTTTTAAAAATCCTCATCATGTAGTATATTCTAATTTTTTGTCTCTCAACATTCTATTTTAAAAATAAATGTATGGATACCCTCGCGTATGTTATCAATATCTCATATTCCTCGTAAAATCAGAAACTGTAGAAATAACGTTATTAAAAATTGTTTCGAAAAACAGATATGCAACGTTACATCCCCCTCTTGCACTCCCGCTTACACAAGTTCGCTTCTATTTCGCGTTCAATTTCGCAAAATAATATCGAATGTTGCCAAGAAACAGTGGCTGCGGCTTCGATGCTTTATATCAGCCCGGGCGGTTCGCTCTGCATTCAGCTTTCCTAACCCGATCCGACGAAAAATGGGCTAAAAATATCACTCCACGATGAACGCGAATAAAATAGAAAAGAAAATTAGAATAAAAAAAAAATGGAGAAAAAATCCATCGTTCGAACGTATTATTCGTCCAAAAGAAAGAACACGTAAAAATCACAGAGTCCGCGCACCCTTACGGGAACTCTCTCTCTCTCTCTCTCGGCTTTTCGATTTTCCGTACCCATTCAGCTATCACAATGGATATTACTCATCGAACATTCATTGCCGGCCGCCCGCGGGGGCAGTCGCCGCCGTCCATTCTCTCGCCGAGGGACGCACGCGCGCACACACACAGGTGCAGGACGGCTACCGAAAAAAATAAGAGACGAGGAAGAATGAAAGGAGTCGAGAGGGTGCACACACGCATTCAGGGGCTAGTCCTTTGTTGTGAGCAAGCGCGCGCTGCTGCCTATGTACGGGCGTGTATAGGCACGCGAGAGAGAGAGAGAGGGAGGGAGAGAAAGAGAAACGGTGCGCTCGGACGATGTTTTTCCTCCTCCTCTTGCCACTTTCCTCCGCCACGACAATCCTTCTCTCGCACGCATTCCCGCGTTCTCCTTCCTTCCCTGTATACTTATAGAGCTGAGCAAGCGCCTTGAGGCTCTGTGTGTGTGTCTCTCTCTCTCTCTATCTTTTCTTGCTCTCTTTTGCTAGGCGGAAGACACAATCAAAAGTTACCATGACTACAGGAGGATCGTTATGGCATTGAGGGGACTCACCGGTTGAACGCCGCTGTGATCGTTCTCCTCTTCTCTCCGCTGGATATCGTTATTAATCTGCTGAGGGACTGCAGGACAAAAATGAGCTGTGATTTCAGTACACGGGGTATAGATCGAATGTTGCACGGAGAGAAAGAAATCAGTAAAAATTACCAAACTGTCAAGTAACCCTGGAGTCGGACCTATAAACCCACTTTTTGTAAAATTTACAAAACTTTTAGTAAAAAGTGCCAAAAAGTTTGGGTTTTCAAGTCTGACTCCGAGTTACTTGAAAGTTTGGTAATTTTTACTGATTTCTTTCTCTCCATCTATATTTTTTCTTACTTCTTGCAACCGCTACAAACAGAGCTGTAAAAGGTTTATACGCCCTTTGTTGAAGATATAGGTATTGCATATTTCATGATATTAGAAAGACAGTTTTTATCTAGAGAATGGCAACGTGTAACAGATGTTTGTCAAATAGAAAAGTGTTGTGTCTGTCTCAACGTTACGTTGGTAATTAATTGACCGAATGTCTGAAAGTTTACTCCTCTCTCTTCGTGCGAACTCTTCAAAGACCTAAACAGTGGTAATAAACAGTGGTAATCGGCCAATAGCTTTAACTTCAATCTTCCTAGAGATTTTTTGACATATCTGCAATCATCGTTTTGTTGAACGATATTCATAATTTTTAATCTCCTTGTGTTTTATTTCGTGCAGAAAGTGAGACCTCATATCGATATGTTTAGTCCGATTACAAAATGTTTTATCGTCTATATAAGCGTTTTAAACAGCTTTATTTTCGCAAAAAATCATTCACATCCTTTCTAGTGCCACTTTCACAAAGAAAATATACTTAACATCTATTGATGATTATGAAACATATTATGCTGTCTACAAATCCCACTTATGGGGGAACCGCAAAATTGAAACAAATATCCGCTGTTTGATTTTCTATTTATTCCGTTCTCGGCCCTGCATCCGCTCTTAGTCAATTAGCTGAAATGTGCAGCCCCTTTCCTTGGTTCTCTAGTAAGGTTAAATACCCAATACTTGGACACAATAAAAAATCAGACCAGCACTTGGACAGCGGTAAAATATTACTTTTAGAAATAAATATGATAACAATATTAATTCATTAGCATTGTTTATGACATTAACTGTCTAGTGAATTTGAAATTGTATCAGTTTCGGTCTTATTAAATTTAGAATACGAAATATAATTTTTATGAGGTTAGGTTTTGAAAGAGTTCACATATAAATGTTGTCCAACTATCTGGTATTCCTCAATTTCTATATACCCGTTGTTGGACACATTTAAAAAAATTATTAAATCCTATTTTATTTCTATTTGGTCTATGGGAAATGAATATAGGGCACCTTATTAGAAATTTCAATTCGAAAATAGGATCAAATCGGATTTAATCGATTTTTTTATCAGGGTTAATTATATTGTCCAACTACTGGTTCCAAGCATTGTCCAAGTATCGGTATTAGTTTGACATATGCTGTCCAACTATAGGGGTTTTAAAGATATTTTTTAAACTGACTTTTTTAATATAAAAAACATTTAAATATCTTTGTCTTTACATAATTTAGTAAAATAACATACCGAATTAGTAATTAGATTAAAAAGATTTGACAAATTCCGTTTATTGAATTTAGAAATACCATTTATTCACGTTATGTTTCAAAATGTGTCCAAGTATTGGGTGTTTTACCTTAGCTATCAACTTTTCACTTAGCTATTTTAGGCATTTTGTTGTACTGGCTTAATATTGCTGCACGTTCAGCTGTATATAGACTCATAATATTCACTATTATAGTACATTTCGACACGGGTGCGGAAGGTGATTATTTAGCTCGCGTGACGTTTTCGCACGAGCGAAGCGAGTGAGAAAGTCACACGAGCTAAATAATCGACTTGCGCACTAGTTTCGAAAGGTATTTTATACCACGAGAGCCGAAAAATCATGCCAAAGTTGTGATTTTGAGGTTAGAGTGATATAAAATAAAATAAACCCCCAATTAGCTGCTAATAGTTTTGATAGTTCATCTAATGGAATACTATTAGTAATATTTCCACCTGCTAATCCAAATCTGTTCAAGATTTTTTTGTACGTACAAGATATTTTCGCGACCAGAGTATATATTGGCCGGAGAAAGAAGAAAGAAAGCTTTTCCCTCTACGGAAAGTCGTGCGCGAGCGCGCGATCGATATCATCCTTTGTTTTCCTTGTTTCCGTTTCTTATTATCGTTCATACATCGGAATCCTTGCATCGAGAAAACTACTATAGCCTTCGCTCGCTTGTCTATATACACAGCTGCGCGGGCGCGCTCGAGCGCTTCTTCTTTATTAAATAACCGGAAGAAAGTTCCGTAATTCTTTTTTATCGAGCGAATCAGCGTGGGGTGTAGTGCGCGTGTGCCTCGATTTATTTGACAAAGATTACGATGATAATGAGAAAGTAAACTCCCCCTATGAACTGGAAGTCTTTCTATATTTATCAAACTATCCTATTTGTGGAACTCCGACTGCATTTGTATCGATAGAATGCTACTATTTAGTTTCTCGAACAGACAAGTTATTCCCTTTTTGTACAAAGTTTTCTGTTGATATAGTAAAGCCAACGTGTGGAATTAAACAAAACAACGAAATTGTAATTTCTTTTTGTATTTTTAATTAAAATTACTTCTTTTTCTTAAACCAATATTTTTACACCGACACAAACCAATTTACTGGTACCAACAATCGATAAAAACTCCTATAAGCTCTTCTCAAAAGGGAAAATTCGGCTTCAATCTTGGCAAGACTCCTATATATGTCGCGCAAAAAAGCTTCGCCAAACATTGCCGAAAAGGGAAGCTCTTCCAAAACAAGCCTTCTCCGCGGCGGGGATGCAGGAGAGCCAACCAAAGCACGCGATCGAAAAAAAAGCGAGAGTCGAGCGCACAGCGAAAATGTCTTCAAAGGGAAAATCGTATTACAAACGCGCGGCGGGGGGAGAGAGAGAGAGAGAGAGAGAGAGAGAGAGAGAGAGAGAGAGAGAGAGAGAGAGAGAGAGAGAGAGAGCGGAAAGCGAAACAGTAGCTCAGAGACATGAGAAGGAAAAAGCGTTGAGGAACCGCGAGTAACGCGGCGCTGCGTCAATCGTCGAAACGCTCACGGCTCTCTCTCTCTCTCTAGCGCGCGCACGCTCGTATATGCGCTCGCTTATTTTTTGCACGCTTCAGCGCAATTCCAATTTACGTAATTCCCCGGCGAAGGTAGAAGAGCGAGTCATTGCCGCTAGGGGCAAGCAAAAAACCGAGAGGAATATAGTAGGAGGGGCTGACTGGGAGGAGCAAAAGACCAAATAAATAAAAAAATTATGTATTTGCCGTCCCAGTTTTTCGCGCGTGACGAAAGCCTCTTCGACGAACTCAGCTCAAAGCAGCTGCGTAAACGTTGACCCATATAATGATGGCGCGCGGCCTGGCTTAGAGCTATATTCAAAGAGCCGGCCCACGCCGTTATAGACTGACAAGGTCTTAATTTTTTTCTCACGGGCGCGTTGGAGCTGTCGACCGAGTCCGAAGGGCCGCCACTGTGTACGCCTGCGCGTACCTTTTTGTTTGCACTATAATTACATCCGCCGGCTTGAGGAGCTGGAAAATTCTGGAGCGTAGTAGTGTAGTTGCGAGTGATGGCGGATGCAACTGCGCTTCTACTACTTATGCAGACGATATAGCGTCACCTCTTTCTTTTCGGGATTTGTTGGAAGGATTTGAAAAGGACCCTGGATTAGATACTTACTTCGGTCTTCACTCTTAACAGGTGTTACACCTGTTCAGAGTTTTTGAAATGGAGGATTCGAAACGTTTAAAAAGATGAATACTTTGTAAATGTAGAAATGAATGTTGAATAGTTGCTCCAGTTTGTGAGACTACCCCGAGGTAATGATAAATTATGTGTTGTACATTACATGTAAGTGACACCTTTAAAAGTAATGAACAATAAAAATTAAATATAACAAACTGGTAAAATCTGCATTTTATTGTTAGAAATTAAATCGATTGTTAAAATTGTGTTAACCACGATTCAAACGACTAAACTTATTAGATAATATGAGCGAAAATCAAGAACAGAAATCCCTTGACCAATGACATAAAATGAAGTCAGAGGAAGAGAGAAAAATATATACATCGTATGTATAAAGTAGAGAAATGTCTAACAATCCACCGCACGTATAATACTGAATCGAAGTTGCGTATAGACCGTGAAAGTTTGCTCATTCGTTCTCTCCCCCTCACATCCGTACACACATACATAAGTCGTACACTTTCCAAAAAAAGGTAAAGAAAGAAAGCTAGAAAAAATGCCCAGGCTTTCTCTCCCGCATGTACCACGGAGAATTCGAGTCATGGTCTCTCGGTGAAGGCGTGCTCGCAATTAGTTTCACCGGCTGTGTAGCACTCGTGGTGGAAAGAGACCGAGAAAGAGACAGAGTCCCTCTCTGTGGGAGGGAGAGAGAGGCGGAGAAGAGCAAGAGAAACAGCGAGTCGAGAGAGCGGTTTCGAGTTCTTAGACCCGTAAATCCTTTAAGTGTCCCGACTCGCCTACGCCAGCCCGTGCGTCCGCCCGCCCGAACGGGGCGCACATAGCGCGGGAGCAAGGAAGAGACGCTAAAGACGGACGAGGAGCAAAGTAAGCGAGCGCAGAGAGCGAGACGGATAACGCGAAATTCTATGGGAGAGTGGAACACAGGGAAAGATAAAGGGTGAAAAAGTAAGAAAAACTGCGATAAAGGGCAAGAGGGATGGAACAGGAGAAAGAGTGAGAGAGAGAGAGAGAGAGAGAGTTTAAAAGTGCTCGGGTGAAAGAGGGAAAAACGAAGGGGAAGAGGAAGTAGGGGCAGGAATAAGAAGACACCTCTGAATGGAGATAGCTTTAAAAAAAAAAAGGAAATTAGGAGAGTAGGATAGTTTGTAAAGGCGAAATAAGATTGAGTGAAGAAAAACGAGATTTCAAGAGTAAGATGTAAGATGTTAGAACCGTTATAATAGAATTGGAGAGATCCTAATGTGGGGAAATATTAATAACAAGCATTTTACACAAACAGAAGTTTGAAGTTTGAAGTTGGAAATTGGAATATAATGCCCCTACGAACTAAGCAATAAAAACGAAAACAAATGACTATTTCAAAAAGAGATCAGCACCTTCAACCCAGATAAATCAAAAACGCGGAAAAAGACAAGTTAAAAAAAGCTTCGTAACAGGTGAACTCGTTCCAGTAGGGGCGTGGGCGCGCGCGCGTGTCAGAAGAAAAGCAGAAAGAGGGATAGAAAGGAGACTAAGCGTGCGCGCAGCGGCGAGCGGGAGAAGATAAAGCCAGAAGAAATAGCTAAGGTTAATGACGCGGGATCTCGATACAAGGAACAAGCAATAAGCAGACGCCGGTGATTCCGAGCGATATTTCCGAGCGCCCCACGATCCGCCCACGCTAGCTCTCCCGATATCTAATACTACCACGGGGGGCCAGCGATTCCCACTTTATCTTCGTAACCCGCACTGGATTAAATCATACTCATTGCTAGTGGAAGCTGGGGAAGGGGAGATTCTGCGAATGCGCTCTGGTTCGAGGTGATCGCGTCGACTGATGTGCAGAGGTCGCGCTTCTAATGGATAAAAGTATGACTGTGGCCGTGAGCTGTTCAGCAGGTCATTAACAGCGATAAATTGTTTTTTTTTTTTTTTAATATTTATAAATGAATCGGTTTAGAAAAGGCTAAAAGAAGTCCTGATCACAGAATATATTTTCGGTTTTCCGCGAAAATTAATAGAGCATAATTTAGTACCTAGTCTCCTGTATTCTGTAATTGTTGTACGTTAGTTTGATGATTTTTTGAAAAACAAATCAATTTTGTGCACTCCAAACTACTAAATCAAATGACTTAAAAAAGTTTTTCTAAATTTAATACTCTATTTGACAGCCGTGCATCAATAAGTCTTCTAATATGGACCTATAATAAGAACCATTGCAATATTTCGAAACGTACGCAGCCCTTTTTTGATAATAAGTTTATTTCGAGTCCAAATTAACTGTTACATATTTTGATGTAGCTATTGAACGTATTCCCGAATCAGAGATGGTTATTGTTTGTTACCAACAGCTCAAACATTTTCGAGCAACAAACATTAAATAAGCGCAGGGTTCTAAACTGGTCCATATTAAGAATCCATTTCTCAAACTCCCGAAATTTCTATTTTTCTTTATTATTTACGTAATTACTTAGAAACTCTGACATATTTTTTTTAACACATTGCTTACACACCCCATTAACCAATTACTACCCTACCATCTTGTCGAGCACATACTTCTATGTCTATGTTGACCGCTCATATTAATGATGATCCCACAGTATACAATCTCTCAATATATTATAAAATATTGGCTTATTCAATGGAGGGTGACAAAATCTTCAACTTAATATTGGTTTATTATTATGTTAATTATTATGTTAATTGTAAATAATGTTGTATCCATCGTAATTTATATAAAATTAAATAAACGAAGATAAAGAAACAGAATCTTGCAATTTATATTTAAAACATTTCATTTAAAATATTTAAATACACACTTTCCCTTGTACAAACAGTATCTAGTAAAAGCCGACAGATTTATTCACAAAGTGTGGAGAAATGATTTTCAATGCGTCAGGGATAACTGCACCCTTACACAGATTTTCTCATTTTATATACATACAAGCTTTACCACAGAGAGAGCGAGAAACAGAGAGGAAGAGAGAGGGAGGCTAAGCACATAGAACTTTTAGCTTTCAATCGCACAGCACCGAAGAGTACACAGGGCATAGAAAAATACAGAGAGCCGGAATACGAAAAGGGACCGCCGCGCTGCGCCATCGAAAGGGGAAATATTTAGGTTCGCGAATGCGCGCACAAGAGGTATAAGCGCCGAGCCGTTATTTCGGGAGCGAAATGATGATAAAAGTCCGATAAGCCGCTTTACATTGTGAACGAGCTTGACTGTGGTCCTCGAAAGGTTACTCTTTCGACCCCCACTCTCCTGTCGCTTTCGAAATTCCCGCTATACATCAGCACGGATCCACTCTGGCGAGCGCGCGGAGGCTTTCATAATCCTATTGAAAAAAAAGGCTAAATAACTTTCGGACGTCGAACCTTTTGAATTGTAAATCCATGTTTTGGCAAATTTTATTTTAAAAAACGCTTCGTTGCGCGCTTTCGACGGCTTTGTAAGTGCATTTTCGATATGAAAAAATAAAAAATTTCCCCGAATATTTAGGGAGATTATTCGATGATTAAATTCAATGTATTCATATGAAACTTTTTTTTTTAAATGAATTCAAACGCGCGTTTCCGGGTAAAAGTAACCGTAGTGTAGTTTGTAAACTGATTTTTTTTTCCTCGTCAAGCTCAATTAAATAAAAGCCATATGTTTTCAATCGCTTTTATATTTCAATTGAACAAATTGAAAACCCAGCTATTGACCGCGGCCATCATACATTCACAGTATATATACTAAATACGCGAAAACTCACAAGTCTTCGAATTACATTACCCCGCATAATCCGCCAGCTAATTTAAGCCTACACGAAGAGGAAAAAAAAATCCATTCCCATTTCGCTCGAGGCGCACAAAGACCGCAAAGCCCGAACACCGGCCTCGCCCATCAATCGCTTGTTTTAAACAATTCGACCAGCAGCAGCAGCAGCGCGTCGCTGGGAGAGAGAAAAAAAAGAAGCCGACACCGCGAAAAAGGTCCACCGAGCGGCGCAGCTCTAAATTTTAAAACCCGCCTGTTACGCTCTGTTTTATACTCTCGTTCTGCCTTTACAACAAGACAAGCCGAGCGACGCTGCCGCCGCTGCTTCGTTTATGCCAACGCTCATGAAAATCGTTCCACCTCCGTCCGCACCCACCAGCCTCGCTCACGCACGCAGAGCCGCTACCCTATACGCACACTATGCGCGCACGAGCGGGCGCGCTTTATACATTATTCAATTTCACCCCTCTTGTTCGTTCTTCCCGTTCCATGCTTTTCATCCGCGTGCGCGCGCCCGCGCTGAAATGCCTCGCTTACGCTAAATCGGACCGCAACGATCTCGCGCGTGTAACGCAACAGTGCCCGCACCCGCATGCCTGCGTGTTATGTACATGTATGTATGAGTGTACGCGTGTGTTTGTATAAGTTGTGTGTGGGTGTATGCGACGGCGTAGGAGAAAACATTTTTTCAGCGATAATATTAACGTTCGCGTCTCTCTCTCTCTCTCTCTTACTCTCTCACTCGTCAAAGGCTCGATGACATCGCCCCGAAAGCTAAGCTCTCGAAATTTGCCTTCGTTAAGTTTGCCATAAGCTTGGATGTATAAAATGGGACGATCGACCGTGAAATTCCCCCCGCTCTGTACTCGCCATGCGTGACGTCGATATTTGGGGAAGAACATCGCTAATGCATCGCACGTATACTTCTGGTAATGGGATCCACCGCTTCGCTTATGATGGTATATACGCGCGCAAGGGAGCCGGATGTTGCGTATAAATAACCTCGTGAAATTCTCGATTTACGAGAGGTGAAATTTTTACGTAGGCGCTGATTGTTTACCTGAAATTATACGCTTGCCGGTGGAGACATGGAAGTCGGTGCGTCTCGTAAGTTTCGTGTGGAAATGCGCCTTCTTTTTCCTATTTTTCACGCATCAACGTGTTTTTTATTAAAATTTATGCATTAACGCACAAATTTCTTTCTACTAAAATTTTTATTTCCGCTTTGATAAAAACGCCGCCGCTCAAAAGAGCGCAGTAATACATTACAATGTTCAATTATACACACAAAACGCATTTCTCGATCCTAATTAGGCAAGCACGTATATGCACTCCCCGGCGGTATAATTACAATTATGCAGCGTTGCCGGAACACCAGTGGGTAAAAATCGTTTAATAACCGCCCCTCCAACGAATCAGCGCTCACCGGGGGCAGCGAGCCGGTTCAATTAGAAACGCATCAGCGTGCAGCGCGCAACAGTTCGATCAGAAAAGCGCCGAAATTTAGCGGTAATTACACACCGCGCGCCGCACGTAAAAATAAAAGCTCGCTTCCATTCTGTTCCTACAGCTCGCAGCACGCAGCGCACTCGGCAACGTCCCGTTTATACAGCGTCGCAAATACACGTCGGTATACAGGACGCGACAACGAGGACGAGAGGAGGCCAGCGACCTCTCGGCGACACGCGGCGCGTTACATCGACGGCGCGGAACCGGGAGATAAAGCAGAGATCACCGTCAGTCCACGCGCGTCCTCGTCATCGGCATTTCACTTAATTCGGGGAAAAAGAGCGATGGCGAGAGGAAGAGGGAAAAGACATACGATGCGCGGCTAGCCGCACACTCAACAACGTCCGCGCGAGTCGACCGAGCGCTTTTTCAAGCCCCCACGCGCACCCACACACACACCAGGTCCTTTATCTGTCCGATGCAACGGCATTTTCTCGTGGTTTATCGCTCGCTCACTCGCTGTGTATACATATATCTATACCTATCATTCTTCCCTTCTCCCTCTCTTTCTCTCCGACTGTGGGGAAGGGGCGCCTAACGAGGCGTCGTCGTTCAGGATGGCCGGTCGTCCACCTATTATCGTTATACCTGCACGCCGGAGCCATTTGCCGAGCGCGCGAGGTCTTATATTGCCTCGGCCGCAAAATCGTTTACACACGGGGATATGGGTGTGGGTAAGGACTCGGTGGTGTGGGGAAGGTAGAGATCGAGAAAAGTTGGCTTGGACTTTCGGAGAGGCGTTCGGGGAATTACGGCCGTTGTTTTGCTTCCGTGATCAAGGGACATTGTTTTAAATGTGGGAGGCTATACGCTGCTGTGAAAACAAATTTATCAGCTAGATAAATAGAGATCGGGGCGAGAAAGTTTTGGATTTTAAAATTATTATCGAGAAATTGTTGGAAAAGTACAGCGTTAAATACACTTGCAGTGGATGTGCGGCTTTGAGGCGCCCTGTAATTGTCCTGGTAGAACGATAAAGTGCATTTTCAAGTTCTGTAATTACTTCGGCGCCGTTATACCTGTTGCAATCGCCATC
The DNA here is from genome assembly GCA_036365515.1 of Torymus aiolomorphi. NCBI lineage: Eukaryota > Metazoa > Arthropoda > Insecta > Hymenoptera > Torymidae > Torymus > Torymus aiolomorphi. The sequence continues at coordinate 143,187,839 of CM070877.1, forward strand.
TAGACGTCAAGTTCCTCGCTGCACTTCTCATCTTCTCAACGAGCTTTCCAAGATATATCTTTCGCTGCTTATTATTTCCGAAAATCCGAAATTACATACAAAATATAAAAAACTTTTGACAAATTGCCTATTGTATGATTCTTTGCTCCCCAACAACAGCCCTGCGATCTATACGCAAAAATAACGTACTTTAAGGACAAAAAAAAAAAAACAAGTTTAACGAAACAACGTCCGGTGGCTCAAGGGCAATTCTGTCCACCTCCCCGCATAATATACGGTGCTTTAAAATCCGCAAGGGGCGTTCTCTTGCCGAGCCGACGGTAAATCTCTCGGCGGTCGCGCGCGATGTGTATATATATAGAGTCGTCGACTTACAAGCATATACATTTTTTTTTTCTTCACTCACCGTAGTGGCTGCCATAAAGCGGGATTGGGAGGCCCTGCCGCTGCCGCTGGTTGCGCGGCGCGAGCCATCGGTCGCCGGACTGCGAGCTCCGTTGCCCTTAGACTTTCATGATCTGCAAGAGAGAGAGAATATATGAATACCTCAGTTTTTTTCCTTGCGATTTAGCCAGTTGCGCAATGAGGCTTTCTCCCGAATGTTAAACTTGGCATGAGTAATTTCGTAAAGGGAGCATTTTAAGTATAAGTTTACGGAATAAATGTAGTAAACCGACTGTAATAAATGAGTGCCTTAGACAGAGTTTTAAACGTATTAGCCTAGATTATAGCATTCTAGGGTGAAAATACAGCAGCTTAATGACAAGATGTATAAAAATTGAACGACATTTGAACCGATACTTTGGTGGGGTATGGAACACAGACCTTTACCGAAGTTAAGCTTCGTCAACTTTTTTATAAAGTATTTTTCAAGTTATAGGTATCCGTATGTATATACAAGACTTTATAAAAATTTCTTCATTCTGATATCGTTTGAATACTGACTATAACTAATAAAAATCTAAGAAGAAGTAACATATTATAAATTTCAACAAAAAAAAATACGTAAGTTCTGATATAAACTATAGAATTGATATAAACTATAGAATTTAGGAATAAGATAAGTTCACGCTCAAAAAATACATTCCTGCAAGTTCTTTAAGTAGTTATAACTAAATAAAATCAGACATAAATATATATTGCACGAATTTCAACCTTTCACTGTTCAACTTATATCTAATATTCTCGTACTATAACTTGGAAAAAAAGTAATACAGAAATAATAATTATTTCATATAAAAACTTATTCATTTTTTAATACGTAAAGAAGAAAATGAAACAGAACTATAAGTTATACGAATATTCCCAGACTCACTAACTTTTTACCAACTCTTACTTTTCTGTTTTACAGCATCTAATTATAAAATGTCTCCCTTTAAACCGTACCCCTCTGTCTCCCCGCCGGCAAAAGCGCGCGAGTGAAAATTAAAACCAAAACACAAGATCACAGAGAGCAGCTCAAATGACATCGTAAAAAGGCCATTAAACTCCAGGCCGTGTGCCGCGCGCGAACGCGACAATTCCATCTTCATCGGCGCTCGATCCCCTAATTGTAATTTCAGCGTGTGCGTATAAAAGGAAGCCACACACAGAGCGAGGGCGGACCGGCCACGGAGCGATAAACGTCCCGCAATGGACGCGGCCGCGGGATGGGGTAGGTAAGGGAGAGATGCGCCGGAAGCGGGGACGAGCTTCATTGTTTTGCGACCCCGATATCTCGGGGACTAATTGAAGGGAAATTTGCCGAGTGTAATTGCGCCCACCAGCACCGCGCGCCGCAGCCGCGTCGACGCTTTTAATTTGAGGCTGGACGACAAAAAAAAAGGGTGGCAGCAGCGTCGTCGTCGCCGCTCTCTTTTCATCACTGCGCGCGCTCGCAATGACCGTACTTTACAAGCGTCTCGAGTACAGAGGCATTTCGGCCGACCGAGCGGGGCCGTCATTAAAAAAGTTACGCCTCGATTCAAGTTCGCGCTGAGGGTAAGACGAGGTGAACCACTCGTGTATACCCGCTCTCAGATATCGTATATATAGGTACATATAAGCAGTAGTGACATGCGTGCACTGAGAGAATTAGGATTTGTTTACTGTTAACATGGCATTGTAACTGTTAACATGCGTATGTTTAAATATGACCAAATATAGGCATTGTAACAGTTAACATACCATATGTTACTGGTAAAAATTGATATTGTAACAGTTACTATATTGGGTTTGATCGTCAAAATCTTCCCTATTCAAATATACGATATTGTAACAGTTACAATATTGATTGTAACAGTTACAATATTGTAGTTCTAATCAAATAGATAAATATGTTAACTATAACAATATTCTTCTCTCAGTGTGCGAGCACTAGGAAGGCAGTCTCGAGGCGTAGTTTAGTACGACCGTGCATAATACGTAGTCACAGAGATGGCAGATGACGCTGTTTTTCGTCAACCACGCTGCATGGTTTCGCGATGGAAAAGGGGCAATCCGAAAGAGACAAGGAGTGAGAGTATGTGAGCCTAAATCAGTAGTTTAGCTTGCACGCGACTTTTTCGATTCCATCGAGTTTTTTTTACCATATGAAATTAAACAATTGAGGGCGTGTAACGATTTATCTCTGATTTCGCATCAGCGGGGTATCAGATGAACCAGAAGATGTTACTTTTTGTACCACAAGCACGATTTTCGCGTTTTTTGAACCTATTAATAGAGCCGAAAGCGACCGCTTGTCGACCAGCGGGCGGTAAAAACTGAAAAGCGCCCGCTTCTCGTCGTAGCGGGCGGTAAAAATCGAAAAGCGCCCGCTGCTCGCCATAGCGGGCGGTAAAAACTGAAAAGCACCCGCTGCTAGCGGGCGGTCAAAATCGAAAAGCGCCCGCTGTCGTTTTTGAATGGAGTTTTCAAGATTGTTTAAGAAAATCATCGATATCTTGAAAAAACGCAAAAATCTACACTTGCGGTACAAAAAATATGGTGTGCACCAAGGGCTAAGTGGGTTCTTTGACCTCGTGTGGTTGCAGTACTCGTGTTTGGTACGCACTTTAGCACACAATATACTATTTCATGCCTATAAAGTAGATGGAAAATTGAGTTTTTTGAGCGTACTGGAGTAGTGGAAGGAAAAAACATCAGTAGCGGGAGGAAATAAGTTTTTCACCATACCCTAGCCGAAAGGACTACTTTCGCTCCTGGCTCAAAAGCGGGAATGTGGTATTTTCGGCCCGGGTATGGTGAAATAATATATTACGCAACTAGAGAGGTAAAGAGTTAGCCAGTCCAAACCTTGTGTTTGACGAGGTGTATGGAAAATTACACGAGCTGTGGACTGTCCAAGTTTTATCTTCCCTAGGTGCGTAATACACTATGAACATAATTCATCCTATTTACTTTTATAAGTATGTTAAACGACTCTAAAATCCCAAATCTCCATCCACTTTCCTGTCATCAAAAAGGGTCTATTCCTACACTAATTAAAAAAAAAAAATACTATGTGTAAGAAATAGCTTTTTCAGAGTCGTATGATGATTTGATCCTCGCTAGGAAAAGCCAACTTTCTCCTCTTGTTGTACAATGCACTATTCTTTCATAAAAAAAAAAAACTAATGGGATTTATTAATAAGCAATCCTTTAATTAATTGTTACGTAGGCATTTCTATAATTACGTAAATCAAATACTTAATACACATGGATACATTTTTAGAGCCTCCCAAACTATGATATAAACAAAGAAAATATTATGTGATAATTTTGTATTAATTTATATTTGGTTTTCCCACTTCTCTTTCAACGTTATATCTATACAGTTTTCGATTTGAAAAATTCAACAGAATTTTTTCCTCTATTTCACGCGGGACTAAATCCCTTTCCATCCTTTTCATCAATTTCCGATTCTCCGTAATACCCATACTGTCACAAATGCAAGCTTTTAAAACTTTTACATTCGGCCGACGACTCGCAAAATCTCCGGCGTATTCTTCGGCCGCGCGCACGCACGCGTTTTTTCTCTCTCTCTCTCTCTCTCTCTCCCTGGCTCTCTATGCCTTTTAAACGACGGTATTGATTTCGCGGGCAGGTTGCGCTCGGCCGTTCAGAACGAAAATCACCCGTTCCCCAGAGCCATCCTCGTGTTTTTTTCCCAGTGGCAGCGAGACGGAGAAAAAGAGGGCCGAACGCGCGCGCGCTCACAAACGTTGCAAAAGCGAACGCGAGAAAGAAAGCAATGGTAGATAGAATCGCGGCTAAAGCGAGAGCACGCGGACGAAAGAAAGAGAGAAATGGTGGAACGCATAGGAGAGAGAAAAAGTGAGACAGAGAGAGAGAGCTATAAAAAAAGTGCAGGCAGTGTAGCGCTGTTTCGCGTAATGTCGATCCCGTTGACGCGCGCGCGCTCGTTTAAATTGCCGCCGGCAGTATTTTGCAGGATTATAACGCACGCGGCTTTTCCTTACGCAGGAGGACTATTTCACGCGATGCGCTACTACTGCACCGCCTCGTCCTCGTTTTCCCCTCTTCCCGTCTCTCCCTACCAGCCTGTTTTATAGGCTGCGGGCTGTGTTTTTTTCCGTAATTTTACGATTGACTCACGCGTATATACGCTGCTCTATACTCTGTTGCGGAATTTACCGCCGGAGGGATTGAGCGCACGCGCGCGCGGGGGAGGGGATGGATGGTCGTTCGCAAACGGCGCGGACACGAGCGTATAATTTTTTCCCGTATATATATACTCGTGTCGGAGTAGAGTTACGGGTGCTTTGCAAGTTTATTTCGTAACTTTTAGCGCTGACGATAGGGGTATTTCGAGCGTACATTACGTCGCCGACACAGGCCGTTGGGATTTTTTCGATAGTACGGCGTGTCTTTTGTTTCAAGGGGCCACAAAATCGACGACAAAAGCTGCGTAAAACGAATTCAAATGTAGAGCGTATGATCGAAAAAGTGTTTGCGAAATCGATCAGCTTCGTTACAGCGATCGTATGACAGTAGAACACTGTGAAGTTCGTATAAAATTAGTATAATATTGTATAGGATTTATGAATACGTTTGTACTTTGGTTTATCCAACTGCAATTTATTGGAACAAAGTAAGTCGCATGTACCTTTTCCCATACTCAGTTTTTTATCCACACCTTTCATAAGGGATATCCAACCACCGAACAAGCATTTTAGCCAGATCTCTGTTTAGGGCAGAAACCTGAAAGTTTTTGCTACGTTGGCTTCGGCATCACTTGGTGACCGAATATGTTTTACATATTTATATCATATGCCGTAAGCTTAGACGTCGAAAACATATTCAAATCATCTTCCACACACTTTGATAGAAACAAAAAATCATCTAAAGGATTGCTGAAGTCTCGAAGATCATAAATAATATACATAGTTTAACTTTACTCTTCTGGTTCGTAATCCGTGTTAAGAAGGTGTCTTTTTGTCGAAGATATAAAATACCTAATCTTAAATATATTTTTTCAACAGTGATATCTTTGCCATTGACCATAATTTTTTTAAGAAATATATTTGATATTTGATAGTTCATCCCACACAAAAAAGAACACATTTTTCAAACTATGGTCAATGGGCTTAGTTTGAATGTACTGGTTGATTCATTAACTTTGCCCAATAAATATTACGTATATAATTGACAATATAGCGACTCAATCAAATACTGAAACTATTCAAAGGAACATTCAACATTTATTTCCAAAAATCCACAAATGCACAGCAATTCGATCTCGCAATTCCTACCTCTATCAGCGTTACTCCGAAATGTCATAATACAACCGCACTATTTAATAACCATTCATTATCTCAGTTCTGCCCACGCATACTTTCCAAATAGCTTGCTACAATGAAGATAGAAACTCCCATACGGAAACAACTGTTCTTGAAGGAGTCTGATCTCTATTAAACGAAATTTCATCCCTGCCAATTAAACTTGGGGCCAATATCGAACATCCTCGCACTTTAAACACGCTCACGTTAGGCAACACGCGTATGCTCAAATATATATATATATATATATATATATATATATATATATATATATATGGGGTCTGAAGTACAATTTTACGGGAAACGTGAAGCAGACAAGCTAATAGGAAAAGCGATAGAGTACGCGATTGACGGTACGAGAGCGCGCAAAAAGTATCGCACCAAAGTCGGTACAAATAGTTTGTTCGCTAAAGTTGTAGAATAGAGTGTTTTTCTCTCTAATTGATTTTTATTACAGCTTCGACGGAGAAAAGTTGAGTTATCTTATTGACGCTTAAACGTGCAACAGTTTCAGTCAATCTTCAAGCTTAGTTCTTATAGAAATAAAAACCAAAATCATTATGACTAAACCTGTTTCCTACTATCTTTTTTTACTGCCTTTTAATTCAGATAAAAAGAACAAGAAAAAATATTTGTCATGAAGTTCCACTGAACCAATCATTAAACATACCGAATCACTTGATGACGTTACAGGCTTAATAAAACGATTTTCAAATTTCTAAATTGTATTTGAACAGTATTTAAAATCACGAAGTGCATCTTCTATCAGAAAAGCTTCCATCTTGGTCTCACGCAGCGTCAACAAGCTGATAAGTGTCGTCGAGTTGGAAAATAAACACGTCGACGAATGCACTCAAATATATAAATACTCAATACCGCATCGGCGACGTCTCTTTTCTGAAATACTGCGACCCGTCGTTGGTTATAATGTAGCCAATTATAACAGCACCAAACGAGGACGAGCTAATTGAGTGCATCCTTGCCAAGTGTAAGAGGATTATATTTGATTGCTCGAAAAAAAACGAAGAAAAACTGCGCGTACGACAGCTGTTTCTGAAACACGTTCAGCCTCAAAAGTCTCACAAACGAGCGTCAATTTTCAACGAGACGAGCTGGGAATATAAAGAATAAAGAATCCATACTCATTAGTTTCTCTCTTATTAACGAATAGTAATGTTAAATCAGTAAATTCAGCTCCAACGATACCTCGCCGCGCCACAAGTATAGCAAAGCGCACTTCGCAGTTCCGAGAAGCGAACTCCTCTCTTTCTCTCATTCTCTCTCTCTCTCTCTCTCTCTCTCTCTCTCTCTCTCTCTCTCTCTCTCTCTCTCTACACCCGTGCTACTGCCACACAGCATCAAGCCGATATAGCGGCCTATATACGCATAAGGTGTATATACGCTACACGCGCACGCGAGCGCGAACACACAGAGAGTAGCGGCGCGGCTTCGAGAGACAGTCGACGCACTTAGCCCCCGCGACGACGACGTCGTGGTATGGAACGAACCGTCGAGACGATCCTCTCGACGACTCGCTCTACTCACTCCCCCTCCCCCGTCATCCCCGAGAGAGCTTTGCGCTCGGGCACTGGCGCGAGGCCTCCAGAGATCTAATTGGCAATTTCCAAGGTCCCCTTCTGCACTCCCTCTCTCTCTTCCTCTCTCTCCACAAGGTCGTAGCCAGCGCTTACTATACAATGCCCTGCGTCCAGCGCTCGCCCTTTATCTACTCCACTCGCTCTCTCTCTCTCTCTCTCTCTCTCTCTCTTGCGCATCAGCATTCGGCCACATACATATGCAAATTTATTCGAGTCGCATTAGTATGTGTCCTCTAGCGACCGCGCGGCGGGCCGCGTACCGCCTGTATCAAACACTCTCTCTCTCCCTCACGCTAGCATCCATATACCTTTACGACGCGGCGGCGGCGGCGGCGGCTGGCGGAGAGGCTCATAAATTAAATGATGCAAATGCTGCGTCCACCCTCCGTCGCGCCGCGCTTCAGACATGGCGAGAGCGCGCGGTGCCCGCGACCACCTTCCCCCGACCCAACCGCCACCACCCCTCTGCAAACAAGCCAGATCTGTCTCGCTCGCTTTTGCTCTCCCGCATACATACATCCGGGTCAACGCTGCTGCTGCTGCTGGTACCGGTGCCGAGCTTCGTCTGGCCGACTGATTATAATTATCGGCGCCTGCGATTGCGGACGCGCGCGCGGGGGTGAGTGAGTTAAAACGCGCGCGTTCATCATCCGGTCGGCGCTCGCACGCTTGACCGTTTGCGTGATTTAACCCGGCTCTACTGTCGTTGCTGTTTCTTTGCGCGGGATGAAAAGTGCATGGCGAGGGTTTTACGCGCTGATCGTTTTGAGGCATTTTCTTTTCGGGACGAATTTTTGCGGTCGATGGTGTGGGTAGATGCATGAGGTGCAGTATAAGCACGATTTGCGTTAGTCATTCGTCTATGATGAAAATTCAGATGGTATTCGAGTTTTTGTTTTTTATTTCGATATTATTTCAAAATTATTTTAACAAATTAATGAATATAATACTAATTGAATGTAATCAAAATTTTTTAGTCGAATGAATTGAACAATTTTTCACGGAATGTATTTAAAATTAATTTATCATCAAATTTTTTATTGAACTTATTCGTATAAAATACAAAACCTTCCAGCGAAATATATATTTTTTTTTTGTATTTATTAGTATTTTATATTTTTGATACGGAGAAGCACTTCATTGGCGTTCTCACTTACGTATTTTGAGCGTTCCCGTGAAAAACGCTCCAAATCAAACAACAATAATATCAATAACTGATATGAAAAAATGTATGCATAGCAAGAGCAACTAAAAATTCACTGATCGGTATTAATACTTCTATGCTTTAAACATTCCACATGAAAATTTATATATCATAGTGCTTTGAAAGTTTGTGAATCCGTAACTTGAATAAAACTCGAATCCTCTAAACAAAGATAATTCTATTTCATAGAATTTAGCAAAATAACGTTTTATTCGTTCGAAATCTCGCGCACAAAAATTGTTCTAAAAGAAGAAAAGCAAATGATGAATTGAACACGCTTTAATCTACCATCGCTCTCGCGCTCTCCCAATCAAGATTTTTAAAGAGGCGAAATCCAGCCAGCGGGAAATCCCGTACTTATCATTCTTTTAATCCCAGCGAGGCGGCCTCGTTTAACAATCGATGAAGGAAACCCGCGCGCGCGTAGGGAAGCATTACGACGGTGGATCCGAGCGAGAGCGGAAAAAGTGCGCATTCGGGAAATCCGTCTCTTTTACTCTCTTCAGGCGGCGAAGGAGCGCGCGCGTCCCCCCTTTAACGAGAAATAACGCTCCTGTCCTTGATCGCTCTATCGACAATAAATAACGTCGGTCACGTCTCTCGCGAGCGAGTGAGCAAGCGAACGGGGGAGGCGAACGAGGGGGAGGAAGAGAGAGAGAGAGAGAGCCACCGCACCGTCGTTTGCCAGTCAATTCCGCGGGGACAAAATCAACTTGACCTCCTTCCTCGTAAATTCTCAACGAGGCAAAATCTACGTAACCTCGCTCTCCCTCTCTCTCTCTTTCTTTCAGAGTCCACACGAGGGAGCAAGAGAGCGAGGAGCGTCTTCGCTCGGACTACCTCCTTCCTCGTCTCTACCCGTCCTTTATTTATTCTCCTTATCTCGTGCCCCCGGCTCTCTACGTCGGGTTTCTTCCTTCGCCGTCCCCTCTCCTCCCTCCTTCCTCCCTCTCACGGTCCCCTAATACTTTTTCCATTTATTTTTATTTTTATGTTTATTAGGCCTTGCTGAGCTATAGTCTGCATTCGGAATTTAGTTCGAATCGTATACCGAGCCGAGCGCTGCTTCCCGTCAGCGTAAATCATACCGATTGAGCAGTAAATTTTCTGAGATTTTCGTTATTATGTACCGTTTCGAAGATGATTTTATTTTGATCATTATGATATTTGAATATCTTCAATCGCATACTTCTTTACGCAGTGTACAGAAAGATATTGATCGAATTTATCTATCTCGAAATCTATAATCGTAAATAATGGTACGGCAGACGGGACATTGACCTCATCTACTTTAAGAAAAGAATGCTCGTAATTAATTTACCTTTTTCCTTCAAAATTATTATAAAATGAGATAATTTTTATCAGCAACGATCTTTTCACAATACAATTGACAGTAATGAAACCGAGGAATCCGCCACCAGCATCAATATACGAAACATTCGACACTGCTCAAACTATCTATCCCCGGCCCAGATTTCCATACACCTTTCCCACCTCTAATTTCTTGCCTATAGCTCGTTGCCTCAGCCTCCCCACACCTTCGTCGCCTCGATCGTTCGTTCGTTCTCTCCCTCTCGACCTCCTTCTCCAACCTTCTCGCGCACGTGCGAGCGAGCGAACGCGCGTGCTGCTCTGCGCCGGTACCGCCGTGAATATTCAAACTGGTAACTCGATAACCGTCCTCGCGAAAGCCTCGCGTGCCGAGCTCGCAGGTGTCGCGCTCGTTACCGTGTCTCTCTCTCTCTCTCTCTCCCTCTCGCTTGGTGCGGCCACTTCGGGGAGAGACACGACCGACGCGGCGCTACCTAAACTGCCAGGCGACGAATGATATTACGCGCGGGGGTCGCATTTTCGCGGAATCGGAGAGCCCGAACGTTATTCCGAATAGAAAGCTGCGGAATAACGGAATTGGAATCAAGAGGATTTCGCACGAGGGTGGATGATATATTTGTATTAAAGTGATTTTTCGCGTTTGTAATAATTTTAGAATTTGTTTGCCATTTAGGTTAAGCAGGTACTCGACTGACGGGGAGGTTGTTGATTTTAATGCTGAAATTCAAATTGACTATATTATATTTCCATGAAAATTCAAATTTTAAATGGTTGGCTTTTTTCAGGTCACGGGGCTGAAATTTATTCTTGTCTTACAAAATCAGGTTAAAGTAACAGAATGTGGAGCATAAACAAACAACGTAGTAGAAAATTTCAGCGAACCCACCAGAGTGCTTCTGGGAAATTATTACGAGAACATTTTACTCCCAGTAAAATCAGATATTTTCACTATTCAAATTAGGTTTAATTAATTTAAAATAATTTTCCTCTTATCCGAATCTCAAAAGAGTTCGAGGAACCATAACCGTAGCATTACGCAGCAATAAAGAAAAAAAAGGCACCGGACTAACAGAAAACGGGGAAAACATTTTCCGGGCGAGCAATTTCACCCTATCCGTCATCTGCATCTACGTACACCGTACATACACACGCGACTCGTCTTAATCGCCAGCGATGCCCCTGTTTTTCACCCTCCCTCTGTTCACGCATCAGCGGCGCTCGCTCGCGTTTATGAAAGGACAGTTCCACGCGCGCGCGTGCGAACAACAATAACGAGCTTCTTCTAGCGAGCAGACCGGCTACGCGCCCCGGGTAATATAACTCCCCCGCGGTTGCCACAATTGCAAACGTATTCTCCCTGGCGCGCGTGAGAATATTGCTGGTACACTGCGCGCGAGTTTCTCTCGCTCTGAGACATTACGCCTGTATTAATTTATACAGGCGAGCGAGACCGTTAATAAGTGTTTTAGAGAGTTAGCTCGCAGTCGCTCTCGATGAGTTTTGTCGAAGAAACTATAACTGACGTCGGAACTACAAATTTGGAATTGAAAGAAGAGTTTGGAAGATAACAGCGAGTTGAATAATGTTTAGTCATGATCATCTGTTCGACGAAGCTTTAATTTTATGTATCCTTTGGGACAGGTAGGTATTTCCGTGCAGTGAGCAATTAATAAAAGTGCATGCATTTAAATTGTTGATCCGTTAAGAATTTTTTGTACAAATGGATCACTATTAAATGTAATAAGGTAAATGTACTAATCATTGACCATCTTTAGAGCTTAGAGTTAGATATAAGAATTAGACGTATAGAAACACTACTAAATCTTAAATAACGACTATGAAATGATAAATCGTTTTTCACATCGTCAAAAATATATTTAAAAAGTATATTTTATAATTATATCATAGTAAATTAATCAAATAACGGCGAATATTAATACACTTGTAATTGGCCACTATAGGAAAAAACTGATCCTAGTGCCCCAACAATACAGTACACAATCTTTCTCAATCTAAAATATGTGATCAATTTTCAATTGTCAACTCACATAAACTGTTGTTTATATAGTATTTCTTTAAAAATGCAATGCAACAATGTTACTTAAAGTATGCAAAAAATATATTTCTTGAATAAATAGTTGCTAACCTATCTTTTTGGGCTGAAATTATCTTTAATCTTATGTGAAAGTACCAGTAGATGGCCGCCGAAGTACAGATATCATCACAAATTCTAATGTATCTTCATGACATAGAAACCAGATAACGCAATCCGTTGTTAGCTACTAGATACTAGATTAGATTTGAAGAAAAAAATAATGTATTTGTATTAATATAACTCGATTAACATACTATTAAATGCATGCACGATTACACGGTACACGATTTTTGATGGTCATGTATCGGTACTTTTACTTCGTAAATTTGTAAAGTTAATATTTTAAAAATTTACGTGTTACAGTTTGAGGTCTAATTCATTAAAAGTTTGCAAACAACAACAATTTAACATTGTAATCACCGTTACAAAGTTTGTATCTAACGTATCATAAAAATGTTCAAGAGGGCTAGATTGTTAATTACTCGAAAATTTGTATTAACTTCATTGAAATAATTACACATGAAAATGTGAAAAACGTTCTTCATGCAATCAAATATCATTCTTGGAAAAAACAGAGCAACTTGAATTCTCCACATCATCAAAAAACCGCAATTTCGCGCATTCAGAAGCGCGACTGGTATAAACGTGAAAGCACGGAAGCACGCTACAATTTAATAATACGATTCTATACCGTATCTCACAATTTCTAATTCGAAATATTTTTAGGAAAAACTTCTTGCGAAAAATTATTCTCCACGAATGCATAAAAATCTGTTACTCTCTTACTCTCTCGCGTGCGCGTGCGCGCACACACACACACAGACACACGCGCGCGCACGCGCGCACGCACGCACACACGCACACACGTACACGCTCTCTCACACATATATACACACGTACACGCTCTCTCACACATATATATATACACGTACTCTTTCTCACTCGCTCTCTCACCCACTTTCTCACTCACTCTCCTCTCTCTCTCTCTCTTGCTCTCTCTCTCGTCATCTCTCTTACTCACTCTATTCTCTCTCTCTCTACACTATTTGCCTAGCCTCCCAAAAAACGCTCTTTTGGAGAGTAACAGCGATCAGTGAGAAAAAGAGGAAGAATGAGGGGAGGAATGATGAATAAAGAGAGATGCCAGGAATCGGTGAAAAACACGGCTATTGCGATAGGATTCTTTCTCGCTTGGCAAATCAAAGTTCTCTTGGTATGTATCCGCGCTCACGCGAGACAATAAGTGGAAAAGACAGAGGGAAAGCGACGAGTGCCGGCGGTTGCCTTGATAGGAAAAACACGAAGGAAATAAAATGTTCTGAAACATCGCGAATATTGTATCTGGATTTCCATGCGGAGTATGCGTGTACGTACGTACAAAATAGGCCCCCATATATTTCTTATTTCTTAAAACGAAATTTTACGACGCGTTTAGGATATAAAGAGAGACTCATGAGATTTTTTCAAAGCGAAAAGCGTATGCGTATGTATAAGATGTGTGGAGAATTTCTAAAGTCTTATCTTTGAACTCTTGCTTCTCAGATTTTTGTCTTTCTCGCGGACGCTTGCGCGTGTTGTAACTTTGAAATGCGCGAGATGAATTTTGACGAGAATCGGGGTTACACAAAGCGAAAGAGCAAGAGAGAGAGGAGGAGAGGAAGAGAGCGAAAAAGTTCGCGAGAGAGAAAGAGAGAGAGAGAGGGGAGAGCGGGGAAGAGAGGGCGAGAGAACACAAGAGAACGAGAGAGAGCGAGAGAGCGATGCTGCGCGGTGCGTCATAGTTTGATGCGAATACTCGTGGTGACGTATGAGGTATGTCGGAAACGCTGCTTTTATGCCTAATTTCAAAAGCTCGAGTTGTAAATTCGTCAGATAAAAGCTTTATTTTTTTTCATGAAAATTTGAAAATTTTTTCAAGGGAATATAAAATGTATATCTCACGTGAAACTAAACTAAACAGTTTTAATATTTAAAGTAGGAGAAAAAAAATCATTTCATCTATGTTTTTTTGAATTTCTATATGAATGTTCCGTATATAACAAAGGTAGGCCAGGTGAAACAAACAAATACACAAATGTAAAATGAATGTATTTTTTTTTAATAAAAAAACAAAGTTGGGCTACAATGTCTGGCATTTAGTTCTTAATCATATAAAATAAGCATATAACCATATGGAATATTTTAATTTTAAATAGATTTTTCTGTAAAAAATTTTCAGCGAACATTTATATAAGTACAAAGACCTATTTTATGAATAGCTAACTGGAAATATATGAGATTCAACACGAATAAAATAATACATCCATTTTTTCAGATTTTTATATAAATAAGTTTTTACTCCTTTATATTACTCTATATAATTGATATAAAATATAAAGATAGCAAGTTATAAACTAGAAAAAAGGTTATCTTGATTCTCAAATAAATTAACTACGGAAAATCGACGAGATTCCCTATTGTACCCTATTTTAATTTTGGTTGAATAACATGAATAACTTTTAAAAGTAACCTCCAAAGATGATGTAGAAAACATTAATGACGTTATTTATAATTACAATTTTTTCCGTTCGAACCAATCTGACCCCAGTGTATCGAGTTTGTAATTTCAGAGAGGTGTGACACAAGTATGTAATATTTATTTACAAAAATTTATATTAATATATCTACCAGTAAAAAGTACGCTGAGTAGTAAATAGCCTGAGAATCATATTTATTTTATGTATGCAATATAATTGTTTCGTCATACATAAGAATAGTTAAACATTTCAAGAAATTATGTTATATTGCTTCCTCCTAGAGGAAGCTTTGTGATAGTAAATTTTTGAGTTGTTGTAAAAACATGTTACATGTCCGACGTGTTAGGAATCAAAATACATGGTTTTTGAAAAATGTCTGTATGGATGTGTGTGTGTGTGTGTGTGTGTGTGTGTGTGTGTGTGTGTGTGTGTGTGTGTGTGTGTGTGTGTGTGTGTACGCCTGGATCTCAGCTTCTACTCGATCGATTTTGACCGGACAGGTCTCATTTTTTTTTTGTTTTCTTTTTGTGATAGCGGGTCAAAAACTCGTTTTTTGATTCGCCGATGCGTTTTTGTTTTATTTCGAATTTTCGATTTTCTCAAAATTGATTTTTGCTTTTTTTTAATGATAAGATCGAGATATTTGAATCGAATGGACAGCATTCGAACGAGCATTAAAATACCTATATTTTCTAAAAAAAAAAATTCTCTAGCTATCACGGTTCTTTTGTTATTAACAAAAACGTGTTTTTTTTAAAAAGCTTATATAACTCCTAAACTAAACGGTCAATTTTCTTGAGAAAAATCATGATAATGTAGAATATAAATAGCTATAATCTTTAAAAATCTGAATTCATTTTGTCGACTAGTTTTTGAGAAAAAAATTGAAATTTGAAAAAAATGAGTTTTGTATGTGCAACGATGACGGGAGTAAAATTGACTTAATCGCTTTGAAATTCCTTGTAGAGGTAGGTTTTGAATAGCTCTCGGTCGAGTTCTATGGGCAAAATGATTAGTCCAGAAATTTCATAAATATTTGAGGTTAAAATTTTTTTAACCTTTTTTTCAAATCATAATTTCTCGAGAACGGCTTCATGTATCAGCTCCAAATTTATAGACAATTTTGTATGTGATATAGATAATATGTGTGCGAATTTTCATCAAGATCGTACGATTACTTCATGAGATATTTGATTTTGAAAATTTTCGTATTTTACAAAGTTATTTTCTTTGTCGCATGATAACTAGAGAAAACAAAAATTGGTTTAATCATGTCTAAATTTTGTGGAAGTGTAGAGTCTATATATGTTATCGTATAAGTCCTTTAGATAAAAGAATTGTTTCATGATTTTTAGAGATATTTAAGATTAAAATTCTTTTACGGTTTTTTTCAAAATCGTAATTTCTCAATGACGACTTCATGTATCAACTTAAAATTTATAGACTATTTTGTATGCGATATAGGCAATACCTGTGTAAAATTTCATCCAAATTATATGGTTATTTTTTGAGATGTTTGATATTTATAATTTTAGTATTTTTCAAAATGACTTTCTTTGTTGTCCTACAATATAACTACATTAAAATTGTTTTAATTTCTTTGAAATTTGGTGGAGATGTAGAGTTTGTATATTATTTATTAGAAAAATTCTTTGGGTAGAAGTATTCGTTTATGCATTTCAGAGATATTTGAGGTTAAAACTATTTTAGCCCTCTTTTAAAATCGTAATTATTCGGGAACGTATTTATATATACTAGAAAATGTAAATGACATGCGCTATGCGCTTTGCACCGATGCGCGCGTGTTGTATACCTGTTTTTGTTTTGTAATAGCCATTTATTATTTTTAAGGTTAGAACCTTTTTCTTAGATCGGAAATTGCAGAAAGAGCACACAAATACGGACAGCATACTACTAGAGACACGTACCTTATGTGTGAAATTTCACAAAGAAAATATAATTCGAAGTAAAGGTTATTTAGGAATTTCAAAAGGTTTTGACGATAATATTACAATCAATTATTTTATTTATTTTTCACACATAATTTTAAAAAAAATCAGACCTATTATTTTATTCATATTTTATACATAATTTAAAAATTAATACTTTTTAATCTTCATAAATGAATTTAATTATAATTATGTCATAAATTGTTGCAAAAATTATAAATTTTGTTATTAAAATTTCATTAAAGGAATAAGGAAATTAAGTTTGAGGAAGTCACGGACCAATGAATTGGCAGCAGTTTTTACATTGCATAACTATAAAAACAGAGAATTATTTAAAAAATTCTCACACATATAACAACACAGTCGTCTATAAAAAAAAAGCTTCCCTTAATAATAAAACACGAAACAGCGCCATCCACTCAGGGTAAAAAAATTGCCGCACTCAGAGCTTGCGCCTTAACTATGAACAATTCGATCGATCATTTCTCTCTCTGTCTCTCTCCCTCTCTTTCTCTCTCTTACTCGCTCTGTCTACGCCACACTAAAAGCTTACCTACAATTCACGCACGTACGTCCGGCGCAGAGCGACAGTGATTTATTCACGAAGGAAATATCGGCGACGTATCGAAAGAAGTGTATATACCCACACTTATATACCAACACGTGCACGCTCCTTAACAAATGATCGCGGGATTCAGAACGACGCTGTACATTAATAAAGTCCTCGCGCGCGCGCGCGCTCCACGGGCGGGCGGCAAGAGCCCATACACACTTGAACCTTACGTCCCGTATCGGAAATCGTCGTACCATTCGAAGGTGCGCTCTCACGACAGCGACGAAGGAGCCTCGTAAATTCCCGAGGCGCGATCGTACGTCCGCGCCAACGACGATTTTCGTCGCGCGCGGGAGAGGCAGTTGCCTGCAGCACGCCGCGAGCGGCACGAAAAATAGCGCAGAAAAGAAGCGGCGAGCGCGCGCTGTACAAAAACGGTTGCAAAGTGGAAGGTATCTATATTCCTGGAAGCGGAGGAGGAGGCAACAGCAAGTGCCCGGCGCGGTAGTGAAAACAAACGGCGGTGCGATAAAGGTAAAGGACCACCTCGGCCGATCTAAGGATCCTGCGGCAAAGCTGCTAAAACTCGAGATACATCGGTGCGCTACCCCCCGAGGCTTTGCGTTTCTTCTTTCCCGTCCTTCCTTTTTTGTTCGTCTTGTTTTGTTTTGGCTGCGTTCGAGGCTGCGACCGTGCTTCGAACGACTTTTAAAATAACGGGGACAGTACGGTCGCCGCGCTACCTTTATGGCCGGCGAATTAAGCTTTATACGCGGGAAAACGTAAGAGCTTTCGCGCTAAAACAAATAAGCTCGAGAGAGCTTACACGCACACGGGAGCACGAAAAAAATGCACAGCTTTCAGGATTGCACCCACTCGTGTACTAATGTTTTTTACTTGAAATAGTGGTTAATAATTATTCCCTCTTCCTAGTTTAACTCCACGCTCTTATTATATTTTCACGACCTCTTGTATGTTAACTAATGGGTTTTTTTAAATTTTCCAGAGCTTTAACTAATGGTTTGCTTGAAATTTCGAGAGCTTACTACTCTATTATTCGTATACCTATGTTTTTTATTTACCTTTTAATTATCAGATATACTCATAAAAACTGCATTGATAAACTCACTGGAAATATCGATTATACATTAATATTTCAGAATTCTATGTAATTAAAATATAAATATAATATCTCGTCCCGCTCAAAAATGATTTCACATAGTTCGTGGCCCACATATTTGCAACAGTGTGGGCAATATATTGGCAATATATGGGCCACACTGCCCACAAATTTTTTTGTACGCGAGGTATAAAAGTTAGTCTGGCCTTATTTTTCAGGTTGAACATTCGTGTTTGATATTTTTGTCAATTATATTACAAACTCGAACAAAATGATTTTGTAAATTAAAATTTTGATCTAATACCATCGCATATAATCTAAATACCTGACCGATTTTAGTGCATATAATTAATTATATTGTTAAGATGATAGCTGTGAGGTACCGTGAATTAATTATGCGGTACAGGTAAATTATAGTAGTATAGATGTCTTTACTATAATGAACAATGTTGGCAAGATACTCTGATATAGGAGCTAACGTGCTCCTCATCGGTTACAATAAATGAGACGATTGTTACGGCGGCGAGAGCCAGACCAGACTAACTGTACGGAGCGCACGGCAACTGTACATTGAAACACAATACTAAGAGTATTTGTAAATAATAAAGCATTCAAAGCTTATTTTAACATATATATTACTCTTCAATTCTCAATGGTGAAATATAACGACACTGCCTTGGGATCGACTGGTTGATAAAGCAAGTGCACGAAATTAACGCTTATTAAGTTAACTTAAAAAATGAACACGACATTTCTTAACACACCCTGCATTGATGAACTAACGAGTATATTGACTCAATTTACGTCGATTATCGCGCACGCGGAGGCCATAATCCCTCTTTCGCTTTTCATTTTCATCGGTACACAAGCCCCTCCCTAATACTCTTAAGGTCTCTCTACCCCGTCTCGCAGAGCGTCGAGACGTGAGCAGGACGGGCAGCTCCTCTCTACTACTCATTTAGCCCGACGAATATCTGAATAATAACAAGCACGATATATATACGTACTCTAAAGAAGTACCTCTCTTAGCATACGCGCGGCGGCGGTGACAGTGGGGTGCGTAATCAAAGAAAAATATAGCATCTAAAGTAAGAGAGAGAGAGAGAGCGAGCAGTCCACAAAGAGAATACGGAGGAAAATCACGTAGCGGGGAAAAAGTCGAGAGAGAGTGAGGGAACTCGGGGATGCAGATCGCATCTTCGTAATGCTGCTTCAATATTGATATGCCAGATTGTTTGCTACCCACGGCAGTGGCGACGGCAATTGTTGCCAGCTCTTCCTCCGCGTATACGCGGGAGCTGAATCCGCATGCGGCGGACGCGGGACAAGCGGCCGAGACTTGCCGAGCATGCAAAAGATGGGCGTCGGCAGTGCTGCTGGCGCGCTATATCGCGCTTGGAAGGAGGAGGCACGGAATTAAATAAGCACGTGGGCACCGATAAACACGGTTTTCACGTAAAAACTGGAGATCGGTCGATGAATTGTCGGAAATTTGATTGTTTAACTGCGTGGTCAGAGGACTGGATACAAAGAGAAATGAGAATGAAACTTACCTCAGATTTTAATTAATTATAGTAAGTTACGATCGTTTCAAGTCTTTTAAAACTCTTGTCGTAAACTTTAAACAATCGTATACGTAATACCAAATAAGTATCCAATTGCAGTAATGAAAGTCTTTAAAAATAACTCACTCCAGTAAAAGGTGCTTATCGCAACTCTAAAAAGGAGTAATTCGAGGTAGAAGTTGACCGACGCGAACCCGTTCGCAAAGTCGCACGAGTTACGCGCGACGCGGTCTCGACATCACGCTCGACCAATTCTCTCTCTCTCTCTCTCTCTCTCTCTCTCTCTCTCTCTCTCTCTCTCTCTATCTCTCTCTCTCTGTCTCTCTCTCTCTCTCTGTCTCTCTCTCTCTCTCTCTCTCTCTCTCTCTCTCTCTCTCTCTCTCTCTTTTCTCTCTCTCTTTCTCTCTCTCTCTCTCTCTCTCTCTCCCTCTTTCTCTCGCTCTCTTCCGATCCTTGCCAGTCAAGTGCCCATCGTCGGGCTCCGAAGAACTCTAATCCTGAATTCGAATTGGTTTCAAAGCCGCGCGCGCCCGACTTTCGCGTATATTTCCGAACCGCGTGGACACGTGGATAGCCGCGCACTTCACCAGCTGTAGTAATGTTCTTGTGCAATGACATTAATTCGCAAATGACCCTCTTAATTCGTTCGAGCTATTAATTCTTGATGAAAGCGAGGGAAAAAATTTGTGGAATTCTCTTGAAATCTAAAGGTTTCGACCTAATTACGTACATATTCAGAATACTTTAATTGACCCAGGTCAGTTAAATATTCGAGAATGCATAAATGAACGTAAAGTTGTAATGCTTTATTTTCGAGTATAAACTCTTTCGTTGACATTAATTGGACCAGCCGTCCGATATATTTGAACGCATAAGTGTTGCGTGTATATAGGAAACTTTCAGCACAGGTAGAAGAGCGATTTGTATGGGTTTTCGGCATTGGAGGAATATGCAGCATGTATGTACAAGTCACCAGATGGTACAGCAGTTAATGCACAAAAGCTTTACTTTCTTTGTCCTAGACAGAGGTATCTGGATGAAAAGAACACAGAAGATTTCACATCGCATGATGGCAACAATGTAAGAAATGCGCAAAACGAAATAAATGCTTGAAAATTAATTAAAAAACATTTCATTTTTAGGCACAACCAATACTCGGGTGAGCCTTATGTTTTCACCTGCACGAAAATTGTTACACCTCAAATACTAATAATTTATTATATAAAACTGTTTTACAACCAAAATAAGTTTATTTTAAGTGTTTCCTGAGGTGTACCTATGTATGTCTGTACGTCCGTGTGTAATCAAGTTTCTCGACTATCTCAGCAAAATTTCAACCAGATAATCGTCTCATTAAAGGCTCCTGATGGTCCTATATTGAGCTGAATCCATTGCAAAATACAAAAACACCAGAACAAATGAAAATTCGAAAAAAAATCGATTTTCAAGCATAATAATGTATACAAAATTAACTTTTGGTAAAAATCTAACAAATGCATCCGCTAAAATTAATTAAAAGATACCTTCTTTATATTGAACATTCTTTGTTACGAGCACCATTTTTCAATACAATAGCGAAAAACAGCTAAAAACATTAAAAAATAGACAATTTTTAGCTATTACTTTACAGGATTTGATTTTACACAGAAGTGTTAGATACAATAGTTCTAGATAAGATTAAAACAAAACTTTTTTCCATTCAACATTTTGATGTACAATGAATTAACGAACTAAACATATAAGAACAATTTTTAACGCATATATTATACACCTGCAATAGCCGATTTTTACTATATAGTTTACATTAAAAGACAATAAATTCAACAGCATGGTGTTTACAGCAATTGCGAATATACAAGTAAAATGTGATATTTCCATATTTAACTTAAAAAAGAATCAATCTATTCAAGTTTCACATAACTTACTTACTTCCTCTGATCATAATTATACTTTATGAAGAAAAAAGTTTAACCTCTTGTTACATCGACATACATCTCCAACGAATGAACGTAAACATTTTACGTTCAAAACATATAGAGAGATTCTCCCAGAACTTTCTCGTAAAGCTCGAAAGCACGATTTCTTTTCCCACGAACGAGGACCGCGTCTGTAGAAGAGGGAAGCAGCGCACGACAACAGCAGTTGCATCCTTCCTTCTCACCCTCCCCCTCTCTCCCACTCTGAGAAACAAGTAGTACAGGTCAACCGAGCTCGCTACCGCCGCGACTTAAACCGTTCGCCCGGCCGCAAACTCTCCGGATAACTGCGCGACTCTCTCTGCTACTTTACACCCCCTCCCACCCCCTCCCGTCGCTTCCTCCTCTTCAGCCAAACTACCGGCGAGCAGCCTCCTATGTACGACACCAAGGGCTGCGGTCTCGGCGAGGCGGAATCCGCAAACTCTCGCGTAAGCACAAACGAGCGAGCATCCGAGGAGTAGGAGGAGGAGAAGTAGGAGTAGGAGGAGAAGGGCATAGAGACGGCTGCTGCGGCGCACGGACAGATTGACGGACGCCCAGCGGTCCGTGTGACGCCGGCCGCGAGACCACCTGACAGTCCGATCGGCCTGACGTACACCCACACGTACACGTACACACACATCTATGCTGATAGGGGATCGGGCGCGCTCACGTGCTGATGCGCCGACTCCGCGACGCCGCCGTCATTCATTCCGCTCGTGCCATCTCTCTATGTTCGCACACGCGCGCGCGCTCAGAGAGGACCATTGTGCGATTCTGGATTATCGGGGAGTAGGGTACAGCGAGAAGAATCGCGCCTGATCAGCGGCTTTTCCCGGACTTGGCGGACGGGACGTGTTTTTTTTGCGAGAGACTACGAGAGCGCGAATAGCAGCAGCGCGTTCGAAAATATGACATGGGCGGGAGTCGGGGGATTGATATCGGACTGGAGCTGAAAAAATTCGCGAATTCTATGCTAAAATAGACAATGAAATAGAAAAGGTATACCTTTTTGGAACAAATAAAATAAAAAATTTAAAAAAAAAACGTTGGACTTTATATTGATGACTTAATCAATTATGTCAGCAGAATCGTAATATTTATAATCTCATGTCTAACTTGTAAGTGTCTAAAAGTATAAACAGATTACGTATGTAGCAATAAAATTGTTATAATTGGAATAATTCTTTTAAAAAAAGTGCTCGGCTGCAAAAATATTCCACTGCGAAAAATATTGTACCAATGCGCGACTAGCGCGCGCTGCAAGATTCTTAACGCAAAGAGCAAAAAGAATTCAAAAGGCTTATCGCGCGCGCGAGAATGACAGGAATTTAATTCCACGAAGGCCGAAACAAAAGCACGTAAAGCATGTACGAATGAAAATTCGTATAACTGAATCACGCGCGCAGCGGGGGGAAACAAGGGAACACGCACGGCAAAGATAAATAGAAAACATGTGCGCCGGATGTGCGTATACCGGGCGAAAAAGCTTTTCGCATTTTTCGCTGGCGCATCGCTGTGCATTAACATTTAACGTTATATTGCGATAACGGTGCTTTGTGTCCGCGCGACGAGGGATTACCCGCGATAAGCCTTAACTTTTATGTAAAATACGCAAAACAGGAATCAGGTAAACTCGTAAGGCTTGAATTCGATATCAGCCTAATACTATAAATCGATAGCAGAAATTATTTTTATATTGGACAATGTAAATGAATTGTGCCTTTTTTTTAAACACAGCATTTGTAATTTGGCCTTCTTTTGTTATATTTTATAGTGGAAATTGAAAATTGAACGTTGCAACATTCAGTAATGTAACACGACTACGCAAATAAATATGCGTGCTAGCCTTTGACGGCGACTCATGCAATATTATATCCTACATCGATGTAATTTGCATAATATCTGATGGCTATTTTACATTTGCTTAAAAGATATTTCAAAAATACTTTTAAAAATTATCTCGACAATAGGTAACCATACCGAATATCGTCGGCTTAGTAAAAGAAGGTCTAACTCGAAATCAGCCTTAAAAATGTACAATTGTGCACTCTGTTTGAAAAAATACCTCTCAGAATATAAACAAATATTGAATTGAATGCTTTAATTTGAATAAAATGGAATTGTTCATGAGCTGGTACATTTTCTAATCGGATTTCGAGTCGCTACCCTTTCGAAGCAGATATGATTAGTTACAGATACTAACTATTTCAATGCGAAAATGTTCGCATTAGTCAGTTATACTGCTACTCTAACTTATCATTTATTATAACATAACACACAAATGGCTTGCCGCAAATGTTTTATTAGATTCTCTTACTGTGCCAAATTAATAGTGTAGAAATGTTTATTAAAACTGATAGTTAACACAATTAATTCTCATTTCCGTCTACAATTTCAAAGCAAACTCTAAATCCTTTGTATACTCTCTCTCTCTCTCTCTCTCTCTCACACCTAATCAAGTATATTATATTAAATAAAGAAATTTCTTCTCTGCATTGAAAATTACGCACTACTCATGGAGATCCTTGAAAAATGCTCTACGCAAGTCATCAAACGCGATGCCAAAAGTCGTCAGCATTCTTCTTGATTCGCATTTGCTCTAATGAGCCCCGTGCATTCGTTCCACTCCGCTCCCTCGATAAAAACGTACACACACCCACACTCACGCACGCACGCACGCACGCATACACACCTATATGCACGCGCGTATGTTAGCGAACGCAGGCGCAGATGAGCGCGTACATAGCCTCGGCGAGAATGCTAAAAAGAACCGACCTAATTTCCGGCTTTCTTTGCGCCCGCGCCGACGACGACGAACGTCGTTTTATAACCTGCTTAGCTTTAGCGTCCACTAAAAGCTGCGGGTACGGGCGCCGGCGTGCAAACGAGTTACGAATAAGCTGCGCGGCGCGCGGAATTGTTGATGCTCTTATTCGTGCAAGCAGCTCTCTCGCTCTCTCTACTCGCGTATTCTTTCGCGGACGGGCGCGTGCACGCTTAGTGCCGCTGCGTCACGCCGCAAAAGCACTATCTCTCTTCCTCTCTTTCTTTTGCGTTTTGTCTCTTTCTCTCTTTGCCTCGCTCTTCCCTCTCTATCTCTGTCTCTACGGTGCGCGCGCACTCCAGTTCTTTTGTTCTTCGAATTTTTTCCTAGTCTGCGCTAGCACAGATCGGAGTTCCTTTCTTTGGCGGCCTTTTTAATTATTGCTATCTCGCGTAATGAAATTACTGGCCCGCTTAATACCGAGTTTTTTTTTCGAGTCGACATTTTTCACGTCGATATTGCGAACGAGCACTTTGCTAATGCTTGTTTGCATTAATATGATTAATGCTCCAGACTTTTACTCAACGGCTTAATTTCGAATAATGATATAAATGAAAATGTGGATGATAATGAGAAAACGAAAAGTCGGGAGACAAAGA
Organism: Torymus aiolomorphi; assembly: GCA_036365515.1. NCBI lineage: Eukaryota > Metazoa > Arthropoda > Insecta > Hymenoptera > Torymidae > Torymus > Torymus aiolomorphi. The sequence continues at coordinate 143,212,914 of CM070877.1, forward strand.
AATTATACTTACTTATTGAAATATTCGTTAATTTCGTTTTAATTACTCATGGATTTCTGACGGCAATATTCTTTAATCATTGTAGATATATATATATAAAAATAATGTGAATAACCCTGGTAAAAAATGAACCAGCTACGCTGCTTGTGCTTTTAACTTGGTGTAAATAAATTAAAATTGAAAGCAGAAATTATCTATGAACTCATTAAATTAAACTTATGTTTATGTTTCGTACATACGTATTGTATTGTTCACTCTGAATATGACGTTGTAACGTCTGGCGGTCTTGTCGACCACCTTACGTAGATTCCTCTTTAGCATCGGCAAGGAAAAAATTTTTCCTTTTATTCTTTTTTGTTTTGAACCTTTGTCCGTAGAAAGTAACGGTCAGATTTTATGTAACACAGATGCAAGACACTGCATCTGGCTTAGTTCAACGAAAGAGGAAAAACACACGACACCCGAAAGTGAAAACTCTCTTCAGAGGCGAAAGCATTTCCGTCTATGTAAAAAAAAAAAGGGAAAGATTTTACGACTTTACCCCGAAAAGCAGGCCACCCCGGCGCTGCACGTGCGCGCCTACGCGACGCCGAAAAGCCATAAAATTTGACCGTTACAAATTCCTTCGACTTTACACATTGCATAATCTATTTTTTATATTTTAAATTTTAGTTAATAAGTCATATTAATTTAAATTTTTCTGGTCACGCTGATCCAAATTTTACGAAAATAGACCTGATAGAAGTAAGAAAAATTAAATAAAAACACTTTATCGTGACCAAAATCTTTATACACTCTTTTATATATATATTGGTTATAAAAGGTCTACCTTATAACACAAAAAAATATTTTCTCTTATTATTATAAAAATTATAACGTATCGCAATGATATACACAAATTCAGTTATAAATAATAATTATTTTGCAAGCGACTTACCAGAATAATTTAGTTTAAATAGAAAGAATATTTGTAAATTTATAATTTTACTTTTAAATTACTAAGACACTTTAAATTATCTTTGAGAAGCATGTAATATGTGCAAACAATTCCTTTGTTTTAATTTATTTAGGCGTCAATAAGTAAACAATAACAACACACACAACATATACACACTCTGATTAAACACAAATATAAACTACATATTAACTTGTAAGAACATCAAAAAGAAAGAAAAACAACAACGGAAGTTATGTGAAGCGTGCGCAAATTAGAATAATTAATTTAAGTTTAATTAGAAAATAAATTGTTTCTTATGTATATCTAAAATTATTAATGTACATTAAATATTAAGTATAAATTACAAAATAAGCAGGAAAATAGTACAACTAATGTCATCTCTGTAGAAAAACTGAAACTAAAACTGAGGGACGCTCTCTTCCCCCAACAGCCAATTAGCCGCGTCACAGGGCCTTAGGCCCACCCTAATTGTAACGCCCATATCGCTGTGGCCAGTCAACCTTCCCCAAAATAATTGTAAACTCCCTCGCAAGGAGTAACCCCGGAACTAGACCCGTTGAGGGAGCAAAGAGGGAGAAAACCGAGGTTAGCTCTTCCCTCATTTCTCCGCCAACGTCAGTTCCTCACCACCACCGGAGTTGACCAGCCACCAGCACACCGAATTGTAAGGCAGAAAGAAATAAAACTTAAGTGTAAGTCTTCTCAAATTTCTTCACTTCTTTTCTTTCTTTTCTCAAATTTGTCCCTCATATTACCCACTTCCGAAGAGCGATACCACCCTTCTGTACCGAATGGGCAGAGGTAGTGTGGGTTGTCTCCTCAAATATATATATACTCCTCCTTTAGGGAAATCATAAAATTGTATAACGTTTGTTATGACTTAGCCATCCTTAGCTCTTGGTTTACTCCAGGCTAGAAAAGGCAAAGTTTAATAGTAAGTATTGACGGCCTTAACTGGACGTCACAACGTTAATATGATGTATGATGAGCGAGCCTGATTTTTAAATAATGAATAATTAGTTTATACCAAGATTCCTAAACTTCTATGTTTTTTTCATATTCTATCACTTCACTTTAACCTACGTAGCCGTAGAAGTTGACAAAAGTAAGATGATCGGAACCTTGTTAATGTAATAATAATAAAATGAGAGAAAAAAATACCCTCGACTTTTCTTCCGAATTCTAGTATGTAGAAACAGCACGAACGCATCCAGCCCAATGAGCGGTCGTAGTAGTTTTAGCTTCCAATCAACTATAGACGAGCTGATAATAAACGCAATGATGTACGTTCTTGTTAATAAGCATGCATTCACCTACGTCTGCCCGTCATCCTGTTCTGCAACTGAAAGAGCTCATACGCCTGCGTTCGCGTAATACGCACATGACGTTAAGCTCTTGTGAATGTACTTTCGACATTGACTTTCTGTGACAGGTGAATGGAATATCGTATTTCACGTATATTATATACAAGTTTTGCATTCGGCAAAGAGAAGAAAGCTGTAACGTTCCTAATTATGCAGATGAAGTTTCACATTGATTTCTATCGCGTAATATAGATGATAAAATATATCGCTCTATATAAAAGATAAAATAGATTACTCTCTACAAATGAATAGGTAAGTGAAAATTCGTTCACTTGTACGAATAAGTGAAAAAAATCTACTGATACTTTAGTGAATAAGCACCTATTGAAGCAGTGAAATAACATTTTTTCTGTGTAATAAGTGATTATTCGCTAGAGAATTAGTCAATTTTTTCACTGGTTTAGACGAGTGAACGACTTTTCACTTATTAATTTTTTGAGAGTATAGATACTGAAAGAATCTCTACGTCCATATTGGTAACTAACTTTAGTGAGATGTTGAGATTTTATAGAAGAGTCACTTGCATAAGTTACGAAATTTTTTATAATTAACATTTTTGCGTTGAAGATGCATTTTCTTGACAAATACTTAAAACTTGAATAAAACGGTAATGTATATTTTGTACGGAGTAAACAATTTTCGATTACGAAGAAACATAGCAGACATCGATCCACATGAAAACTGAGTATTATTTAAATATATTTTAAATTCACATATATGCATCCGAAACGTTAAACAGAGTTTCCAAGAGTATTCAAATATTAAATTACATTTCCACTCTAATATAATATAAATATATACTAAATACGTTTCATATAAATATTCACTTACTTAAAATTAACCTTTAGAGGACGGGGATTTGGGTTTACTGTTTTCTCTCACTTTTCTATAGAAATCGAGTTTTTGTGATGTCTCACATCTCAAAACTAACACATGTAAAGGGTCGATCATGGGCATGGCCCGTATAGGGGCCATCCCGTCCTCTAAAGGTTAAACCCTTTAGTAACAACCGTATGAATTGATAAGTCGACGTTATTTCCATTTAAATTAAAAGTAAATAATTTTCTACAGATTCGTTTTTAAAATAATATTTTAATACTTTTTTCTTCATAACGCGTAATTATGCATTCAGAAATGCCTGCGTAACCTTATCTTTCGGGACAATTTTACGCAGGGCGTATGTATTTTACAACACGTCGTATATTAACCCTAGGAAGTACACCAGAAAATCTGTCATTCTTCATTTATCATGAACTTTTACCGACGAATCCTCTCCCTATATATGAATAAGTATAGTCAACCCAAAGCACTCTCATCATACCCAATCTGAAGCCCCGAACCAATCTCGTAGAATCAACGAACCGGCGCATTTCGCGTGTGTGCCAAAGAGCCGACATCGTTTCCAAACCAAGACGTAAATTCAGAGCGGTCACGAGTTAAGGGCCATCCCCCGGCAGATCGATCTCGAGAACGAGCGAGACAAACACAGCCTCCGCCGCCTGCGCCGCGCCGAGCTCGCGCGCATGTACGACGGAATGAGACACGAGGAGATTCTCCATTTCCATTTGACTCTGTACAAATCTTGTCAGCGGAATGCCAGATGCGCGCCGGTCCGGTGTGCGAACCGTCATCGAAGAGCCCCGCGCGCCGCAGGCAACCTGGCGCCCGTGTTCGCCTCGCCATTGCCTTCGTTCGCATTATGCTTGGAATTAGACGTGACATGCGCCTCACTGGCTGCCGAGAGAGAGGGACGTGGCTCTGTCCAACTGCTCTTTGGCCCACTTAATTGCGCTTTACGAATTCATAATAGCGGACGTGTAGGAGTAGTCTGATGCGCCGGGGGAATGACAGAATGGAGTGGAAAAGAGGAATGCCTGATGATCAGCGGAGAAGCTTTCATCTATCACTATTCGCGTTCTGTATATATAGTTAATACCGTTTCTAAATGCATTTCATAGATTTGTCAAACGTCTAAACGTATATGTCTTAATTAATTTGAAATACACGAATATTATTTTACTTGAGTTTTCACAATCTAATCACGGCAATTAATTAAAATGATGGAAAGTCATATGGTGAACGTACGTGAGGCTCGAATTGAGTTATAATTCAACATTTTTCCAAACTCCTTTTAAAAAAATAGAAAAATCAGCAATTTTTCTCCAGAAACTTTATACTCGAGGGCCGATTGATAAATCCGACTTTAAAATTCCCTCAAGCCTCGTTCATCTTTGCCCTCAGGCCAGATCAGCCACTCGAATTCGGTACGCTCTTCAAAAACAATTAAAACAGCTAGCCCCAAAAAAAACAGACCACCGCGAAGCCCCTCTCCAACGGTCTCGAAAACTTCAAACTTCCTCTCCAGGCTCGCTTTCGATGTATATACGCCCGATGAATTTTTCAACATTCCTCCCTTCCCCTCATGGCGATCCTGCACGTAAAGGGAATTCCAGAGAAATGCCCCTTGACAAATAACTTCAATTAAAACAGCCGGGATGCGCTCGCGCGTAAAAACCGTCGAATCATCCGTAATAAGCTCGGCAGCTTCTACCTCCTCATCGAAGAAGACGAAGTGGAAGTATGAAGAGTGTAGGGAACGAAAACGGAGGAGGGATAAACGCAATTTGGAATGGTCGCCGTTCTTGGTTCTTTGTGCGTTGGGGTAAAATGAAGTCGGCAGTGCACGCGGGGGACGAGAAAAAAGATCTATATACGACGCGTTGCTGAATTCGGATCTACCGGAGGTAACTCGCGAGAAAACCGATAGTTTTTCTATGGAATCAGGATGTTTTATGTATTTTAATAAAGACGAAGATCTCGGCGGTGGCGATGCTTTTATACACGGACAAATTCGCATTCGATTTTTTCGAAAATATAAATGTACAATCCTTACTGTTTGGTCTGCAGGTAATTTTGATTAAATGCTTTATTTTTGTTGGAATAATATGTAGACGAGATTGGCTCCTCTCCACATGCCATTACATCACTGATATTATAGTTCCAATAACGTTTCAATATTATCATCATTGCATTGATATGGTATTGAATAGAATTATTTGCAACGTAATATGTAACAGAATATTAGAACACAATTATACCTTCGCTCTCAGTACAATGGAAATCAAATGTACAGCAATTGTTGTTTATACCAAAACGAATTGAAAAGTTAAATAAATTCAAGCTTGCCGTACAGTCGAAAATAATTGAAAAACAATCCTTTTCATTTTCATTTTGATTTTTCAGAAAATTATCAAGAAACTTAATAACATCCGCGCAATTATTTTTAACAATATTAAGAAATTCCAATATACAGCAAAAACAACACATGAATCAAATTTCTCGGAGGCAAACAACCATGAATTAATATCGCCCTGAAACCTTAAACCTCGCTAATCAATCCTCTATATATTCCCTCCTCTTGGCGAAAACTAAATACCACCCGGTCCAACACAAATTTACAGATTCTGGTGCAAAAACCATATAGGTTATTAGGTTTCTGCAACCCTTTTATCTGGGCATACAATCCTCTATACCTCGCTAATGAAAAAGAATATTCCGTAGACTGGCGTGTTATCGCGGTTAAAAGCCTCGCGCGCGGTAATCAAAACCTCTCACAGAAATGAGTCTTCGCTCGTGCAGGCGGGTTCGCGCGCGACATTTTCGAGGACAACCAGCGTGATCTACGCTGTTTGGACGCTCTCTGCCCCTCGCTCGCTCGCTTCGCGTGTTTCAGCTAATCCAACAAGAGTGTCCAGCGCGTATATATATATGTGTATGTGCGTAGACCCACAAGGTTGATATACGGATGTGAAAGCAGTATGAAAGGAGGGTGGCGAGACACTCCGCAACTATTTGCCGCACCTCTGTATACGTGATCCGTGTGTATGTGTACGTTCTAGCTCTCCGCGTCCGAATATTGTTTGCAAAGCACTTTCTGCCGACACCTTTCCCGCCTTACCCCTTCTCAAACTCTTGAATTCATTTACGAGTACGTGGGTGGTCGGTTTGTCGATTCTTGTTACAGTTGTGAACAAAATAATTTGTTTTTTATAAAGTTAAATCTATTTCATTGCTTCCTAAATTAATGTTCACATTGGCAAATGTTTGCACATGGAAGCGGATGCCGACGGTTCGTTCGTGACAGTACACAGGTACCGTAGTCACAAGGTATTTAAAAGCACTCATACATACCTTCAGTACATCAGCATTAAACGCGATGTTATTAAGTAGAATCCACATTTTCCCGTCGATTAATTTTCTCGCGCGATCGTGGGGATGATTTTTATCGCGTGGTCAGTGGAACACCGCGGAAAATGGAAATCGTTTATCGTGTTCATATATAAATAGACGCGAAAGCTTCGCTCGATGTAACTTATTCGTTCGGCGTGCCCGGCAGTAGTGGTAGTGGCCGAAAAATCAATAGGTATACATATAAAAATACTTGTTGTTTTCGCAACTCGCGCACGTAAAAGCTTATTCTACCATGCTCGAAATTGAACGCCATGCACGTTTTTTCATACCTGATGGGTAGAACAGCAATGGGTAAAACAAAGGGAGAGTGCAAAACAAAAGATACAAACAACTGAATTGATTTTAATGCTTTATATTTGTGAACGCAATCGAATACTGTGCTCTATTATTAATAAATATGATTTGGCAAAATGACGAAATATTGAGCTCGAGTGTTGTTGCATATCTTTTTACCTTGATTGGGTTTGTTTAACAGATGAAGTGGTAAATTTCCGTTATTACTGTAATTGTTTTACTCTGGAAATAGTTTTGAGTTTCAATTTTCAAAACATTAATTTTATTAAAACTTTTTTTAAAGCAGACGGAAATAATAATTCGTCATGCGTAAATGAAATTGAATTGGATAACTAATTCCAGAATGTAATTAATTTTAATTAATTTCCAGCGCAAAGTATATATATTTTTATCAAGAAATTCTATGACTCGTTTCTAGATTACAGTTAGGATATTTTCCGAAAAAATAGAATCCATTATTTCTTTAACTTTGCAAACGCACCTAATAAACTTTTTTATCAACTTCGAAATTCCGTATCTTTTGATTTATTCGCCACATACACATGTTGAACATTTATCTTAATTACTAAAGTACAACTTCAACCAATAATGAGATATTATAGTATTTTGATATAACCTTACTGAAATCCTGCAAATGTTTATTCATTAAGTCGATATTAAAAGACTATTTCAATTTCACGCTATATTTTTCCTAATTCGATGTGCAGCAGAACCTCCATAAGATAAAAATTATACACTTATATGGAAACTCTAAAAAGCTGTTAAGCCTTTTCAACAAACGCGTCAAACTCGCGCAGCAAAAAGGCGAGCTTGAAATTAACACTTCGCTATTCATAATTAACTGCAAATAAAACAAAAGGCGTTCAGCAAAGGAAACAAGCCAGAAACGCGACGCGCAGAGTGCGCCTTTAGCAGCCAACTATAAATGCTGCGCGCGCGCGCGCGAGCAAAGGAATTTCTTGGCGAGGAAACCTCGTTCGCGAAGTATTCTGCCAAAGTTCGCAGCCCCGGCAACTCGGCAACTTTTCCAAACGCACGAGGCGAAAGACAACAAACAAAGGGCAATGCATGCGGAAGCTCCCTCTTTCTTCTTCCTTTTTCGAGAAAAAAAAAGTTGCGGCTGCCACAACAACGGCGAAGATATGCGCGGATGATCCGAGCGCGCGCGAACGCGCTGACACTCGTATAGTCGCGGTACAAGAAATAGAGGCACCACAAACGCCGAGGGGAAATTGGCCGCATCGCGAATTCCCTTGCAAGCTCGCGCGTCGTGCGTAAATTAGTTATGTGAAGAGTCTTATGGGTTCGGTGGGGGTGATGGGTGGGATAGGGCAAAGTTGTTCGCGTCTGCGCTCGTCAAGTTTGTAAATTTCCTGCGGGAAAGTTGCGAGTGTAAAAACGCGTAACCGAGTTTAATTAATAATTTGCGGAAGCGCGGTGGGTTTCGCGCGTTTACAGACTGCGAGCAGCGGCGTCTTCCTGCGCCGGGCGTAATTCAATTTCGGCGAAAAGTGAATTTCACCCGGCAAATTGGATTTTATACGTGGAATATGCCCTTGTCGCGCTCGATAATGTTCCGGCGAAGGTGCAATTAAGGTCGGGTTTTAGATTTTTTCTTCTTTTTTTCGGAAACTATTCACACGATCTCGTTGGGTCATGGAGGCAAAGCTTTCGAACGGTGCTGTCTCTTTCGGATTTACTGAGAGCTTATTCGTAAATTATCCCATGCTTCATTGCTCGTGAATTATTTTCGGATGAGCTGCCTGCGCAATTAATGAGTTTCGCTGTAGTGGACGTTAGCAAAACGCGCTGATTCGTTTGCGCTTATGCCACTGCGCTATAAGTTAGTTAATTGCTCAAATAACAAGGAAAAATAAATAAGAGCGTAATCTAGTTGTTCGTTTATTAAATTCCGATAAAGTCTTTAATAGATTAAAAATATACTTTTCTCTGCCTTATAAATAGTTCAGGTGTGTAGTTATTCATTTGTACTTTTTAAAACTAAAATAGTTATCTGTAATAAACCCGTAATGATTTATCAGAACATATATTAATACAAATGTACATTCAGAAACATATACATATACGGGAAGGCTGTTAAGCTATCAGGGCGATTTAATTATGATGAGCGTACTTTATAGATAGAAAATTAAAATACACATTCAAAAGTTGGAAAGGTATATACATAGTAAAATTAACCGTAATTGAATGTAAATAGTTAAAAATATCGATAAAATTTCATCTAAAACAACATTATATATAAATAATGAATATTGTTGACTAGAAATAAAAACATTATTTTCGTTCACAAACAATAGCGACGAGTAATCAATGAAATATGATTTCCTTGCCTTTTATTGTGATTTGACTAAAGTAAAAAACCATGTTTATGTTTATGTTCTAGGATATGAATAACGTTTATAAAACACATCAGAACACTCTAATAAATTGAAAAACCAAAAATATCTACATCTTTCGGCCAAACGAATGAGGGTAAATAAAAATTTATTAAATAACAATATTAAATTGATTTTCGTTTTCCCAATAGAAAGAAGCAAAAAAAGTAATAATAAAAATCATATTTTCATATATTGTTATAAAAAGTTTGTTCGTTTTACGAATAAGCTTTGGGGATTATACTTTTTATAAATATGTAAATTAAATTATTATGCTTTGATAAATTTTTGATTGGACTGACAGTGCACATACCTTGTTGAAAAATTGTCGACAATTCCACCATTTAGTCTTGAAGAGGACCACAGTGAAGTGGTTGAAATGTCGACAATTTTTCAACAAAGTATATGTTTTCACTGTTAAACACCTACCTGCTAGACAGTACGACCAGTAAATTGAAGAAAACGTAAATTATTATAATGTGCCGTCCAGATCTTGTGGCATATAATACAACCTTTTTGTTTGTTATTTAGTACAGAGTGTTAATTAAGGTACTTCAGTGTACTGTTGATGTTTAAATCTACATAATAAGACACCTTAAATATATTCGGTCACAGGATGGTGTGCAGCAAACCTTCAGTTCTGTACAAGGCAAAGATCTGACTGAAGGGCCTTAACCTCTTCTGACCGACGTCTACATATGTGGACGCATATTGTAGTCACGATTGGACCCTAAGCTTTTTTAATGAAACCTTTGACATTATTTATTTCTTTAAATGAAGAATAACAAAAATAAATTGAATAATAAAATTTTAAATAAATTTTTACATATTTTTTCGTTGAAACAATTACGTTTTTTTTCCAGCGGTTCATAGTGCCGGTCAGAAGAGGTTAAAATCAGCGTAAAAACGTTACAATTAACAGAACATTATGCGACGAGTGCACAAAATAGCTGACATAGTATTTTTCCAATAACGAGTCCAAAAAATTTAATCTCATAAAAAAAATGACAATTGTTAGCTAAAAAGTAAACTGGAAAACATCTGGTACAAAAACGAAAAAGTAGTCGCAGTGGGAATGATCCAGTACTTAATGGAGAGAGCGAGAGAGGTGAGGGGTAGAGCGGTACGTGGGAGGTCGTGGGTCGAAACCCCTTGATCTCAGAAATATTTTTTAAATAAAAGAAATGATCTTAGGAAAAAAGGACTCCAATTTTCGTTGCACACTATATGCAGATGAATTATTTCTAACAAAACGTTCACTGTCAAATGTTTCGCAGATACCTTGTAAATAGAAAAGAATCGTGAAGCGCCTTGATACATATAGTATGGAAACAAAACCAAACTCGGTTTTTAAACGGCGATTTCGAATTTTTTCACTTTCACGAAAAAAAAGAGTCAAATTTTGGCATTGAAAGCGAATTAATCGGTAAATGATTATTTTCCGCACGCTAAAATCGGATTTTCCCCACCAAGTCAAGAAAATAATAATTTACCGATTGTCTCAAAACATTTATAAATTTACAAATAAGAATATTTTCCATTGCCAAAAAACATTTACCTTGGCTTCATCAAGTCTGACGACACTCCGGCGACGTCTCCTGCTCACACCTCTCTGGTTTCTCCTTCTCTCACGTTCTCTTACTTTCTCTCTCTCTCTCTCTCTCTCTCTCTCTCTCTCTCTCTCTCTCTCTCTCTCTCTCTCTCTCTCTCTCTCTCTCTCTCTCTCTCTCTCTCTCTCTCTCTCTCTCTCTCTCTCCTCCTTTCTCATATTCTCTCTCTCTGTCCTACGCATTCAGCAATGCATACACGCCACGATCCTCGCACGCTCGCGGTTCGTGCCAGGAGGCATGTGTGGCCGCAGATGGAGGGAAGGGGTATAATAACGTCACGCCGACGTATGAATGGTAATTAAATCAATTACAGACTAGGCACCGTCCAAATCAGTTTCCGCCGAGATGACACATGTACCATACGCGTCTCTCTCTCTCCCTTTCTCCCTCTCTCCCTCTCTCTTTCTCTATCTCTCCACCAGCTATATAGCGGCGCGACAATGCACGTATACGTACAGAGCCGCACGTACGCGTGCCGCAGAAGGAACATCTTCGAACGAACGATGGGTTGCGCACACCGCATACAAATGCAGCCGAACGCCGGCGAAAGTTGGCCGCGCTTTGTCGCTGCCGGACGTGGTTATAGGGAGGAGGAGGTGGAAGAGGGTGCGCAGTGAGGGGAAAAGGGCCGCAGAACCAGCGGCGGCGGATTGCAAATTACCGAGCGCGACCGCAGCGACGCGCCTGCTTAACGATATCCCGCCGTTGTGTTGCCCTTTCTACCTTACCCGCACAAGCAGCGAACAACGTTCGATTTTACGGAACCGCATGCACGTGTTTTGTAAGATATTGGGGACAAAAATTTGCTTTCGCACATAGGTTCTCTCCTAATGTCCTCGGCCACAAAAAGAATTACGTTCTTCCAATGAATTTTCTGCCAAAAATACGTGTTTGAGAATGATGGTTCTTGATTTTCATCCTCTAATATGTATGGGATTCACAGAATGTAATGTAGAATAAAATAGAAAATGTTATTTAACTTATATTTTTAGGGAAAAAAGTTCAAAGTTGCATTAAAAGTTTAATCGACAACCGAATTCACATAAAATGCTTACAACCATTACATTTTATTTTAGTCAATTCTGCATTTTCATTTTTACAAAAAGAAGCATTAAGTTAGCACATTAATTTCCGCGAAACAGATTTGACGGCCACCTAAAATAATAAACCTCGCGGGGCGAGAAAAAGTGTAATTACAATGCAAACTGAATTACAGCAATACAAATCGTCATAACCAACCACAAAAACCACTACATATATACGCTGCACGGTGAAAGCAACGAAAAAGCGCGCAAAATTGAGAAAAAAGCCAATTCCCGCGGCGGGCAGTCGGGACGAAAGATCAGCCCGCGCGTCGAAAGAAAAATAACCCGCAGCGAACAATGAATTTTCGCGGGGCAAATCATAACGCGTGCGCGCGCGCGTAACATACATTACTCGTCGTCGGCAGCGCGGCCGCGCGTAATTTCATCGTCGCCGCTGCCGCCGCCACCGCCGCCGTCGTGGCCCGCCAAATTTATTCATAGCGCGGCTAACCCTGTTACGGGGCTTTACCGAGCGCGAAGGGGGATAAAGAGTCGTTTCTCATCGGAATGCCGCGCAGTCGCGGCCGCGTCCAACTTCAGTGATTTTTCAACTCTCTCCTTCATCCCCCCCCCCCTTTCTCTCTCTCTCTCTCTCTCTCTCTCCCTCTCTCATTACGTGCGTCTGCATCTACGATGCGAAAAATTTGCCACCTGGACGAATTCCCGCGCTCTCTGCTCTTTATTAACGCTAACATATCGACAGGGATAATGGCCTTTCGAATCTGTCGTAAAGCAAAGAGCAGCCGCGTATATAGGGCCGTGAGGAATTGCGCCACTTGGTCTAATGAAAACGAAAGTGACTTAACTTACCGGCGGTCGCAAGATGGATTTCCCGCTGGTCCGCGGCAGCAGGGGTGGCTGACACTGTGTCGTCAGTGCGCACGCACGCGCTGAACGTCACTATATAAGACCGCCGCTGGATAGCGAAAGAGCAGAGGAGGGAGGCAGCGGGCTGTCCCAGCACCTGGAACAATAAATCGAGGCCGTGGTATTATGAGGTTTCGTGACGGAGCTTTTATTAAGAGACTTTCGGGAGGATTATAGTTGTCGATGAGAAATTTCCACGATTATCAGAAACATAGCTTTCTATGTGTTCCCGCTCGAGGGAGAGAAATACTACTGGGACTGCTGTGCAATGATTAGGTGATTATAATATATCTTTAACGTGCGCTAATTAAGGCTGTAGCTTGAAGTTGAAATAATGGTGTATATTAATTTCTATTATTTCAATAATTCACGATGCATATGAGGTTGTACTGCTAAACCCTCTATTGCCGAAGATTACACGAAGTCGTCCGTCAGAAAAATGTTTAAGGGAAAATTATGAAAAATTATAACAAACCGCCGACAATTCATTGGCACGTGGCTTCCTCAAACTAATGTATCGAGTCAAATACATAGAACCGCTTTCAAGAAATTGCAATTTGAAAAAGACTATGAAAATAAATTAAGCCCAACGATCTCTAGAATTTATAAATCAATTCTTCCGCCGAACGAACTCATTTAATAACTCTAACTTTCAACGACATTTCAAATGAATTAAGTCGGTCGGCTCTGCCGCACAGAAGGCAGGAGCGTGTGGATCCATCGCAGTATGCGTAAGGAGAGCATGAACGCGTTAGTCAACCAATGCTGCATTGGATGGTTGTTGGGACCATCAAATTGGTAGCTACTCCTGAGTGAGAACAAAACTGGACCAAGAGTATAATTGGTGCAACGGGTACTGGGAGCCCCAGGGAGCTTGCTCTCTGCCCAGTAATGGGTACTGGATTCGTGGTGGCAGTGGTTAACAGCCTAATTCGCGGGCTAGGGAGGTATGCTTCGGCATCGATCCTGGTGTGGGAGTTGCATTTTTAACTCGGGCACTGACATCCCAGAGCCAGTAGAGATTTAGAAGGATCTCGACACCAACCGAGTGGCCCTTGGACCCATACATCCTTGGTGCGATCGGTAGGTCATCTCTGTGGATAAAACCGCACAGTTTGGCCGCGTTGACCGAGCGTATCTCGGTCCCTCACCCCATGGGGGCCGTGCGGATAACCCTACCCAGGGAGGCGCTGCACGTTAAAAGAAACAGGAACGTCACCACATGCACATTTAGTCTCGACGGGGCACATATCGCCCAAGTTGGGGCACATGGGCCTTTGCATTTTCCCGCTTGTCTGCCGCCTTGAGTTGATATGTTTCCGGGCCTAGAACTGCCTCGATCTCATGCGGCCCCTTGTATTTGAGTACTAACTTCCTCGAAAATTGAGTCGTGCCACACGATAAGGCATGATTCTTCCTCCATACCAGGTCGACGACGTAATACCTAGCTACTTTCCGGCCCTTATTGTACGCCGCCGCTTGACTCTCGTATGCCTCGTCGAGATGCTGGCTCACGAGGTCGCGCAGAGCATTTAAACGCCCACGTCTGAGGGTCTATGCGATTGATTAGTTCTACCCCTTCCACTTCCCTCCGAAGGCTTTTAACGGATCGCGGATGCCGTCCGAAGTTCAAATAGGCAGGAGATGCTCGTGTAGAGGCCTGGGTCGCGGTGTTCAGGGCGTGTAGAAATTCACGCAGGTGTTGGTCTCTGTCATGAACATCGCGATCATAGTTTTCAAGGTCCGATTACATCGCTCGACGGGGTTAGCTTGTGAGTGGTAGGGAGGAGGGTTACGTGCGTCACTCCATAAGTGGTCAGGGTATCGGCCAAGGTTTTGTTCGCGAACTCCTTTCCGTTATCCGTGAGTAGGTAGTCCAGAGTTTTCCACCGACACAGAATCAACTCCTCAAACGCCCTTGTCACTGACTTCCTGTCGGCGATTCGTACCAGTTTCAGCTCCATCTACTTGGTAAACAGGTCCTGAAATACAACCAGGTATCGAAATCGCTGACTACTAGGAGGAAATTCCATCAAGTCGGCGGCTACCACCGCCCATGGCCGCTCTACGTTTCGATGATCCATCGTGCCCATCGGTCCTGTCTGGCTCGATTTGTACTGCTGACTAGTTGGCATGTTTTCAGGAATTTATATACATTATGCCATGCCCCCGGTCAGTAATACTCCCTGGCAACCCTATCATACGTCTTGTCTACGCCCAGGTGCCCCGCGGCCGCCTCGCAGTGGGCATCTGAGAGGACCCTGTCTCGATATTCAGCCGGCACGACCAATCGCCACCCCTCCTCAAGATGTCCCACTGGGTCCAGGAGTTCATCCCGCCGAAAGCGATATAGCCTCCTCTCTTCCACGCGCCACTGTGGAAACTTATTCGGGAATTGTGTGACGTCTTCAAGTTTCTTTAAATACCAAGGGTCCTCGACCTGCTCAAACGTCGTAACCTCCTCGAATTCCCGCGATAGGGCGTCTAGGACGTAATGGATGGCCCCCTCCTCTGCACGATCTCGAAGTCCCACTGCTATAACTCGAGCACCCAGCGCATTAATCGCCGAGAAGGTTCCTTTAAATTATGTAACCACCGGAGAGCGCTATGGTCCGTGATGACGGTGAAATGGTATCCTTCCAGGTACGGACGGAATTTTAGTATCTGCCATTTCACCGCCAAACACTCTGTCTCAGTAGTGGTGTAATTTACCTCCGAGGACGTCAGCACCCGGCTGATACCCAACCGGGTGCTCGCCGTCCTCGAATTCCTGGATGAGTACCGCCCCTAATGCGTCATCGCTTGCATCGCATTGAACACAGAAGGGGAGACTGAAATCAGGCCGGGCCAGTACGGGGCTCTGGTAAGAGACCATTTCAGTGTCTCGAACGCCTGTTGCTGTTATTCTTCCCAACTCCATGTGAGTCTCTTTTGCAACAGTGTTACTAATGGTATTTTTATTTCCGATTCATTCTCTATGAACCTTGCATACTACCCGATCATTCCTAGAAACCGTCGCAACTGTTTGACGTTCCACGGGGCTGGGTACCTCACAATGGGTTCTACGCATTCCGGGTTCGGGTGAAGGCCGTCCGGTGCGCTACTCTACTCGCTCCAAGATTTCTCTATGACCCTCATCCTTTTCACTTCGTGTCTCGAGTTTATCCTCACGATAAAACTCTTTACAGAAATCGATACCCAGCACCATGTCATGACAGGGAATTGTGGTGGCCCCAGTACCCCCGGCACTCCAGCTACGTCGAGGGACAGTCGAAGTAGTCCCTCCACTGCTGAGGTCTGACCTGTGATAGTTCTTATCTGTGTACCCGATGCCTGTAATCTATCCCGGAATCTACTCGCCACCCTTAGACCTACCAAGGTCACCATTGCTCCCGGTTCTAATACGGTTCGATAGGGCATACCTTCTATCACGATTTGTAAGAATTGTCTCTCCTCTTTCATCGCATCGGTGACTCCTACTTCGTTGTTCCATTCCGCGATGGTGTGGCTGACATTCATTTTCTCGAGGTGGTTATCGTCCCCTCCGCGGCCCTCCAGTGCGGGCTAGGTGTCGGATAAAGTACACAAGTCTATGTTCCCGTCGATCCACGCCCGGAAGTCCCTTGCATCCAGGTCTAAGAGTGATTCCGTGTGGACAATTCCCTTCCCTGGAGAACCTATTTTGACCGGCCCTTGTTCGTTCGCGAATCCTCTAGCGCATGCCTGCCTACCCGGTCCTTCCTTGTTACTTTCTGATCGCCCTAAGACTGCCAGACCACCCGCTGCTACTGCTGCCACATCCTCTTGGCGGAGTGCAGCCTTCATTCCGCCACTCGACGCCCTTGATGTGCAGTTCCGGCCCCTGAGACCGGTCGAGTCTCGGCCCCTTACCTCCGTCTGGACATTGTCACGAGCGCTTCCTACTTCCATATTACTCCCTTTCCATTCTGTTATCTTTATCCTTTGGCCCCTGTTCGGTTTCGCGGTGCACGTTGGCCTTTCCCACGCCCCCGCGTATCAGTTTTCCGCTAGAGCCTTCCGTATTGGCTTGCAATCGGGACACATTTTTATGTTTCGTCCTGGGCGGTGGCACCCGATGCACCTTTCCGAATTCTCTATTCCGTTACCTCTACCACGTTACAGCGATAGCACGCCCCAGGTTCCTGCCGTTGGTCGTTGCCCCGTCTTGACGACTCATATCGGCTCCTTCCGTAGCGACTTAGTCCCTCACCGATATACATTCCGCGACCCCTGTTCGGGGGTCTCAAACTCGGGTTTTGTTCTCCTCTATTGGGGGTTAATGTAGTTCCCATTCCGGATTTCTTATCGTTGCCCCGTGATTTTCCCCGGGATACCGAACTGCTTTCCCTTACCTCCGCGGCTGCCGCCTCATTGCCTGACTCGACCAATTCAACTATTGGAGGTGGTAGATAGCGTGCAACTAGATCCTTCAACCTTTCTAGTTCATGCCTCACTGACTCCATCTCCGCCAGGTTCCGTACTTCGTGCAGCGCCGTGAACCGGCGATACTCGGGTAGCAAGTTAGTTTCCCTTCCGACAGTAGGTGTTTCAACATGCTCACAATGAGCTGGAAACCGGATAAGAAATTCGAAATAGATTCCTGTTCCCCCGGTCTGCGCCGGTATAATTCATCCATTAGATCCTCCTCGTCTAGCCTATTCAAGAATCGGTACCGGAACGCCTGTTTGAACTGCTTCCAGTTCCTCAATTTTTCGCGCATCGCCTGGAACCAACGTCCCGCCGTATGTGAGAACACCGCCGGCAGTGCTGTCAACATCTCATCACGAACGCCCATCGCTTCACGCTACTCCTGCAACCTTTCCAGAAATTCTGCAGGTTCCATCTGGTTCGGTTCTCCGGTAAAAAACAGTATCTACGCCTGTAGTGCTTTTACGTACTGTACCCCGCGTCCTATCTCCGACCTGTTTCCCCTCCTATCATGTCGCTGAAGCCGTTTTCCGTTTCCTTGAAATGAAGTTCTCCGCTCAACTGCAAGCAATTTCAAGACCCGAAGGTACACTCTCCTGGTTAGTTGAAGATTCTGTCGAGCGCCAGGACGCACATTTACTTATAGCCGGCAGTCCGCCTACTTAGCGGTAGGTAGGGGCTTGCCACCTAGCGGTGCGTGCGGCATTACACTCTAAGCGCAGCGATACCTCCCGCAAGTAATTCAAATTGGCTTGTATACGATTGCGTGTAGTCTTTTCATATTAAGTTGTTATTATTATAATTTAATAATGAACATTTCTAACAAAAGTTAATCAGCAAGACTGAAAAATGGACATAAAACAAAAACGCATCAACATAGTGAAGAACGTATTTTTCACCGGAATTGACATAATAAAAACAAAAATAATGAGCTTTGTTTCATTAAAATATAAGTTCAGTAAAAGTTGAGATTCCAGCGAAGACACACATCCATAGGGACATTTAAAAAAATATATTTTGACTCAAAGCACAATTCTAACATGTTTGTAACAAAACTTAAATTTTTAGTATTACAAATCGGCATCATCTAGTGAGAAGCCAAAAACTGGGAAAAAACTATTGAAAATTATGAAAAACAATAAAAAATACAATATAAAAGTACAAACCTATGTATGAAAGCATAATAAAAACTTTCTACGAAACCTATTCCAATTTCGGCAGTGTTTCTATAGACTTCGTAATTTTTTGTACTTTATTCTTTTTATATAGAATTCCATTGATCTTATTTCTACCAGGGGTATACTCAATTTAATTTAGATTTTTCAAAAAATATCTGTGGTGTTCATAAAAAAAGAACCAAAAATTTAACAGAAATATTTTTGAAAATGGCAAACTTCAGTAATAAATTGCAAAGTTACATTACCATGTTTTATTTATTCAATATCAAAAGGAAATTTGCGTTATTTTTTTCTCGGATCTTCATCCCTATCACACCGAAGGATACAACAGGAAGAAGACATCAGCGCTCCTGCATATTTCCCCCGCGCTTGTCAAATTTCTTTCCAACAGCAGCCGAGAGCAACAGTCACGCTCCTCCCAACTCGACCTTTGTACATCATATGCACACGCGCGCGCCCGCGCCATTCTCACACAAAAGCATCTTCGCCACTGTGGCACTGTCCGAATGGCGTGTGCGCGCGCGGAAACAACACAAGCGCATAGTCGAGCGAAAACGCGCTCGCGGAAGAATATAGCGGGCCGGACCGAAGGAGGAAAAACGCCTCGAAAGAAAATTCAGCGGGGGAGTCTGCAGCGGACATGTATTATTCAGGCTGACGTCGAGGCTCGGGGAGCGCGCGCGCGAAGTATGCGGCAAAATACACATCCGAAACTCTCTCTCACTCTCTCTTTCTATCTCTCTTTCTATCTCTCCCTTTCTCTCTCTCTCTCTCTCCCTTATAAAAAGAAACGCAGAGAGAAGGTTTCGTAAGATCGCCCGTTTCCCTCGGCCGAGGTGCGCGCGCGCTTGTCACCTCTTTAGACCGATGGCGAAATATTATTTTCACGCAGTGCTAAGTGACAGGTCGACGGACATCTCGGGGTATTTGTACCCCGGAGGGTGTGTACACGCGGATAAGAGGGGAGGGAGTAGAGCATGGGGGGCACGCCTGAGAATATGTTGTGAGCGCTGAGATGGATGGACCGGGCGGTGCGTGTGAGAGAGCGAAAGAGAGATGGAGAAATAGAGGGCGAGTAATATCGGTCGGTTCGATTAAGCTAAATTAAAAACGTCAGGCGTTGGAGAGGTGGGGGAGGTGAGGCAGTTATTGCTTTGGGGGTTTTGACTGGTTGGTGACTCGAAGATCTGAGTTTCATGTTCCAGTAGTTTAATTTGACATGAGTGACCCCGCTTTTTCGAAATACGGATGAATAGAAATAAATTTTTATCCATTTTATATAGTTCAAAAATTTCAAGAATGATCTTTATAAAATATCAATTTTTCTAAAAAGTAGAATGATTCTATTTTATATGGTGAAATATCAGTTATAAATTAACTACTCTTGAATATACAATGTAAAAAAAATCTTTTAGAGTTTTCAATAACGAGTTATCTATAATAGTAGTTGAACTATGAATCTATTGCTACTGTATTGGAAATTAATATCACTGATGTATTGGCAATGTAGAAGTACAACAATTGCAAGGCTATTGACGCTATTTGCCTAGGGTGCTATTGCCAATAATGTATTGCCAATATCTTAAGATCTAACTTTCTAAAAAAAAAAAATTCTTTGGTGGATTCGAACTAGGAATCTTCGGATTATTATAAGACTTGCTCGCTACCCACCGAGCTAATTAATTCATTGTTTCTGTCAATGAACGAAATTGAGGTTAAATCTACTTCAAAACAAATGATCACTTGTTTCAACTTTTAACCTCCATTTCGTTCATTAACAAACACATCGAAATAGCTCAGTGGGTATTCCTAGTTCGAATCCACCAAAGAATTTTTTTTTTTTAGAAAGTTAGATCTTAAGATATTGGCAATACATTATTGGCAAAGCACTTAAGGTAAATAGCGCCAATAGCCTTGCAATTGTTGTACTTCCATATTGCCAATACATCAGCGATATTAATTTCCAATACAGTAGCAATGTTGTTACAATAACTTTAATTTTTACGCGGGTGGTACTCTTATTTTTTCAGAAAAATGCATGACTGCTTGACACAATAATTTATTTAATATTGTATATATGTATATAACATATAAAGATTGCAGAAACATTCAGTAATACCTCCAGTCCGATCGGCAAAACTCTGCAGTTCTTTAGGCACTCGACTCCCGTCCGCGGGGGCCACTCGCAAGATCGACTCCCGCTGCCTTTGCGTCATACTTTTGAATTTATTTCCTCTATTCACTCCCGTCTCATAAATAATAACGATCGCAGTGCTTTTACCAAAAACAAATTTAACTTGATGGCAATGCTGAATTGCGGAAAGCCACATCTAAATTCGCGAGTGAAGTAAAAAAAACACACACACATACACATACCTCGCACTGTGGCACCGGTTCGTTTATCCGACGGGAAATTTGATTTCTAAATTCAAGAACTCTCGCTATGCCAGCCGTCAATCGAGGTCGAAAAACAATCTTTATTCAACGGGTCTTCTTTGGCGCAAGGTAAACGAAAAAAAAAAACAGTCCCGGAAAAAAGAGAGACACGGTGGAAAAACAAAACGCGCAATTTATACAGCGAGCTGGCGCACAATGCAACTTTATATCCGCGAAGCATCACGCACGCGGAACGCAAAAACGCAAAACGCGCGGAACGATAAAACGACGACAGAAACAGAGCGATGAGAGAGGGAGTAGGAGGGGGGAACGAGAGAAAGAGAGTAGAAGGTTGCTCACACGGGACTAGCGCGCGGGCTGTATCAGCGCAGCGTCAGTCTCGGCTTTCCTAATAGCCGGCCGTTAGCGGATAATGACCGTAATTTATGTCGCCGACTATGCGCAATTAAAAAGACACCGCTTTTACGCTTCATACGGCCCCCGTCGTGCGCCGTATATGGCAAATTAAGTGTACAACCCACTCACGCGCAATATGTCGACGCGGGGACTGTGCAACACTGCGTGCGAAAAACGAGACGCAATAATTATACGCGAAGTAAAACGCGTGGAGAGAGAAAAGGACGACGCGTGCCTAATAGTCCGCGGGGCTGGCAAAAAAAGTGTGCGCACGCTCGCGCGCGCGCGCGCGAGGCACACGTGCCGGCAGTATAGGAAACGTCCTGTCGTAATAAGCGCCGATTAATCACGCGGACCGCGGGGGAAAAAAAATATTGCGCGGGCGGAAGAAAAATGCTCGCGAGATTTCGCACGGGCGCGCGGATTTTTGAAAAATGTCGACTGTCGCCACGCTGATGCGTATACGAAACGGGGAACGGTGAGGATGTAATAGCCAGAGATTTATGGAATATTTACGCAGCCTCTTAAATTGTGCCCAGTGTGATTTATCGATATTAGCCGCTTGGCTCGCCGAAGCAGTTCTTCGTGAGCCGAGGGAAAAGTTTGATTTATCTCGAAATTGTGTTTGAAAATGTTTTAGGTCCTTTTTTTCTCATCGATATCCTGTTTTGCTGCGAGTCTACGCTCAAACATTCTTTGTTTAACAATAATTATTTTTACACTTTTTCAAACTTTCGAGGATACAATTTGTAAGATAGATATCCTAGATATTATAGATAGATATATAAGGTAACATTTCTTTTAAAATTCATTATCACCGTCGTTAAAGAGATGACAGTAACGAATACTCTCATTTCAGCCCACCCCTGAAGTCCTATCTCGCTCTCTCTCCGCATGCTGAACCTGCATCTTTCACAATCACTCATCCGGCACTTAGACAAAGAGAAATAAACGCCGTGACGTCGGGAAGAGAAAGCGCGGCGCAGCTCACCTAGACGACTAATAAAGACACTGCTGCCCCCTCAGCCCACCTCCCTGCGTCCCCCGTATTATAAGAAAACGCGCCGCCGCGTAGCTAAGATAAAGAAAGAACGCGGCCACTTCTTCTTGCGGAGCGTGAGTTCGCGACCCCTATTTAAGCGTCTCTCTCGCGCCGCGCTAAGAAACTCGCTCACCGGGCTTGGGTAAATAACAAGCGCAAGAAGAGACGTGCGCTCGTAATTAAAACTGGTCGTTGTATTTACCCCTCCGGAGAGGGAGGGACTGATGAAGGGGCAAAGGCACGGTTTGTGTTCCTCATGACTTGACCGCGCGCGCATCTGCCGGGGCGGTGCACGCACACATATACACGCACCTTACTGTGTCTTGTTTTATCACTTGGGAAGGAGGATGGAGTTGGGGCTTCGGCGAACTGGGAGTTCGAGGAATCAGTGTCGGCGGAGTTATCTTCTTGCGGGTCACAGGTAGGTGTAGCTTTCGAGCGATGCGATGTTTGCAGATATATCTTTGCTGTGGCTTTTTATAGTGCTGTGTGCAAAGTCGATGGCCTTTTCGTAAATACTTGCTGATTTTGTTAATTTTGACGTTTTATTAATGTAGATGATAAAGCAAGAATAAGCACAGGAAAAAATGGTAGGTTATAAGGTTATCAAATAATTGGTAAAATATACCATCTATTCGGCATTAGTAGGATAAACCAATAAAATAGTTACGAGTCGTAACTTACGACAACCAAGTTATTGGTTAGTGTAACTTATACACTGTCAGAAAACTTCCATGTATATATAGGTATACAATGTGTACATTTGGAAACGCAAAATGTAAACCCAATATATCTACATATATGGAAGTTTTCTGACAGTGTATTTTATGTTTTATCTTACTAATGCCGAAAAGATGGGACATTTTTACCAATTAGTTGGTAACCGTAACCAATCATTTTTTTCCGTGAAATAAGGTATAATTAATCTATGTTTTATATTGAAGTACCGTATACCGCCGGCTATAGCTCGCTTTTGCTCGCTTTCATATTGCAATCGTACCTATTCCTCCGGCATTATTCATTGTACTTATAATTCATATCTTGACTTTTATTCATCCGAAACTAAAAAATATTACAAAGTCAACTATAAATCAATCGTCACTGAATATCTTATCTTCATAAACGTTATAAATACATAATATACATTTTCTTTTAATTAAAACCTCAGAAGCGCTATAAAGATCGAGTATTTTAAGTATTTATAAAGATTCAGATTACTAAGTGAACCGTTAATAAATGTGCAACGTCCTATCTGCAAAATACATGGATTTCGTATGAAATTAAATGTTTTTTTTTTATTAAATGCACAAACGTATCTTTCAAATGTATGAAAACGGCTTATTTCAACGTATTCTATTGTTACACTTATGATATATCTATTTTCCCACCGAATATTATTTTTCTGAATAAAAGAAACAGTTTTCGCTCGGACCATTTCAGATATCGCCCATAAGTCTTTCGGACAAACTTAGGTCAGCGAGTCTGCGGTAAAAAAAAGAAAAGAAAATAGAACCAAAGAGAAGGAAGAACTAAAACGGCGAATTTCTCGCGATCCCCTGAGGAAGAGATTAACGTTAATACTCCTAGCGAGGGAAAAAGAGAGGGAACGGGACGCGGCGAACGATCAACAAAAAGACCAAATCGCGCGCCCCGCTGCCCGTCGTCGTCGTCGTTGTCGTCCTGTCGGACTCGATACCCCAAGACCACTCGGGGAAACTCGAGACAACGAAAACACGAAAAGGGAGAAAGAGACGGAACAGCGAGACAAAAAAAGGAAGGAGAGGAAAAACGGTATACATACAGCGACGTCGAAAGGAGAGGAAACGAGACGTCGCACTCGCGCCGACCAAATAGAACTTGCTCGTGCGCAGGGAAAAAATGTATACAGTATGAGGCTAACGTAACCGTGCTCACTCAACATAAGGAAGGTACTATAGTATACCTAACTGTCCTAATAGTTGCTGTTTATATATTAGGGCGCGTATTGTCCTTAAGACGTTTACGAGTTAAACAGTCGCCGCGCTTGTGTGAAAAATTGAGCTACGCGAAGACCGGCTCGATTTCTCCAAACACTTCACGCATATAGTCGCGTTCGATACTTACTCGACACGAAAATAATGTAGGCGTGAGCGTAAACTGCACGTAGGCATGTGTACGTATTTCATAGCGACGGCTAATCGCCAAGGCATTGATTTCCGTTTAAATAGGCGTGCCACCGTGTAGGGGTGACAACGACGACACTGCAATTTGCGCTTTATTTTTAGTTCAGAGTTATTAGACGCGAGTGAAAATTGGTAGCGGAAAAGGGTTAAGGCTTTCATAGAAGAATAAAGGGATTATTAATCCTGTTTTAAATAAATGTGTGTAGCAACTTTAGTATAGAGTCAGCCAGTTTAGTAAGGGCTACTCATTATTTATTATAAATTTTAAAATTTCTACAATTATTTATTATAAATTTTCAAATTGGTAAAATGAAAATACCAGTTCAGAATCCACGTGGAAAACATATCAACTTGGTATTTCTCTTCGAAAAGGTACCAATACTTGAAATCCATTTCAAAAAGGTTCTAACACACAAGTAGATATTTCTATTGATGTGATTTTATTACTCGTATAAATATAGTTATTTGAATGAAGGACTTGTTAGTTCCCCATGAGTAAAAAGGCGATTTAAGTTAGGAAACGCCAACGATTCGAGCACATTTATTGGTACTCATTATCACATCCTTTTGTAAAAATTTTTATTTTTTAGCGTTGATGTAAAACACCAATAAATGTGCTTGAAATATTGGCGTTTCCTATAACGTAAATAGTCGTTTTATTCGTGTAGAGCCATCACTCCAATAACACAAATAGATCTGTTTCATTCAAGTTTAAACAATGAATAATAATAATATTTTTATATATGACATATTTTTTTATATTTTTACTAAACGTATATTATATTTTTCTATATTTCTTTTATAAGTAAAAAATTCAACTAGATAAATAAATAATGTAACTTAAAATTGATGCACTTAAATAAATTTGGTTATTCCATTGATAATATATTTAACATATACTTCACTACGACTTGAAACAAGAAATCAAACTTCATTTGCGAAAAGAGCGCATATTAATTCTATTCTAAACGGTTCCTCACAACTCACTGAATTCGTTACGCGGCAGGCATGCAAGCTGCGGCATTCGCCGGAACGGAAAACGATTCGATTTTCTATATATATATTTACACACTCATATATATATCTATATGACAACGCCGGCGGTCTGATAATGAGGCGGAGTAATGAACGAGGCGCATAATTCGAGAAACAGGCGCGCTTCGAAATTGCGCAACAACGTCGCCGAATGTGCGCACGTCTGCGTGAGCGTACGGCACATAATTAACGCAATCCATTAACGAGTGCATTGACAGATCCATCTTTCGTTGCGCTCCAATGTACCTGATTGCTGGAGTCGAGCATCGTCCTCCACTTTGCGAAGTATGACAGGCGTGTAAGGGCGGAGGAAATCGCGAAGAGGAGATAGCGAGTACAGCTCATTGAACGACGAGCTATGTGGGTAATTCTGTAGCTGGGTTCCAATCTTCATAGTATAGTATAGAGTAATAAATATAATATAGAAGTATTGTATAATGTTCAATGTTCACGAATACACAGACAAAAATTAACGGTTGATTCTACTTCTCATTCAGCTGATTTAACTTGGAAATGACAAGTTAATTTTACTCACAACGATATCGGTAAAAGTAACATTAAGAATAAGTATAGAATCTTGATTTCGAGAATGTGGAATTGGCATTCTAATTTTAAATATAAAGTTATTCTTAGTACAAATAAAGTTGATTTTACTTTTCTTTACTGATTTACTGATTTAACTTTTTCGTAAACCAGTTGATTTCACTAGTGCAAACAAGTTAGAGAAGCGTTATTTTTGTCCATGTATAGTTGCCTAAAATGATATGACGATTTTTACGCTTTACTTGTTCACATTTCTTCCATTATATGCCTTTTTATAAATAATTTTATAAGTATTATATGTATATAATAAGTTAGCTAGCCTTATCCATTTGCCATTACAAATTGGTTTAGATGAATGCTATCAAAGAAAAACATAACGCGCATATGCAACTTTCTCAACGATTCTTCATTGTCTTTCAAATAAAAAGCCCCATATATATGCCTCCATCGCCCCCATTACACTTTCATCTCGGATCGCAAAACATAAGGAGGCGGGAAATCGTCAATCAGCGATGCCCACCGCGGAACTGGAGCGCGAGGAGAGCCGACAATGAGCCGCGCTCACTTTACACCTTCGAGGTGGTGGTATAAGAGCCGTCATCAGGCAAACACATATACACACTCGCCCTATAGTAGATCGGCGATTGGAAACTCGCCACGCTCGCCGGCAGCTCGGCTGAGCGACAGCGCAGATGCGGCGAAAATATTCACAATTACTTGGACAACGACGTCGACGCCGCGTGAATAATAGATACCTACTCTCCTCTTGGTCCTCTTCTTGCGCGGAACGCGCCGACACCGTGAAATTGGCACGAAGCGTTCCGTTGACGCGCCAAAAACGGAAGATTTCCCGCACTTGAAGGAAGAGAGTGAGAGAGGACGACGACGATTTTTTCTATTTTTACGCCACAACGTATGTGTTGTAAATCGATGATGAGTAAACGGACGGGGTGAGGCCGATGCGGCATTATCGAGTTTACGACGCAGAGGAACATCAGAGAGAGAGAGAGAGTAAGGGTCTGTTGAAGAAATTTCGCGCGCCGATGTATTCAATTTCGCGCGTCAGGAGAACAACGGAAACTCGATTCGCCGTCGCGATTGGTCATTTTTCTCGGGAGGCCAAGCGCGCAGCACGCACATACGTCAATTAATTTTCAATTGAGTTTCCCCTATCAAAAAATAATACAAGCAGAGGAAAATGGACGCTACATTTAGCGCTGTTAATTTTTTTGCAACGCTCGCGCCGAAGTATCGAATTATTCGTTACGCTTCGTGCGCGCGCGCGCGCCAGCCCTGTAGAATTGCGCGTGTATTTTTTACGCGATCGATTCGGTTGTGTAGGCATGTATATACGTGTGCGTACGCCCAGGCTACAGAGAGAGAGGGTAAATTAATGTTTTTTGATATTGTAGGGCTTCCGGGGGCGGGCGAAGGCTGTCTATATTGAAAAAGAATATTTTTTTTAATTGTTGCTAAAAAGTGATACGCCGCCGCGCTCGCGCCAGTCATTATTTGTACTTTCACGGTGTGTGCGCGCGCGGAAAGAAGCCACAGAGTGTTTTTTCAATTAAAAGAAACGCGAGAATTTCACGCAGGTTTGCGAATCCCGACGATTTAATTTCATAAAACATCCGCGTGCGCGCGTTCTGATGATTTCAGTTTTATCGATACTCCCGAATCAATCCCGAAATATTTAAATAAAATAAAGTTCCGCGAATTTTAATTCCAATTTTATGAAGCCATCGTTTCCTCTCCCCCGACCCCCTTCCACTCTCAGCTCAAGAAAAAAATTCTATCAAAATCCGGATTCAAGCGCGCATCGAAATGAAACAATTATATGAATTGCAAAGCTCCGCCCACGCGTTCGTGGAAAAGCAACAAAAAGACCTCTCTAACGCGGGCAAATATTTTTTGACGTGCATCGTAAAAAAAACAAGCTATATTTTCTTTAAACTAACTCCCAACCTCTCTTTTCCTCTCCCACTATGACAAAAGTGCACGCTAGACCCCTCGCACGAATTCCGATAAGTGTGTGAGTGTGCGTGTGCGTGTAAAAACGCGATGCACGCTCATTCGATGAAGAAAAAAAGGAAAAGAAAGTTCGCATGTGCGGAAAAATTGCATTGCGGTGGAGGCGAACAGGCCTATTATCGGAAAGCACTCGTTTTCAAAATACCCGCGCCCACCGGCATTTGCAATTCCAATGAGGAAACGAGAGAAAGCGGCACACGGTCGTGGCCGACCAGCATAAATATTGCCGGTCTGTGCGGACGCGGACGCGCTCACCGGAAGAATATATCGCGCTGGAACGCACAGGTTCACTGCTTCTCCATCCCCCTCCTCCTTTTCCTCTTGCCCCGTGTCTCCATCTGTCTCACTTTTTGTGCATTTTTTTATGCTTCGCTTGAAGAATTCTCGATGCGGCATAAAATGGAAGGATATAGTGTAAGAGTTGACGATCAAAGGGTGGACAATGCTTTTGAATAGGGAGGTAGACCGGCAGTTATTTAATACAACATGTATATAATGATACCAAATTAATGGAGATAACAACAAATTAAAATTACCTATTATATATGAATATTATCATTTTCAGAATTAAGTAGTTTTGTCCACGATTAGTCAGACGTATGATGCATTTTTCTTAATTAAATAAAAAATGTCACATTCCTCGCGGTCAGCTAATAGGGGCACACTCAAAATAAAAGACTTCAATATCTCGGGACTGTATAATATAATAGCATAAACCATAAACCGCACGAGGTGCGTGTAATCCACAAAACCTCGAAATCATTATAGGTGTCCCAAAGTCGCAGGTCGTTTCTCATTAGGCAATCCGAAGTAGAAGGGGGGGATATACCGGCCACAACTAGAGGCGAATGAAAGCACACGCGAGCGCGCGCTTGCAAGGGGGAGAGAGAAAGCGTTGCGCGGGGAAAAAGGAATCAAAACGACGCGAGCCGAGGATGAGAACGGGAGAAAAACAAGGAGCAGCGAGAGAAAGCGAGTGCAGACATCCCCTTTAGTAGGGCAGAGAGAGAGAGAGAGAGAGAGAGAGAGAGAGAGAGAGAGAGAGCGAGGTCCACAGGGGCCGAAAACCCGGTGTTTTACTTAGCGCATAACTCCTTTTCGTGACCCCAATAG